>OY728166.1:368042217-369242217 GCA_963277665.1 Viscum album
ATTTATCCACATAAATTGAATCTCTTTGTCCCCTAGTAGTGGTGGAGGAATTAGATTGAATGATAGTTTAGTATTCAATTTTCACCTCTCACTAGACTATAGATAATATAAAAAATACAACAAACATGTTTTTGAAATGAGATAATTTTATATCCTCATATAACCCAAGGTGACACTATAGACTATGGAGTTTCTTCCTTTTCATTTCATAAAATCAATGATAAAAATATTAAATTTTTATGTTTTTTTTCAAGATTTATCTCTTTTATCATGTGTACGAAACATTATCTTCTTAATATCATACATATAATATGATTAATAAAAATCCAATAATCCTAATAAAATATCACATAATGATCAAATTCTGAAATCATGATTGGCCACTTCCCAGAATTACCCATGAATGATTAATATCATAATCCCTGACAATGATCCTTAGGTTAGGCCCCTTTGAGATTATTTGGGTCAAATGGATTTCCTATGTCTGATGTGACTCATGTAGGGATTATTTTTATTTTGTCCTAGGTTAGTATAAATATGGAGAATATAATCATTTTTTTGGAAATATAATGTTACCTAAAAGTGTTGAATCTCTTTATTTTTTAGCACCAACTATTTCTTAATCCATTAAATGAACTACATAGCGAGCATGGAATTAGATTTCTTAGAATTATATTAATGGGATTTTAGCCTTACATGTTTTTTTCCATTTTTTCATTCAATATGTGATCAATTTTTTTCTAATCACATAGGGTGAAAGTCTAGAAGAAAATACTAAAATTTGTCAATGGGTTCCCTTTTTGAGTTTTCAACCTAGAAAAAATTAGAACAATTTTATCTTTAAATTTAAGGTATTTCCAGTCAATCTAATTAGATGGTATATTTTATGGTCTTCTATCTTGTGATTTATATTTTTGTGTTTTAGGTTCCTCTATCACGGAAATTTATTTTTTTGTATTTTATTGTCTTATAGAATGAACCTTATATTTCTTTAGTTCATGGTTTTCTAGCCTTGACCTTGTTTTGTTTTAGTTTATGGCCTTACTTTAGGGAGAATCTAGTTTTAGTTTAACATCTTCTAGATTGGACCTTTTTTGGTGTATTTTAATGTCTTCTAGCTTGGAATTTATTTTTCTATAGTTCAGGTTCTTGTAGATAAGACCTAATTTTTTTTTAAGGTCATCTATCTTGGACCATATTTTTTTTAGTTTAAGGTCTTCTAGACTGGGCATTATTTTTTTCAAGTTTAATGTATTCACATTTAGACGTTATTTTGTTTTATTTTAGGCCATTATAGCGTGGACCAACAATTCCTATAGTTTCAATACTTCTAGGTTTGTCTTTATTTGAATTCAAATATTAAAGACATGGAAGATGAATATTCATTAAGGGTTATGACACCCTTTATTATTATATAAGTTATTAAGGATGAATTTTCATGAGGGGTTATGAACCATACATCGATGCTTCAATGGTTCCTATTATATAGTAGAATATTGTAAGGGATGTTGAATCCTCTTTGATAGTTGGATTATGGGATGCATAAATCTTGTCCCATTGTGTTTGAATCCGAAGTGATGAGATGCAATGGACATGTTAGGGATAATCAAAAAACACTCTGAGGTGTCAAGCTCCACTATGATCTTACTAGGGATCAAGGGGATTATAGATCCTTTATTGTAATGAATATATTACTCTATATGATTTTACAATATTCCATATGCATGATCTTATATGTTCTTACATGCATCGTCAAGAATACTGGACCCCACTCTTTTCCATGGGATATGAAAGATTTATTAAAAACCAAACACTTGTATAGTGAAATAGGGTGTGTAAGAAATTTTATCAAAGGATAATTGTAGTAAAATGTGTTTATTTTATTTTATGTACTAGATTATTGGGATCTATGACACATGGTTTATGATCTAAATATAAGTACCACCCAAAATTTCAGTAAATATTTATCATATTCTTGCTTTGAGAACATGTACAATACATGGTAACGAAATGTTAAGGCTATTCAGTCAACTTGAGTTGTTTGGTCTTGGGATTGGAAAATCATGGACTGATAATGGACATGAAAATGAGGAACAAATATTGATGGGTGAAGGTTGGAACTAGTTCCATACATAATTGGGTAAATAGATCATGGATTTAAGGGTGTATTTTCTTCTAGGACCAAAACATTCACTAAGTTAATAATCTGAGGCATTGCATTATTTACAAGTGAATACAAATTGGGTTCCATTATAGTATCTATTCTATAATACCAGTACATAATAGGGAATAATAAAGAGAAATATATCAAGGATATGGGTTTCTTGGAGAATTATAACAACCTAATTAATTTATGGGAATAATATAAGTGTTTAATGATTTGAATTTTATTTTTGGAAAACATAATATTTTTGAAGGGTTTGATCACCCTAAATGTTGTTTCACCACCTATGAAACATATTATCATAGTGATGGGATGTAATAAATTATTACTTTGAATTCTTCCTAGACCAAATATGTCCAACCATTATGGATTGACTCTCAATTTTGCCACATGATGGTCCTTATCAGATCAATTAATTTTATATTTACACTCTATATTTTCGAAAAACTCTAGAGATGAAGATCTTATAGAGTGGAGACATGAATTTATTTGGGTATCCCTTTGTGTGGTTTCTTCCTAACATGTTTTATAGATCTTTCACTATAATTTTACTCTCATTCAATTTTTACCATTGGTGGACAATGTTTAAGGTCAAAAAGTATTGAAAAAAGTGAACAAATCATAAATTTATTGTACCTAGGCCTTGTACCAGTGGTGTGTTACAAAATTTTAAAAGTAGAATTCCCATGGTTGAGAGTACTCTAACCCCATTTTGAGAGGGAAATGAGAATTTATAAAATCATTGATAAAGGTTATAAATTCCTGAGTGATGGAATGAAACATTCAGGGTGAGGATAATACAGAATAAAACATTGCGGATGAGTTTCATTGTTATGATGTTAGGTCCCAAAAGTATCAGAAGGCCATTTTTTTATGAAAAAATACCAAATATTTTGGGAATTAACCCCTTATGTGGATCCAACTTGCACATGGTCAAACAAATAGATCCTTTCCCCAATATTAGGATCTTGGAAGTTTTGGGAAATCCTATATTCTCAATACATGAGGTGTGATTTATAGATTGTAGTGCATATAGAGTTGATGAAATCACCTCATTCTTTGGTTCACTAGGGTCTAAAACTTATGGTCCTCTAATAATGAGTGATGATGGATGATTTTTTGCACAATTTTAAATAATTTAGTGGTGTTGTGCATTCAATGAAGATTAACATCATGTGACAACTAGGCAACTATCATGATGTTTAAAATCAAGTGACAAGGATATCTACCATGCAGTTTAACATCACGTGGTCAAGATGTGGGAGCTGGTGTGGAATTATGAAGTCATATAATTATAGACACCCTACATTGGTTTATGGAATTTAAACATTAGAGGTACATTTTCCCTTTATATAGACCCAATAGTGGAAAACTATATGTTGGGGGGCTAATCATGAAGATCTAACTCATACATTAATAATAATTTTTCATATTTGACTCATAAATAGGATACGTAGGTGTGTATGAATTATCTATCATTGAATCGATTAAGGTATTTCAAGGTAAAACAAAGAATAAGGGAATATGGAATTTCAATGGTTGGTTATACCTAGTTTTCATCATTCCACTCATGATGGAAGGAATCCCTCAATAGATATCTCTTTCCAAAATATCCCTCTTCATAGTTCTAGGTCATAAGAGAAAGTGAGAAGTACATTTTTTTGTTTCGGTTTTGTGGTTGGTCACTAGTTTTAAGGGTTATTGGAATATCTATGTATCCTATGACAATATGATTCAATCAACACATAGTTCTTATATTAATACCTATATATATAAATCTCATATTTGGGGTGGGGGTATTTTAGTATAACATAAATAATATTCGTGAGGAGTTTTATGCCTGGATCTAGCTCACATGTAATAAAATATAATTATTCCCTATCATAGTTCACGACTATCTGGGAGGTGTAGTATCATTGTATAAATTTAAACACATATGTTAATAGAGGCCTTTTTTCTTTTATTTTTTATTTTTCAATAGTCTGGGTGATAGGTTTTTCTAGAAACACTACACAACCTATAAGTATACAAATGGAACTATATGGGGTTACTGTATAAAGTAATAGTTCCCTTAAATATAACTAATTCATACAAAGGTGAGTGGAGTAGATTTCCCATAAAATATAAGAATCCCAATTTTACCTAGGTGTTTGGTCTCTGAATTTTGGTGATATAATTAATCTAAAAGGGATCTTATATTTGGAGAGGATTTTACTACTCAGGGCATCATTATGTTCTTTTGGGCAAACAAGGACAACTAATTAAGTATAGATTGAACACTGGGGAAGGTTGTGAAAGTGTTTAAACCTATAGTTGGTCCTAGGATGATATACATAACCATCAATACATATTCTGATAGACCATGAATCATGCCAAACATAGTTATTATATGTGAAGGCTCCTTGTATAAATTAGTCACATGTAAAAGGAATTTGGCATTATAGTTTTGACTATTGTGTCTAGGTATAGGATTAGGGAACTAGGGTTTCACTACTCATCTCATAAAAAAATAAATCAATAAAATATTAGTTATTTTATATACTCTATTTATAGATCTAACTCATATTTAGAGGGATTGGATTTTTTTATCTTCCCCTAGGGATGCTTAATATCATACTCGACTAAAGGGTCCTCAATGTTGATCGAGATCATACATACATAGAATAAATTTATAGATCATATCTTAGTATGGAGATGAAATATTCATTTATTGAACATATTTATATTTTGTAAGGCCCACTATAAGAATTGTAAGTATTTCATGGGGAACCATATGTCATTATGTTTATCATCATGTAACTTGGATGTAAGAGGGATGATGTTTTATGGTCATGTAGAATTGAAAAAATAATACTTTCAAGGGGGCCAAGTATTCTCAAGTAATTTTTATCTTAAATGAAGATGGATAACATAGAATAAAATGGTAAAAGAATATAATATTATAAATTTTCTTTCAAAATTTAAACAATTCATAGATGTGTAAAATCAAGATTTTATTAATTAATATTATTAGTTTGTTTAGGGGGTGTTTATATCATAAACCAGGAATATGTTTGTTAATGGGATGTTTAAAATGATTAGTATAAGTCTACTACTAATAATGGTGGAACTATTTGTCACACGCAGGTAGGATAATATCTCTTGGAATAAAGGGGGGAGTCTCCTCTAGTAACAAAACATCTACATAGTTAAATATCAATGACATTACATTATTCCCCAGTGAATCCCAGTGAGGAACGATCAAACCATCCCATCCTAATTACTAACACTCTACAGGGAGAACCAAGAGCAACAAATTAATTATATGAATTCCATTAAGAGTATATCAACTCAAAAAAGTGGTTGGTATTAACTCAATTATATAATTTATGAATTTATTTCATGCATAATGTAATACTCAAGAAGAGTTTGAGAACCCTTAAGATTACTACATTGTGTATTGATCACATTTTTGGGGTGAAGGAATAAAACATGAAATTATTAAGTACATTATCCTCATAGGGGTGATCTTATCAAAAAGAATTCATATTTTTGTTTAGTTTCACATCATGTGATAAGGAAATGTTTCCGTATCTTTTAATGGAACATACCTCGATTTTATTGGACACAATGTCTTGGTCAGTTCCCCAAGCTCACATGACAAATTCTCAATATGAGAAACAATGGACAACTAGGAAGTTGATTCAACCACATTTGAATGAGTGATAATGGTTACATTTTTGAATTCATATTTTAGTACAAGTGGTATTACTAAAAACATATTTTAATCATAGACAAACAAATTTTGATTAAATTATGACTTCTGACTAGGTCTAAAAAAATAATTGAGGAATCCCTTTGTATCCTTTGATGACATTAGTCAAGCCACATGTAGTTTAGGAAAGAAAACTCCATACATAGTTCTGAACTATATGCAAGGAGGGTGAATTATATATATATATATATATTTATTTTATATTTCAGATGGTACCAATATTGAATATATAAGAGTTAGTAAATATAATTTAGTATCTAGAATATATCCACACATAGTTCTAATATGGTAAAAACAAAAAATAGGCTAGAACTATACTCAATGAGGGGGATTTTTTCTTTTTTGTGTAGATCTGGCACATTTTAAGTGTGTTTACATTGTATATATGTCCTATATTTAGAAATAAGGAAAAATGATGTGGGTGAGGTATCGATTATAGGAATATGGTGGGGAAAATTTTTCCTTTGGAATGGTTATTAAAGAAAACACAACATAATATGGTAAACTCATACACATTAAACTAATTATAATAAGGATATCTAATATTATTATTAACATCATATGGTAAGGTCAAATTACATAAATATTATCATTGTGATGTATGGATGTAGAGATGTAGTATAGTTTATATTATTGTATCCAAGACATAGGGATGATGATATACAAACTCATTCATTCTTGATCCTCATGTACATAGGAAAATGGGTGTAATAAATATTATATCCAAATGCATATATCTATGATTGGTCAGTTTGGAATCAAACTATTATAGAAATATATCATGTTTTAATGGGGGTAAATTCCTCTAGGACCAAAACATCCACATGGAATAAGCTCGGTGGGATTTTTATATTTAGTATTGAATACTACTGTAGTACCTATAAAGACCAAAAAATCATTTTTGAACAAGAACCGAGGCATTGTGTTTTCCATTAGTGAATCATAGCGGGGTCCCATCGGGTTATCAATCATTTTTAAAAATATACTATAAGGTAAAACAAAGAGAATGTAGGATCGTTATCCATTAAATGTCAAGGTAATATGAATTCAATTCATCTGGTGATATTGATATGAAATGGGGCATGAATTTAGATTTTTGGAAAATAGGGTGTATCTAAATGGATTTAGAAACTCAATTATGTTTGGATTATATTGATAATTATTATTCCCATATAAATGGGTTCTAAAATTCAATTGTATATTATTTATTTGTCAATGTGTATGATTCACATATGAGTGACATCAAGGGTATCTAAATCCTCTTGAATAATCATGTTATATGATGTGTAAATTATAACCCAAAAATAATTGAGTCAATGAGAGAGGAAGACTAATAGATGTTGTTTTAACATTAGTTATGGAGGGAGATGTATATTTTAAATATTCTTTTGATTCTTTCTCTGTGGTGCACATCCGTCTCTGGAGGACATGATGATCTGTTTCCCCACATTCCAAAATTCTAAAGGCGGGCGACATCTGTCGCTTATTTACCAATGTTTAATCCTTGATAAAAACAGGATGATGGGATGTCAGTTCCTAATTCTATGGATTCCTCCTCAGAAATCAGAACTTTTTCTGGGTCTCCCTTAAAGATTAAAAAATTGTTTGTGAAACTCTTCCCATTTCCATGTCTTCATGGGCACCAGTTAATTTCATGGCTTCTATTAAGAAATTCCAATGGTTCAAGTCAGGGCATAAACTTTTGATCAGGGGAGTAGTCACATTGAACATCATTGACGTGTCTGGATGTTGGAACAACAATGCGTCTGGGTTTTATTCCACTTATGATAGGGATCTTTGAGATTGCGGAAGCCCGAGGAATCCTATGTCAAATTCGGTGAATTATATTCCATAGGCATGTCTTGGTGGATTTTCTCAACTTCCCATGTTTAAGATAGGGTATGTTGTGATTTTAACATCAAGAATAGATGGATCATAATGACCATAACACTAATAGAAGGGGATCAAATCGGTGAAAACCTAGGTGGGAGCACCTGAGAGTCCTTCTAGATGAGCGAATCAAGACATCCAACGAAGACAGATTTAAGGATTCTTGGGTCCCTATAAAAGAGACACTGGAGTTTACTTGTTTACTGGGATTGAACCTTGAGGAGGTTTGCTACATACCCTGTGCTAGGAGACGAGGATCATACCCATGTAGTTCAATGGTGCGACGAATTGGGGGTGTGCGTAGAGGACAATGAACCAAAGGAATGTTAGGGGTTACGTATGGATTTTGGACCATAGAAAGACTTACACTCTTGGTTGGGTGGTTAGGGATTGGGTAGGTCTTACATTTGGTTAGCTACCTGGGTACTTCTAGGAGTAGTGAAGGAGTGGATGTAATGATTTCACCAAGATGTGGTGACTTGGGTAGGAATTATGATGGACATGGATGGTTGGGAGAAGTGAATGGATAATGAGTTGGAACTGACGTGAGGATGATAGTGACATTGGTCTTGAGCCTCGAAGAGACTTCCTACGTATCCCTGTGGCAGGGAATCAATGTCTACATAGTTTTTTGGGGGCGAAGGGACACCTGAGGAGGTGGCCCATGAGAATAGGCGGATGTATGGTACCCATTGGAAATTGAACCTTCGGGTTGGGGGATGATCTTCTAGGAACTCAAAGCGGGTCAAGGGAAATACCACAATGGGACATGAGTGATGTGATTAAATCTCAATGAGGCTTCCAATGTACCCCCATGATAGGGAATCAAAGTCCACATAGCTCAATATGGGGGCATAAAATCAGGGTGTACACAAAGGAAAAAAACTTGAAGATGATGTTGGGTATTATGCATGGTTAGTAGCCCAAAAGTTGGTCTGACACCACAAAGGCAGACCAGAGGTATGGGCCCTAGCAAAAGTGGCTACAACATCTTACCACTGGATGAGTCTACAACAACTTCTCGCTAGTCGGGGACTAAAACGGCCTACCGCTGGTTGGGGGATACAATGGATTACCCCTATATGGGGCTACAACGACATACCACTAGATGGAATTACAATGTCTTACTACTACTCTAGTACACAATGACTTACTGCTTGTTGGGGGGCACAATGGGTTACCACTAGTTGGGGTCCTCAAAGGCTTACCACTGGTTGGGGTCGAACCTAGGGGAGGATTTCTATGTACCATGTCTAGGATACATGGCTCAAAACCCATGTAGTTTGAAGGTATATTGTTTAGCATCATATTGGATTAAATGGATGCATACAGTTTAATGTCATGCATGATGGAGGTGAACTGACATAAAGTGGTTAGGTTTGACAGGAGATGAACTTGAACATTGGTGAGACATCCTTCATACCCTGCCTAGGAGACAAATATGAACATCCATTTAATATTATGGATGGGGATGATGTTTAACATCATGTGGGAAGAAGGTGAAGCAACATGAAGGGGTCAGGAAAAATTGATGTTGGGATCGAACCTCAGGGAGGATTCCTACGTACCTTGCTTGAATAAAGGGAAACGATCAATGTACACAGAGTTCAATGGGATTTGGACTTACATGCTAAGGAATCCTAGGAAAGATTCCATGGTCATTTCTTACTCTAATCCCATATGAGTCATTCTTGGTGTGAGAAACAAGAGGTGGCAAATAACTGATGATCACGTCGCGAAAGGTGTGTTCGAGAGGAATAGAGACTGAGCTGACACATGGTTAGCAGCCCAAATAAGAAACATGAGATCATTCTTGGTTAGATTCCTAAATAGGTAACACGGGATTACACTTGGTTAGTAGCCCAGGGAGATGGATATTGGGAATTACTCCTGGATGGAGGATCGATTGTGATAAAGGCCAGAGGGAGAGGGACGAGGTAACGAAGGTCCCAGTGCCCATCTCTCCTCTAGTATTTGGCATTGAAGAAGAAAGGTGGAGCATGGATTCTACCTCCCATAATAAATGCTAGGTTCTTACAATGATATTTTTTCCCTTCCTCGTAGAAATATGCCACTCCAACAATGAGGATCTCATTCCATGTGAGGAATATCTCACTCCTATGGAGACGAGCGAGCATAGAGAATTTCTGAGATGGGGCACCCCATGTATATTTCATAGGGTGAGGCTACTCTTTAACATCATGCACTAAGGACAATTGTTCATTGAATTTTAACATCTTTCATCTCAGACGAGGAGGGTTCACTCTGCACCCAAAATAATTACATAACTAATACCCACCAACCCTTGGGGAAGAGAAGGAATCAAAAATTCTATTGTGGGGTGGAGTTATGGAGTGATCCATTGAGTTTTCCATGTTATCATGGATATGTAAAGAAGAAATAGATGTTAGCATTCCTATTTGAAGAAGCATGAGGGAAAGCAATGCAACATGTATCACCGCCAAAGGGACCTTGAAATCACTTTGTACAAACCTAGAGGGTCATACGAGAGAAGGGTTTGTGAAGAAAATTGGTTCACAGGAAAGGACCTTGTGAAGCTCTAGTGCTCCATAGAGTGGAACGACTCAAAAAAAGGGTATGATTCACGATGTGGAGTGGCCCAACCGGGGAATAGTGTATAGTTGAAAATGAAGGGTTCTTCATGATGTAAAAAGGCTTTTGCAGAGCAGGACATTGTGAAGCAAGGGTACCTTAAAAACTATAGTATAGTGAAGTAACATGCTATGTGAATCAATGTGACCCTGCTTTAGCTTGTGGTTCACATGTGCATGGAAGGTACATCATAAAGCATGAGTGCTTTGTGAAGATCCGAGTCCCCTTACCGATCTCCTTCCTTCACGATGTCCTGTGGGCTCCATGAAGGCAATCCTTTCTTGAAGAGCGGTTTTATTTGAGTTAAGGGAAAGGTAATTACCAATTCTCATGTTCCTTGAGGAGTGAATTTTTAAATATTTCATTGAGAAAATGGGTTGCTTCATGATTTTAGATCTGAGAAGGCGAAAGGTCGGGGTATTTGTCTTTTGGGTTTGAGGGAAGCCTGGTATTTATAGGAAAGAGGTATCACGAATCACAATGAGCTCATTGCAAATCCACATGGTGCTTCACTATCAGCCATAGATTGCGTCAGGTTTTTCATAACCGTGGAGTCGATCATAATCCCTTCAATGGTGCAGATCCATCCACAATTCCCTCCGCAGTGCACGCAGAGACATCCATCAAGTTCCAAAGGATCACAGAGGTCGATCCAGTTCCCTCCATGGAATGAATATTATTGTCAATTCTATTATAACTGTGGAGTCTCCTGCCTCATTTACTCTATGGTGACCACATAGGGGACTTCATCTTTGCACCACCCACGGTGCTCAAGAGCTCCATGACGGAGCTTCACAAGGCAGCCCATTTTTAACTGGTTTCCTCATTGCCTCCTTTCCCCACACATGGTGCCAAAAAATCACCCCCCTTATATATGTAGCCGAGGAGAAAATGAGGGTCTATGTATGAGGGAAAATCACCAAAAATTTTAGGCAAATCAAAAATCTATATCGCGAAGTAGGGTTGCGATGCAGAGAGGTGATGTGCGGGTTGAGAGCATCTCAAATTTGTCCACGGATAGGCGATCCATGAATCCAAGGGGTTATTCAATTATAAATAGGAGAGACTGACCCTTAATTTATTCTTTCTCATCTTCGCATTCTTGGTGATTGTTCTCTCGATTTTTGAATCTCCACATGCTATGCGACTACTCATTGATAATAAATCCTTTCTACTCTATGGTGCATAGAAATTATTCTGAATCTACGAGTGTGTGATCTGTAGATTGTGTCTGTGAGGTCTGTGGCAGGGTTTCGTGACCTTCCTTTATGAACAAGGTTTGTGATAGAGCTCTGTGATTGAGCTTCACAATCGATCTCCACGATCCAAGAACAAAAAAAACCCTAAAGAATGAATGGCTAATTAGGTAGCTTCCATGGGTTACTTATGGAATGATTCCCGAAGGGTAGATATGGTTGATAACCTAGGAATTGGGGAGTATGTGCAGAGTCATTTAGACCATGAGACCCTTGCGGAGAAACTGTTGGAGAGTCATTAAAACTACCCACTATGCAAAAGGATGACTCTATATGGATTTGGTCTATGAGATGACATTTTCATTCATGAAGAGATCAGGAACAAGCTGTAATACTAGTTTAGGAGTGCGTCATGTCAGCGCTAGTGGTTTTGGGTGGTCAACGGTCATACATGGGAGGATTATACACCCATAAGTGCCAATTTCTCATATAAACATGTTAACGACATCGATGGAAAGCTGATGCAGCCAGAGGTATCTCCCTCATAGTATCACAACATTATAAAAGTGGACTTAGGGATCTCGGAGAATGGGCCGACTGCTGAGTGGGATTTGAACTATGGAGGCAACTTCAAAGATGATTGGGCTTAGTCCTACTGGGTATGTGCCTCCTGTGAGGATTTTGGGGTAGAGTTGAGGTGAGTGGGCCTATACGAGGAAACATGTGCCTCCCAATTCTACATCTACCAGCTAAAGTAGCTGATGTTAGAGTTTCTATGAAAGTGGTCATCGAGGGCCAACGCTTTCCATTTTCACCATGGGGAGTTCGACATTATCCTCTTTGACCTATAAATATTCATGGGGTTCCCGATGTTGGGGGCGATGTATGATGAGTTTCTTCCTGCCATGAATACATGGGAAGATCCAGAGAAGATGCCTCCACTGGAATGGGAATTAATGGACCTAGAGTCTGGGAGGATAAACAATCAGTGAGGGATGTCCACATTAAGCATTGCTTCAGTAGATTCATGAATTCCCCTACAGATGGAATGTTTTCCATGAGGTCTCAAACCTTCATGAAGGGGGTTCAACACAGCAAGGAGCATTGATATTGGAAACTCTTGGAGGACAGCAAGTGGAAGACACGACGATTTAGTGCCAGAACTGAATAGTAACCAATGTTTAGGTTGGTCACGTTCATCTCGATGCTTATACAAGGATGGATTCTGTCAGTAAGGGACACAAAAATGGTCGTGCGACCGAGCATGTTTATCATGGAATCCATGTTGGCGATGGGGGAGTAGTTCAACCTAGGAATTCCAATGATGGCTAAGCTGTATAATGTGTTGTGGAATATCAGTGAAGGGAATAAGCCGCAAAAGGTATGAATGTTGTTCCATATTTTTTATGGGTGGATAGAATCACATATTTGGGACATCTATGAATATTTGAACCCCATTTCCCCTCCAGGATCCGATTTTTGACCTACCATTATAAAGGTGGTGTGGAGTTTCCCAACCAATATGACCCCACTACTGATGCTGAACCTAGTTTAGATGGTAGATGAGTTCAACATCCACCTGTTCTCATTTTAAACAAGTATGTTCACTGATGAAATCCAGGGAACATAAGAACATTAGTTATACCTCATGTCCTTTTGAGAATGAGCCCTGGTGGTGTAGGTCGATTGTGATACTCATTATGAGATGTACACCCCACACCGTTTTTCAAGGCAGCTCTAATTCCTGCAAAGGTTGACCTCACAGGTCTACATGGGAGTGCGCAATGAGGATCATCCATGTGTGCTACATCAGATGTAGATCTTGTTCAGACGAGAGAATGGGAAGATGAAAAATGAGATGCCTCTACCCACAATAATCTATGGGATAGTGAAAGATTACGCCAAGAGTTGGGAGACAACCTACCCAAGGGAGATTCTAAAGCATCAAACTATTCATACTAGTGTCAGGATTCCTCTTCAACCTTGAGGATGGGGCTAGAAGGTGGAAAGAATATCGCGTGGTGGTGGGGCTGTAGTAGCGAAAAGTCCCACACCCACCGAGAGGCAGGCGGAAGTGGTGGACCTTATAGTCCCAGATTAGTAAAGTCATCCAGACAGGAAGCCACCCAGGGGTTTCCATTGGATACCCTCTCATGCTCCAGGGAAGCGGCTGCACCATATATATATGCCTGAAGATGTTTTTTTTCCAGTGTCTTTGGAAATCAGGGATGTCAACAAAAAATTTCTCAACCATTCCCAAATGTGGCACCATATGAACTATCTTAGGATGAATTTAGTGGGGATGTTTTAATTATTACATTTACATCACATCCATGAAATATCCAATGATCAATCCCCAAGCTCACGTGGGTCGTACCCGATGTGTGAAACATGATATGGCTGTATTGTTACTTCATTTGAATGTAGGAGTTCCAACCAATCTTCTGGAATCCTTGGTATAAATGACCAATCTGGGATTCAAAGAATAAAGTGGGAGACCTGACTGGAGAATGAAGTTCTCAGAATAGTCAAATTGTCATTTTGTCAATATGCTCTAGTGCACAAGCAGGGTAACACGAGGGGTGTTAGAATCAATCTGAACACAGGGGAGTGGAATGTGTGAATCATGATACCCAAAATTCAAAACACTGTAGGGGAGGAATGACAATGAAGGATAACTATTGAATGTGTTTTAGACATAGTATCCCTATTGCGTTAGCCTAGAATGGGGATAAAAAATGAAGGCCGACCACTAAACAGGTTCGAAACATGGGGATTGACTCGAGATTTCATTAATTAGTATTCCGAAACATTAGACCAAGAGAGTATTTTTACCATAGGGCAAGCATATGTACTATTAGTGGGTTCCTCTAGGTATGGAAGTGGATGATGGTCCAAATAAATGTTATGCAAAGCATGTAAGGTGGAGTGATTTGTAGTTTGAATAGAGTGCAATACTCCTGAAATTAATCCATCATGGCGGAAAAATATTAGGTGGGTGCATATCTAATTAGGGATGCTACCTACTCTTAGACATGACCTATCTGGTGAGGACTTGGAATTCCTTGTAGTTATACATCATACCAATAAAGACGATAGACATGTAGTTTAACGTTGTATGACAAGTAAAATGCACATAGTTCAAGGTCATACTACCTTGAACAAGTATAATAGTTTATAGTCATGTTGCAAGGATTTTGGGCTCCTAGTTTAAGGTCATAGAGTCTCTACCATAATCGAGACCGAGGATTTAGAAGTGTTAATGAACCTAAAAATAATAATCACCCTATGGATGGGCCTGAGGCGAAATTCCCAGATGTCTCTACATATCCCATAAGGATGAGAATCAATTGAAATGTAGTTCGTAAGCATAGCATGGTCAGAGACCAATTCTTTTAGGGGAAATCATCTCTGGTGAGGAATTTGATGCACCTCATAATTATCATGGGGCATCCAAAACATGTTCAGTGTAGAACCAAAATTTAAAATCATGCATCGAGGACAGAATTACCCAGGAAAGAAGTGGGAAGTGCGGTAAAAATCATGATGCAAATGAGGACTGTAGTATTCCACAACACACCATGTGTTCCTGATGGTATTTTCGACCATAGACCAGAGGTGGTCTAACTCAGGGCTGGTCCAGAGGAAACACGCTCGGGTGTTCTTACGTACCCCATGAGGATGGGAATCAATCCAAAAATAGTTCTGGATAACCCATGTTTTTATTCGTCATATTAAAGGATAGACAGTGGAATGGGAGATCCAAAGGGAAAACTATGTGGTGCAGTCATTATAGGCCCAACATGAATGAGGACTAAAGCTATCCATACCACACCACATAACCCTGGGAGAAATCTTAGGCCAGGAGACAGAAGATGGCGAAACATTGGATAGGAAAAAGAAAATGTGTTTGGGCATTCCTACATACCCCATTAAAATTGAAATCGATCTATGAGTAGTTCTCAGGTTGCAGTTTAACATCTTGCAGGATGAGAGACATTTTTGGTGTGGCTACGCCAGTACACATCCTACCAAAACCATTAATCCCATGTGAGTTGTGATTTGTGTGGGAAACAAGGAGTAGTGGTGGGACATTCTCGGTACATGGAGGGACACTTTAAGGGTAATGGAACACAAGATAGATGAAATCCCAAAATTATCGACCCACCCTCTTAAGGAACCTTAATGCACGAAAGTGTAAAATTTATTGTGCTAGAGTCTCACCTGAACATAAGGGAGTAGAGAGATGTGAATCAGGGTACTCGAGATCTTGATCACCTTGATGATGACATGATGAGAAAGGATAGCTGCTGACCATGTTCAAAACACAACATTTGTTTTAGATAGCCTGTCTTGGGGAAAGAAAAATAACGGTCGACCGATGACCAAGTTCACATCATGGGACCTATCGTAAAATGTCATCCGAGATCTTCTGGGTCATTGATCCAAGATGGTAGGTAAGACAATATAGCATGAGACTAGACCATAGAGGGGGCACCTTCAGATGGGGAAGGGGATGCCAATCCAAATAAAGGGATCATGAATTCTGGATATGAAACGATGGAATGTCAGTGTGAAAACTCCACAATTTGCGCTCTTTTCCACAATGCAATCAAGTACGCCAATGAGACATGTCAGATATAGGAAGTCGAATCCCTTTCTAATGGAAAGGGTCATAGGGTCACATGCTCCTAGAATATGGTCACATAGTAGACCATTTAGGGGGGACCTGGTTTAATGGAATGTGCACAGGTGGCGAATTAGCCAAACCCGACACATAGTTCCAATAGGGACATCTTAGTTTAAGGTCATGGAAATTGGAACAGGTTGGAAAGAGACAAGTGAGACACATGGTGCAGTTATTACAAAACCTGGTGTGAATGGGAACCCAAGAGGTACCCACCACAACACATACTTCAAAAGGATTTCGAGCCAAAGGTCCGAAAACAAAGTGGTCAGATTTATGATTCATGGGGATAAACCCATAAATGGAAGGCATGGGAATTTCTATATATCCCATGGGGATGGGAATCAAGACGTACATAGTTCTGGATAATGTTGTGTAGTTTAGTGTCCCGCGACATGGACAATTGGATCTTATTTTTATGGTCTTAGAGCTCAGACTATAGATGGAAATGAGGGAGGGAGACACGTGGTGTGGTAATTATAAAACCCAATGTGAAAGAGGATAGTTGGATTCCATTTTACACCATGTTCTCCCAATATAGGTTTTAGGTCAATGGACAAAAAATGAATGTTGGGCTGGGCCTGAGGAAAAGTGTGTGGGATTTTCTACCTAACCCATTATGATGGGGATCAGGCTATTCGTAGTTCTAGAAACTGCATGCTAATGTACCAACACTATGGAAAATACTATTGTGCGAGTCTGGCCCACACACCAGAATAAGAGACATTTAATAGATATTGTTTATTCTTTAGTATGGATGTGTGTGTGTTATTTTGTGAAGAAACAAACCTAGGATAGATAGTCCAGGCGTCTCTATAGGAATAAATCCATATGTACGCATTGAAAAATGGTATGGTGGATGAACGATACTAAACATGATGTCCCCTTGATTGGGGACATCGCAATGCGGTTCTGTTTTTCATCGTAAATCTTGGAGGATAATGACACAGTGTAGGGTCGTATGATAGGACCAACCCATGAATTTTAATGACTTTAAGTAAAGGCAAAATATTTTTAATTCATGTGGGGACATGAAACATTTATTTAAGTCATATGTCTTAATCTCACACAGAACCAACGAGGTTTTAGAGGGGAATGTGCATGGAGTGATAAATCATACATGACGTGAATGAGGATGAGGTCCACACCACACCACATGCAATTCCGAGGATGAAACCTTAGGCCAAGGGGCCAAAAAAAGTTAGATAATATGGGGATAAACCTGTGGAAAAAATTTCTATGTGTTCCTACGTATCCCTGGAGGATGGGAATCAAGCCATACATAGTTCTTGAAGATGTTGTATAGTTTAAAATCATTCTGAAAGGACATAGAGAGTTCTTAGTTCAAGGTCTTAGAGCTCAGACCATGAAAAGAGAAAATCTTACAAACAGACGCACACCTTTATGAAATCCCTAATCCCACATGATCCGTGCTCAATGTGGGAAATAAGGGAGGGTGATGTCTCTGCAACACCTGGAATACTGGAAAAGGGGAAAATGGTTCAGAGCCTCTTATGATGCCTCACCATGAGATTTTCCTCTTAAATAATGATTGTGCACTGATTGATAGCACCAATAGTGTCTAAATTCCACTAGGACATGATGGAGTGGAAAATGATGTGAATCATGTAACCAATATTTAGATCCTAATGGGGGTTTCATGACAATGGATGATAAATTTTTACCATGTTTGAAGCACAACTTCCGTATCATGTGACCTGAAATGGGAATAAACAATTGAGGATCGACTGCTGACTATATTCAAAATGCCAAACTTTTATCATAATGTCATACAAAAATTCATAGGAATGTTGGCCTGAGGTATTAGGGGAGCCCTCAGGCCTTTCATCCATACCGTTAGGGGGTCCTTTCAAACATGAAAGATGATGAAGACCTAAATAATGGGTCACATGAAGCATGGAAATGGATTAAAACATTTCTAAGTAGAAATAAACACTCTATGAGCTAAACAAGAGTGCTTCCGAGCATGTTGGTGGGTTTCCAAAGAGGGTTGAGGGGCCCAATTCAAATTCAGCCGACTCGAACAGATGAATGGAGAACTAGGATATGAAGAGCTCTCAAGAGGGAGAGGGGGTGTGGTGTGGCTGTTACAAACCCATTGTGATTGAGGACATAATCCCATACCACACAACATACCCCTTCCTAGAGGACTCAAACCAAGGGGACAATGAAAAGAGGAGGTTTCCAAGAAATAGGACTAGTCCTGAAGAAAAAATGTCAGGGCGCTGTTATTTATCCCATGAGGTTGTGAATCAATCCAAAAATAGTTCTGGAGAGGCCGTGTTGTTTAAAATCATGGGACAAGGACGTGGGAGATCATAATTTATGTTCATAGAGCCCATACCATAGATGCCCAATTTAATGTCATGTGTGTGAGATAGATGGGTGGAAAGGGTGAATAACTATGCCTATCATTTGGGAGACAACAGAGTGGTAGAAATGATTGGGGATAAATAATGAACTTGTATGCAACATAGTACCCATAATGTTTCCTCGAATGGGGAAAAACATTGAGAGTCAACCACGGACCATATTCACAATGTGTGACTTGTATCAAATTGTTTTCTTGAATCCTCAGGGAAATTGGCTCAAGATGGTAGGAGAGATTTGGGGCCTACCATCCATTCCATTCAGGGGTCCCTTCATATGTGAAAGATGATGAAAACCCAAATGATGGGACACGTAAAGCATGGTGGGACTCATGCAGTTTAACGTTTTTCGGCAAGGACGATGGATGTAGGAGTTTCTCTAGGGGATGAATGTGGCATAGAAAAAATAGCCTTACTTGTACGAGGACCTAAATTCAACACCACACTGCACAATCCTAAGTGAGAAGTTGGGATAGGGGAATGGAAAGGTCGAGGGACCTAAGGCGAGGCCACAGACATAAAATACTGGCCATTTTGCAATTTATCACCACATTGGACAAGTGTTGAGAGGTTTTATGTCCATCTATGATAGATGGGTTACACAGTTTAACGTCATGTGATGATGACAACATTGATATTAGTTTTAAGTCATAGAGCTCAAACCATGATTGTGTGGCCATTTTTGTGGGTATGACCCTACCAAATCTCCTAATCCCATGTGAGCAGTGCTCGGTGTGGGAAACAAGGAATGGGATCAAGCTGTCCCCAGCATATAATGGAATTATAATTAAGGGAAGAGATTGGTTGGGGTTGATCCCACCCAGACCAACATCCCTGCTCGAGGCACACAGGTATTAAAAGGGATAATAGGACAAAATGAATCACTACACCCAATATTTGGGACATATAACAGTGGAGATAATGTTGTAGGATGGTTATTGAACATATTCAAAACACAAAATCCATATCATGTGTCCTGAAATAGAAACAAAAAAATGAGCATCAACTACCAACAATGTTCACAATGTGGGACTTGTATCAATGTGTTATTTAGATTCCTCAGGGATGTTTGCTTATGATGTTAGGATAGCTATGGGTCCTAGAATCCACGTCATTCAGGGGTCCTTTTGAATGTGAATGTTGATAGAGAACCAAATAAAGGGGACACATGTTGCATGAATATACCTGTGTTGTTTAACGTCATGCTTTAAGGATGACAGAGGCTGAGATCTCTATGTAGAAGAACACATGGTGTGGTCATGATAAACCTGACATGAATGAAAGAAAACTAATCCCACACTACACCATGTATTTTGAGAAGCATCCGAGCCAAGGGGCCAGAACCAAGGGTAGATCTTTCAATTCTGGGCTGGGCCTATGAAAGAAATTTCTGGGTGTTCCTATGTATCCCATGAGGATGGGAATTAGGCCATACATAGTTCTGAAAGGGACATTCTATTTTCACGTTGTGTGGTAAGGAAGTGGAAGGATATAAGAATGGGAGGGACATGTGGTGTAATCATTGAAAACCTAACATTTATGGGGCCAAGGATATATATAATACACTGCATACGATCCACTAAGATAACTACACCCAGAGGGGGTAGTTAATGAGAAGGATTTGGGGGTTGGACTCTAAGACGAAGAGTGTGATTATTCCTACATATCCCATGAGGATGGGAATCAAGCCATATGTAGTTATCAAAAATGATATGAAGTTTAATGTCCTGTGGAAAGCACATGATAGTTTAAAGTCATTTGTTAAAATATATAGTCCAATGTCATGTGAGAATACATATAATTTAATGTCATGCGAGATAGGTGTCAAGTAGTTCTACATCCTTCAACTCAGATGAATCATGCATTTTAATGTCATGTGGTATAGACTTCACAGTTTAAGGTCATGTTGGATTTTAAAATATCAGGACCTTATAAATCTTAGTTTATGGTTGTAGGGATCATACCGTAATGGTATATCTATCGCTCATAGTTTAATGTCATGTAGGACATGTGTTGAGTAGTTTTACATCCTTAATCATGGACATATAAAATAGTTTAATTTCATGGTGAAGGATAAATAGTTTAAGGTTATGTAGGACCATATATAGTTTAACATGATGTGGGACTACATACAGTTTAATGTCATGCAGGATTGGTGCTGAGTAGTTTTACGACCATTATCTCGGACGAATCATGCATTTTAACTTCATATGGTAAAAACATCACAGTTTATGGTCATGTAGGACCATAAAAGATTGGGATGAAATAGATCTTAGTTTATGGCCGTAGATCTCACACTATAATGGTATATCTATCGCTCGATGTTTAATGTCATGAAGGATGGGTGATAAGTAGTTTTACGTTGTTCAGTTTGGACAGATTACACAGTTTAACATCGTGGTGAAGAAGAAACAGTTTAAGATCTTGTAGGTACATGTATAGTTCAATGTCATGTGGGACGACATACAATTTAATTTCATTCTAGACAGGTGCTGAGTTGTTTGATGTTCTTTATCTCAGATGAATCACAAATTTTAATGTCATGCGGTAAAGAAGTCATAGCTTATATTCATGTTGGACCAGATACTCAAGAAAATATTTCTTGAGGAATTTGGCATTGGTGGGTGGAGTTATTTTCTAACATCCATGGAAACTAGGGATTATGCTCTATTGGGGTAAACATTATGAATGATGTAAGGTCCTTCCCATTTGGGATCCAATTTGGGTGGTTTCCTTCCAGGTATCATTAGTGCTCGCTGGTCTAGCACCTTGTCCCATTGTAAGAAAGAGCGGAGGATATCTTTCTTGTTGAAAGCTATGGATATATTATTTTGATGCCTCTAAAAATTGTGCATGGCACAAATTCTATTCTCATCATGTGTTTCCCGTTCATCCAGACATACTTCAACTACCTTATATAGTGTTTACTGATCATAGAAAGTAGTTCATAAAAAAGGAAACTGAATCTTGATAGGAAGGACTGCCTTTGTTTCAAACAAGAGGGAATATGGGGTCACCTAAGTGGAATTTTGAGTGGTCTTCCATTAATCCCTGAGAGCATCAGGGAGTTTTTCCAGGCAACTCTTCTTGTTCTGACCAAACATCTTCTGCAGAATGTTAGATATGGTTTTGTTGAACACCTCAATCATCCAATTTTCTTAAACAAGATAGTGGGATGTATGGTTAGAACATATGTTGTACTTGGAATAAAACATATTCAATTTGGATACCTGTAAGTTGGTACCATTATTGGAGAGAATGATGTGATGGACTCGGAATAAGAAGATGATACTGAATCTCACAAATTCAATGATAGAATGGGCCTTGACCAACTTGAGTGGAACTGCCTCTTCCCACATGGAAAAGTAGTACGTACATGTCAGGATGAACCTACACTATAGAGCTATCACTGTTGGATATGGTTCCATGACATCGAGTCCCTAGATTTCAAAGGTCCAAGAGTACTTGGTGGGGTGGAGAGGCTCTGGAGGCCAATGAAAAAAATTAGCGTGGATTTTCAATGAACCTCCTACATGAACTGATAAATATCACGGATCATAGAGGAAAAAATAACCCAATCCCCCGATCTGGTGAGATAGTTTCAGCCTAGTCTGATGGGCCCATAAGAACCGGCATAAACCTTCTACATGAACTGATAAATATCACCTCCTTGAATGCAATGTAGAATAATGCCATAGATCCCACATTTTTAGAGGATCTTCTCAATACTAGGACCACTCTGAAGGGTAAAATTCAATGCACTCCATTGGATTCGCTCATGATCAGCTCAATCCTCTATAAGAATATTGTGTTGTAGGTACTCGATTAATGGTGTCCTCCAGTCAGGTGTCACCTCCAACACTACGGTAGGGGGGCCTGGGGTTCCTGACATAGAGGCACTGGTTTTAAGGTGGCTTATCTATTGGCTATCATAATCTTTTGAAGTGACGAGAGCGATGAATCTTCAGTGCACCACTTGAATAATAAAATCATCCTACTCAGGTTTTGGAAGAGATACAGCCATGTTGTCCAAGGCGTCGACTTGACTGTTCTTGGACTGAGGGACATGAGTAACTTTGTGCCGAGATGGTAAATGATCGATCAACTGGTGGGTACATTCCATCAATGGTATGAGCTCCGACTTCATGACGAAGTAGTCCTCGTTGATCTGTTTTATTACTAGTTCAACGTCACCTATCACATATAACTGGGTATATTCAATATCAAGGGACTAGTCAAGACCAGTAATGAGAGCCTGATACTCTACCCCATTATTGGTATAGCCTTATGATAACATAAATTAATTTGGAATAACAGCTTGTGATAGTGTGATGAAGATGATACCTAGGCCCACCCTGTTGTGACTAGGATCATTGAGTATTCTTCTGGTAGGACTTCAGGGCACCCCATCAAAGTGCATTTTCCAACAGGGAATGGGTTGGTTTACCAAGAAGATTTCTTCATCATGAAAATAAAGATCGATAGGCTGGTCCATGAGAGCTGGATGAGCGAAAAATAATTCTACCAATGATTGTCCCTTAATGGCCTTTGGGGGGAAATACCTGATGTCTAACTACTGGAGGATCACTACCCACCGAGATAGATGATCTGTCAACATGGGGTGGTTTAGAATTTACATTATTAGATCCACTTAGGACACTAGCTATATCTCATGATCATTAAAGTAGTGTCACATTTTTTGCACTGCGAATACCAACACAAGGAAGCTTTTATTGATATAGTAATATCTGGACTCTGTATCGAGGAGCGTGAGGCTGAGATTGTACAAGCTATTTTCTATCCCCTAGTTGTTTTTCTGGATGAGAAGGGCACTGAGAGATCGCTCTAGAGTGGCCACATAAAGGACAATTGGCTTCCTAGAAATGGGTGGAACCGAGACTAGAGGCTGTAAAAAGTACTGTTTGATTTCCTCAAAATCTTTCTGACACACTTCATCCCACTAATAAACAATACCTATCTTCATGAGCCTGGAAAATGTCTTACACTTTCCAGCCATATTTGAGTTGAATCAGCGTATATAGGCTATGTGGCCTTGAATGCCTCGAATATCCCAAATGTATCTTGAATAAGACAACTGGGTGATGGATTTTATCTTCTCTGGATCAATCTTAATGCCTCTATATTTGAAAAAAAAGATGAGAAACTTTCCGGAGGTGTCCCGGAAGGAGAAAATATAGGGGTTTATCTTTAGATTGTAGCACCAAAGAAATTAGAACACTTTATAAAGATCTTTAAGATAGTTCTATCAGTGGTGATATTTTACCACCTGATATTCCACATAGAATTCCACCAATGTCCGTTGGATCAGAATAAATATGCAATTCATGGCACGATGATAGGTGGAACCTGCAATCTTTAGACCGAAGAGAATTACCTGATAGAATATATTAAATTGTGGTGCCCTGAAGGATGTAGACTTTTCATCATCGGGGCGATTAAAATTTTGTTATACCTAGAATACCCATCCATTAATGAGAGGGCCTGAAACCTAGAAGTGGTCCTAATAAATAGATCCATCACAGGAAGGGGAAAATCATACTTCGGACAGTGACATTTGAGAACAGGAAAGTCGATGAAGACTCTGATATATCTGTTCCTCTTCCCAAATAGAACAATTTTGGAAAACCATATAGGGTATTGGACCTCAATGAAGAAGTTGGCTCTGATGAGCATATCATCCTCAGCATCGACCATGGCACAATGAGAAGGGTGTATCTTTCTGGGAGGCTGTTTGAACCCGCAATGATTCGCTAGAACACTAAGGCAGAGGAAATCGACTTGAGGATCTAGTCTCGTAATCTCAACATAAATCCATGAAAATACATCATGATACTACTTTAGGAAGCCCACATATTTTTGTATCTCTTAAAAATGAATAGCAGCACTGATCAATGTGGGTTTCAGATCCCTCTCGCTACCCAGGTTTACCTGTACCAATTCATCGACCATGGTTGAGACATCCTCTTCTAAAGTGGGAGGAGGATCCTATAAATCATCTTCTTCACTTATGAAGGATGAATACTAAGTGGGAGTTGATTATTATGAGTCTAAAATTCATGATGGGAAACTAGTTCTAGGCTATGTGGCGGTGGACATCATATCTGGGGACTCATGTACTGCTGAAGCCATAGCGACAGAAGCTGTCAAACTGATCCTGTCTAGCCTTAGGCCCCAGGGGCCACACTTGAGATATTAATGAAATAGTGTCACATTTTATTAATCTAGTTAATCCCATCTATTAGAAACCATAAATTATGATGTATTTTCATTCCTATGGGGTGGAAATATGGATATTTTATGGGGGTAGGGGGCTTTGGGATCACACGATCCTAGTTTGTATAGGAAGACAATGTAATCACTCGACGTCTCTTAGACTTGGGAATGTGATTAAACTTTATTCAAGAGATAACAATTAATTGTCCTAGATCCAAAGTCATGGCTTCCAATCAGTGGATTGGGAAGATGTAGGCATCATCTAGGCATGCCCACAGGTCTATCGCAGCTATAGCTGGTTCAACCTCGTTAGCCTGGATATGGTTGTCCTTGATCTTTCAATAATCAGCATATAGTTAGCAATATTTACAGGAGGAAAAGGGAGATGCATGTCCTTGGAGTATGTCTACGTGACCATTAAGGGATTACTTAAGGCATTAGTGATTGGAAGAGGGGACCACCATGTGTAGGTGGAGCTATGAACTACCCATCAAAGCATTGTTGGCGGTGTCCTGTGAGACACCAAGAATATTGTGATGGATACCATACAACGAAATTTGGTCTTTTGGTGAATATTTTCAACTGGTATCTATTCCGTCCAGTTATAACATTGAATTTTCAGGTCATAGGGGCTCATATCATCCTCAAACAACCCCATATTTAGGACCATCTGGGTTGGGATTAGGTTGAACCCAGAGCATGTGTCGATAAGACAACGACGAACCTCCATGCCATTAAAGTGGCCAGTGATGTTCATTGGGTAGATGTGCCCCTATATGGGAGATAATTTGTCTTATTCGGAGAAAGAGATAATGACATGACATTCTTCATGCTTTGCTGTCTTAGCATGGAAATCTTATACAGCTACTAACTTCATTTCAAACTAAAGGGGGCTTCTCAAAGCCTTGACAAATGATTCACACATATCTACTGATAGATAAAGATCCTTGAAGATAGAGAGACCTTAAAGGATGCTGGAAAGATGCTGGAGAATATCATACTTCAGTGTCAATCATGCAGATTTGTTGACAAGAGGTCATTCTGTTGCAGGAGGTATGTTGGGTCCTTTTGGCTAAACCGATAGCTGACTGGTGCTGGGAATGTCCCACTGCTCTCTAGTCGAAACTTTTGGAGTGACTACCAGATAAAGTTCAGACGAATGAGACCAGTCTGTAGAAGAACATGGATGATCATGGAATGGTTGAGGTGGATCTTCATAATCATGTAGCACAAATAGTGGGTAATGAAAACCCAGTGAAATTTGATGAGAAGACTGTGCATGCTAAGCTTTATGCTGGGCCTCTTGTCTGGTTTCGATGGCATGCACTACCTGGATAGAAGTATAGACCAATTCTTTTTGATGAATCACATAACCATGACTCTGTCAATGCTAGCGATGGAATGGGATGTTGGGAGGATCCATCTGGGGTTCCTCATTGTTTGGAATCATGTAGGGGTTTACTAGCTCCACAATTCTAACCGAGGAATATCCTTGGTCTTCACAAGAAGAATCCACCAACACTGAAAAAACCCTAAGGGTAATATATATCTCTAAGGACATGAAATCGCTAAGAGTATGGGGTGATGATGGCATCATTGGGGGGATTTTTTTTCCCTTCCGCCACCGACGCTTGTCCTTCTATGAAGAGGAAGGTTGGGATGTCGACGCAGAAGTAGTGTCTGGGGGTGATAAGGCGACTTATGAGGCATCAGATTAATTCAAATGTGCATATATAATACCATGGGAATGAGACACTTACTTATAATCCATTCAGTCATCATATTTTTGGGACCCACAGTTAGGAACCTTCTACCCCTCACCTTCGCTATCCTTGTCACTGTTGGGTTGTATGAATACACAGGCCACCTGTGATGGTGATAGTCCCAACATGAATATGTTTTTATCAACATGGTCTTGAATCTAGTCTTAAAAAACAAATCACATATTGAGTGTGTTCCCCAGGATCTAGTGATAGGGGCAGTAATTAGGGATGTCAGTGAGATCTTCCACATTGGACCTCCTAATGTCTGGAAACTATAAGAGTCCCTTATCCACGGTACTTCGGAAATAGCCAGGGACCTGAGCCTCATTGAATGAGTAGGTCCATTTCCTTATATATGAGAAGGGGGGTCTAGGAGCTTGGCCCTAATGAGGGGATGGAGGAGCCTGTCAAGGTGGTGGAACCTAATTGTCATGTCTTGGTGGTGGTGCATTACACGGGGGCACCTACTAATTTTGGGTCAGGCGTTGTTGGGCTGGAGGCTACACTTGAGGTGGTGGACCTATGTGAGGCTTTGGAGGTGGCTCCACCTATAATAACTCTAGTTAACTAGGGTCCTCTACTTGGGCCTCCGCGGCGGGCTCGGCCTTAGCGACCCTTCTCGCGGGAGCTACTAGTGGAAACAGATGTGCCTTCTTGTCCTACTGTAAGGATTCCTCTAGAAACTGGGTCCTTATAATAAAAATCCTAGAACCCTCCAATGTTATTCATGGTAATGAGAGAGGGGAGCAGTTCTATTTTGACATTACCCACACACATTGTCAACAATTATTCTAGAGTCAGTGACATATCAAAGGAGTTGGTTAGTCTTTTCCACAGGGAGATAAAGTCCAAGATGCACTCATCAATCCACTGATTTCTCTTAAAGAGGTCTGCAATAATAATATTCTTGGGTGGTAGAACTGAACTTGTATAGAAACTGCCTAAGAAGATATTCCCATCCGGCTAATAAACAAACGTGTTGCTGGTTGTACCAAACAAATGCAGGACCTTCCTATGTATTTATAAAACACTAGAGTTTGGTCGCCTCTTGTTATGCTAGAGTTCACAGTATGGGTCCACGCCTTGAGATGAAGTGGGCTAGATGCTGTAGTGGGTCACCCATCCAATTGAAGTGGGAGATGTTGGGGTTTCTAAAACCTAGGGGTGCTGGAATATCATCCACTCATGCTGTATATGGCTTACCATTAAGCATAATTTCCACATGTCATGTTTCCAAAGCCTCAAGACATGAAATGAGCACTACCATTCGATCATCTAATCAAGGGTTCTAGTTTTGATGAGGATCATTGGTTTCCATTGCATTGGCAGGCTCATAAATGTGATAAGTAGACCCATCATCTCATGGAGAAGCTGGTGGGATGACCTGTGGAGTGGATGGGAAAACTTGAGACAGATCCCAAATATTATCGTGCTGATCAGTTGGGTTTGGTGATACATACCATACCCTATTTCCATAAGCTCCAGTATCTATCCTATTTATGTGGGCGGAATGGTCGGGGTCACTCGGAGGCAACTCACCGAGGGGAGTTGTATCTGCCTCTCCTTCCCCGGTCGAGGATCACAATAGTCTTGATGTCGTTCCACAACACATTCAGCAAGGAGGTCATCAAACATATTCTTATGCTCTGTTAGATGTTAATGAAACACAACATTTTCGGGATCGTCTTCCCTCTTCTGCACTGATCCAGATGGGTCAGAGGGTTTGACAGTCCTGAGATACTCTTTGCCGTTATTGGGATTCTGGCTGAGGGATAATTACTCGGTAGGAAAAAGAAGACCCAATATATTTCTATGATGGTGATTAACCCTTCCCAGTGGATCCAATAAGTGTGGCACTCCCCTAGAGGATAAGTTCTCTTCAAGGAGCTCTACTTCATTCTCCCCATCTGATTTTTCGTCCATGTTAACCGTGACTCTTCTTGGAAGAATATCCTTAATATTTCCAGGAATG
The DNA here is from genome assembly GCA_963277665.1 of Viscum album. Lineage (NCBI taxonomy): Eukaryota > Viridiplantae > Streptophyta > Magnoliopsida > Santalales > Viscaceae > Viscum > Viscum album. Next base: position 368,070,881 of record OY728166.1, read on the forward strand.
TCGGGCTGGCACAAGATATAAGTGAAATTAAGGGCCACATACTACCCCCAACCATAGACTTGAACATGGGGGGAATCCTCCTTAATTATTCTACATATCACCTTAAATCCCTAAACGCATCGTTTCTAGAGGGTCTGATGTCAACCGAGCGACTCGGGGCACTGAGCCATAGGGAGTGCAACCAATTCGACCATAGAACATTTCTGGCCAATATCTTTAAAATTTTCCTAGATCATCGGTTAATCCACTCACCGATAATGGATACAGAAGTGCGTCACTTGGAGGGTTTGGCAGAAACACGTAACCTCCTTCTTGGTAAGATATTTGGGCTTACTGATGTTCGCGGTTGCAATTGACTAGAACATCTTTGCGAAATGGTCTTCCACAAGGATGTCCTACAAGCTCATTGGATCAGAATCAGGGTTTATCCCTTGGTTTCCCCATTCATCAACTGAGGGTGGTTGCTAGAATGTTAATGGCCCTAAAGTAGACCGCTGATACGGTATACTGGCCACCAGAGGATATTGAAAACAAGCTAATAAGCAGCTACATCTTGAGTTGTCCTTAGAATAATGAAATGATAGAGCCACCACATCTCAGTAAGATGGACTGGGGACCCCAGTTTCTAGTGGAGGGGTTGCAGCTACTGATGGTTGGTCATACTGATTTTCATCCTCCACCGTTCCCTCGAATAAATATTTCTGTTCACGAGTTGAGGTATTGAATTTCCTTGTTTACAATAAGAAGGGATGCACGACCCTGCCCTAGAAAGGGGCCACATCTTTCTAATCTTGGATGTATCTTAAGAGAGTGGTGGGAATCTTGTGGACCATGTACTCTAGAAGGATGAGGTTTATATGACTTGTTCTTGTCCTGGCCCTTGACATGGAAGATTGGGGCTAGAGCTCCATCATCAAATTTCATTCCCCCTCAGAGTCTGAGAAACAGACATGTTTAATCATAGTATGAAACTTCTCAGCCTTCTTCTTGTGGAGGTGGTGTCCAGCCCTCCTTCCGTATAATGGTTCTACAAGTTAGGATAGGTTTTAATCCCAATGAGGACCATTTACTGAACTGATGCGGGGGTGGAGAGGACTTCCACCTAGGTATGTCAGGGTATGAGGAGCACCCAGACAAATATCAAAGGGAACACGAGGAGGACGTCAATATTCTCTGGATGACGCATGGGATGAATCTCCACATGAAGTGATGGAGTGGGTAGGACCACCATTGAAACTATTAGTATCATGGGAGATATCTTCATCCTCGTTCTCCCCATTAGTGACAGTATGAGAAGGGTTGTTATACTAGTGAAACTGGACATTAGGAATCCTTCTGTGCTGGGTGCCAATGAAGTGAGGCTGGCCTTTTCTTCCTTGTTTTCCAGGTTGAATATGACCTTCATCAGTTTTGATAAGAGCTTGGGAAAGACCCCCCCGTGCTTATGGTTGATTTGGTAAGGAAGACCTTTGCATCAGAGACTTATAATACGAGGAACAAATCCATACCTATGATTACGGGTGCGAGGAAAACCTTCATACTGGATGTCACGACAACCGGAAAGCGCTTCACATTGACTTGATGGTGACATGGGGAGGACCTCCACGCTGAGCTTGGGAGAGGGATGGACCTGCATTATCACAAGTGGTGGTAGTGGGAGGACCTCTGTACTGGATGTAAACACAATGGGCCAGGCCTCACTAGACGCCACCTGTGTCGGCTACCAGGAGAGTCGTCCCAACCTATTGGTGGGGCAGTTGGGGCCTTTATCTAGTACGATCATATAGGTTTCCCTGATCAGTATGAGCGGGGCATTTCTGTAATGCATTGGTTGTGTCATGGGTGATAGTATCCATTGATGATGATGCCCCCTGGCAGGCATCCTCCTCCGCTTGTGGCCGATGCTGGCATCGGGTTAACTAAAATGGGGCCAGTGAAGCTGGTGCAGAACTTACCTACTCCTCAGCATGTGGGGCTAGGTAGAAGTAGTAATGCAGCTTAATAGGAGCCATCCCTAGTGGCCCCTGATATGGGATTGTAGTTGGGATGACCCGGACATCCCTCACATCATTGTCTTAGGGGAGGGAGTCATCGATGCATTTTGGGGAGAGGCTCCCGAAACAATTGTAAGTTAGAGTCTGGAGCAATGGATCCCTATGCATCCCTGGGGGTAGCAGTGTCGGTGAGGCATAAAATCGTTGAGGTCCTATCAGTCCATATCCTGGGTTGGAAAAATCCATTATTCCTCATAACGTTGAATGAGGTTGTTAATCACCCTTCTCTAAATGAGTTCAGATTGGGATATGGGGTGTGGGTGCCCAGCAGCTGCAGATGTGGGGACTATCGTAGTGGCGATGAGACCATGCGAGACTATCGTGTTAAAGTTTCCCCAACCCCTAAGTTAGTGGGTGGGTGGTGATTGGTTTCCTATCATGACAGCTTGGTTCTTGAAAAGTAGGGAGATTCAACCATCAGAGCTGATAGAAGGAAAGTGATGTCAATTTACCCAATTCCATTCCATCTTATTTGGTTGGTAAGAAGGATCCACAACAACAACATCGCAGACCGGGATGTCTAATGTTCACTAACCCAATATCTAGTGAGTTTCACTCCAATCCCACTATTTTCATTGTGGGGCCTAGGAATGGATAACTAGATCCGGTGACATGCTTATCCACTGATGTATCAAACACTACTAATCTCCAAATTGAGGAGTAGTCATTCACGTCGGGTCCACCATTTCTATTTATGGCTCTTTTTCCGGGATGTGAATCTATCTTTGGAGGATGTGCTAATATGTTTACCCACATTCCCACTTTGCAAAGGCAGGTGACATTAGTCACTTATTCAGGGTATTTCTATCTTTGATCGAAATGGGATGATGTGATGTCAGTTCCTATTTCTATGGATTCCTCCTTGGATCTTGTCACCTAGTGTGGGTCTCCCTTAAAGATTAAGACACTGTTCTTGAAACTCTTCCCAATTCCATTTCTTTATGGATGTAGGTTAATTACTCTGATTCTGTCAGGACATTCCAAGGGGTCATGTCAGGGAAGCAACCTTCTATTGGGGGAGTCGTAAAGTTGGACATCACTTATGTGTCTGGACGCTGGAACACTAATGCGTCTGGGTTTTCTTCCCCTTATGATAGGGATTCTCAAGGGACTAAAATCCTAAGGCATCCCAAGTCGAATGGGGGGAATTATATGCCATAGGAAAGTCCATGAGGGTTTCCTCAGCTTCCCATTTTTATCATAGGGTATGCTGTGAGTTTAACATCTAGCAGAGATAGATTAGACAAATCAAAAATGTAATTGAAGTTGATCAAATGGGTGAAACCCCAAGAGCAAGCACATGAGAGTCCCTCTAGATGAGCGGATTGATATGTTCAATGAAGAAATATCTAAGGATTCTTGGGTCCTTATAAATGGGACACTATTGTTTACCGGTTTACTGGGATTAAACCTCAGGGAGGTTTCCTACGTACCCTATCCCATGAGACGGGGATCAAAACCATGTAGTTAAAAGTGGTGATGAATCGGGGTGTGTGCAGAGGAAAGAGACCCGAAGAAATGTTAAGAGTTATGCATGGATTGCATCCCATCACAACAGGGACACTATTAGTTGGATGGGTATGGATTGTGTAGGGCTTACAGATGGTTAGATGCCCGGGTACAGCTTGGTGTAGTGAAGGAGTGGAAAAAATGATATCACTGAGATGTGGCGGGCCAAGTAAGAATCAGGATGGACATGGATAGTTGATATACGTTGATGGAGAACGAGTTAGAATGACGTGAGGATGAAAGTTATGTTTCGATTTATCCTTGAAGAGACTTCCTATGTATCCTCGTGGGAGGGAATCAATGTCCACGTAGTTCAGTGGGGCGATGGGACACCTGAGGAGGTGTCCTGTAAGAATGGACACATGGATGGGACCCAGAGAAAATAGAACCTTCGGGTTGGGGGATGATCTTTTTGGAAGATAAAAGGATCGAGGGAGAGACCAAGATGGGACATTAGTGATGGGATTGAATCACAGGGAGGATTACTATGCACCATCGTGAAAGGGAACCAAAGTCCATATAGTTTGAGATGGTTTCATAGAATCGGGGTGTGCATGGAGGATAGTGACATAAAGATGATATTGGGTTTTATGCATGGTCTAAATCCCAAAATAGGGTCTGAATCCATGAAGGCAGACCAGAGATATGGGCCCCAAGAAAGAGGAGTACAATGGATTACCGCTGGATGGGGAAACAATGTCTTACCGCTAGTCGGGGACTAAAACATCTTACTACTGGTTAAGGTCTACAACGGCTTACCACTAGATGGTGGTACAAAGGATTCCCACTAGATAGGGTTACAATGGCTTACCACTGGTAGGGGACCACCACAAATTACTGCTGGTTGGGGGACATAATGGCATACCACGGGTCGGGGTCAAGTACAGCTTACCGCTAGATGGGGTCAATCCTTGGGGATGCTTATTACGTACCCTATTTAGGAGACATGGTTTAAAATCCACATAGTTTAAAGGTATATAGTTTAGAATAATTCTGGATGAAGGGGGGGGGGGGTGGCATACAATTTAATGTCATGTAGGACATAGGTGAATCAACGTGAAGTGGTCAGGTCTGATGGGTGATGGTCTTGAACCTCAGGGAGAGTTCTTATGTACCCTGTAGAGGAGATATGGATCAAATTATATATAGTTAGATGGATGGGGATATAGTTTAACGTCATGTGTCACAAAGGTGAACTAACTTGAAATGGTTGGGACAAATAGATGTTGGGCAAGAACCTCAGGGAGGCTTCCTACTTAACTTTCTCGGATAGGGGGCAAGGATCAAAGTCCACATGGTTTGAAGGGATTGTGACTTACAAACTGGGGAATCCCAAGAATTATGCCATGGTAAATGCTTACTATAAGCCCACATGAGTCATGATCAGTGTGAGAAACAAGAGGCAAAAAAGACCGGACGATCATGTCGTGAAATGTGCGTCCATGAGGAATAGAGACGAGGCTGAAATGTGGTTAGTATCCTAAAAAAGAAATAGGGGATCATGCTAGGTTAGCTACCCAAAGAGGTAAAAAGGGCTTACACTTGGTTAGAAATCCAAGGAGATGAATATTGGGACTTACTCCATGATGGATCCCGGATGGTAACAAAGCCCAGTGGGAGAGGGACAGGGTAATGATATCTCCTCAATTTTATGGAACCAAAGAAGAAATGAGGATCATAGATGCTACCTCCCATAAGAAAGGTTTGGGGCTTACACCGAGATGGTTTCCATTCCCTACAGACAGATGCCACTCTAGCTAGGAGGATCTCATTCTATGTGAGGAAGATATGACTTCCATGGTGATGATAGGGCGTCGAGAATGTCTAAGATGGGGTACCCCATCTTTATTGCAAGGGGTGAGGACACAATTTAATGTCATGTGCTGAGGAATATGGTTCTTGGATGTTTAAGGTCCCGCATCTCAGATGAGGTGGGTTAAATCCACACCCCCAAGACTTACACAACTAATACCCTCCCACCCTTCGCAAAGAGAAGGAATCAACATTATTGAAGTGGGGAGGTGTTATAGAGTGATCCATTGAGGTGTCCACATTATCATAGATATGCGATGAATAAATATACGTTACGGTGGTTATGAGAGGAAGAATGAGGATAAGAAACGCTACATGAAGCATATCCTAAGGGACTAGGAAATCACTTCATACAACCCTAGAGTTTCATATGGGAGAAGGGTTTGTGAAGAAAATGGGTTCATAGGAAATGAACTTGTGAAGATCTGGTGCTCCACGTAATGGAAAGACTCCATGAAGGGGTATGCATTGTGACGTGGAGTGTCCTAGCTTGGGAATAGGGTACAAGTGCATATGAACGGTGCTTTGAAAAGTATAAAGTCTTTCATGGAGTAGGACTTCATGAAGCAAGGGTACATTGCAAAACATAACACTACAAAGTAATGTGCTTCACAAAGCATAGTGGACAAGCATTAGCATGCGGTTCAACTGTTCATGGAAGGATATTTGTGAAGCATGAGTGATTTGTCAAGACCCAAGTCCCATAAGGGATCTCCTTCCTTTTCAATGTCCTATGGGCTCCACTAAGGGAATACCTACTTGAAGAGGGGTTTTATTTGAGCTAAGGGAAAGGTACTTCACAATGTTCATGTAACTCAAGGTGCTCATTTTTCAAGGTTTCATAGATGAAAAGGGTTGATTCTAAATTTGAGAGATGAGAAGGAGAAAGGTTAGGGAATCCATACCTTTGGTTCGAGGTAAGTCTGGTATTTATAGGAAAGAGGTGGCTCAAAGCACAAAAAGGTCACTGAGAAGCCACTTGGCGCTTCACTATCGGCCACAGACTGCGTACAGTTTTTTGTAACCTCAGAGTCGACCACCATCCCTTCCTCAGCATGAAGCCCTATTTAATTCCCTCTGTGGAACTTTCATAGTCTCTTTTCAAGTTCCAAAGGATCGTATAGGTCAATCTAGTTCCCTCCTCTTCACGATTCTTCCGATCAATTGTGTTGTAACCTAAAAACCTCCTGCCTCTTTTACCACACGACGACCATAGATGGGGATTTGTATTTGCACCGGTTATGGTGATCAGGGGCTCTGCAAAGGACACAGTGTTCAAGGGATCCACAAAGGAGCTTCATGAGGCAGACCATTATGCACTGGTTTACTCTTTTCCTATTTTTCATCTGTAAACCTATTTTTTCCACAATAATGATACAAAATAAGCTCATATATTTAAGGGTGGACTCTCTTATGGGACACAAACATCAACATGGAACAAGATCATATGTATTTTTTTTATTCAGAAAACAATTCTAGTGGGGACCATTCTATTTTATAGTCCCTATTAGAAATTTTTTACAGGGGAGAATAAGGATTCCATGGGATAATGGTCCATGGATTCCAACAGATGCATATGAAGAAAATGAATCGATTGGTATTGAATGAAACTTCAAATATAAGAGGGTGGTTATTGGAAACAATAATATTAAATAATGTTTCAAGAAACCTAATGATTTTAAAAATTTGTATTGAATAAATTTTTAGGTTGAAGGGATAAAACATATGAATCTTGAGTGGAAAATAATCAAAGGGAATAATCTATTCAGTATGATGACTACATGCTGTATCCTTTAATATCTTATAATAATGGAATTATAATAGATTGTTCTATAATGTTAATATGATGTAGTTCTTTATTTTGGGGAAAATATAGATCAACCACACTAGTTAGGGTGACTTCATAGGATCTATATGCTTTACAGAGACTCAATCGAGTTAAGAAACTGTTGATAATTGGGATGTTGATTGATCTATTCATGAGTGCATGTAAAAGAATGTGTTGTTCTATTAACATTCTAATATTGAATGAAACCTCCATATAGAATTTAATTTCATGGAAGGGAATGTTTAGGAGTGATGAAAACTCATGCTAGGGAGTGAAATGGAAGATTTGGGCATAACTATGTATCCCTTTTTATGGGAATCAAAAACATATATATATTACACGGATGATTCCTTGGAAAATTATTATATAACGACTCATCCATAGACATTACATAATAACATTTTTAAAGTAAATAATTAATTATCTTAAATATTAGTTTCTTTTAAGGTTTTTTATAGAGACCCAAGACTTTTCTAACATTACTATTACATCATTTTAAATATAAACAACATAATAGTATTACACATAGAGGATCTAAAGGTTTAGTGTCTTGGGAAAACTAGGACCACACATAACAAATACAACATCAAGCATAAAAATTTATTTAATTTCTTCTTCTCTAGCTTATTATTGGGACTTGTCATCTCTTTAGTACATGTATCCACATAAGGATATACATCAAAAGGGGTAAGCTAGAATCCCAGTAAGAGGATGAATAAGAACAATATAGCATGGGCTGATCATAATCATAATATAGAAAAAAGATCATGAACATGAGAGGAGAATAAATAAAAGACTTGAAATGTGGAAATGCATAAAAATGAAACACCATGTCTTAGTAGTTAACTACCACAAATACTTGTGAACTAAGCTAGCATCCTGTTCACACATAATTTAAAATTTAATCATGAGATTCATCAATTTATGAAATGCATTGGAGCACTGTATATTTCTGAGCGCACCTGTCACTTTGAAACATTCATATTGTGCTATATAATTCTGGGTGCACCCGTCACATCATAAAAATATCATTATCATGATTTCCACATAGAAAAAAATATCAAAAATGAACATAAATAACCCATGTAAAGGAATGTGTTTAATCTCATAAGAATACATTCATTTGTTTTGGGTTCCCAAAAGAAAGAGGGGACAACATACATGTTACATGAACCATCCACTTTGAGTGAGAAGTACAAGGTTTGTTCTTAAAAGAAGAGTTATTTTGGAAAACATTTTGTGTGACATAAACACCATTGAAAAACATGTATATCCCAGAAAAGGAAATACAATTATGAAAAAATGATCTTTAAGGAGTAACCATATCAGAAATGAAGTGAAAGAGGGAGAACCTGAAGGAAGAAAATTGGGTTCGAGATTTCCCCTTACCTTGTATCTGAATGCTTCCATCTCTTTAATGTCCTGTATAATGAAATTATATTCATTAATTAGAAATTCCAGAACCTTTTATACATTAATATGATTAATTCTGATTTCATTATGTCATTTTATGTTCCTTTGGATGACTTATAGAGTTAAAAAACATTGTTCGGGGATGTTCGTTTTTATGGTTTTTCTTGGGTGGTTCACTTGTATTCATAAATTTATGTTTGGGTAGAACATGGGTAAACATCCAAAAACAATATTACATGTTATTAATGATATTAAATGAGTTATAATGATCTTATAATTAATTATATTATATCCACATGGATGAATAATTAGATAAGAATTAAATGAAGATTGTTTGGGTTAATTTGGGCGGTTTTTTTAACACAATAAAGTTGTTTTAATTTATCACTTAGTAATATGTTTATAAGTCAGTTCAAGAACATTAAATAGGAAATAATACATATAAAATATTCTGTTTCAACTATAAAAATGGTTTCATAACCAGATCTGAAGGTAGAAATGGAAGAAGAAATCATGTCTTTCTTGAAGGTGATAAATTAATACCTCATGAACAACGTTCTCTTTAATAAAATAAAAGGTAGAGGGAAAGGGGGTTTGATGATATAATATCCCATTAGAATCATAAAATTACATTATATGTATAATAATGGAGTTAAAATACATTTTGGATGAATATAGGTGGGCAGATATCAAGAAATGAACCTGAACATGAAAGGAAATTAAAGGAGAAGAGGGAGAGAAATTACCTCTTGAATCCTTCTCTTGAGAACCTCATTAAGGGCCTATGATTGGTATTTTTATGATACCAGATGCTCTTGGTCGTGGGTGAGGGGATAGGGAAGGTGATTGGGTAGATTTTAGAGAAGTCTTGGATCCTGAGAGGTGTGAGGAACTGAGGGTGTGAAGGGTGGCTTTTATAATGGAGGGGAGATGGGTTTCCTTAATATAAAATTCATTAGTTTTTTAATTTCTCATAAGATAAGGAATAGTGAGTCTTGAATGACCAAGAATAGTAATTTTCTAATGTTATCCCGAACCAAGTGGGCTTACATCATCAGAGCTTCATCGATGACTCAATTAATCTATTATTTAGCATTTATTGTAAATTATCAGATTCTACTATTCATAAAAAATTCAAGTATTTCAGAAAAATATCAAAATTTATCCCAACAATTTTTTACGTTTAGAATCCAAAAATGAAGTCCATTTTTTCAAAAATAATTTTCTAACTATTATTAATTTAATATTTAATTAAATCATAGTATACTTGAAAAACAATTTTTAAGATTGAAACTGATTTTATAGTGCTTTCAAAAATTACATATGGTTTTATAAAATTATATAAAAACTATAAGATATTTATTTGATAAATAATGAATAAATTTTAAGAAAATACATTTTAATTTAAATTAATTAATTAATTATAATTATTTAAGACTTTCAAAATTCTAAAACGTTTACTAAGGTCAAATTGTCACTTTCTAAGATGTCTAAATTTTATTTAATTATTCATAGGTAATGTTACTCTTATCTTAGATGATTTACTATTCATAAGGGTCATATTTCAATTCATAAGTGTATGTTACTATTCATAAGGGTAGGTCACTATTCACCAAAAAATATTTTTCTTTCATTAGACTCCAAAAAACATCTTGAACAAAATTGTGTATGTCGAATTTTCGAAATTCCCAACCCAGAAGTGACAAAATTATGTTTAAAGGTCACTTAGCACTTAGTAGTTCATTATGTTTTGTTTTCATGTGTTTTTATAACATAAATATAAGAAAGGAATTTCCATTGAAAAACATTGGGTCCTTACATTCTTCCCCCTTAAGAAATTTCACCCCTGAAATTTCACTTTACACAAACAGGTGAGGGTATTTCTCATTCATTTCCTCTTCTGGTTCCCAATTTGCTTCCTCAAACTTATGGTTCCTCCACAACACTTTGACAAGATGGGTTATCTTGTTGTGTAAAGCCTTATCTCTCCGATCCAAAATCTTTACTAACTGCTCCTCATAGGAGAGATCATCTTCCAGCTGCACCACCTCTGAGTTTAGTACATGTGAGGGGTCTAGTACATACTTCCTAAGTAGTGATACATGAAAAAAATCATGAACTTGAGCCATATTTCTTGTAAGTGCAAGAAAATAGGCCACAGATCCTATACGGTCAAGGATCTCAAAGGGGACAATATACCTTGGGCTTAACTTCCCTTTATTTAAGAATCACATGACTCTCTTACATGGAGATATTCGAAGGAAGACTTTATCTCCAACGTCAAATTCCAAATCCCTTAGATGGTTGTCAGTATATATCTTTTTCCGAATTTGAGCAGCTTTGATGTGTTTCTGGATGACTTGAACCTTCTCTGTCATCTCTTAAACAAGATCAGGTCCAAGTAGCTTCCTTTCTCTAACTTCATCCAAACAAGTTGGAGTTCTACATCACTTTCCATACAGAGCTTCATATGGAGCCATCTGGATACTCGAGTGGAAGCTATTGTTATATGAGAACTCAACCAATGGGAGATGCTGACCCCAAACACCTTTTAATTCAAGAGAGCATGCTCTTAGAATATCTTCAAGTGTATGAAAATACCTTTCAGACTATCCATCAGTTTGGGGGTGATAGGCCGTGCTAAAATTTAATTCAGTACTCAAATCATGTTGAAGCCTCCTCCAGAACCTAGATGTGAACCTAGGATCACGGTCAGAGACAATTGAGAGTGGAACACCGTGCAGTCTCACCACTTCCTTCACATATATCTTTGCAAGTTGTTCAAGCGAGAGGTCTTCCTGAATAGTGATAAAATGGGCTGTCTTGGTGAGTCGGTCAACCACAAACCATATCACATTATTTACCTTTGATGTCTTCTGGATACCCGTGACAAAGTCCATAGTATCATTTTCAAATTCCCACATGGGTATAGGCAATGGCTGCATCATACCCTTGGACTTTTGTCACTCATCTTTAACATGCTGGTATACCAAGCACATTGATATATATTCTACAATCTCCCTCTTCATGTTATCCCACCAGATGTGTTCTTGGAGATCACAGTACATCTTGGTACTCCTAGGATGGATAGAGAAAGTTGAGCTATGTGCATTATCAAATAGCGCCTTCATTATCCCATGTCATGAAGGCACACAAAGCCATGTTCCAAACCGTATCACACCATCATCATCAATATGGAACTCTTATAGCTTCCCTTCCTTTACTACATTCACCCTCTTTTGTATTTCCACATCATCCTTTTTTGCTTCCTTAATCTTATCGTGGATGGATAGTTGCACAATCATTTGGGAAAGGTAAGATGTATTCCCTACCCTTATGATTTCCAAATCCATCCATTTCATATCTAAAAAGATAGGGTCTTTCTCAATACACAGCATGGATAGAGTAGCATGTTCTTTTCTTCTTAGAGCATCAGCTACCATGTTCTCATTTCCAGGATGATAGTGAATAGAGCAATCGTAATCCTTGATAAGATCTAACCATCTCATTTGACGCATGTTGAGATCCTTTTTGTGAATATATACTTTAGGCTCTTGTGGTCAGTGTATATGTCACAATTATCACCATAAAGGTAGTGCCACCATATTTTCAAAGAAAAAATCATAGCTGCTAGCTATAGATCATGCCTCAGGTAGTTCTGCTCATGGATCTTCAGCTGTCGTGAGGCATAGGCCATCACATTGTCATTTTTCATGAGTACACAACCCAAGCCTTTCTTTGAAGCAACACTATATATCACAAAACTTTCTCCACTTTTCGGTTGTGTGAGTATAGGTAGGGTGATCAACCTTCTCTTTATCTCCTTGAAGATTCCCTCACATTCTTCTATCTAGACTTACTTTACCCCTTTCCTTGTTAACTTATTTAGCGGGCTTGACAATCATGAGAAGTTTCTCACAAAACTTCATTAGAAACCACCTAATCCAAGAAAACTATGGATTTTTGTGACACTAAAGGTCCTGGGCCATTCCTCAATCACCTTTGTCTTTGAAGGATCCACGTATATTCCCTCACTTGTGATCACATACCCCAAGAACGTGACTTGCTTCATCCAGAAGTCACACTTGCTAAACTTGGCGTATAACTTCTCCTTCATTAATGTCACCAACACAAGGCTTATATGTTTTTCATGTTCCTCCTTGCTCCTAGAGTAGATGAGAATATCATCGATAAAAACTACCAAAAATTTGTCGAGGTAATGTCTAAATAATCTATTCATCAAATCCATGAAGATTTCAGGGGAAATAATAAGGCCAAAGGGAATCACAAAAAAATCATAGTGCCCATACCTTGTATGAAAGGCAGTATTCTGAATATCTTCCTTCTTCACCTTTACCTAATGATATCCAGAATGAAGATCCACTTTTGAGAAGTATTGAGCTCCTCTTAACTAATTGAACAAGTCATCAATCCTTGGGAGAGGATACTTGTTCTTTATGGTGATCTTGTTGAGTTCTCTGTAATCGATACACAACAGCATTTTTCCATCCTTCTTCAACATAAAGAGCACTGGTGAACCCCAAGGTGATGCACTAGGGTGTATGAACCCTTTGTCTAGATTCTCTTGAAGCTGCTTCTTTAACTCCTCCTGTTTGATAGGAGCCATCCTATAAGGACACTTCGAGATTGGAGTAGCTCCAAGTATGAGTTCAATTGATAATTATACCTCATGATCCAGGGGAATTCTGGGTAACTCTTCAAGACATTTATCACTGTATTCCCTCACTATGGGAATTTCCTCAAGGTTGGCACTTTCCTTCAACTCATAATTTGGGAGAGGTATGCTTCTTCATAGGGAATCAACACCCACACCATTGCATGATTTTTCAAAGGGGATTCATGATCTTCCTTGAATTTGTGAAGAAGCATGGGATGGTTTAGAATATGAAAAGATATTTTCTTTTCCCGACAGTTGATATGTGCTCTATATAACGCGATCCAGTCCATTCCCATTATAGTGTCGAATGCCACCAAGGTAAGTATTATGAGATTTGATGAAAGAATCTTCCCACATATGCCAACAAGAGAAGAGTCAAACACTTGGGTTCCAATGATTTAACCACTCAGTATTTTTACAGATATCTCTACTTTAATGTTTCAGGGATTCGATTATATAGTTCTAGCAAACGTGCAAGATATAAAGGAAAGTGTAGAACCAGAATCAAATAATACCTTTTCCATTCATGAGTGAATATTAAGTGTACCTTGTACGACTTCATTATCATGATCGGCCTCCATAGTAGTGATGTAATATTACTTCCCTTGTTCCTTTGGCTTCGGTGGCTGCTGACGCTGATTACCCTCGAGAAGTCAATGTTTAGTGCACTAGTTTTTATAGTGACCTAACTGCCTACAGTTGTATCATTGAACCATGGGTGGTTCTCTCCTTTCATCAGCTAAATTCTCCTTCATTTTCATGTCTTTTAGACACTCTTGAGCATGGTGTCCTTATTTACCACAAATGAAGCATTTCACCATCCCTTTGAGGCGGTTTCCATTGTGAAACTTCCCACATTTTTGGCATGTGGGTCGTTGATTTTTCTTCCCGCCTTTGTCATTAGATCGGTCCGCTTGAAACTCCATATTTATTTTCTTATCACTATAGCCAGGGGACCATTCTCCAAACTCCATATCCACTTTGAGAGCACACCTAATAACTTCTTCATAAATCCCAAAGTCTCGAATTTCAAGAGCCTTTCGACGGTGTGGTTTTAATCCACTGAAGAATCTATCAATTTTTCTATCATTTTTGATAACAAAACCCGAATCGTAGCTTGAAATCCTTTTGAAATTAGCTTCATAGGTTGTGACCGATTCCCCTTATTATTTATTAAGCTCTATAAATTATCTCTCCATCTTCATGCAATGATTTCATGGGAAGTACTTATTATGAAACATAATCTTAAAGTTTTTCCATTCCATCTCTTCAATTTCCTCCCTTGTCTTGGTGTTCTAAATCAACGCCCACAATTGACCAGCTTCTCCATCTAGACGATAAACGGCTATAGTCACCTTCTCCATCTCATAACAGTGAAGAACAGAAAAGATCTTCTCCATGGAGTTGACCCACTATTCCAAAACTAGTGTATCGAAAGATCCACTAAACATCGATGGTCATTTCCATATAAAACATTCGATATCCAGTTTCTCCCTCTTTGGTGAAGGAGGATATTGCCCATTATTATGGTTATTGTTCATAACTAGTGATAATTGGGTAAGTATCACCATGAATTTTTGAACTCCACCTCCCAAATCATTGGGGATGTTGTTCGGCCAATCGTTTCATTGACCATCGCAAGAGTTGTTGGACCAATTTCTCCTAGTTCCCACCATTTTCTAAAATAAAAAAGGTTATAACAAAACATAAGTAAACAAGTCATGAATACATAAATTATTAATTTGAACAATTTATACTAAAAACAGAATATATGGGATCCCTATACAAATACTCTTGTGTGCATATTAGTACTTAATCTCATACTAGAGGTTTTCTTTATGGTTCAATGATCCTAATTCCCAAATTAACTAAACCTTGTCTCTAATACCAACTATAGCAACCAGAACCTTTTCTTACATTACTATTAAATTATTTTAAAGATAAAAAACATAACAGTATTACACATAGAGGATCCAAAGGTTTAGTGTCTTGGGAAAACTTGGACCACACATAACAAATACAACATCAAGTATAAACATTAATTTAATTTCTTCATCTCTAGCTTCTTATTGTCACTTGTCCTCTCCTTACTACATGTATCCACCTGGGGATATACATAAAAAGGGGTGAGATAGAAGCCCAGAAAGAGGATAGATAAGAAAAATATAGCATGGGGTGAGCATAATCATAACATAGGCAAAATATCATGAACATGAGAGGAGAAAAAATAAAATACTTGAAATGTGGCAATGCATAAAAATGAAACATCATGTCTTAGTGGTTAACTACCACACATAAATGTGAACCAAGATAGAATATTTTTCACATATCATATAACATTTAATCATGAGATTCATCACTTTTCCCAATACATTGGAGTGCTTTATAATTCCTAGTGCACCCATCACTCTGAAACATTCATATTGCGTTAGATAATTTCGGGCACACCCGTCACATCATAACATTATCATTATCATTATTTCCACATAGAACACATATAAAAAGTGAACATAAATAACCCCTGTAAAGGAATGATTTTTATCTCATAATAATACATTAATAAGCTTTTTGTTCCCAAAATAAAGAGGGAACAAGATACATGTTACAAGAACTATCCACTTTGAGTGAGAAGTAAAAGGTGTGTTCTTAAAAGACGAGTTCTTTTGGAAAAAAATTTGTGTGACATAAAAACAAGTGAAAAACATGTATATACCAGAAATGGAAAGAAAATTATGAAAAAAAATGATCTTTAAGGAGTAACCATATCAAAAATGAAGTGACAGAAGGAGTACCCAAAGGAAGAAAATTGGGCTTGAGATTTCCCCTTACCTTGTATCCGAATGCTTCCTTATCTTTAATGTACTATATAATGACATTATATTAATTAATTAGAAATTAAAGAACCTTTTATACATTAATAGAGTTTATTATGGTTTCATTATGTCATTTTATGTTCCTCTGGATGACTTATATTTTAAAAACATTTTTTGGGGATGTTCATTTTTATGGTTTTTCTTGGGTGGTTCACTTGTATTCATAAATTGAAGTTCGGGTAGAACATGGGTAAACATCCAGAAATGATATTAAATGTCATTAATGATATTACAGAAGATTTAATGATATTATAATAAATTATATTAGATCCATGTGGATGAATCATTGGATAAAAATTAAATGAAGTTTGTTTGGGTTAATTTGGGCGGTTTTTTCGATCACAATGAAGTTGTTTTAATTTATCACTTAGTAATATGTTCATAAGTATGATCAAGAACATTAAATAGGATATAATACATATAAAATATTCTGGTTAAAAAAAATGGTTTCATTACCAGATCTGAAGGTAGAAATGGATTAATAAAGCATGTCGTTCTTGAAGGTGATAAATTAACACCTCACGAACAACGTTCTCTTTAATAAAATAAAAGGAAGAGGGAAAGGGGGTTGGATGATATAATATCCCATTAGAATAATAAAATTATAGTATATGTATAATAATGGAGTTGAAATACCATTTGGATGAATATTGGTGGGGAGAGATCAAGAAATGAACTTGAACATGAAAGGAAATTAAAGGAGAAGAGGGAGAGAAATTACATATTGAATCCTTCTTTTGAGAACCTCTTTAAGGGCCTAAGATTTGTCTTTTGATGAGACCAGTATCTCTTGGTCATGGGGGAGGGGATAGGGAAGGTTTTTGGGTAGATTTTGGAGAAGTCTTGGAGCTTGAGAGGTGTGAGGAAATGAGGGTGTGAAGGGTGTCTTTTATTGTGGAGGGGGGAGGGGTTTCCTTAATATAAAATTCATTAGTTAATTAATTTCCCATATGACAATGAATAGTGAGTCTTCAATGTCCAAGATTAGTAATTTTATCATGTGATCCTGAATAAAGTGGGATTACATCATCATAGAATCATCAATGACTCAATTAATCCATTATTTAGCATATATTGTAAATTATCAGATTCTACTATTCACAAATAGTTCAAGTATTTCAGAAAAATCCAAAAAATTTACCTCAACCATTTTTCAACGAGTAGAATCAAAAAATGAAGCCCATTTTTCCAAAATAATTTTCTAAATATTATTAATTAAATATTTAATTAAATCATAATATACTTAAAAAACAATTTTTAAGATTAAAACTGATTTTATAATGCTTTCAAAAATTACAAAGGGTCTTATAAAATTATATAAAAACTATAAGATATTGATTTGATAAATAATGAATAATTTTTGAGAAAATACATTTTATAGTCAATTAATTAATTATTTATAATTATTTATGACTTAGAAATTTCCAAAACATTTACTAAGGTCAAATTGTCACTTTCTAAGATGTCTAAATTTTATTTAATTATTCATAGGTAATTTTACTCTTATTTTGGATGATTTACTATCCATAAGTGTCATATTATTATTCATAAGGGTATGTTACTATTAATAATGGTTGGTAACTATTCACTAAAAAATATATTTGTTTCATTAGATTCCAAAAAACATCTTGAACAAAACCGTGTATGTAGAATTTTCAAAATTCCCAACACAGAAGTGACAAACTTATGTTTAAAGGTCACTTAGCACTTAGTAGTTCGTCATGTTCTGTTTTCATGTGATTTTATATCATAAATATAAGAAGGGAATTTCCATTGAAGAACATTGGTTCGTTACATTTATATTATTATTAAATTAAGTCATAAATCATACATAATAAACCCACATAATAAATTGTGGCAACTTTTAATTAGTATCCAGTTTTTCCACCATATAAATGTTTAAAAAAAATGATTTATTTTCATGGGAAAAATTCAAGAAATTAAAATTGGAATATTATTTTCCCTTATACATTGTTAAATAATTTCAAAATCATTTTAAAAACATGATAAGAACACAAATATCTCATAAATGTAAATAAAAAAAGAAAAAAACCATTATTCTAATGAAATACATAAAACCCCTTGAAAATAATTTTCTTAAAATAAAATCCTTTTTACATGGAAATAGAATTATCATTAATTAAAAAAAATTATATTTCCTATTGAAAATAGTTTATTTCAATGAAAAATCATTATAAAGAAAAGAAAATTCATGTTTCTTCCTTAAGACATCATCGTATAGAACCATAAAACCCTTAAAATTTGAATAACCATTTGTCAAACATCTAATATAACTCTCTTGACAACATAATTCTTATCCAATGCATGAGAGCTCTATCTGGGTAAACCCATCACATAATCTATAACTTTCTAACTCAGTCTTCTTTGGGAACCCCCATCATAAATAATGTCCAGAGACAATATGATGAATAAAACATTTTATTCTTGTAAATTTTAATAAAAAATCCTTTAAAAGACACTTTTAAACCCATATGAAAATCCTTTTGGATATCAAAATACAATTTTATATTTTTAAAAAATTAAATTCCAAAATAACGTAAAAAATGGACCTTGATTTTTATATTTTAAAAAATATGAATGATTTTAAAGGAATATATAAATAAAATTATAGTCATGGGGACAGTAAAAGTATTTTTTCGTCATATACAATAAAAACAAGATATTTATTGGTCATTTCTGAAAACATTCTGTTTGAGAAAAATATAAATCTTCATTTTTGAATGATTTGAAATAAATTAAAAATAGATATAAATTTTAATTTTAAAATTGTTTATTTCCATAAAACAATACTAATAAAACATTTTACAAAGATTGATATTGAAGAGAAAGTGTTTTAAGGAAAGCATTACAAAATGTTTTCTTAAAAAAAGTGTTACTTATCAATTTTTAAATCATTAAATCATAATTCTGATGAAATAAAAAAAAAAACATCAAATTCCATGATAATAGTGGAATTAATGTTGTAACATATCAAAGGTGCTGTATATACACATAATAAATGAATGTAGTTTCTTAACATCAAAATATGACTCAAAGAAAGTAAATTGAGATGAATTATATTTCCTTGATCTTGGATTATCATGTATGTTCACTCTGTTACACAGTAATAAACCAATGTTAATTATTATATTTTTTTATAACTATATATAATTTTATTATTTATTTTATTTCACTTATTACCCTTTTATATATGATTTGTTAATCAATTAGGTTTATAAAGGATGTTTTGGATTATGTGTCAAAAATGACTTTGGTAGGTTGACTGTGGTAAAAGAAGTCAATATTTAATCATATATAGACTTATAATAATATGATAGTTATATGAATTATACATTAAATTTTCTTTTAAAACCCATCGTGAAATATGGTTATAAAATATTAATTGTGGTATGATCATGGAGATGGTAGGTTATACATATATATGAGTAAAGCATCCATTTTTCAACAATAATTTTAGAAAGGAGGTAAGTAATATTTTATCATTCCATATTTATAATAAAATAATATATTCCATATTATTTATTTAAATATTCTTATATATGTTACAAATTTTCTCTGGTGATGAAAATAGAGACACATTGCTTCTTAAAGAAGTTAGTTCAGATGTACACTAATGACATTATCATTTTTCAATAAGTAAAAATATAAGAAATAAAATGATATATTTTGATTTTGAAATGATAAATAATTCTTGAATATCATATTTTTTTATTTTATATAAAATATATTATTTAAAATTATTCTTATTACCATCCATTAAAAGTGTTAGTTAAATATCAACCGCGTCGCTACGCGAGACGATAGTCCTTTATAAAAAATAGAAACGTTATCATATAAAAAATATAAAGGAAAGTATAATAATTTATATATGATATAATGATTCTAGATGTATACTTATGTTATGGGTATCATATATATATTTCATATACATCATTGTACCTATTCTTGAGATATGTTGATGTAAAATAGGTCAAATCATTTAGTAAGGTAGTAGTCGTTCATACACACGAGCGACATTATCATTTCCCATTTGAGGGAATAAGATATTAATATAAGAAATTCCCTTAAAGTAATAACAACTGATTATTTTTAATATTTTAGTGTTATTTTGTAAACAAATTAAGAATAATTGGTGTTAGTAGTAGAAGAAATAAAAAAACTCATAAATATGAATTTTACCTTTTGCTGTACCACCTATTTAGGATAATACACAATGTCTTACTAGAATCGATATTTTTAAAAAAAAAAATCATCCAGGATTAGGGTATAGACGTTTTTATGTAATTATGTAAGATCAAGGCCAGACCAAAAGGTTATCAAAGTGTGAAGAAAATAAGATATGAGTTTCATTTTTTAAGCGAGGTGAGTGACACAGTTTTAATTTTTGAGATGAATATGATGTACCGACATTTTAAACATGTCAGAATGGTCCAAAATTGGTATTTAAAGATTAATAGGCATTATATGGTAAAACTATTGGCATAAAATATATTTTAGATAAGTTTTTTTCATTATTTTAACCCTTATCAAATTGTATTACCTACCACGGAAAACCAATATTTACCTTAAATGTGCTAATTAATTATTACTATTTTCACTATTTATTTTGGCTTATAATTATGATGAAATTATATGATATTAAAAATTATTATAATTCCCAAAAATTAATACATTTTTAAAACATAAATTTTTAGAATTATAATAATTAAATTTAAAATAAAACCTAAAAACACAATGAAAAATTTGGACTTTGAGTAGTATTTTTTAAAGAAAAACACAACATTTTATTAACTATATAATTAGTAATAAACTTTATTTGAATATAAATTAATATTTATTGATATATAATCTATAAATTTTATTTTAAACAATCCCCATTTTGGATTATTTTAATTAATTAAAATGGAAAAACATTGTGCATTTTAATATAATTTAAGGAAAAAAAATGCCATTTTAAAACCCTAAAACAAACTTATAAAAAAATAAAATACATGTTCGATTGAAAAGTAGTTAATTGGATTAAATATAACTAAATATTACTTATGTTTCAAAAAATAAATTTCAAATAATATTTGGACTTTTATATTGAATAATTTATTTAAAAAAGTATTTTTTTACAAATAATAAGTTTTTTACAAGTACCTAAAAATAATTTTTTTTAAAAAATAACAAAATTTAACCCCTAATTATATTTGGTAATTATAATTTTAAAAAAATATATTAATTTTTAAATGTTCAAATTAATATGTTTATATATTAAACTTTTAACAAAAATATAATACTAATAATGTTTAATTAGAACTATTTCCTTTTTGATTTATGAATTTTAGAATATTTTTATAATTAATATAACTATATTAATAAACATTAAAATCATTTATTCAATCATTAATTTTTTTACATTTCCCCCCTTTTTAAAACATCAAATTCAAAATTGTATTCACTTATTATACATGTGGGGATATAACTCATGCATATAATTTTCATATTATCATGTTTCCACATTAACCATATGGGTTTTCCACAAAAAAACCATCCTTATGAATGACCATATTATGAATTAATTTCTCAATATATTATAAAATATAAACTTATCAATCCTCATATTAAATATTGCCTTCAACTGAAAATGCTCATGGATCAAAACAAGAGATAAATCTGGGAGTTATTTATTTAACATCAAAACAAGAAATATGATGTGTAACTAGGATAAACTCTGAAGAAATTCCACTAATTAGGTAACTAATCCAATTTATTGAAGATTTCGTATGGTCCAATGAACCATGGACATAGATTTACATTTTTACAAAAATGCATAACACTTTTCCACTGAGATAATTTAATAAAAACGTGATCTCCAGACTCAAAAGAATTATCATTCCTCTAGTTATCCGCAAAATTTTTCTTCCTACTATGATCTATCCTCATATTTTACTGAATCAAATTCTCTTTTGATTCATTTATATTCCATACTCCATTCTATCAACTTAAATTATCCTAATTCATTAGAATAATTTTTCATTTGAAACATCTTTCCATATAATTCATTATATGGTTCCAACTCTATACTGGAATGTTAGCTATTTTAATAAGAAAAATAAACCAAATAAATATTTTGATACAAAAATATGTCATCAAAACCTGAAAAAGAATAAAAAATATCTTACATGGTCTAAATTCTCTGCTCATACTGACCATTGATTTGAGGATAAAAATATTTACTGAAATTTCATTCAGTTCCTGATAATATCTAAAATCCTTCCTATAAATTAGATGTAAACCTAGGATCCTGATCTAATAAAATGTATAGAGATACCCCATATAACTAGACTATCTCTTTTAGACACATTCTAGATAGTTTATATACATCCATAGTGTCTCAAATGGGAAGTAAGTAAAAAAAAATTATTTAATAGATTTAAAAAATTAAAATCACATTGTTTCCTTGAGATTTATTTGGTATTCCCACCAAAAAATCATAGATATATTTTTCCATTTTCACTCAGGTAGTATCAATGGTTGATGCATTCCCTTTGATAATTATCATTCTAAATTAAACATTGAAAAACTAAATCACTTCATAGTAAAGATAGAAATGTATCTTTTCATTACATCCCACCAATAATACAACCCAATGTATTTTTACAACTTAATACTACCAGGAATAATGGAATATGGATAGCTATGAGCTTCAATATAAAACTATTTCTTAAACTTGTTATCATATGATACGTATAATGTTTTTCAAAATCATAAAAAACCTTTTTCATAAATATTAATATCTATAAAATTACTCTTCTTAATGGATTATACCATTTATTATAATGATAATTCCTCCTTTTTATTTGATAAATTATATATAAAAAAATTAAATTAGACTGAAACATGAAACAACAAAGAGGATGTCTCTCCATCCATAACTTGTAGACTGAAATTTATCAACTAATTAACCAAATGGTCATAATAAAAAGGTAATGAGGTTTATGTGGCATTATGTTTTCCACTCAAATCATCATCTATTTTGTTTCATTTTCTAGTATTGAATTTAATCATGTAATCAAAATCATCTATTAGTTTTTTCCAAAATCTCTGCCACATTTTGAATTCATTCTCACTAAATATATAACTTAATTTTTTAAACTTTTTATATTTCACACTATAATCCATCGAAATTATGACTCCAAATTTTTAATTAAAAAAACAAAACATCTATATATAGATTATGTGTAGGGTTGTTTGTGTATTAGAGTTTCAACTAACTTGAAACACATGAAATTAATTGATAATTCTGAATTAGAACACATCAATTTCCTTTCAAATAATCATCAAATTTGAACAAAAAATCACCATTTCTATAAGGAAGGGTGAAAATTAGAGAATTCACCAAAACATTTCTTATTTCCAGAGAAAATAATCTTAATCTTTAATCTAGTTGAACTAAACTCCTTTTTTAATTTTAATAGTTAGTTTGATACAAACTTAGTGAAGATATCAACAACATCCATTAGTAACCTACAAATCAGAATTCTATGAATCTTTGTGTTATTTTTTGGTATTGTACTTTATTCAATAAGTTTTTTTAATAAGATCAACATTTATACCATATTTAAATACAATATTTCTATGTAAAGAAGTTTTTAGGAATAAAAATTCACAAAGAAATTCCCATATGGTTTATTTTATTTTATTATTTGAAAATAAATATCTAGGTATATTTCATGTTCCTCCTAACTTTTAGATTATATAAAAATGTCATCAATAAAAAAATTAAAACATTTCCATGAACTCATTAATAACTCGATTCAAAAGGTCCATAAATATAGAATGTATATTGGAAAAAAATGAATAAATAAAAACTAATAGTTCCCATATCTAGGTTAAAATATTGTTCTAGAATCTCATCATCCTTCACCTTTAACTGATGGTATGTAGACCTCATTTCAAACTTTGAAAAATATTTAAATCCATTGATTTGATCAAACAAATCATTAATATGAGGAAAATGATACTTGTTCTTAACATTGATGTTATTAAAGTATCTATAATCAGTGTGAATATCATTAAGAAATCATTATTTTTAAAAAACGAAACAAGATAAACACATGGTGAAGCTCTAGGTGGAATGAATCCATTATATAACAACTCCTTCAATTAATTTTTGAATTTTAAAAGTTCCACTTGAACCACTTGATATGGTGGATTAAAATAGTTTTATCATTGAGGACTATGTTAACAGTTAACTTAACTAAATAATAAGGAATAACACAAGTAAAATAAATAAGTAATAAATCAATGTATTCATTTAATATTGGCACACAAATAATTTGAATAGGTTCATTATTTTGAACAATATGATCTAGCTAAATTTCAAAATGATAACTAATCAATTTATATATTATTTTTATGTTATAAAAGGGAATATAACATTTATTTAAACATTATTAGACCTAAAATATATCTTATTATGAAAGCATGAAAGACGATCCATAAAGATAATTATAAAACAGTCTACTATGTCCATCTCAACAAGATTTTTAGGAAAGTCCTTCTGATGTATAACAATAAGAATATTCTTATAAATCCTGAATTCTTTAATACTTCTAATGTGAGTTTTTACCAAAATATACATCACATTATAACAACGTGTTATTTAAAATTTAATGTGAGTATTCTTAAAAAATTAGTCAATTTAGGTATCCTGTTTCAAATAAGCTATTGGCATAATTGAAATACACAAGTAACAAACCAAGTACCACTTAATTTAACAGCCCAACATCAAATCTAGTAGTATAAAGATATTTTCCCACAATCTTTTTCTTCCAATTATTATTATTTCTATCATAAGTTACCAACATCAAACCCAAATTAGTATAATTACCCAAATCATTGAAACTAAAACACCTCACTAGTGGATGTAAATCGATTACCCAATTCTTTTACTGTTATGTATTATTTTTATTTCAATAAATGTATATATGTTCAAAATTTATAATTCTATAACACTTCCCAAGTTTCATAAGACATTCTCTAAGGAGTTTATATCACAATTACAACAATATTGGAACTTCCTTTATGTAAATACATATTTATTATTTGTATTTTCCCCATCACCATCCATCATGAATGCTTCTTAATATCATCATGATGAGAAACATTATTGTTAGAAAAATCCATCATTTCATTTTCATCGCAACAAACAACATTCTCCTAGATTTTAGATTCCTATTAATAAAAATATCATTGTTGACATGATTTTAGTCCAAATAAAATTAAATGAATTTTAATATCAACTTTATAAAAAAAATCAATTAAATACTTGAACTTTCTTGAAAACTATCTTCATACATGGCCAATAAATCATATTATATTTTGCTCAAATCTAGGAATTTTTTTCAATCCGAATTAGAAAAAACTAATGGAAATATCTATCAAAAAAAAATCCTTAAATATTTCACATTCTATGCAATAAATAACATCATTAACATTTGTTTTCAAAACCAAAGCCTGCCATTGATCTACCTCACTATCAAAACTATTATTGGAAAGAGTTACCTTTTGATGTTTCAAACATCCCAAGAACTAAAATATGTTCTCCAAATAATTTATAAATCATTTTCTTAAATAATGGGCAGATGATGTAGTAAATTATGTGGTATATTTCCTCAAAACATTCTCTACTATATAAATTTTCTTTCATGGTAGATTGGGTACCTCTCTAGATTGGGAACCACAACCATTTATTGCTTGTTAAAATTTATCCATTACTGAAAAATAACAATTTTGTTGAAATTAGAAAAATATTGAGATACTGATTTGGAAGTATATTTTCCTCTTTGTTCCATCCCACTACCGCTTCCTTCCTTCATATGTGGAAAACCATTCTAAAAAGACTTAGATTAGATAATTAAAATGGTAATCGTAAAATGTTATTTCATTTCAAATTAAGAATAATATAAAATATTTCAATAGATTTTGACAAAAATTACCCTAACTTCCAATGTTATATAAACCATCATTTCATACCAACTATTAGGAACCATCCTAAAACATTAAATAATCATATTTTTAAGTCATAAATTCATTATATTATATTTTTTGAACTTTTTCGATATATAGATTTAGAGAATTATGTAATAATGAATACATAATAAAACCATACAATAGAATGTAGAAAAATTATTTTAGAATCAATTTTTCACACCATATAAAACATTTAAAACAAATAATCCTTACTTTAGATGAACAATATTAATAACACTCAACTATACCTATTCCTTTACCTTACCCATGCACAAATCATATGAAAGACATTAAAATGTGGGATGATCATGAAAATCATAGTAAGGTACATCAAAAAAATAAAACTGTAATTTTATTAAAAAAACATAAAAACCCATGAAAAACCTTTTTTAAAAAACATTACTTTTTACCCAGGAAGGGAAATTTCATTATTTAATGAAGAAAATTTAACAATCGTTCTTTAAAAAAAATTCCATGAAAAGTCATTATAAATCATAGAAAATTAATGTGGGTTCCTTGGGATATCATCTCATAGAAACCATTGTGTACCCTTAGAAATTGTAATGACGATACAAACAAGAACTTGTATAATTCTTTGTATATCATAATAATTACTGAATATATTAAAGTACTATTTTAGAAAACCTATCATATAAGGTAAAATGGGGTCACCCAAAAAAATATCCTCTCACCGATCATAAAAAATGTCCACGTAATATATCATGAAAAAAATTCAATCTTGAAACTATTCATCATAATACCCTTTTAAAAACACTTTGTAACAAGTATAACAAAATTTTGGATATCAAAATATAATGTTATTTTCAAAAGAAATTTTAAATTCCCAAATACTATAAAAATTGAAATAGTTCTTTTCCTTAAGGGAAATATGAAATATGATAAATGAATCTATAAATAAAACAATAGTCATCATGAAAGAAAAATCTTTTATCTCTATATACATTAAAAATATGGCATCTATTTTTTTTGTTTCTAAAAACATTACCTAGGAAAAATTTACAAAGATTACTTTTCAAAACCATTGAATTAAATTAAAAGGACACATAAAATGTAATTTATAAATATATTATGTTCATATAAAAACATTCGTAAAATTATTTTAAAAACATGGTTATATAAGAGAAATAGTTAGAAGGAATATATTAAAAGATGTTTTTTAATGATGTGTCCCTTACCAATTTTGTAATATTATAATCATAATTTACATGAAATAGTAATATTTAAAAACATTAAATACCATAAGAAAATATTAATTAATGGTATAATATTTTAAAGGGGTTGTATACATGCATTTTAAAAGAATATATGTTCATCACATCAAAATACACCTCAATGAATGGAGTTTGAGATAAAATCCCTTACCTTGAGTTTGAATCATCAATTATTTTCTTTAGATATCTTAATAATAAACATATGATAATTATTTACTATAATAATATTTTTTTTCAATTTTATTTTCCCTTTTATTTCACTTATTACAAGGTTATATATGATTACTTAATAAATTTGGTTTTTGTTGGATGTTTTGGATTATGTGTCAAAAACGAATTTGGTAGGATTAATGTGGTCAAAGAGGTCTTTATATAAGCATATATAGAATAATAATAATTAAATAATTATCATAATTATAAATAAATTATTATTTTATAAACAATCAAGAAATATGGTTATGAAAAATGAACTATGTTATGACTGTTGATATGGCAGACCATACGTACGCATGCGTAACATTTACATTTTAAAATGATCATTATAGAAAGAATTTAAGTAATATTTTACCATTATTTAATTAA
This sequence comes from Viscum album, assembly GCA_963277665.1. Taxonomy (NCBI): domain Eukaryota; kingdom Viridiplantae; phylum Streptophyta; class Magnoliopsida; order Santalales; family Viscaceae; genus Viscum; species Viscum album. Next base: position 368,098,903 of record OY728166.1, read on the forward strand.
AATAATATAATATATACCATATTAATTAATTAATTATAGTTATATATATCATCTAGGTATTTTGGTGATGAAAGGAGGGTCACATCATTCGTAAAGGAGGTAGTCCACACGTACATGAATAATGTTTTAATTTATTATTAACTAAAAATATTGGAAATAAAATGTTATATTGTATATTAAGAATGTTAAAAATTAATTAATATGAAAATTATGTCACTTATATAACATATATTTATTATCTTTAACTTTATTACCTTCCATGTAAAAGTCAGTGAAAACGAATCACATCACTCTATGAGGCATTAGTTCGTCGTATACATGAGTATCATTATCGTATCTCTTATGGAATGGAAAGTGAAAAGTTATATATTATATAATGACTTTAGATATATAATTTTGTTACTAATATTTCAAATATACATTATATCCATCATCATAACCAATTGTGAGAGGCGTTTATAGAAACTGTGGGACATCAGTTCGTGAGGCAGTAGTTTGCCGAATAAATAAAAGATATTATAATTTTCCATTTAAGGGAAGGAAAGATAGATATAGAAAATTTAAATAAAATAATAAAGTATTTGAATATTTTAGATAATATTGATATTATATAATAAAAATAAATAATAAATGAAGGATTTTTAAGAAAAAATAAAATTGAAATGCATAATTAACATTTTTTCCTCTTCTTAGACCACCTCTTTTTGATTGTCCCAAATGTATTCCAATAATTAATTTATGATTAAAAAGGATTCTAGTTTTTGGTTAATTAACTTGGTAAGTACTTTATGTTGTTATTTTCCATAAAAATAGGTTTGATGGTGAAAATAATATAGGAGAGGGGGTTTCCTTTTATAAGTGATGTGAGTGATACACTTGTACTTTTTAAAAAGAAAATGGTGTACCGTGGTTTTTAAAATGTAAAGATGATAAAAACGAGATTATTAATTATAATTATACATTATAAATTATAAATATTTTATGAAAATATAATTTATAGAATATTTAAGTCATTTTAACCTGTATCATTTTACATTAACCCCTCAATTAACCAATTTTTACCAAAAACATGGTAATTAATTTTAACTATATTCACTATTCATATTCATAAAAACATAAGTTGAAAATATTATATAATATAAATTATGATGATTCAAAATATGGAAAAAATTTTACCAAATTAAAATAATATCAGTTGAAAATTGTTTTTTAAAATAAAGCGTGGCTGCATGATTCTAATGCCCGTTTTCAAGATGTGTATTTTTTTTAAAAAGACGATTCCATAATAATAATAAGATTGATAATTATAATTACATAAATACGAATTCATATATATTGATATATAATATATACATTTAATTTATTATATTATTATTTGTGGATTATTATAAAAAATTAAAATTGAGAACCATTATTCATTTTAATATAGTTTTTAAAAAAATCTTGTCTTGTAACCCAAATCAAATTATATTAAATTGCATTACAAGGTTTATAAAAAAAAAATTATGTTTATTAAATATAAATAAATAATACTTATGTTATTTTAATTAATATGAAAAAAATATATTTACTTTTCAATTTATTATTTTTTTTGAAAAGAAATTATTTTTTTTTACAAAAATCAGTATTTTTCTTTATTCAATGAGAAATATGTATTTTCATAAAAATAACTTTTTTTCCTTAATTATAATTTTATTTTATGATGTATTATTTTTTTTATCAAATTCACAATTTAAAATTTTGAAATCAAGATTTTTACTAAATCCTTATAATAAATTTGTTTAATTAAATCTATTTCCTTTTTTATTTAAAATCACATAATGTTTTTATAAAGAATATAACAATATTAATTATCAGGAACCTGATTTATTCTATCTTAAACTTGGTTTTTACATCACACCCATACATTAAGAGGGATAATTTACACACACACACACACACACACATAGATATATATATATATATAAACATGACCTCATATTTGAGTTTATGGAATCACTATGTATCCTATGGTAATAGGAATCAAGACTCACATTGTTCTTAGATATGACCACATATATAGATCTGAAACTCACATAGGGATGGTGGGAACATCATTTATTTATTATTAAAAGAGCCATCTCATTTATATTCAATGGATTAATAGGTGATTTATTATATTGGGAAAGAAGGAAAAAAGCCATGAATTAGGTTTCTATACCCAAATAATGTAGGGAAACTCTTTCTTGGTGTAACTTTGTTAGATAGAGGTCAGCCTGAATGAGTAAAAACCTACACTGAAAAGCTTTTACATAGAACTGTCTCATGTATAATATGAGGATATAGATCCCACAAGGTGACCCAATTCATTGAATTTTAATTTCAAGTGGTTAAGAAATGTTCTGTATTGTATAAATTCATTTATTAAGGTATTTTTTATGTATTTTAAATTTTTGTGGTAAGTATATGTTTTGTGTAGTTTAATATCACGTGTAAAGGAAATGTTCCATTCATTGTAACATCATGTGGTAAGGATATTGAGATGTTGTGTATTTTAAATTACTTCCTCTATAAATTTATTATCATGATGGATGTTACGTAAAGTACTTTTTAGGAATCCTTATTTTGGTGGAGGTTTTATGTATTCCCAATCCATTTTGTCCAGTGAGTAAGACCCATGGGAATAGAACTTATATATGAGTTAATAAAGATACCACTTGGTTTCTAGATATATATTTTTTCATGAGTTTCCTCAGAATTCTTAGAACATGTACAAATGTTCCATGGAGGAATGATAATAGGTGAAACTATTTGTTAAGGACTCATACAATGCATTTATGATGAAATTTGTGGTTTTATAGAATACAAAACCTTTTTTCCTCGATTCATTATAACTCATATATTCACATTTTTGTTTTTTAATCATCTGATAATTGTCTATAGATAGTCGTTCTTAGTGAGGGAAAGTGGAATTCTCTGGAAAAAACTACCTATATTCTATAAATTATTTACTATGGGGTCTATTCTATGGAAATGTATATTTTATTATGATAGGACCATAAAACATGTGGGAGATTTTATTGTGAATGAATAATGTGTTTGTATACCATTTTATTGTACTATATTCAACAATGACTTATTCAAGGCCTCTATATTTCAATTTTCTACTTCTTGAGTTATAGATGAATGGTTGGACTTCATTATATAATCCTGATACAGTCTTTTTAGCTCAGAAGAATAGATATTTGTTCCTTTTTATATTTTTATCATTTGAGGGAAACAAAATCTCTTAATGATGTTGGACTTTTTGAAATTTATGATAATCTTTTTTCAAATTCCTTTAGGGGTATATACCTATCCCATTTAAAAAATAATTCATTATCAATAATTATGTAATTAAATTTCTTTGTTTCATATTGGTAATATAGCCCCATGAAATCCATAACCCATATAAAAATGGATATATTTACATAGCTATGTGTAGAAAATCATGTTCACAATGAATGAAATTTTAATGTATCTGAAACGCCTGAAACTTCCTATCAATTTCTACAGGATCCTACATAATATTCTACATATTATAACAAAGCCTTATAATTTGGTGGGAGTGCCTAGTAAAAGCCTGGTGAGCACCGAAGGAGCCTAAATAATATTTCATTATGATGGTAGGGGTCTCTCATTCTACACTAAATATGAGGAGGACCCCAATGAATTATCATTTATAAATAAATTTTGACTCATTTAAACCATACCAATGGGTGATGTTTTCTCCATAACATGTTTTATGTTCTCCTTTTGATTTATCTAGTAGAAGGGTCTCATTTTGTAGGTAATAAATTATTAGATCCATACATCCAACGGTGGATGTCGTCTCATTATCCTCTCAAGAGTGTTTATCAGATTAATTTATTTCACGTCACAATGGAATACTTGGGAGTCTACATTTTTTTTTGTGTGATTAGGAAGTCTAACTTATCCTAATTTAGATCAGATGGGACAATGTCTATATTATCCCATTCGTTTGTACAATGTTTTTATAATCCAGGGACAAGTTCCAGTGTTTATTAAAAAGAAAAAATATTTTATATACTCTCATATAACATATTATAGGGTCCCATTATACCATTGTGTGGGTGTATTCAATGTTAATTTGTTTGATCACAATATATGAATAACCATTGACATTCAGTTTTGATATATGTAGATTATGGTAATGCTCTAACTCTACAATAAGGGATTGGTATTATTCTTTATTGTCAATGAATCCTTCAGATAGTGAAAAGGAATAGGAAAATATTTATTTGTAAAGGGGAATGAATAACATCCTTAGACCAACCCAAATGATATTTTTTGTTTACCATTTTCCTTCCACTCAACCTTTATGAGGCCCCATCATAAACAATATCAATCATTAAAGGAGTTTCACGTGTGTAGAAAAACTCTTCATAATATATTTTTGTTTCTACTATACTCTTTAGGGATGGATGTAAGAAAATTATCCAGTGATTTACCTTTTATTTCCATTTGGGAAAAGGATCGAATGTTATACTATTGTATAATAACCTCCAATCTATCCAAAAAACCCATTTTATAGTGGGAGGAAAGGAATATAATTCATAGGGTTGATAAAAGACACAAGGTGGACTTTATAATGGTTAAACCAATGCCTCTGCTTTTTTAATTATCCGGATTTGTGTGGGGAAAAGCTTATGAATATCAAAATATCGAGTCTTGTAATCAGGAATTGTTCTACTATGATAGTAGATACTATTTTCAATCCCCACATTATTTATCTATATGATGACTGCACTAAGAGATATTTCCATGGATTCCAAATATGGGGTATGTGGATTACCTTCAACCAATGTCATCAAGACTACATGATGCATTAGGTACTACTTGAGGTTACCAAAATCCACATGGAAGAACCCATCCCTATGGTAGTTGACTACCTTATTCATTCAGCTAATAATGGTGACACATCTTCTTGGAAGTTTTATATGGAATAATGAATATTAAAAGGTAACCTATGAGCCATGACAATTAATTATGATTCATATGAGGTGGAATTACTATGATTTCACTAGTCTTTTCTAGACCAACCATGATTCCATGATTGAATACCAAACAACTGAGGAATTTACATGATGTTACGATGAAGGAATACTATATACAATTCATCATAAAAAAAATTTATTCATTTTTTCAATGTTTGATTGATAATAAATAATGTGATCACACTACTATCATTATTTAACCACTATGTTATGAACAAAACACTCCTTGATTCATCCCAATTTTTTTTAATGATGTGATTATTGGAAAGTTAGTACGAGTCACTAGAGTTCATTATGTTGAAGTATGTGAACTAGTATAATAATATCCCTTGAGGTGATCTAATGGAAAATAATTCCCCATCATCAAGGTCTATATTGAACAAATTATACATTTATTACACACCCATAAAGGTAATGTCTTGAATTAAAGAAGTTAAATATATAATTTTTTTATAATCAGAATTGGGAAATCAGACTTTGGTAAATGTTGATAAAGACACATGATTTCAATATAGGCACTAATATAACCATTATCTTTATTTATGGGGATGATATTTCCAATCCAAATTGGGTACTTTAGTAATCAAAAAAAGTTGGCACTGAAAATTTTTTCAACATTGGAGTCCACTTTACTACCATGATATGGTTAAATTCATTTTGATGCCTCCCAGAATCATTAGTGAACATCGAGAAAAATTATATGATGGGTATCCACATCAGGATTCATCACTTAAATAGTTTTAAAATTCCAAGAGAACACATATTTATTCTTATTTAGGTATGAAATATACATCTTGTTTTATTCAAAAAGAACCATTTCACTAATCAATGTACATATCAGGTCTTCCATTGTTCCCAGATTCACCTGGCTGATCTAATAATTTTTTTTGGATATTAATTCCTAAAAAATGGTAGGGTAATTCTAGTGGTCATCATATTCCTCTTATATATCTGTTATTGTGGGTCCACCTTTGTGCATTTAAGATAATTCATGGGCCTCTCAATCCTTGTTAAAATATGAGAGGCCATGAGAAGATACATTGACATCCTGAATATCCAAAGACACTATTTTTAGATTTTACATATTATTTTGTCCATTTATAATACTACTAGAGGGATAAGGGGTATGGAATTCACGGTTTGTAAGGAATTTATTGTGGGAATTTTCAATATCCATTGATATAATAATGAAACATTCTTGTTCATATAGAGAACTGGTCGGAAATTATTTTGAAAAAAATACTTCGGCCGATGTGGTCATAATTTCATAAGAATTTACCAGTGATGATTATATTTCTTTAATGAAAATATTGGATTGATTTTATTTCCTCCGTAATTTTTATTTGGAAAACATAATCCCCTCTTCTAAACTACATATATTTTCATATAATGTTCCCAATACATTAATGGTGGAAAAGTACATGTCACAATCTATTTTTGATTACTTTCCATCCCTATTGTAGAAACATTATTTGGTTTATACAAAGTAACAAGTTATAATGTGGTTGACGTTACTATAAATTATTCTTACACTTCTATTGATGGGTTTCTTCAAACATTTATAAAATTTTAATGGAAATTCCACATGGAAATGAAGAAAATGTATTATATTAAGTAAATTACATGTTGCGTATTTCTTGTTGAACATGTACTTAGCATTAGTCATGGGGTTCCAATATTGGTCTTTGATCTTGATCTTTTTGAGAATATTTTTCCATATTTATCTTACCCTTTTACAGGTCAGTTTTGTTGAATAGAATTCTACCTCAAAATATACTAATCATCAAAGTGACTAGACTAAGATGTGGCTGATTCCAAAATAATTGTTTACCAGATCAATTTGGGTTTCTACATTATTCAAATTTTAGGAAACATACATAGGTCTGACATGTTCATATATTGCTTCCTCAAGATCATGCTCTATGAATGCGGTTGTGGTACAAAAATGTATTAGAGTAGTTTCCACCTAGTAAAGATTATGTATGAAAACTTCTATATCCAACTCTTAAAGAATCCACAGGGGTTATAAAAATTCCTCTCTGAGTTATGTTGAATGGTGGAGATAATATAGGATATAAATTCAATTAGGGACAACCACAAACTATTGCAGACTCTTTTTTTCTATGCCAGAGGTCAGTGCCTCCCATGGTGGGTTTAATCCTTAGTGTGATTCTTAATAGATAATGTGTTTGAGGTATATATTCCCATGTATATGATATAGTTCTATGGAGATATTTCTACAAGTGGCATAGGTTTTGTTGGCATACTCTTTCAGTTGGTCTGAATTGACAGTTTCACCAACTCCTGAAGGTTGTTTAAAATAATTATGTTCAAATTAATGTTGAAAGGTTATGGGGCATATACGAACTTATAATGGGCTTCCAGAACATATTTCTTTTGGGTCTCATCCACATATATGTCATTGGTGAATATTTTAAAAGAATATTGGGTTCATCCATGACTACACCATCCCTTTTACCAAAGATACTACAGTCTTAGACTCTAACTCCCTAGTCATGCACTGAGAACTCATATTTCGGGGCTCATTATTCATTATAGAAAGTGAATGTCAAATTAATGACATTAATAAAGAAGATAATGATATCTCCATATAATTATGGTTACTTTTGAGAGTTTATACCCATTCACTCAGAGATTACGGAAAAAATATATATTAATCTAACATAAAAAACACGTTGGATAAGAATATTTCCATCATGCCTATTCATATATCTGATGATTATGTTAACCAATGGGTGGTGGATTCAATAGCATCTCTATAGGTTCCAGGATCATGATTTTTTGTTGAGTTATGATGTAAGGGTGAAGTGAGATCCTTAATATATATTTATATTAATAATTTTACTATAAATAAGTTCATGAAAATCTAGAACTACCTTTTAGTCAACCATTATTTGTAGTTGGATGTTGGTTACACAAGTCACTTGAACAGATGACTTTAACAATATCTTCTCTTCATAATCAACCATATCATATAGGAATTTATTGAAGATAAATATATCCTAAACGATGTGACCTAGTCTCTTATAAAAATATATAGAGTTAGGGTGGTCATAAATGTCATCCTAATTATTTTTATTAGGAATTGGTAGCTTGAGTAGATTATATTCCTTGGATGTGTGGAAATTACTAGGAACCTATTCATTTTTAAGGAATATATATTTTTCATTCATTCTTCCAATATTGTGAGTCCCTAATCTATATTTACTTTCAGTAATGTTATGTTTAGCTTCAAATATCTCTCTACAGGAGGTTCTAATAAATTTAGGGGCTTATTAGGTTACTTAGAAAGAGTTGTTACATGTTTGTGGATGAAAAAAGAAGTCTATTGTCTTATATGACTTTTCTATTCCTCCATGGATTTGGGTTGATATTTGGATCAAGTCCTCCAAATAGAATATTCTTAGTTATGATACATTTCCTAAAATACATGGTATCCCCATGAATATTTACGTTGGATCAAAGTTTTTATCATCTCATATAAATGGTTTTCATCATAAAGTTATAGTAATTATTCTTACAAAAGTGGGGTAATTTATGATTATGATGGAACATTTAATCTTGCGATAAAGTCACTAACCCTTTAATTTTAAAAATGTCTTCAATTTGTGATGTCATAGATAATATTTTTCCTTTGTGTGGACTAGAACTGATGAAGAAGTTGATGATGAAGATCTCCCTACCCCACCACATACCATGGTGAGAGATTAATGTTCTAAATGAAGTCTGGCCCCTCTAGATTCATTACAATGAATCTTTGTTTCATTTAATTTTATTGGCCTCAATATCCCATCATATAGACATATAAGTATATAATGTTCTTGAGATTATTTTATATGTCTCATATGCACTGAAAAGTTGAAAATATTTGGTTACAAAAATCAGGAGGGGAAACATGTCATCCACCCATTCTGGGAATGGATTCTTTTTGGACTTCATGGGACCACATAACCCCTCTATATCTTCAATACATGTAGTTAGGGACTCAATGGTGTTGATTGGTTTCATAGATACTACATCATAGAACTCCTATAGTGAATGGGAAGTTTGTAAGGATTTATGAATCTATGTTAAAATCATTACATAATGAATTTCAACATATGTTGGGGTTAGATTGTCATAATGAAAAGGATAAGGTTTTTTCCATAACGGATTAAAAATTCAGTCATCCCCAATTTATGATTTTATGAAAACTAGAATCTCGGATAGAGAGACAACATGATGATAAAATTTTATACATGTAGAATGATTATCTCCCCCCATATTGTTAGGAGGAGGGATACATATTTAATCTTGAAGGCAATATACGGTTGGAATATTTACCCTAATTGTTTATCCATTGATCTCTATGACATTATATATCTCACAATCATATTGTTCTACTAGTTCTTTAAGTGAGGGGATCTTAGAACTTCTAGGTTTTTATTGGGATGTATCCACACCATTCCCTTTATATTTTTCTGATTTCCATTTAGGAGGTGAAAATGCATCATTTGGAGGTGTTTGGTTCTAGTTCCTCCTATGATTCAATATATGCAATGCTTCTGTTTTTACATTAATATCACATTCCTACCATGGTAAGGTTTATACGGTTCACCCCTATGAAATTGTGTCTTTCCTTATATGAATTTTTCACTATGATATTGATAATGTAAACTATGAAATAAAGGGATACATTACTCAACTCATCACTCTATAGGTAATAGGGAAGTTACATGTTTTTTTCTCCTCCTTCAAGGGTTCTATCAGTGTCATTCATATTTCCCTTTGTTTTCATGGACCATTTTCAATTATGACCATTACGATGTTTGAATTTAATTTACAAACATTCCCCTTACTCTAGAATATGAAAAATGACCTTGTGGGATACTAACATCATTCTTATTTACATGGTCCAAAATGAATGAAGTGTGTCTCACGGTTGGAAGTACAACTATTATTTAGGAAAATGGTATTGATCACATATCCTTGAAAATACTAATTTCATTTAGGGTGTTGATAAGAAGTCCACCATCCCTCTAGTATGAGGTTAATTTGGGGCCATTGTTAGAACTCATTCATCTTATTATTGAGGTTTTGATGACTCCTTTTGTTGATTTTGATAAGAAATACACCCATACCTATGGGTTGGGTTTGATTTGGATCTATTGATGATTTATTTTGGTCTCTCATTGGGTATATTGACCATGGGGTATATGTAGAGATAATATTTCCCACATCTTTGTGGATAGGGTTTTCTCTTAAGCAGGTACCATACCAAAAACCATTAAATTCTTCCTAGTTTGGAACAATCCCATTAAAACATAGTTCGGGATCCGTTTCTTCTTTGGTTGAGACTCAATTACTACTTGGATCTATCAGGTAGTTCAAAACATTTAAATAGCTATATGATATCTGTTCTCATTTTTTTAGAGTCATAGTTTAGGGTCTAGTTAGTGGTGCACACACACACACACTCTCTCTCTATTCATGGTGTCCTTCCTTTCTCAAAGCACATGAGCTTGGTTGGATTAAAAAATTTGACCATATTTTAGTTATTCCCATGATCTATCTCATGGATATGATATATCATGATTCTATTTTAGTGTATATTATCATTTGTGGGGATGGGGTGAAGTGAAATGATCCACACTCACCCCATCATTAAATAGGAATGTATGATGGGGCTTTGGTGAATATTTTTTGGATGGATTCCATAGAATGGGGGAAATAACATTTATAGACTTTGGTTTTTACATTATTATCTTGTGTATCATTATATAGAGAAATTTCCCTTTTTATTTCAAAATTGAGTATTTTATATCCCTGAGGTTCCAAAAAAATCACTAATAAGTGAGGTTTATAGACATTAATAGATGAAATGATTCCCATATGATCCAGAAGAAGTAAATAATACACTTCTCTTTTAGCTCCCATGAGACATAATTATTGGATTTAGTAATGGGAAAAAACATAGTTTCATGGTTATATCCATACAAAAATCAATATATACCCATTTATCCCTATTATTAATTAGGGGAACACTCCTCCACTGGGTAAGAACATAGAGGCCACTACTCTGTGTTGCCTATTGACTGAGGTGCGGGGATTATCTTATTTATGGGGAACTATATATGTTAAAAAACAATATTTTGATTACTTATCAATATGTTTTTTATTTAAAGGTGATTGATTTAACCATGGCGAGGTTGTCCATGGTGGATTTAGTCGGTATAATCCATGTGGTCCATATCTATAATATCGTGTGGAGGACTATCTATGTATTTTTCAACTTTTATGTTAGATGAAGTGTAGGAGGACCATTGATGAGTTTTATATTTATGTATTATATCTCTGAGGAAACATGATTTAATTTCTGAGGGAATATGAGACTCATCCTGCATCATGGATATAATATTTTGACTTACCCTTCAGGGTTAATCTAAAGAATGATAATGTTTTATAGTATAAATCAGAGTATTTTGATGACCATCTATTAGTGTCAGGATATGATCCCATGGTAAGAAGCTTTATGAGTATTTCAATAAGATTCTATACCTTTAGTGGGGATATCAGCATACCATATAGTGGTTTGCAAAATATTTTGGTCAACCCTGGTTAAATCATATGTATGATCCCAGTTAAGATATGAATTCCCTATAATAACATGTTGATGAAACTATGGAACTGAGAGGGATACCGTCTCATATGGTATGGAATCTGTAGTAATTTGATACAATATTCTATCATATGGATAATGGATATGATTTTGGCTCTCATAATATTCTGGAATATATTTAGTATATTAATTGGTTTGGATATGAACTTTCATTTATGCAATTTAAAAATAGTTCTGACAGTCCATGATTAGAGTGAAAATATTATCCTATGCCTTTATTTCCAATAGTATATGCTTTTGAAATTATTTTATAAGAATATTTTACCATGATGAGGTGATTTTTTAATCTTGGTTGGAGGAACCCCGATGAATAAGATTATGAGCCTTGTCATGTGCCTCTCCCTTTATCAAGAATATAACAACCACTACTGAAAAAATACTCTATACCAACGGTTTGGAACCGTTGGTATAGGCCCCCAAACCGTTGGTATAGGCTATACCAACGGTTTGGAGGACCGTTGGCAAGTAAGCCGTGACAATAGGTCTATACCAACAGTTTTCCCAAAACCGTTGGTATAGACCCGTCCCAATGGTTTTGAAAACCTTTGGTATAAGTAATATGAATATCTATACCAACGGTTATAAAACCTTTGGTATATGTATTTCAAAAAAAAACATTCAGTGGGATTTGATCCCAGAACCCCCTGTTTATAATCAAACGACTCAACCACTAAGCTAACATCACTTTTGTAAACATAATTTCATAAATATATATATGTATTATGATAATTATTTAAAATTTTGATTTATATAATGTTCTCGGTTAGTAGATCTGGAAAAAAATCAAAGAACCTATCCCAACGGTTTTCAAAACCGCTGGGATAGGTTAGGGGTGAGTTGAATTCTTTAGTCCGAAGGTTGGTTTTTTGGGTGGTTTTTACCAACGGTTTTGGTGAACCATTGGGAAAGGTCACTCTTTCCCAACGGTTTTGGTGAACCGTTGGGAAAGAGGCTCAAAACACACCCTTTCCCAACGGTTAACATAAACCGTTGGGAATGAGTGGGGAAATCTATGGCTTTCCCAACTATTTGGCCAAACCGTTGGGAAATGGTACCTATACCAACGGTTTTTACAAACCATTGGTATAGAAGTGTTGGGAAAGATCATCTTTCCAGTAGTGAACAATCGACCTAATAAGGTGTGAGAATATATTATTTTTCTGGATTATCCATCTATTAAGGTTTACCATGCTGTAATGATGCTCTGGTTATTAGGATACAAATATATTCTTATCCCTTAAATATAGAGTAATATTTCATCTTTGTTCCTCTATTTTATCTAGAATGTAATGGAATTTTAAAATGGTGTCTACTGATACATAATCATGTATGTTCATTGTAACATCCCAGGTAAATAAATAATATTACAATCTAATGTTTATCAATATTTTTTATTAAATTTTAATACTACTTTAAAGGTAATGCTATGCTCGATGGTGTACCCAATACGCAACAACGAGTTTCTTGGAAATCCTACGTTGAACACTAATAATATAATAATATTATAATAGTTAACACATATCTATTGTAATGGAAGGAATGAATAGATATAACCACAAAATGATTACATATGTTTGTTAAATATTTTTACATTTATCCAATAAATGTTAGAGGCTTAAAATGCAAATGAATCCAATTTTAAGCATAAATCTTCTAATATTCTTTAAAAGGTCGATTAACCGCCTTCTGATTGAGAACCCTTTTTAAATATACTTTTGACAATTTTATATGTTGTATTTGACAAAATAAAATCCTTTTTTAGAATCTGGACATCAAAATTTACTTCATGTAAATTTTTGTTATTTTTCCGATAAAGATTATTTTTAGTGAAAATGTTGCATTTTAATTCAAAACCTCCTTTTAATATGATTTATTTATATCGATATATTATCTTTTTAGTTTATATTAAAGTTTATTTAAAATATATTTTTACCATTTAATCCAATGGTGGTCATTGGAATTAATTTCACTTTGAAATTGGACTTAAACTAGTGTCAATCTTTTAATAGATATTGTTTCTTAAAAACACGCTATTTGTTTTGACTGCAGGAATGAATTATTAAACTTATTAACGCAACTTATATATTTTGAATTTTTTAAAATAGAAATCATTTTTGAATTCGGAATATCAAATATAGCTTAGGGTGAGTTTTTGGTATTTTTTTGAAAAACTTCAATTTTTTATGAATAGTGAAACCACTAAGTGGTAGTTAGAGAAACAGATTTTTCGTTTAAATGAAACATTAAAACTTTTTCAAATATCCGATATACATGGTTTTCATTAGTAATTTCAATTTGGTTAAATGAGATTAAAATAATTCTTTGGTGAATATTAACTTTTAAGTTTTATTAATCACGATTAGAGGTAATTAGTGTAATTTAAGGTAAAGATAATGTTATAATAATATGAAATGACCTTAAAACATGTCCTACCCTTATTGGATGAGTCATGTCCGACCAAGAAAATCCATTGTTCAACTTGGGGACCCCATAGAACCACTTTTTTTGGGAAATGACATTAATAACTGTTTATTTAAAGTTAAAATTAAAATGTCACAAACATGTATTGAATTACTAAAACAATTTTTTACATGGGGTTATAAAAGTCATATTTTTGACTTTAAATATTCATTAGAAATATAAAAATATTTACTATATCATGATTTTTTTTTATAATTTTTATACATTAGATAAATTATTTTATTTATGACACCGTGATGATGCAGTGATTACCTCATAAATGAACGATTTAAATAAAATGAGAATATAGGGTGAAATCTAAATCTTAAACTTGTCACAAACCTATTTGATTGGTGGGTTTCGAAACTTTATCACCTTATACTCTAAATAAATCCTTTTTTGACCTTTAAAATCCGAAAATAATTTTATAACAAAGTAATATTTTATAACTTTCCAAGAGTGCCCCTCCTCTTCTCTTATAAAAGGCCCCCACCTCTACCACCTTACACACACCTCTAAAGCCTTTTTATCGGCCAACCCCTGACCATTTCATCCCTACACATCCCTATATTCATCATTTAAGCCTCACATTTTGCATAATGCTCTTCATGAAACCATTTTGGTTAAAATGAAGAGGAGTTACCCGATTTAAAGGCAATGTCTTCACTTGTGTTATTTTGTTTTATTTTTCTTCTCCAAACCCCTAAAATATTTTTATTGCTTTATTTTGTAACAAAAACAGTATCTTAAATATAATAGTATGTTTTAATGTGTAGAATTTGAGCTACACTTACACACACCTCCGTCTAATGGTTAAAGAACATACTGTTTCTGTGGATGGGGAATTACTGCCTCATGAAAGGACGATTGTTCAATCTTCTCTTAACACCTTTCATGTTGGCCATTATGATGTAACTGTATTTTATATACGATATACATGGTATTTATTTTTTCCATATGCTTATTTATTTTTTATTTAAAATATACCTTTATGCTTTGCATGTTGTGCAAATGCGATAATTTCATACGAGGAAGTGTGGACTACCCCCCCTCAGGCGATGTGACTCATTCATACAATACATGGAATGTATAAAGAATGAAATTAATGAACTTATGTGACCTATAAAAACATATATATTATACTTTAATTATAATATATATATCTCTCAATTATTTTTAATTCCATTAATATGTCAAATAAATGAAAGTAGCGTTCATTCGTACGTACGACCTACTGTCTCCATGAACGGTGCATTTCATTTATTTTTATCTTCAAATGTTATGGAATAGTATAAAATGAATATGTACTAGATATATATGATATTTAAGTCATTAATACTATTCTTGAGATGATTCACCTATAACTAAATGGACAATCATTTTCAAACAAGTTCCTTTTTTACTCATGTACCAAACATCGACAAAAACGTCTAATATGAACTCACATTATTAACCAATTATTATAAAATTATAATATGTGATATGAAATGAAAAATAATCTTTAAAGGAGGACCTTAAAAAATTATAAATTGACCAAAGATTATTATTCAAGAATATAATGAAATGAACCAGACAAGTCGGACTTGAGGTAAGGGATCCAACCTCTCTCTTTCATTTTAACTACCCTATTTTATGTAATTTCATTTATGATCCATGTTATTATGTTAAAGGATGTTATTTTATATTAAAAATACTGTAATTTTTATGTTCATATGATGAGGTACCCCCTATTACTCTCATCAATTCATTTTAAGAATTTTTATGTGGTGTCGTTAGGCTGTCGAATTTTCCTAAGGGATCCTACCTCTCTCTTTCTTTTTAAGTAATATCTTTTATGTCGTTTATTTTAAGCTCCTCATTATTAGTTGGTGGATGTTATTTTATATTCCTATTACTTTATCTTATATGTTCATATGATGAGAGAACCCATTTTATTTCATCAATCCATTTTTTTGGAAGTTTTAAGTGGTGTCGTTAGGCTACCGAGTTTTCGTAAGGGGTTTTTCATCTCACTTTTATTCACGTGAGATTTATGATACATTTACCATCATTTCCATTGAGTGGTATATGCACTTCCAATTATTCTACTCTTTGGGTAATATAATTTTGTTTATGAGTATTTATATCAATTTTGTATAGTCCTTCTTTCATGGGGTGTACATTTCAAAAGTTACCCAAATCGGTTAGGGAACCATTCACCCTCCTCTTTTTAAAAGACTTATTTTGTTATGTCTTTTAATTTATGTATTTTTATTTTGGGATATGTTATTATATATCCTTATTGATTTAAATTTATTGTCCAAGTGTTGATATACCATTTTCTCTCTCATCAACTAATTTTATTAATTTTAAATTGATGCTGTTAGGCTGTCGAATTTTACCAAGGGAAGTTCTTAACCCAATTTCAATTTCTTTGGGTTCAACATGTAGTTATTGAATATGTCATCCATTATGTTTGTGTGAATGAAAATTTATTTTTTTACACTTAATATCCACTTATTTTGGGTGTATTTATATTTTTCACACATAATTATGAGATTGATTTATCCTTTATTTAAGGATACCTTCTTTATAGGGGATTTCATCTCATTTTACATTTCTATTGAGACTTCATTGTAGTTATGCACAAATTCCCTCTTATATGGTGTATATACTGCCCTTTGGAATATTATATCATTAATCCATTTATTCTCATGATATTATAAAGTATTGATTAAATGTTATTCCTCAATTATTGTATTCAAGTGTCTCTCATTTTGTTAAAAACCCTTTAACTAAAATATCATTTTAAATGTTTTAATGATTTATTATTATAAATATTTCTCATTAATATCCATGTTTTCAAATTGGTTTTAATGATTTATTTATATGGATATTAATGGTTTAAAATGTTAAAATCTTCAAAGTGGTATGGGACACTTTCATTCAAAAATATCTTAATTAAATATTTTAAATGGTTTTGAAAATGGTTTTTAGAATGGATTCATTATTTCAATATCTTAAAATGTTATATTGTTATTTCAATGTGGGAATGTTATCTTTCCTTTATGCTTAAGTTATGTGCTACAATTATGTTATGGTTCTTGGGCATTATTTATGAAGACGGGTGGTTCAATGAAAAACTAAGGGTGGGTGAGCCCATGATAGCTCTCCAATGCATTGGGTAACACGAATGTATTAAACATTAAGGTTTCTACAAAGAGATTTAGGGAATATACTTTTATGGGTATTCCAAACATAACCATGAGTGTTACTCCCTACATAAGAATGTTATGAATTCCTCAAGTTACCTTTATGTATTATTATTTCTATGAGTTATTCGTAAATCTTATGATTTCATGAGGTACGTTAAATTGCTTATTTTTTATGAGTAACGTATGATTTCATTGATTCTTTTGTATAAATGGACTAATGTTCTCTTTCCATATTTTTATAAACCTTACTGAAATTTTTATGCTCATCCCAAGTTTTTTTGAAATGTTTTTCACAGGACATAAAGTTGAATATGGTCAAGGATGGGATCAAGGAAATGTCATTCTGTCTAAAACAAGGAACTAGACATGACTCTTTTGTTCAAGAGTTTTTATTTTTGTGAAAAAATTGAATCTGAGTAGATGTGTATACTTTGTAATCTTTGAGATGTAATAGTTATGTCCTAATTATCTAAAACTATAAACCTAAAAAAAGACCCTCAATGTGAATTATTCATTTAATTCAATAATAAGTAATGTTTAAGGCTGGGTCCTTATAGTTGGTATCAAAGGACGGTTTAGATAACTTTAGAGGTTAGAGTGTTAAGTGACAAGATGTGTATAACCACAATGGTTATTATATTAGATAGAGTCATTGTTATTTTTGAAGGTTGGAATGAGTTTGAGACAACTTAGATAAGTATATCTTAGTGTTCATCTTTTTTTTAGTACATAATTATTTTGTTGATATACTCACACTGAGATTTCTGGTTTTAGTAAATGGATGGATCTAGTAGGCACCAATGTGACAATGGGTTTGAAGGAAACTGTGGTGGTTCTATGATTAAGAGACTGGATGAAATGGGGGGATTCAATGAGAAACCTCGTGGTTATTCGAAAACAACTACCAGGAGTCATGATCAACCACTTTAAAATTGGTGAGTTCCCTAATGCATCATGTACAAGAGAACCAACTCGACATGGAAGTTCAGGTAATAATTATAAACGTAACCATTAGGGTTTATTTGATCCTTACTTTTGAAGTAATTATTGGTTACTATAAGTTATTGTGGAATATGAATGAAATGATATAAAATTGAGGTTAAATTATGTTATGGATATTTTTTAAGATTTTATCTTGTTTTGGGGAATGTTTTCAGAATTATATAGTTTTGGAAAAAGGACAACACACAGACCGTGTGACAACTCGTCGCGTCAGAAAAAGCTGCGGAAATCGAACCCACAACCAAAGTGCGACTGGTATTTATCACCTACCACTGGACTACGTGATGTCCCTGGTTAGTTTGACTATTTATTTTTATTTAGATGATTTTATGAATCAAGAGTAAGTTTATTTTGGGTTATCTATGGAAATTATTAACCTATCATCGAGGATATGTGATTAGGTTAATTACTTTTCAGTATGAGACTTTTAGAGAAACTAATGTTATCTGGAGATAAATGCAAATTTGTAACTTAGGAGACTATGTGATTAAATCCTTCAAATATATGGGTTTCAATCTTAGTTGGGTTTACTTTGAATAATTTTATGGAAATTTTTTTTATTAAATGGTCTTCGTTGAACTTTGGGTTTCGTTTGAAAATTTTTGGAGATTAAGAGTAGTTTTTCTTTTTGTAAAAAAAAATTATCTGTTTTGGGTATTATCTGATCTCGTACTAAACATTTTGGTTTGGTTTTGGTTGAGATCTAAAGACATGGGAAATATATAGTTCTCTTTTGTGGATTAGGTGATTCTCAAGAAGTTGATTATAGTACTCTTAATGCGAACAAGTCTTCCTAAATACTTGTCTTTTGGAGAAAATATGAGTTTGATTAAGTAATCTAGTAAAAGATAAAAGTCTACGTGAAAAGTATGTATGTTTCATTATGATTTAGTTAAGCTCAAAAATAAATTCCACAATTAAGAGTAACTTAAAACAAAAATGTTTTCTGTTAACTTTTCCTACTGGGGAATCAAATACCATTTAACCCATCACAAGTTTGTGATTTTCTTGTGGTTAACTTTATCCTAGACATGTTTACTATCACTCTCCATCAGAACATGACCCTTTGTTTTCTCCTTCATATCCATATTTACATACTTGGAATCCTAGTATAGGTTAACTCGGGTTACCTTTGTACTTCTCTCCCTTTATTTTAAAGTGATTGTTTTACTGACTCTTGTTCCGATATGGAACTTTCAATGAAGTTTCCAAGCCCAATTTTGAAATTGTGAGGATGTAATTCCCCAAAGGGGGGAAGGATGTAACATCCCAGGTAAATAAATAATATTACAATCTATTGTTTATCAATATTTGTGATTAAATGTTAATACTACTTTAAAGGGAATGCTATGCTTGATGGCATACTCAATACACAACAACGAGTTTCATTGAAATCTTACGTTGAACACTAATAATATAATAATATTATAATAGTTAACGCCTAGCCGTTGTAATGGCAGTAATGAATAGAAATAACTACAAAATGATTACATATATTTGTTAAATATTTTTACATTTATCCAATAAATGCTAGAGTCTTAAAATGAAAATGAATCCAATTTTAACAATAAATCTTCTAATATTCTTTAAAAGGTCTATTAACCGCCTTTTTATAGAGAACCATTTTTAAATACACTTTTGAAAATTTTATATGTTGTATCTGACAAAATAAAATCCTTTTTTAGAATCTGGACTTCAAAATTTACTTTGTGTAATTTTTTTTTATTTTTCCGATAAAGATCATTTTTAGTGAAAATGTTGCATTTTAATTCAAAACCTCCTTTAAATATGATTTATTTATATGGATATATTATCTTTTTAATTTAGATTAAAATGTATTTAGAATATATTTTTACCATTTAATCCAATGGTGGTCATTAGAATTAATTTCACTTTGAAATTGGACTTAAACTAGTGTCAATCTTTTAATAGATATTGTTTCTTAAAAACACGCTATTTGTTTTGACCATGGGAATAAATTATTAAATTTAATAATTGAACTTATATATTTTGAATTTTTTAAAATATACATAATTTTTGATTTCGGAATATCAAATATATCTTAGGTTGAATGTTTGGTATTTTTCTAAAAAATGTCAATTTTTGATGAATAGTGAAACCACTAAGTGGTAGTTAAAGAAACTGATTTTTCGTTTAAATGAATAATTACCACATTTGTGATTTTATTTTAATAAATCTGACATACATGGTTTTAATTAAGAATTAAAATGTGGTTCAATGAGATTAAAATAAATTTTTTGGTGAATAGTAACTTTTATGTTTTGTTAATCGCGATTAGAGGTAATTAGTGTAACTTAAGTTAATGATAATGTTATAATAATATGAAATGACCATGACACATGTCCTACCCTTATTGGATGAGTCATGGACGACCATTAAAATCCATGGGTCAACTTGGGGACCCCATGGAGCCACTTTGGTTGGAAAATGTCATTAATAACTATTTATTTAAAGTTAAAATTAAAATGTCACAAACATGTATTATTTTACTAAAACAATTTTTACATGGAGTTATACAAGTCATATTTTTTACTATAAATATTCATTAGAAATATAAATATAATTAAAACATCATGATTATTTTTTATAATTTTTTGAAATTAAATAAATTATTTTATTTATGACACCGTGATGATGCAGTGATTACCTCAGAAATGAACGATTTAAATAAAATGAGAAGATAGGGTGAAATATAAGTCATAAACTTGACAAAAACCTATTTTATGGGTGTAGTTATAAAACTTATCACCTTATCCTTGAAATATATCCTTTTGGGACCTTTAAAAACCGAAAATCATTTTATAATAAAGTAACATTTTATAACATTCCAAGAGTGCCCCTCCTCTTCTCTTATAAAAGGCCCCCACCTCTACCACCTTAACCACACCTCTAAAGCATTTTGATCGGACAAACCCTACCCATTTAATCTCTACACATCTCTATATTCATCAGTGAATCCTCAACTTTGGTAGAAGTCTCTTCCAGAAACCCATTTGGTTCAAACTAAGAGGAGTTACCCGATTTAAAGGTAATGTCTTCACTTGTGTTATTTTGTTTTATTTTGCTTATCCAAACCCCTAAACACTTTTTATTCCTTTATTTTATAACAAAAAAAGTTTCTTAAATATACTAGGATGTTTTAATGTGTATTATTAGAGCTACACTTACACACACTTCTATCTAATAGTTAAAGAACATACTGTTTCTGTGGATGGCGAATTACTGCCTCACGAAATGATGATTGTTCAATCTTCTCTTAACACCTTTCATGGTGGACATTATGATTTCACTGTATTTTATATATGATATATATGGTATTTATGTTCTCAATATGATTCTGTATTTTATATTTAAAACATACCTTTATGCTTTTCATGTTGTACAAATGCAATAATTTCATACGAGGAAGTGTGGACTACCGCCCCCTCATGTGATCTGACTTGTTCATGCAATACATGGAATATATATAGAATGAAATTAATGAACTTATGTGACCTATAAAAAAATATATATTATACTTTAATTATAATATATATATCTCTCAATTATTTTTAATTCCATTAATATGTCAAATAAATGAAAGTAGCATTCATGCGTACGTACGACCTACCGTCTCCATGAACGGTGCATTTCATTTATTTTTATCTACAAATGTTATGGAATAGTATAAAATGAATATGTAATGGATATATATGATATTTAAATCATTAATACTATTATGGAGATGATTCAATTATAACTACATGGACAATCATTTTAAAAAAGTTCATTTTTGACTCATGTACCAATAATCGACAAAAACGTCTGATATGAACTCACATTATTAACCAATTATTATAACATTATAATATGTGATATGAACTGAATAATAATATTTAAAGTATGAACTTGAGAAATTATAAATTTTACAAAGTTTATTATTCAGTAATATAAAGAAACAGACAAGACAAGTCGGACTTGAGGTAAGGGATCCAACCTCTCTCTTTCTTTTTAAGTACCATATTTTATGTTATTTCATTTATGATCCATGTTATTATGTGGGAGGATGTTATTTTATATTCACCATACTGTAAAATTTATTTTCATATGATGAGATACCACCTATTACTCTCATCAATTCATTTTAATAATATTTAAGTGGCGTTGTTAGGCTGCCGAATTTTCCTAAGGGATCCTACCTCTCTCTTTCTTTTTTGAGTACTCTCTTTTATGTCGTTTCTTTTAAGATCCTCTATCATAGTTTGAGGATGTTATTTTATATTCCTATTACTGTAATTTATATGTTAATATGATGATATAACCTATTTGATTTCATCAATCCATTTTTTTGGAAGTTTTAAGTGGTGTCGTTAGGCTGCCGAGTTTTTGTAAGGGATTTTTCATCTCACTTTTATTCCTGTTAGATTTATGCTACATTTTACACAATTTCCATTTAGTGGTATATGTAATTCCCATTACTCTAATTTTTGTGTAATATAATTTCGTTTATGAGTATTTACATCAATGTTTTATAGTCCTTCTTTCATGGGGTGTACGTTTCAAAAGTTACCCAAATCGGTAAGGGAACCATTCACCCTCCTCTTTTTAAAAGACATATTTTGTTATGTCTTTTAATTCACATATTTTTATGTTGTGATATGTGATATGTTATTATATATCCTTATTGATGTAAATTTTATGTCCAAGTGATGAGATACCATTTTCTCTCTCATCAACTAATTTTATTAATTTTAATGTGACGTCGTTAGACTGTTGAATTTTACCAAGGGAACTTCTTAACCCAATTTCAATTTCTTTAAGTTTAACATGTAGTTATTGAATATGTCATCTTTTAAGTATGTGTGAATGACCATTGATTGTTTTACACTTAATATCCACTTATATTGGGTGTATTTATATTTTTCACACATAATTATGATATTGATTTATCCTTAATTTAAGGATACCTTCTTTATAGGGGATTTCATCGCATTTTACATTTCTATTGAGACTTCATTATTGTTATGAACCAATTCACTCTTATATGGTGTATATACTATCCTTTAGAATATTATATCATGAATCCATTTATTCTCATGATATTATAAAATTCTGATTAAATGTTTTTCCTCAATTATTATATTCAAGTGTCTCTCATTTTGTTAAAAACCCTTTAACTAAAATATCGTTTTATATGTTTTAATGATTTATTCTTATAAATATTTCTCATTAATATCCATTTTTTCAAAATGGTTTTAAGGATTTATTTATATGTATATTAATGGTTTAAAATGTTAAAATCTTCAAAGTGGTTTGGGAAACATTGATTCAAAATTCTCTTTATTAAATGTTTTAAATGGTTTTGAAAATGGTTTTTAGAATGGATTAATTATTTCAATATCTTAAAATGTTATATTGTTATTGCAATGTGGGAATTTTATCTTTCCTTTATGCTTAAGTTATGTTCTATGATTATGTTATGGTTCTTGGGAATTGTTTATGAAAATGGGTGGTTACGTGATAAACTAAGGGCAGGTGAGCCCGTGATAGCTCTCTAATGCATTGGGTAACGTGAAGGGGTTAAATGTTAAGGTTTCTCCAAAGAGATTTAGGGAATATACTCTGATGAGTTTTCCAAACGTAACCTTGAGGGTTACTCCCTATGTAAGAATGTTATGAATGCCTCAAGTTACCTTTATGTCTTATGATTTCTATGAGTTATTCGTAAATCTTATGATTTCATGTGGTATGTTAAATTGCATATGTTTTATGAGTAAAGTATGATTTAATTGATTCTTATGTATACACGAACTAATGTATTCTTTCCATATTGTTATAATCCTTACTGAGCTTTTTATGCACCTCCCACGTTTTTTTGAAGTGTTTTTCACAGGACATAATGTTGAATAGGGTCAAGGATGGGATCAAGGAAATGTCATGCTGTCTAAAATAAGGAACTAGACATGACTCTTTCTTTCATGAGTTTTTATTTTTGTGAAAAAAAAGGAAGTTGAGTAGATGTGTCTACTTTGTAATCTTTGAGATGTAATAGTTATTTCCTAATTCTCTAAAACTCTAAACCTGAAAAGATCTTCAATGTGAATTATTTATTCAATTCATTAATAAGTAATGTTTAAGGCTGGGTCCTTATATTCAATATCATCAATACATATAAAAAAATTTATAAACTTTAAGTGGATTTATTTTCCCACTCATGTACATATGATTCCAATAGAATATATTGCTGGGATTCAATCAAGGGGTGGGTTTATGTGCCTCTCCATGATTGCTACTGAAATATGTGAGTAGGCTTCATATGGAAGACTAGGAATATGAGCCTACTCACTAGTCACTACTGAAATATTCCAGTGGGATCCATCATTGGAGGTAGGTATATAACCCCATAACCCTATGTCTAAAGGTTTCCATGCCTAATGATATCCACTTAACACATCGGCATGAGTGTCGAGGATGGTGACCTATCAGGATGTTCCCTTAGTAAGTGACTGAGGGGAATTTGTGGGATGATGTTATTAGATTATATTTATTGGATCTATCCTATGTAGATATTAACTAGGATGGAGTGATAAATGAATATGTGATCTAACATTATAATAAATTAATTTGTTGAACCACTCTAGGGAAATTTTGCATAATCATTTAGTAGTAGAGGTATACCTCACAGGTTTCACTACAGTGTTCCTTGAATAGGGTGGGCTTTAAGAATTCAATTTATAGAGAACCTTGTATCTAACCTCATAGGTCATGATCATACCATGTCAATGGTGTCCTCTAAACATTGTGTTTTCTAACAAATTTTGAATTCCTCATGTGGGTGACATTTCTCCTCAAGTCATATCGGCCATTATTATAGTTTATGTTCCAAAACATTTTCATGATAGATTTATAAATTCAAATTATGTTGAATTGTGCGAGTATATTATTTTTAATCACAAGTATAATAATAAAAAATTACATCAGCCACTACTGTATTGCAAGTAAGTCACATTCTTAGTCCATTATGCACAGTGAATCCTTTTTTTTATTATCATTGTCAGTTTGGATATTTTCTATTGTAAATATACATAATGTCCCATACATGATAATCCATATTACATATAATTATTTAAATACTTATTTCAGGTTCATTATTTTTTCCCAAAAAATGTGGATGTTGACTAGTATTCAAGTTAGATTCATGTTAGGGTAACCATTTGTCTCTAAAAAAAGTGTGTATAATTCATGACACATGATTTTGGATGATTGAGTGTTTTATCACAATCATTCACATCAAGTTCACTAATCATTTCTCCAATTGAATCTCCCAATATCTCCAATTTATATAACAATCCATGATACTACTTTCTAAAGGTATGAATTCATTGGGGGTTCAAAACCAAAAATTATTAAGAAGTCACTTTAGATGGGAGGATGGTAGGTTAGACTTATTATAATATTTTTTAAGGGTAATTATTTCATACAGTAGGAATCTATTATATATTTTGGATATGTTCTTGAATCCTTCCAAATCACGATGTGGGGCTGGTTGTCCTAATAAAATGGTTAGGTGTTGAATCCCTTTTCATATAGTTGGGAAATTCCATTTATGAAACCATAAATACATGTTAGTGGTTCTCCATATGTTTATCATTATCACTTAATTATGTTTGATTGGTTATGTTTTGAAGCCATTTATCTAATCAATATAGGTTTTACTACTATACATTCTTTAATTTTTGTTTGCTTGAATCAGGATTGAACCTATGAGAGGAATCCTACATATTTTATGAGAGAACGAAAAGAACCCACATAGTATTTTTGGTTATATATTCCATGGAAATTATGAAATTATATGTTTGATTAGAGATTATGTATAACGAACCTATATTTTCATAAATTAATATTCAATCACTTTTATAGAATACATAATATATTACACAAAAAAGATTTTTAGATACCGTATTAATCTACTTCCTTTAGAAACATGGAAACATAAAAACCAATAAAAAATGAGATACATTATCTTATACTAGGTTCTTCATGACTATAACACTTCTTAGACAAATCATATTTAATATATATCTTAATATTCCAGGTAAGGATACTTAAATGGGTGAGATCATATGTTCATTAAGGATAAACAAGGGATATAAGTAAGCATAAACATGTGTAAAAGGGTGTTATAATGTAATCATGACATTTTAACATCATTCCATTCATATCAGAGATCATAAACATAAATCATGTAATATAGATTAGTAGTTCATAAGAAATAAATCAAAATGGAATAAAGAGCATGATCCATGATATCATAAAAAATGAAAAAGACATGGAATTATGGATTACACATTAACATGAAATATCATTCCCTATATGTCAAGACCCATTGATAGTTTTTATCAGGACACTTCATGGGGACAACACCTTCTGGTGAGGACACAACACCATTCCTAGTCATAGTACATTACTTATAATGGATCAGGTTTCCCCATCATACATAGTTGACTGGGTTTCCACATCTTCCCATAGTGGACCAGTTTACGCAATATTTCATCTTCATTGTGACTAAACCTATTGGGAGGGAAACTCCACCATCCCCAGTCATTGTACTTTCCTTATATGGGATTGGGTTCCCCATCTTCCACTATTGGATCAGGAAATTCTACTTGATTCCCATCATTATCTCCTAAGTCATAAATCATTACCCAATAAATTAGAGGGAGATATAGGTCCCACTGATCACATAATAAAAAAACTCATACATGTTCCACAAGATAATAAAAATTTCATCATATTATGACCCGTAAAGAGTTATGGGTTTCAAAAAAATCATATCATAACCCATGAATTGAAATGGGTATCATAAACATATCATCACATCATATACTATAGAAATAAGATATGTTTCATAATAATTTAATCAAATCATAACCCCTAAAAAAATAGGGTTTCAAAATAATATAACACATGGAATATAAATGAGATTCATAAACATCATGCTATTTAGAAATAATCCATTCAATAATGGATGTGAATGGTATTCATAGATAATTTCCATAGAAAGGAATGAGAAACATCAATAGATGTCATCTCAGATGGAATTTTTTTTTAAATACATTTTAAAATTTTTTACTAAGTGAAATAGTGTTTAGTCTATGAAAAACACTTTTTAAAATTTAAATCCTTTTGAAAAACATTTTCATTGAAAACAAATGTGAAAACTTATAAATAAATCATAAAAACATTATGGTAACCATTTCATTGAAAACAAATTTAAAATTATGAATGATTATTTGAATATAATAAAAAAATTTAAAATTTTATTTCCTTGAATATGAGCATAAAATATCATTTTTTAAAATATTTTTTATTTTTTTAGAAACATAGTTATTGAAATTCATGAAATGTGTCTGAAAGAATGAATTTTGAGACAAAATTTCTTTACTGATTTGGTAACTCTTGAAACATAACCCCCTAAAATAGAGATCATAAAATTGATATGTAAATACCAATATAGATAAGGATGATAATAATAGAATATATTCATGTTAAGTATACACACCATACAAAAAAAATCAGTGAATTAGACATAAATCTTATAGAACTAAAAGTAAGATAAGAAATCCCCATACCTTATTTCATGACACTCTCTATACTCATACATGACTAATATTTACAAAATATAAGATTATTATAAAAATTTTATAGAACCATATATTTATATATAATACCATGTATGGTTTTGTTATTACTTTATATTACCTTCTTATAAAAAATTTAATGTTATGATTTCACTCTAGATAATATTATCTTTATTTTTCGCATGTGTATTAGTTTGTTATAGTTTTATTCATCTCAATTATATCATGATTTCGATAATGTACCCCATGATATAAATGTTATTTATATTAAGTATATATGTATTGATAATAAAATATAAAAGATAGAAATATGAAATGGGAGACACCGTTAATGGAGATAATAGATCGTATGTACGCAAGAATATTGTTTCTATTTAATTATTATGTAGAAAGATAATAATTAAATGACATATATATATATATATATATAATATTTTTCTAATAGAATTATTTAGTCACATATGTCATATATGTTTTCAGAACCCATCCGTAATACATTTCATGTATAGTGTGAATGAATCACATTGTTTTGAGGAGACGATAGTCTACTCTTCGCCAAATGAAATTATCGTTGTTACACTAATTGGAAAGAATAAATTTATGTTATATATGAAAATTATATCAAAATAAAGAAATTAAAAATATATCATAAATAATATATAAATAGTTTTTTTCTATCATAATTCCCAATCATGAATGGTGGTAATGGAAAAAACAATCATCTTTTCGTGAGTGGGTAGTTCGCCTTACACAAATAGTAAGTTTGATATGCATTAGATGGAGATGTGTGTGAATGTTGTTGAAACCCATATATTTAAATAATCTTAGTATATTTATGGTACTAATTTTATTATTTAATAATGTAATATGAGTAATTTAGGTAGTAGAGAAAGAAAATAAAAGAAAGAAAGTTGAGGAGTAATGTCACCTCTTCTCTGGGTAACTCCTTCTACTTTGCAGAAAAGGGATTCCATGGTTGGATTTATTCACAAAGCGAGGCTTCAATGAAAAATTTATTTATTTTGGGAAATTAATTTGGTAGATATTTTCCAAAAAATATGTTCATTGTGTGGTGGGAAGAAGAGGGATAAGTGTTGTCCTTTTATACAGGAGGGAGTTAATAAACATGGAATTTTTTAAAACAAGTTAGGTGTACACATATTTACACCTAAAAAAGTAATAAAAACAAATAAACTCTATAATTGAAGTTTTATAGAATAAATATGGCCATTAAATGGGTTTTGGAAAAGTTTATAGTTAATTGTAGTCCTTATGACTAGGATTCAGTCAGGTAAAAAGCTTAATTTTACCTTATTCACTGTAATTAATTTTAATCACTTTAACTATTGTTTTTGGTCAAAAAATATGTTAATATTAATATACTATAAATATTAATATTTTTACATCCTTTTATTCCCATTTTTTGAAATTCAGTTCATAGAAGTGAAAAAATTATGTTTAATAACAATCCCGCATATATAGTGAGAAAGTGGGGTTTTAAAGATAGAATGCTCAAATGTTAATTAAGATTATATATATATATATATATTAATTATAAAAATTATTTGACTGAAATAAATTGGATTGATATATTTATAATTGATCTATTTTTTACTTCAAAATAGACATAAAATATAAATTATCTATATAAATTATTTAGACCAAGAATATGTTTTGATATAAAATTCATTTTTTCACTATTTGTAAAAAATGGTGTTTCTCAGAAAACCCCCCAAAAATTTACCTAATGATAATTTTGGAATTCTAAATTAAAAAATTATGTTTATTTTTTCAAATTAAATTTCTGAATGTTTCAGAAATTATTTTTATTATTTTTCATAGATAGTCAAAAACGAATGTTCTTTTAAGAAAATATAATTTCAAACATATGAAAAAATTATTAAAAATATTATTCTTATTATAAACTTTTTATCACATAAAACCATTATAAATAATATTTAATTTTTTTATATATTTATATTACATTAATTGTAATTTTATAACAATCTAATTTAAATAATTATAATTTTAATTTGATATTTCATAGAAAATATGTGTTGCATGTAATGCATGTCATGTTGGTGTTTCACTTAGTATATGGTTAAATTGGTGTATCATATAAAGATTGTTTGAATTTTTTTATTAAATTACTGAAATAAAATAAAATTAATTTATTCAAAAAAATGTTCACATAAACTCAGGGTGTAATATTCTAACCCCCTTTAAAAGAATTTCTCCCTCAAAATTCATCATACAAACAAATGATGATATTTCTACATCATCATATCCTCATGTTACCGTGTAGCATAATCATACTAGTGATTTATCCAAAAACAGTTGACTATGTTAGTGATCTTGTTTTGTAGAAGATTCTCTATATGATTGAAAATTCCAACTGTTTATTCCTCGTTGAAAATATCCTACTCTTGTGGTGCAACCTTGGAGATGAATACAATTTTAGGGTAAAGTATGTAAATCATTAATAGAGATATATAGAACACAACATGGACATGCACGATATTTGGAGAAAGTGACAAGTGATAGTCTATAGTTTCTATTCTATCAAGAATCTCAAAGGGACTGATATACCTTAGTCTTAGTTTCCCATCTATCCCAAACCTCATCACCTTATTCCATTTATAAATTCATAGAAAAACCCACTCACCAACACGAAATTCAATTTGATGTTGATGTTTAGAAACATAAAGTTTCATCTAACTTTGATCTGGCTTGATATACTGCTAAATGTTTCTATCCTTCTCTACTTTTTTTCTATAGCTATCATAGGTATCAATAGAATTATTTCTCCAAATTCATCCTAGAACATTGTATATATAAATTTATTCCCATATATAGCTTCATAAGGATCCATCTGAATGAATGAGTAAAAGCTATGGTTGTAATAAAACTCAACTAGAGGATAGTGTTGATCCCAAACACCTTTGAAATACAACTAACAAGATCTCAAAATATCCTTTAGGGTTTGAAATGTTCTTTTAGACTGAACATCGATATGAGGATTATATGAAGTGATAAAACACAATTCTATATCAATTTATTTGAGAATACTATTCTAGAACATCGAGTTTAACCTCAGATCTTGAGCAGATACATTAGAAAGTTTTAATCTATTCAACCATAACACTTATTTAATTTATATATTGGAAAGATGATACAGAGATAAGTTTACTCTAATAGTAATGAAGTGCGCTGACAAAGTAAGGTGATCGACTACCACCTATATGGAATTAAAACCTTTAGATATTTTTGGTATTCTAACTAAAAAATCCATATTGATGTTCTCTGATTTCAAATCTGGTATATTTATTGGATGAAACATCCAATTACACTTTTTTCCTTTATGTATAAACCTTCTAGAATAAAAAACACTAATATATAGACATTGAGATACCCCTCTTAATTCCATTCCATAAAAAATATTCTTTCAAATATCTATACATTTTTTTTACTTCTAGGAAGAATAGAGAATAATGAAATATGAGATTCCTATAAATTATTTTTCTTATAATCTAGTATGGAATGAACACATACTCATTTATTAAACCTTATCATTTTATCGTGATCATGGTTCAACTCGAGATCATTTCAAACCATCATTTTATACTCTACATCTTCCTTATGCTCCTATTTATCCTTCAAATGGATAGAAGGTTGAACATTCAACTAATAAATATAAAATTTATCCTATTCCTTCACAATTTATAGATCCATTCTTTTTCAAATCCAGAAATATTATATATTTTTTGATCCTCGTCATGGATAATCTAGAATTATCAGTTCAAATCAAAGCATCAGCCAACATGTTCACTTTCCCATGGTGGTGGTGAAATGTGCAGTCACAATCCTTTAACTTCTTGAACCATATTCTTTGGAGCATATTCTACTATTTCTATGAGAATATATATTTTATAATTTTATTATCATTATATATATCTAAATTTTACAATAAATAAAATGACTCAATATATTTAATGAAAAAAATAATTTTGTTAACTCCAAATCATGTGTTGGGTAATCATTCTCTTGGATATTCAATTTTCATGCGGCATAAGCAATAACCATTTTATTCTATATAAGAAAACATCCTCATCCCTTAATGGATGAATCACTATATATTACAAACCCTTTTAAATGATAAATTAATGTATGCATGGGTGCACTGACCAATATTCTCTTTATTTCCTTGAAATTTTCCTCTCATTAATCTGTCAGAGGAACTTGGCACCCTTTTGAGTTAACATGGATAGAGAATTATATAGTATTTATAAATTCACCACAATCCATCGATAATATCTGGATAAACTAAGAAAAATATGGTTCTGAACCATCATTGTTGGTCTAGGAAAAAATTTAATAACGTATATGTTTTATGGATCTAATGTATTACCATCTCTTGAGATTATGTTACTAAAAAATTAAACATTTTGTAGCAAAAAATTATACTTTGTAAATATTGTATAAAAATTTCTCCTTCATCATGGTGTTTAGTTTAATTATAATGTTTTATTGATTATCTTACATTCTCTATGAATAGATAAGAATGTCATCAGTAAAGTATACAAAAAACGGATTGAGGTAATATCTAAAGACATTATTCATTAAATCCTGAAAGGTATCGAGTGAATTAATTTGAATAAAATGAATCATTGTACATTCATAGTTTCCAAACCTTGAACAGAATTCCATCGTGGGTATATTCTATTTCTTGGATCTCAATTGATGATATACCTAAAGAAGGTTAATCATGTAAATGTATTGAGATCCACAAAGCTGATTAGAAATATCATCAATACATGGAATATGATACCTATTATTTATTGGGATCTTGTTCAACTCCTGATAATCAATGTATAGTCGCATATGGAAATCTTTATTTATCCAAAAGAGGATAGATACACCCCAAGGATACACATATATCCTAATGTATCCCTTACCAAGGCTTCCTTAGATTTTCTTCTTCAATTTGTTCAAATAAATTGGGGACAATCTATTGGATTTCACTAAAATTGGTGTGGAAATGCGTATGAATTATATCGAGAACTCTACTTAAGGTTTTGGTGGAAGGATCAAATACTATTGCAGGAACACATACAAAGATTCCCAAACGATAGGAATATCATTGATGTTGAGTTTCTACCCAACAAATTTAGATAAAAATGACTTCTGAATAGAAATTAACACCCACGCACTGGATGTAATATCCATTGGATGTTCATAGTTATCATCAAATTTATAAATGGTCATATATTTGTTTTAAATATCAAATTTAGCTCATATTAATCAAAACGTAATGTAGATTTATGCATATAAATCCAATCCATTCCTATGAAGACATCAAGTTTAACGAAAGGAAGAATAAAAAAATTTGTGGGAAGCACATTTACATAAATTTCAACAGGAAAAGAATCATAGACTTGAGATGCAATCATCATACCATTATGGGTTATCACTATTAATTCCACATCTAATCATTTGGTTGGAATATTAATACCCTTGGAACATTACATAGATATATAATAGTTGATATATCAAGAATCAAATATGACCTTAGGAGTTATAGAGTGGATTGTATGTGTACCTTTCAAGAGGTTGTTATCACACCCCTCTTCACAAATAATGATGTCTGAGATTTCCCCATGTACCTTGGTATAAAAGGTTGTTTATGCTGATCTTCATCACCAATCCTTGGGTTTGGGTACTGTAACACCCCGAGATTTTATGATAAATATTATTTTTAATTTCTTTGATGGTTTGTGTTTACAATATACAAATATTAGTTTGTGATATATGTAATACTATATAATCTTTTATAATATGCTAACACTATTCTTGGCTTGTGTTGCACGCAAGAGCGACCATCCTCAAAAGCGTGTGTTGTATGCAATATTGAGATTCAGTAAATAATGATATATTAATATAATATTATTATGAACTAGTCATTATGAATAGTATTAACCAAATTTTGAATTTTATAACATTATCATTCATCTTACACATATCCTATCACATGGTATGAGAACAAAATAAATTTTTCATGTAAAATAATTATTTTCCAAAAAATGATGTTTCCCTTTTTTTGATGGCACAACCACATTAAACCTAGTTTTTGACATGTTTAAAAGGTCAATTAGACAAAATAAACTTATTAATTGAAGTCAGGATATAAAAATTTACATTGGATACATTTTTGACATTATTCTGATAACTTTCATATTTTGATGAATATTAAAAATACGCTAAATTTTAATTAAAAAAAACTTTTTTCATCTAAATAAATTATATGGTTAAATTATAATATTTAATGGTTTTAAAGTATAAATAGAATATATTATTACCATTTAATATAATTTAAGTCATTATCCTTATTTTACACTGAATTCATAGGTAAAAACATTTCAATCTTTTGCAACGTTTTAACTTTTAAAACCCGTTTTCTTAATAATGGGATTAATTTTAAATTAATTACTGCAACTTCTATGTTTTGAATTTTTAAAAATGGATTTCATATTTGGAATCAATAGGTCTAAATAATGTTAACAGGATACTTTTTATTTTTAGACATTACGAATAGTAACTACGGTAAATTTTATTTACTATAGTTAAAGGTAAATTGGGTAATTCAGGGTAAAAATAAGATTATAAAATTACCCTAACACCTTCCAAAATTCAACTAGATGAATAAAAGTAGAACCATATCACTTAAGTGTCTAAATAGATTTATTTCATGAACTTTTGACCACGAAAATGATGTAATTATTATTAAAACCAAATAAAGTGACAACATGTCACTATCTTATATATTATAAGAGTTATAATTTTAATTTAGTGATAAACTTCCTAAAACATCGAACTTAAATAGTCACCAGAAATATAATACAATTATCCACATCATGTGAATTTATTTATAATTTTTAGGGAATAAATAATTATCATTAATGATGACACAATAGTGATGTATCCAATTATGGACAATTCACAACACATAAGTAAGTATTCATAACAATTTAATATTTAGAATATTATTACCACAAATAAAACTAAATAGATTAAATAAGAATAAATCAAGCTGATAAGGTTGAAAATAAATTCCCAAAATTTATAAATTTTATTGGATGATGATATTAGAACCCTATCTCATCTCATCTAAGAATTTAGTTATTTTTTGAGGTTTTTAAATGGGGTTTGATTTTGTTATTAATTAATATTTTAGAGGTTTCCAAAAGTTCCCCTATCCTCTCTTATAAAAGGGAACCTCCTCCCTCTCCTCCTGACACCATTTTTACCATTCAATATTGGCCAAAACCTTCCAATTTATCTTCTATAATTCCCTAGAAACATACTAGAGGTCCTGGTCTTCTTTAAATAACAACTTTAGTTCCCTAAGAGGAGGTTTAGAAGAGGAATGTTGAAGAATATGTAATATCCTTTACTGATTCTTTCAAATTCATTTCTTCTTATTCCTCATATTCTTTTTTTGTTTCATAATAAAGTAATTACATCAGTATCACTCATATAATTATATGTAATTATAAATATGAGACAACCCTATTTCACTTTCTATCCATCCTACGGAAAACAAAATCACCGTGCGTGCGTACATACGGAATATCGTCTCCACGCCGTGCTGTAATCTGTTTTCCACTACCACCTTACTTGGATGGGTATAATGGTTTAAATAATAACTATATATGATTATTATAACATGATACTAATTCTGAGATATTTTATCATCCACTAGAATACCATTCAATAATTATGGGAACGATATCAATGCTCGTGCGTACATACGAATTACCGTCTTCGCGATGCGATGAGATTAATTCACCATATTAACCATTCAAGAATGATTATAAAGTATATACATAATAAATAATACTGAAATATATGAAATAATAATTCTACTATATTTATATATATATATATACATGTCATCTACTTACTTCTATTCAATTCAATACGGAAATGAAAACAACATTCATGCGTACGTACGGTCTACCGTCTCCATGAACGATGTATTTCATTTCATTTATCTATCTATTATATATATATATATACTAAATATATATGATATATAAATCATTTTTTACATTATGGAAGTAAGTAAATCACTATATAATCAATAATAATATCAAGAACAATAAGTTCAAACATGTATGATAAATGAAATGATTTTACCCAAAATGCGGCTTTAACATGGAATTGACAAATAAAAGGGTAATATAAATTCATAATTGAATCATATATGATATCATAAATATTATTATGGTTCTGTTACAAGATAATAATATGTTTAAACCAACTATACTTAAGTTTCTAACACATATGGAAGAAATTGGACCTAAGGTAAGGGATAATTTTGCAATCTCATTTTTATCTGAAATTGCTTATACATAAGTATTTAATGGGTTTATATTTATCATAACTGTCCATGTTTTATAAGAATGTTTTCATAAAGTGTTTATTATTCTTTGATGTATGTTTAATGTCATTTTTACCCCTTTTTAGTTTTACTATGTAGTATGGAAGTAATCTTTCTTTTGTTTACCATACAAGGTACTTTTTGACTTTTCAGGCAAAAGTACAAGAAGAATGAATTTTTAACTTATATAGCATGAATGGATTTTTATGGTTTCATAATTCATAATTTTCATGAATATTTTTCTACAATATTTCATAATTATTTTCAACAAAATATGTTTCTTTTAAAATTTTATGGCATTTTTTTAAAAGAAAATGATTTTGAAGAAGAGAGGACATTTTACTCAAGAATTAATTTCATGTATTTTTCCATCTAAGATGACATTATTTAGTAAGTTTGTGTTTCAAGTATAATGTCTCTTATATTTACATGGTTTTATTTTCATTATGAGGAAATGATATCCATTTATTTTATATAGATTATGTTATGATGGGATGATGTTTATGAAACCCATTTTATTCATTGGGTTATTATGAATGATGTATGTTTATTTTGTGGTACACAAAAGAACGATTTCATTATGAGATTGCTGAGACCGATATCTCTCTCCAATTCATTGGGTAAAGATTTTTGTCTCATGATATATACATGGCTGGAACGACAAGTAAATCCGGTTCAGTAATACAGGGCTGGAACAACAAGTAAACTCGGTTCAATGATGGACTTTGTCCAATATAATAGTCTTTGCAGAAATACCTTGGCTACAATGAAATCATATCATGTGCTTAATGGTCTTCCACAATTACCTATTTTATCCCCATGGTATTTTATCATGAGTAATGTTTCTTTATGATCTATGCCTTATGTACTGCCATGATTTATTTCACAACTCAAGATTTTTATGTTTAAACTTTATGTTCATGTTTTTCAAGATCAAATATATATGGTTTGTTTTATTTTCTCCATGCATAACCTTACTGAGCATTTCAGATAACCATTTATATGTTTTATTTTCTCCAGGATATAAAGAATGGTTTTAGGTAAGAAAACAAAAGAGGAATATCTTTATGGGAGATGTTGAAGATCTTTCACAATGATATAAAGATTATGCTCTTAGATTCCAAAAACACTAAACTATTACGGTACTTGGGTGTATGTTTTTGTTATGTATTAAGTATTCTGCAAGATAATGTAATGTACATTTATGCAAAACTTGGGTCTCTACATTTGGTATCAGAGGAGAGGTTTAGTTAACCTTTGGAAACTAGGATGCGAAAACTTTAGTGAGATCCCTAGAGATATTTGAAGGCATGTCTAGGGATGTCCCTAAGGTTAGGTATAGGTTATAGTCCCAAAATTATGATAACAATCATGAATAACCTAGGATTAAACCTAATATGTTAGAGATTGAAAGTACTCCCCTTGATTATGTTCTTTTTCTAGTATGATTTTTTCCTCTCACACTATTTTTTTTGGGTTTTAAATAATGGTTGGAACCCGGAGGAACCATGTTAATGATCAATGAACTGGGCAATGAAATGATTTTCCTCTTGAACAACCAAATGTTATGGGGAATGGAGTGCAAAATCTTATTCTATACACACACAAGCTATAAATAATTCTAGACTTCCAAATGAGGAGAAAAAGGAACAATATTCTATTGAGTCCTTCGTGAGGAAATGTCCACCTTCTTTCAATGGGTCTTCTGATCCACTTGTTACTGAACAATGGATCAATATCATTGAAAAGATATTTTACATACTTTTCTATTCAGAACATGAAAAGGTCATTTTATCTATTTACCATTTACAATGTGAAGCAGACCAGTTTTGGAATCTAATTAAGAATACAAGGCCCGAAGATGAAATTGAACCCATGGAATGGGACGAGTTCAAGAACTTGTTTTCAATAAGTACTTACCTATTATTCTTCGAAAAGAGATTGAAAAGGAGTTCCCTGAGCTTAAGAAAAAGTATGATGAATCATTTGGTATTTACAAGGCAAATTTTGCAGGGCTTGCAAGGTATGCATCTATATTTATCATCCAACCTGAACGTAAAGCTGATCAATTCTTTAGTGGCTTAAAACCAAGCCTTCAAAGGGCATTTTCTATAAGAGACTTCATTAGATATAAAGCAATTGTGCATTATGCTATCAAGGTCGAACTGGAAGTTGGTGTTACATATCCATCTCATGGATTTGACAAGAAACTAATGATGTATTTCAATGAAAAATCTCAAAACCATGGTGAAAAGAAGATGAATGTTTAGTTATTCTCAAATTGTTGAAAGAAGCATAGTGGAGACTGTTTTAATGGGAATAGAAAATGTTTTAAGTGTGGAAAAGAAGGCCATCGAGCAGTTGAGTGATGAAGTAATGCAAAAATGGTATCTAATGATGTGAATAGAGGAAAGGCTACAGAGAACGCACCACCAACACTTCAATGCTACAAGTTGAAGGAAATGGGGGAATTATGCTAACCAATTCCCTAATCCAACGGTTAATGATGATCGAACTCAAGAAAATC
Organism: Viscum album; assembly: GCA_963277665.1. Taxonomy (NCBI): domain Eukaryota; kingdom Viridiplantae; phylum Streptophyta; class Magnoliopsida; order Santalales; family Viscaceae; genus Viscum; species Viscum album. The sequence goes on from OY728166.1 coordinate 368,137,882, forward strand.
TTAAGGAAATGAAAAATGGGAAGTCACATGTGATCACTATTAGTGATTTTGAATATGACAACACAGTGGTGGAATGATTAAGTGTATATGTAACGAGAATCCAAAATAGTGTTGTGGAATCTCATTTATAGTTTTATGGAATATTGGAATATCTATTTATTGGTTTTCAATAACTGTATTATAACGATTCAAAATTTTGAATAAATATTGTTTCCAAACATTTTGTGTTATTTTATTTTATACTTAACAAAACTATTTCATTTAATAAAATGAGTATAATTAAAATAAGACTGTTGGGATTAGACAGTAATATGACCATTCGTCAATACACTAGTGCAGAAAACGTTTTTTACTTCGGTTATTTTTAATTTTTTACGTCGGTTTCTAGCCGACGTTAATACGTACGACATTATAAATAAGGTTTTTAACGTCAGTTATTTAAAAACCGACGTTAAAAACATAAAATCGTGATGTTTATCACATCGGTTATTTTATAACCGACGTGATAAAGGGACTGGAGAATGGTTTATCACGTCGGTTATTTTAGAACCGACATGATAAAGGGCCTGGAGAATAGTTTATCACATCGGTTATTGAATAATCGACGTGATAAACGGCCTGGACAATGGTTTATCACGTCGGTTCCTAAACAACCGACATGATAAACAGGGGCGAGGGGGTTTATCACATCGGTTCATATAGAACTGACGTGATAAACTGGGGTGAGGGAGGTTTATCACATCCGTTCTATAAGAACCGACGTGATAAACCGGGCTGAGCGTGGTTTATCACGTCGGTTCATATAAAACCGACGTGAAAAACCTGGGGAGGGGGGTTTATCACGTCGGTTATTATATAACTGCCGTGATAAACTGGAGGGAGCCGATTTATCACGTCGGTTATTCAATAACCGAAGTGATAAACCATTGTACAGGCTGTTTAGCACGTCAGTTATTCAATAACCGACATGATAAACCATTCTCCAGGCCCTTTATCACGTCGGTTATTAAATAACCGACGTGATAAACCATTCTGTAGAACTTTTATCACGTCGGTTATTAAATAACCGACCTGATAAACCATTCTCCAGGCCCTTTATCATGTCAGTTATTAAATAACCGACGTGATAAAGCCAATTTTTTTTAAACAGAATGTAGTGATCTTCTCTCCAACAGAATCAACCAGAAAAAAAATCAAGAAATTGTACCATAAAAAATCGTACACCAAAATTAAGCATGTAAATAGATTACATATAAAACCTACCCACTAGACAGCATCCACCCTCATTTATACCCCATGGACTGCCCTCCCCCACCCTGTTGGAGCCCTCACCCTCATGTATACCCCCTAGACAGCCCTCCCCCACCCCATTGGAGCTCCCACCCTCATGTATACCCCTTGGACAACCCTCCCCCGCCCCATTGGAGCCCCCACCACACTCCTGGACTAACCCCCCGACCCCCGGACACCCCCGGACACCCACAAACACCCCTCGACAACCCCCCACCCGCCTGAACAGCACCTCCTCACCCCCTCACCCCACTTGACAGCCCCCACCACACCCCTAGACAGCCCCAAACACCCCTGGACAACCCCCCACCCCTGGAAAACACTCCCACACCCCTGTACCAGCTTCCCACACCCCTGGACACTCCTGCCACCCCCCCAGGACTGTCCCCCCACCCCACTGGATATCCCTCCCAGACCGTTGGACACCCCCAACCCCACTGAACACACCCCCACACCCTTGGAACCCCTCCCCCACAGACCCAAATCCATACCAGAAGAACCATCAAAAGTAGACCAAAACAAGAATTAGAGCAAAATTAAGCATTCACTTATATAACATTCAAAACGTACACTGTCAACTTCAAAAAAAAACTAAATCAAACCTAAACAACTACCAAATACAAAATTAAAATGAAAAGATTCAAAATTACATTTTACATTACAAACAACTAAAATTAAATCAAACCTGTAAAATAATTTGACCACTCCACTTGTACGTGTTTGATGTCTTCAGCAGTATAGGGTTGAGGGTCATCAAAAAGATACAAATGAAAAAGAAGATAGTTAACGTGTATAATGAATAAATCAAATTGAAATATTATGGAAAAGTTTACGAGGAAATCGTACCAGGTCAAAATTCACAACTGTCCCAGTTGTTATTATTTCATACAAAAATGTTAACATATAATATCCGTATTCGATGAGGCCTTGTTGTTCATGACAATTCTGTTTTGAATGAGTGTAAATTCAATATATTATTTTTATGTAATAAATCAAAAAGTACAAATTATAAATGGAAATTTACCTTCGCATTTACATATTTGATCTTTGTATTTCTTTTCTTTGTGTTTTTTCGAAAGTAGACCCATGAACTGTTAGAAAATAATACGAATGGGGTAAATTTAAAATTCATTATAATATATAAAACTATTGAGAAATTGAAACTTACTTTTCCAATATATTCTTAAAACTTTCCCACACATCACCATGAATAGAGAACATCCAATAAAGAGCTTTCTCCCTTGGGAAAAAAATCCCTAACATCCAATGATCACTGATAAAAAGAAATTTAATGTTAGTGGTTTTTTATGTTAAAAGATAATTAACTCTTTGAGTGAAATGTGTTTCATACCTCTCACAAAAAGGCATCATCCAACATTGTGTGATTATATTCTTTTCAAATCTTTCAGCAATATAAACCATTCTTTTTTCCTCAGTCAATGCACATGTTTCAGGGGAAATCAATTACGGGTCCATGAATCCATATACTTCTGTCAGTTCATTCCTATCAAAAATTTTATAAAGATACCTAATACAAAACATATATAAGTACAAATTTTTAATACATATAACGCAGGGAAGAGGTGTTAAGACTTACATGGAAAAATTTTTCACCACGTTGATGCCCAACTTATCTCCAGTAACAAGCTCCATGATATCAGATTTGGTAATCCCCACACTTATTTCACGCCCACAAACATGAGATTCCATTGGAAACTCATAAAAACCCAACAACAAATGTGAATATCTTGACAATCTATCAAGACCATTGGAATCTGTATCTGATTTCATAGCCTATTGTCTTTGCTGTTGTCTATACAGTGTTTCTTTACCTTTTAAGTATTCCTGTGAAAACAATTTGAGAAATATAGTAGTTTTCAAATGATAAAACAACTTTAATTAAAAAATAAAATATATAGAATTCATACCTCTATGGTAATGAGTCGAAGAAGTCTGGATGGCCAAACTAAAAAATGGCCGATACTCTGTCCAACTGTCGCCACCTCATCTGTAGGTACTGGTACCCTAACTGATCTATCTATAATATCCTATACAGTGACCCTCTGATTCTCTACCTCTAATTTTTGATGATGAACTGTATCTCCTATACAATATACCAACCTGTATGCTACTATACGATGTTGAGAATCATCAACATACAACTTGAAATATGTAGGAAGCTGCGGTGGAGGCGTAGGAAAAAAAAAATGGGGTCTGCAGGCTGAGGTGGGGGAGTGGGAGCTACTGGCGGAGGTGGAGGTTAAATAATGGGGTCTGCAGGGGGAGGTAGAGGAGTGGGAGCTGCAGTCTGAAATTGTCTTTGCATTTCTGAAAACATAGACTGCACCGACTCTCTAATCTTGTCTTCCATCGTCGCATTAATATTTTGAACTTCAGCCTCCAAGGATTCTATTTATTTTATAAATCCCCTCAATGTTAGAAGTTGAAGAACGTGGAAACACTTTTCTTACCAATACACCTGCCAGATATCCTCTTACAAGACCAGGATGTTCGGGCCTTCCTAATGCTGAAAATAAAATATCTTCCCTCCCAGTAGCTGTAAATTTCCCCTCTGAACTCTGCTCCTCAAGAGAGTCCTGTATTAATAAATTGAACATTTCTGTAATGATTGAAACTTATATGAAGAAAAAAGTTAACTTATATAAAATAAATAGATATCTTACAATCCTCTCAGCTATGATTCTCGATTCTTCCGAAAGATATTGACCTTTTTTCCCTTCTAAGCTCTCTTCCATTTTTCATATCTAGATGGAGGGGATGGAGGGGCCACCTCTCCAGAGCTTGAAGACTCAGCTCTTAGTTGTTGAAATTTTTCCTCCATCATTTTTTCTTCCAATAATGTATACCCTCCCCGAGATAAACTATGAGGGTATACATTTTTAGATTGGATCTCCTGATGAGGTTTCCTTGTTTACTGTAATTTAAGAATAAGAAATCATTAACAAAAAATTAATAAAATCATTAATATAAGAAAGTTTATAAAAGTTTACATTACCCTTACCATAAATGACTCTTTTTTTCTAATTTCAAAAAATTGTATCCATGTTTCTTCATCTATAAAAGGATATATATGACATGGATTGTCATGACTCCTATGACCATAAATGAAATCAGATGAGAGGGTTGATTTGAAATCCCTCCATCTCCTGGCAGCCAACGATAAGCATTTCTTCCTGACTCCTCTAGTGTCAGGAATATCAAATATCATCTGATAAAGAAGAGGTTAAACATATTATATATACTAGAAACATTAAAATAATGGTCAAACAATGACAAAAGATCTTACCAAAATCGTCTCCCATAACTGAGAGATAATCTCTTTATCCACACCTCTCCAATCATCATACAGAATGCTTACTTTGGTCTTAGCCTGAGTTGCAACAAAACTCTTAAAATCTTTGGCATTCGGACCTCTAGGAATATCATCATCATCAAAGTCAACTAATATCCTCTGATCCTGCGTATGGGCAAGTGATAATTTTGGTAAACGTGTGAACCCACATTTACCAACCTTTGAACTCTTTGTCGTAATAGGAGCATGTGAATATTCATCCCTAGAGGTATGACCAGCAATATGCTCCTCTCCAGAATCATGTGGTTGATCATCTGAATGATCTATCATTATCCTTCAAATAAAAAAAAACGTCAGTTCACAAATATACAAATTCAAATATTTTAATACTACTGTAATCAGAAAATAGAAAAGTGTACTAAGTTACATAATAGTAAACATTGGTAATATGGTAAGCATGTTAAACAATGGTAAAGATGGAAAAGATGGTCAAGATGGTCAAGATGGTAAAAATGGTAAAAATGGTAAACCTGGTAAACATTGTAAACATGGTAAAGTAATTGTCAGTGAACAAATATACAAATTCAAATATTTTAATACTACTGTAATCAGAAAATAGAAAGGTGTACTAAGTTAAATAATAGTAAACATTGGTAATATGGTAAGCATGTTAAACAATGGTAAAGATGGCAAAGATGGTCAAGATGGTCAAGATAGTAAAAATGGTAAAAATGGTAAACCTGGTAAACATTGTAAACATGGTAAAGTAATTGTCAGTGAACAAAAATAAGCATTTTAAAATTCATGTAATGGTTATAAACATGACAAATTAAACTAAAGAAACTTAAAACAAACAAAAACATATACTTATTTTATTTTAAAACAGGTTATAATAAATAAAAAACTTACAATATCTAACATTAATGGTAAAAATAAATGTAAACAAGAAATAAACATATGTTACCTGTAATTTTAGGAATTTACAAATGGATTGTTTTCCCAAATTCCTTCGTCGTGATCGTTCCTTATGGCACAAACTATGTCTTCCACATGATCGTCATTATGTTCTGTTAATATTTCCATGGAAGTAGGGATCTCACATAAATCAGCATATTCATCAAGTTAATCCTCACCAACATATTGTTTTTTCCCTTGTAAAACAATAACCCACTGCATATCTGATTGATCTACTACATAAAAAATTTGTTTTTCATGTGTTTCCATTATAAAAGAATCAGCTGTGTCTTCCAATCTATTCATATTAACAAGTGTCATTCCAAATTCATCGTGTCTGACACTGTTGTTACCGTTAAACCATTTACAGTTAAAAATTGGAACTTTAATTTTAAATTAATCAACCTCTCATATGTCTTAAATCACTCCATAATATGCATTTGATGAAGAAATTGGGTTTTTGTCCTTAGCACTCGAAAAATGCATTGCTTCTGCAAACACCAATACACCACTATTCTGAACTGCACTTCTGTTGTCCTGAGCTTTTGTATGAAATGTATAACCATTAATGTAATAACCATACCATGTTATCACATTTAAACATGGACCACCCACTATCCATTTTAATGTCTCTGATACATCTGATCTACCAAGCAGTCTTTTTAATCGATGACAAAAAAGTTTTGTTGTGCTCATTCAAAATCCATATTTCTTTCTTCTTTAGATGACATTGTTTCAACTCATTAATATGCACTATGATATACGGTTGAGCCTCAGATATGTTATTCAAGATGTATGATTCTAACTTCTTCATCTGTTCAGCTGACAATGATTTGACTTTCAAGCAGCGAATCCCCTTTCCCTCATTATTAACTCGTTCATGGCGAGATGGAGGCAAACCTATGTGTTGCGCCGCAACCAAGTAGCTCGTACAAAACTCTGATACCTCCTCAGAAATATAATTTTCAATAATGGAGGCTTCAGGTCGATATAGATTTTTAACATACCCCTTTAATATTTTCATATACCTTTCAAAAGGATACATCCAACGAAGATATACAGGTCCACAAAACTTTATATCTCGAACCAGATGAATCATTAAATGAACCATTATATCAAAAAAAGTTGGAGGAAAATACATTTCCAATTGACAAAGTATAAAAATTGCATCCTTTTCCAAAATGTTCAAAGCATTCACATCAATCGCCTTGTTACAAATTGAATTGAAAAAATAACACAACTTCATTATAGTCTTTCCGACATGAATGGGAAATATTCCACGCAATGCAACTGGTAGAATTTGTTGCATCATGACGTGACAATCATGTGATTTCATACCTATCAACTTCAAGTCCTTCAATGAGACAAAATTTTTTACATTAGAAGAATAACCTTGAGGCACTTTGGTATCATGAAGACACTGACAGAAGCTAATTTTATCCCTCTTCGATAATGTATGACAAGCCGGGGGAAGAAATGTTCGTCTTCCTTTAGGAGTGGGTGCTAACTCCAAACGTATTCCCATTGATAGTAAGTCTAATCTTGAATTCAACCCATCTTCAGTCATTCCTTTAATATCTAACAATTTTCCAATCAAAGAATCACAGATATTATTATCCACGTGCATGACATCAATATTATGTTTAACTTCATGATACCTCCAATATGGTAGCTCAAAAAAAATGACCTTTTCTTCCAAATATGTATATCATTTCCAGATTTCTGTGTCTTTCCCAATGTCACGTCAAGGTTTTTCACCCTCTCAAAATACAGAGCAGGGGATAAAGGTTTTGGAGAAGTATCAAATTCTTGTGAGCCATTGAATGCCTTTTTTAGTCTTCTATAAGGGTATTCCATAGGCAAAAACTTTCGATGACCCATGTACACTGTTTTCCTCCCATGATGCAATTGACAATAGGACGTCTGTTTTTCGCAAATTGGACATTCTTTATGCCCTTTAACACTGTATCCAAACAAATTTCCATACGCTGGGAAGTCATTTATAGTGAACAGAATCACTGAATGCAGTTGAAAATATTTTATTTTATAAGAATCATACACCCTAATACCATCATCCCATAACAGTTTCAAATCATCAATCAACGGTTACAAGTAAACATCAATATCATTACCGGGTTGCTTGGGACCAGAGATCATTGTACTCAACATGACATATTTTCACTTCATACAATCTTCAGGAGAGAGTTTGTAAATTACCAATAAAACAGGCCATGAACTATGTGGGCTACTTAGTGTTCGGTATGGATTCATTCCATCTGTTCACAACCCTAGTCTGAGATTTCTAATTTCATTTCCAAATTTAGAATACTGCGCATCAATTTTCTTCCATTGTGGACAATCAGCTGGATGATGTATTTTTCCATCACATACCCTCTATTCAGCATGCCATCTTAACCTTTTTTCATCATGTGAATTAACAAATAAACGTTTGAAATGATTAATTATAGGAAGATACCAAAATACCTTTGAAGGGAGCTTTGTAATCTCTACATCACCCTGTGATTTTTCTTTCACCATATACCGTGATGTCCCATATTTTGGACACTCTGACAGAAATTCATATTCCTTCATATATATAATGCAGTCATTTGGAAAGGCATGTATTTTCTTGTATCCCAATCCCATCGGGCATAATATTTTCTTGGCTTTGTAATGTGAATCTGAAAGATCGTTATCTTTTGGAAGAATGTCTTTCATCAATTGTAGCAGCTCTATAAAACTTCTGTCACTCCATCCATGCTTCGCCTTCAGGTTAATCAATCTTAACACCGCCGAAAAAACCGTAAAATCTGTACAACCGGGATATAATGGTTTTTCAGCATCACCATATAGACGCGCAACTGTCGGTTCTATCTCAATTTGTTCTGCTACAATATCGCGAATAATTTCTTCAATTCCATCAGAGTTACCATCTTGTGAATCATCATCATCAGTGACATTCCGTCCAGTTTCACCATGCCAAATCCAAGGGATGTAACTCGGATTAAAACCATGACATATCAGATGATCTTTTATCTCTCTACTTTTCAACATCTTCATATTCAAACATTTCAGGCATGGACAGAAAAAAATGTCACTACTTGGAACATTTCGTTTTTCAAATTCCAAAAAGGCATCAACACCTTCCTCAAATTTATTGCTCATTTGATGTGCCATAATCCAACTTCGACTCATTATTACCTATAACAAATATCAACAAAAAATATATATTTTTAAGATAAGACAAATACATGTTTATATGAAAAAAATCATAATTTGAATGTAAAACAATTTAAAATATAAAACAAATCTATAGGTATTTAAAAAAATATGCTTGAATATTATTTTTAAAACAAAATATAGTTAGATATAACAGTTTTAAATTTCATTGAATCAAAGAAAACCATGACACCTACATAGATTAATATTGAATGCAGTTTTGATGTTTTAATATATTAGATAAACAACCTATTTTAAATGGTGTGAAGACCTTGATATTGGTATTCATCACCCTTCGGTGTGACTGTAAAAAAGAGGTCTACCGGCATGTTATTATTTTATCAGCAATTCAGTCATTCTTGTTTCTGATGATAGTTAATTGCATTGGCAGGCTGAGCGGGCCGCCCAGCGCATCCAACACTGGTCTGCTCAGAATAACAATAGTCCCACTGATTCGGTTTAATCCTTTATTTCTGCTTTTTAATCCCATGTAACATATCTTGTGGGGATTTGATTTTGTACTTGGCCTTCAGCTTTAACGGTTATCAATCAAAATAAAACTCGACTAAAAACTCTGTTTATTTTAGGTTTTCAAAATCCAAAAATGAAAACAAAAAAATCATGGACAAAAACTAAATTCCAATTACAGGAAACATGTTCAGAAATTCTAAACACTAAGAATTAACAAATATCAACAACAATAGTGAACAGCCTGGAAATTACAAGACTAAATATGTATATGTATATGATTAACAATAATAATGTGTTTTATATTCTCAAGTGAATGTTCTAAATGATATGGTAATTCATATGGTTTAATATCATTGGTAACATGTTTTCGATTCCAATGAGACATAGGTGTGAGAGCCATTGATAATGGAGTAGTGGCCTAATCTCAATCTTGGTCCAACATCGTCAACATATTCTTCTAGGGGTAGAATTTAGCATGGTTTGGGTTATTTTAACACCTCTATATTTATTATAAGTTATTAAATCAAATTATTTTGATTAACTTTTTTTTATTCATCCTTGTATTATTATTTTTTTGACTTTTTAGGACATTATAGTTTTATATTCTTATTCATGGTTGGAACATGGTTAGTGAATACCATGAGGTTCTACCTAGGAAACATTTTGCATTTGTTTACAAATATAATGGAGGAAATATATTTTGTACAAACCATACTTATTTATCATGAAATCACACAGCATGATGCATATGCATTTTTTAGGGTTGGTTCTAGGTTTTCCTTACCGTGTGGTTAAACCATGGTACTCCTCCAATATCATATAATGGGGATCACATTTATTGTTTTAATTTATAAAAAAACGATCCAAAATATGATATAAAAAGCAATTATTATTGATTTTCCTTTAAAGTAATGATGCACGTCTTTTTATCTCATTATTCATCTTGTTTAATGTTCCCTCAACATAGTCTATTATATCAACAAAATAGTCTGTTATATCAACAAAATATTCCACGAGATTCAAATAACCATTTGCAATAACAAAATACAAATAACCATTTGCAATACACATATCCATTTTCAATATCATAATACAAATAACCATTTGCAATAAAAAAAAATTCCACGAGATTCAAAAACGAATGAAAAGCAAATCAAGAATCGAAACAAAAACGAACAAAATAAATACATGGAAGGATTACTTGAATGTTGCGAGTTGAGATGATAGATCCGAGAGGAGTGAAGAAGATAAAAAATGAAGCCAAATTGAGTTTAACGCAGGTCAATCGACAATACGATTAGGGTTTACCGCGCAAGAGAGACGAGCCGACGGACTGTCAATAGAAAAATCGTAAATGACAGTCCACTGGCTTTAATTTCTTTAAAAGTTTTATAATGTCGATTATTATATAACCAACTTTATAAACTATTTTTTAAATTTATAACGTCAGTTATTTTAAAACCGATGTAAAAAAGCTACCGTGCTTTGGTTTTTTTGGACGGTTATTTTATAACCGACGTAAAAAACGAGATATCTACGCATTTTTTATGTCGGTTATTTTATAAACGACGTAAAACCCCCCCGGGCTTTGGTTTTTTACGTCGGTTATAAAATAAATGACGTAAAAAACCAATGCGAGGGGTGTTTTTTACGTCGGTTATTTTGAAACCGATGTAAAAAAACCCGATATCTACGCGTTTTTTACGCCAGTTATTTGGAAACCGACGTAAAAAACCCGGTATTGAAGCGTTTTTTACGTCGGTTATCTAATAACCGAGGTAAAAAACCAAAGCCCGGACGCATTTTTTATGTCGGTTATAAAATATCCGACGTAAAAAACCGTGCGCTTTGTTTTTTACATCGGTTATTTGATAACCGACGTGAAAAATGCGTCGATATCGGGTTTTTTACGTCGGTTTTCAAATAACCGACGTAAAAAATCCCCCGCACATTGGTTTTTTACGTTGGTTATAATATAACCGACGTAAAAACCAAACAGGCGTGATTTGTAACGTCAGTTATTAAAATAACCGACGTTAAAAATCTACTCGCCACATTTTTAGGTCGGTTATATATAACCGACGTAAAAAATGGTGACGTAAAAAATGATTTCTGCACTAGTGATATGACTGTTAGAAACTAAATGTTGGGATTATTGTCTATAAATAAAAGTGATCTTGATTAATTAATATAGAATGAAGATTCGATGGCCCCATCCAGTAGTCTCAGACCAATCAAAGCCCATCTGCCGGAACTCAGGAAGGAGGTAGCACCTTTGGGATTTGCTTTGGAAAAAACCCAAGCCGAACTTCATCATGTGAAGATGGAATAGAATCGCCTTCATGATAAGTTCAAGGTGATAGAAATCACTACTCGGGAAATGTTGGCCGAGCCACCCCAATATTCTATCACCCTAGCACACCTTGCTTTTAGGTCATATGCTGGTATTGTAAGGGGTTATCTAACGAGACCGTAACTACCTTGTGTAATCCTTTGTTTTAAATAAAAACTGTTATTTCTTCTTGTGATGAAGTTTGTGAATTTTTAAATGTCCGGATAAATATTTTATTCATATTATTAATGAATTTTAGTAAAATTATATTTTAAAAATATTTATGTAAACCTCAAATAATTAATAATGTGTAATGTTTTTCAAAAAATAGTCTTCTGCAGTTATGTTCAGTAATAAATTTAGAATCTAATAAGATCAACACAATTTTTTAGGAATAGTAAATTATGAATAGTGATTTTATACTTATGATTAGTAATGTGATCCAATGGATTAAGTAACTTCACTTAAGAAATCATTAATACAATTTAGGCCCTTCGATTAAGTAATGTGATTCAATAAAATAGAAAAATAACTATTTCAGAAATTATTGGTTAAGTATTAGTTTTTTCAGGTGAATAGTGTTTTCTATTTAAAAATTTAATTAAAATATTTGGATTTTTTTTCATAAAATGGAGTTCATTTTTGAAATCAGGGCATCGATATCTGGATAAGGTGATTTCTTGGGATTTATCTGAAGGAATTGAACTTTAATTGAATAGTTTTTTGATTTAAAAATTAAATTAAAATTATTAATAAAATTATTTTCATAAAATGGATTTCATTTCTGAAATCAGAGCATCGATATTTCGTTAAGGTGAAATTTTGGGATTTTTCTGAGAAAATTGAATTTTTGGTGAATAGTGAAATTACAGTTTTTGAGTTTCGGGAGTTCAATGACATCATTAAGGATGTAATAATTATGATATAATCTTGGTAGACTTATAAATAGTAATATAAGGCAGGTGGTGTCCCAAGAGGCCAATACCATGGGCAAATACCATGGGAAATCCCATGGTATTTCCAATACCACCGATGAGGTGTCCCTTGGAAATTAATGCTTTTCCCCCTCATTTCTCCTATAAATACCTAGCCGCTTCCTAATTCATTTCATTTAAAAATCCTCCCCAAGGATGTTCTGGTCTGTTTACCTCCCAAGGAGTCCTCCCAAGGTTCCCTCAAGACTTCCAAGGTCTCAACCTTCAATCTTTTGAAGTTACAGTTTAAGGTAAGGGATCCTACCTCTCTCTTTCTTTTCATGTATTCTCCTTTATGTTATTTATTTTAAGATCCATGCTCTTATGTTGGGGATATTCTTTTATATTCATCCTACTGTCCTTTTCATGTTCATATTATGAGATACCCCCTCTTTCTCTCATCAATTTATTTTAAAAATGTTTAAGTGGCATCGTTAGGCTGCCAAATTTTTGTAAGGGATTCTTTCACTCTTCCCATTTTCAAGGTTCTACTTTCATGTCATGTCTTTCAAGTTCCTTTTTTCAATGTTGGGTTATGATATCTATATTAATCATACTTTCCTTTTATGTTAACATGATTAGAGACCCTATTAAATATCATCAATCCATTTTTTGATGTTTTTAGTGATGCCGTTAGGCTGCTGAGTTGTTCATAAGAGAAATCTAATTTTTGTCTTCCTTTCATGTTTTTCATTTCATATGGTATGTCCTTAAAATTTCATTACCATGTTCTTATATCCTTTATATTATTTCCCTCTACTATTTTATGCATCATTTATGAGTGGGTGACCCATTTCCCCTCTCTTTTCAATGTTTTCTAAAACCCTGCAATATAGCCGTTATGCTGCCGAATTTTCGTCTCAAAATGTCTCTCTCTTTTTCTCAAATCATTTTATTTTATTAAGTGAATACTCGAAACTCTTTATTCTATAGGGGTATTCACACATATATCAACATGTTCTGTTTTAAATTCTGGGATTTACATTCATAAGACCTGATTCCCTTTCCCGTGGGTTTAAAGTTACACAAAGATCACGTCTTTAAAGCAGTTTTTAAATTGTTATGACTATGAAATTAAACCCATTTATTTTATGCTATATGGGTTATTTATGAAATGATTGATGATGATATATGTGTCTCACATGTTAATAAAGACAAATTAATGGTGCACCTTAATATCACTCCAATTCATTGGGTAAATAATTAATATATAGTGATGACCATTTTAACGATACCTTGGTGAATAAATTGGGTAATTTTTTTTAATGAAACCTTGGGGACGGACCTTGGTGATACAGAAATGATTGTTTATGTTGAATGTAGTAGACACATCTTCAAGTTATGAAACACATTATTTTTATTATGATATGCATCATGATCTCTTTATCATGCCTTAATGTTTTTTATCCCGACTTTATTTATGTATCTCAAGTTCACATGTAAAATGTTTCTCTTGTTTTCCTTTCTGGGCCTTATGCTCATCCTTTCCTTTGATGTATGTTCCCATGATATGAGATGCTGTAATGAACTTAGGATGACCAATGAAGAAGCCTTAAAAGTGGTTTATAATAATTTTTTATGTTCTTCTCATGTCTTATGTTCTTGATTTCCAAGAAACTAGACTTTAAAGATCCTCTATTTGTAAAATGTAATGAAATTTTTTGTAATAAAAATGCGGGATTCTATAGTTGGTATCAAAGGATAGTTTAATTATTTATGGAAATTAGGCTATGAAAAATATAGGAAGAACCCTAAAGAAAAGTTTAAATATATGAAAAATTCCTGGTATTTTGGTGAGTATAGAGTTAGTGGTTTATCAAATAAATACATCCCTTTCAGGATACGAGCAGGTAGAGGTGGCTCTGGCACAGATGCACATAGGGTTAAAACCCAAAAACACTGCTTTGATCTTGAATCGAAGGGGAACTAGTACTTGACAACGAACCTTGCTGAACTCTTGGTTACAACACTCCCGGAGGATATGTTTGGTTAATCACGATCTTTTTATAAATCATTATGAAGGAATTATAGAAAAATGTAATTGTATAAGCATGAAGTTTTAAGACATAAAATCTTTTTTAGTTAAATGATTCATAAATGAAATAAGTTTCTCATGAAGGATTTATTATTTTAGAAAATGTCCCCGTCATCGGGGAATACTTTGACGTGTTTCCTAAGGAGTTACCCGGACCTCCACTAGAAAGGGAGGTAGTGTTCTCCATTGAACTCATATCTGAATCTCAGCTGATGTTAAAGACCCCCTATAGGATGGAAAATGTGGAGGTAGAGTAATTAAGTAAACAACTCCAAGATCTTTTGGAGAATGGATTTATCTGACCAAGTGTGTCTCCTTGGGGAGAACCAGTTCTCTTTGTGAAGAAGAAGGATGGATCGATGAAGCTATGCATTGATTATAGAGAACTGAATGGGAACACAATGAAGAACAAATAATATCTTCCAAGAATTGATGACTTATTTGACAAACTTTAGGGGACTCAATTATTCTCTAAGATTGATCTTCATTCTCATTATCATTAATTGAGGGTGAAGAATGATTATATTCCAAAAAATTCCTTCCAATCAAGATATGGACATTATGAGTTTGTAGTTATGCCCTTCGGACTGACTAATGCACCTGCTATTTTAATGGATCAAGAATAAGTTGATTTTGGAAACATATATCCAATGGATATCCTTTGTATAGGAAAATGATTTAGTGATTAAATGATAAAGGTTATTTTGGATGATGTTTTCTCTTTTGGAGTACTATATGCCTAAGATACTATAAGATTTAAATTGAGGAGGAATGGTTGAATTTTTTTGTAAGAATTTATGTATTTATTGTGGACATATGGTGATTTGGGCTATTTTTGGAAAATGATGATCCTAGCATAGAGAATATGTGAATAGGTTAATTACACTTTAGTTAGAGACTTTAGTATTAGTTGATGTTATTTGGAGGTAAATGTTAAGATTTTTTGGGGAAGACTATATAATTAAATCCTTTTGAGTTTTGGGTTACAATATTAGTTTGGATTATTTTGAATAATTTTAAGGATGATTGTGTAATGAATGGTATTTCTGGAACATTGGGTAGTTTTTTTGAATTTTTGAGATTAGTAGTTATATTTGTTTTTATAAAGGATTATCCTTTTGGGGGATTATATGATCTCGTACTAAACTTTTTAGTTTTAGTTGATAACTAAAGAAAAGGGAAAAATATAGTTATTCTTTTGTTGATTATGTGATTCTCTAAAAGATTATTCTTTTGCTTTTGATTATACCATGTGTTTTTGAATACTCTTTGTTTGCAGAAAATATTAGTGTTGGTGGAAACTTATTAAGGGATGAAACTCTACTTGAAGGTAAGTATATTTACTTATGTTTTATTCTATGTAGTAAATTAATTCCTCAAAATTATGAAAAGAAACGTAATACAAAATTTTTTTTGGTTTAAATTTCCTAATGGGTAATCAATGAACATTTAACACATCATAAGAATGTGATATTCTTGTGGTTAATTTTCTCCTAATAATGTTTTCTAACACTCTCCATCAGAACTTGACCCTTTGTTTTCTCTTCTATATCCATGTTTCCCAAAATGGAATACTAGTATGGTTTAAATCATTTGGCCTTTGTACTTCCCTTCCTTTATTTTAAAGTAATAGTTTTACTGACTCTTTTTACGATGTGGGACTTTCAATGAAATTTCCAAGCCCAATTTTAAAATTGCGAGGATGAAATTTCATAAGGGGGGAAGATTGTAACGAACCAAAATTTTGAATAAATTTTGTTTCCTAACTTTGTGTGTTATTTTATTTTATACTCAATAAAGCTATTTAATTTAATAAAATGAGTATAATTAAAATAAGACCGTTGGGTTTAGACTGTTATATGACCATTGGTCAATATGACTATTAGAAACTAAATGTTGGGATTATATTCTACAAATACAAGTGATATTGATTAATTAATATAGAAAAAAGATTCTATAGCCCCATCTAGTAGTCTCAGGTCGATCAAAGCCCATCTTCCAGAACTCGAAAAGGAGGAAACACCTTTGGGATTTTCTCTGGACCAATCCCAACCTGAAGTTCATTGTGTGAAGCTGGAATGGAATCGCCTTCGCGAGAAGTTCAAGCTGCTAGAAATCACTACTCGGGCAATGTTGGCCGAGCCTCCCCAAGATTCTATCACCCTAGAGCACTTACTCTTAGGTCATATGCTGGTATTATAAGGGGTTATGTAACGAGGCTGTAACTACATTGTGTAATCCTTTGTTTTAAATAAAAATGATGATTTTTTCTTATGATGAAGTTTGTTAATTTTCAAATGTCCGGATAAATATAGTATGTATATTATTGATGAATTTTAGAAAAATGATATTTTAAAAATATTTACGTAAACATTAAATAATTAATAATGTGTAATTATTTCTAGAAAATGGTCTTCTATAGTTATGTTCATTAAGAAATTTAGAATCAAATAAGATCAACTTAACTTTTTAGGAATGGTAAATTATGAATAGTTATTTTAAGCGTATGATTAGTAATGTGATCAAATGGATTAAGTAACTTCACTTAAGAAAGTATTAATACAATTTAGGCACCTTGATTAAGTAACTTGATTCAATAAAATAGGTAAATAACTGTTTTAGAAATTGTTGGTAAAGTATTATCTTTTTCGTGTGAATAGTGTTTTTATTTAAAAATTAAATTAAAAATATTTATAAAAATATTTTCATAAAATGGAGTTCGTTTTTGAAATCAGAGCATCGATATTTGTTTAAGGTGAATTCTTGGGATTTTTCTGAAATAATTGAATTTTTAGTGAATAGTGTTTTGATTTAATAATTAAATTAAAAATATTTTGAAAATTATTTTCATAAAATTGAGTTCATTTTTGAAAACAGGTCATCGATATTTTGTTAAGGTGAAATTTTTGGATTTTTTTTGAGAAAATTGAATTTTCAGTGAATAGAGAAATTACAGTTATTGAGTTTCGTGTGTTTAATGACATCATTAAGGATGTAATAATTATGAAATAATCCTAGCCGAGTTATGAATAGTAAGATAAGGTATGTGGTGTCCCATGTGGACAATACCGTGGGAAAATACCATGGGCAAGCCAATGGTTTTTCCAATACCACCGATGAGGTGTCCCTTGGCAATTAATGCTTCGTCCCCTCACTTCTCCTATAAATACCAAGCCTCTCCCTCATTCATTTCATTTAAAAATCCTCCCCAACAAAGTTATGGTCTATTAACCTCACAAGTAGTCCTCCCAAGGTGCCCTCAACCCTTCCAAGGTCCCAACCATCAGGATTTTGAAGTTACTCTCTAAGGTAAGGAATCCTACCTCTCCCTTTCTTTTCATGTATTCTCCTTAATGTAATTTATTTTAAGCTCCATGTTCTTATGTTGGGGATATTATTTTATATTCATCCTACTTTCCTTTTCATTTTCATATGATGAGAGACCCCCTCTTTCTCTCATCAATTCATTTTAATAATGTTTTAGTGACGTCATTAGGTTGCCGAAGTTTTGTAAGGGATTCTTTCACTCTTCCCATTTTCAAAGTTCTACGTTCATGTCAAGTATTTAAAGTTCCTTTTTCTCCATGTTTTGTTATGATATCTATATTCATCATATGGTACTTTTATGTTCACATGATGAGAGACCCTATTTAATATCATCAATTCTTTTTTTTGATGTTTTAAGTGACGCCGTTAGCCTGCCGAATTTTTCATAAGAGAAATCTTATTTTTGTCTTCCTTTCAAGTTTTTCATTTAATATGGTATGTCCTTAAAATTTCATTAACATGTTCATATATCATTTATATACTGTCCATATACTATTTTATGGATCAATTATGAGTGGGTGACCCATGTCCCCTCTCTATTCAATGTTTTTAAAACCCTGCAACATAGCCGTTATGCTGCCGAATTTTCTTCTCAAAATGTCTCTCTCTTTTTCTCAAATTCTTTTATTTTATGAAATGAATACTCAAAAATCTTTATTACATAGGGGCATCCGCATATATATCAGAATTTTCTGTTTTAAATTTTGGGATTTACATACATGTGACCCGCATCCCTTTCCCGTGGGTTTAAAGTGACATAAAGATCACGTATTTAATGTAGTTTTTAAAATGTTATGACTATGAAACGAAACCCATTTATTTTATTCTATATGGGTTATTTATAAAATTATTTATGATGATATATGTGTATCACATGTTAATAAAGAAAAATTAATGGTTCTATATGATATCACTCCAATTCATTGGGTAAAGACTTAATCTCTAGAGATGACCATTTTAACTATACCTTGTTGAATAACCTTTGTCATTTTTTAAATGACAACTTGGGGATGGACCTTGGTGATACAGAAATGATTTTCTTCGTTAAATGTTGTATCCACATATTCAAGTTATGAAACATGTTATTTTTATTATGATGTGCCTCATGATATCTTTCTCATGCCTTAACGTTTTTTATCATGACATTATTGATGTATCTCAAGTTCATTGTAAAATGTTTCTCTGGTTTCCCTTACTAGGCCTTCTGGTCACCCTTTCCTTTGATGTATGCTCCCAGGTTATGAGATACTATAATGAATATAGGATTAACAATTATGAATTCTTACAAGTGGTTTATAATAATTTTTTATGTTGTTCTCATGTTTTATGTTCCTGATTTCCAAGACACAAGACTTTAAAGATCCTCTGTTTGTAAAATGTAATGAAATGTTATGTAATAAAAAGGCGGGATGCTATATGTATGGTACTGGTAACCATGAAAAGTGATTGAAATATTTTCATAAAGAAGATTAAATTTTCCTAATGAAGGGATACAAAGAAAATAATAGTATTAATGAGCCCATGACTAATATAAGAACAAATTGACATCATGATTTGTGTATATATAAATTTTGCGATTTTGGTATGTGGAAATAATTAACTTTTAATAGCAGTCATGTTTTCACTACAGTTCTATTGTAATTCATTTTTTAATAGAATACATGATTGTGGTATTCACATGTTTGGAATGTGACAAACAAGATATATCTTATGATATATGGGGGATAAATGATGGTATTTACATGCTTGGTAGATGACCATTCTAGTAATTGTTTTCTTTAAAATGTGAGTTTGGACATAAGTATTTTTGAAAAGCCTAAAGATTGGAATGGATTAAGTTAGATATTAGATAATATTGTTTAAGGATATTGCTTTTTTTCAATATTATTTCAGAAATGTTATATTGGTGTAGTTTTAGAAAAAGGACAACCCGTAGGACAAGCGACAACCTGTCGCGTCGGACAGGGCTGTGGGAATCGAATCCAAAATCGAAGTGCGACATGCCTTTGTCACCTATCAGTGGCTACAGGAAGTCCATGGTTTATAGAATTAGTTTAATTTTATAAAGTGGTGTTATATATGATGTATAAATCCATTTTTGGATCGATATAAGATTAATATAACCATATATCAGCTTATGTATATTTAATAACATTTGATAACCTTTTGTTTGAGATAGATGGAATGACCCATCATTCTATCACATGATATGCTAACACTTCACAAATGATAAATTCAACTTTGTTTCATTAAGATATGAAGTGGTAATTGTTCAAGGAATGACCAACGGTGGGATTGTACCAAAATCAAGAAAGTATTTCTTCTAATTACAATTTTTCAACTTGAGGGAAATGATCTTGAAACCTGAAAATGTTGTCTTAGTACCCTTATATCTGATGAATTATATGGTACCTTAGATCATCACAAATTTATGGATTTTTAATTCTTGGATTTTTCATAGCCATGTTCTCTACCACTCTCCATCAGAACTTGATGGTTAGATTTCTCTTTCATATCTATATTTTCACCTATGTTCTTGTATGTGGAAACCCAGTGATGAGTTAATTTGGGTAACCATTATATTTCATACTTTAGTTTTTAAAATTATGTTTTAGTATTCATTTTTATGATGTGTGTTTCTATGAATGAAACTTTCAAGTTGTAAACCATTTATAACCCAGACGAATTTCGAGGGCGAAATTCATTTTAAGGGGGGTAGAATGTAACACCCCGAGATTTTATGAGAAATATTATTTTTTTCATTTCTTTGATGTCTTTTGTTTTACGCTACACCAAACTTATCTTGTGGTATACGAAAAACTGCATTATTTGTATTATATGAAAACACTATTCTTGGCCTGTGTTTCACGAAAGAGTGACCATCCTCAATAGCGTGTGTTGTGTGCAATACCAAGATTCACTAAACAACAATATATTGTTATAATATTATTATAAGCTAGATGTTATGAATAATATTAACCCAATTTTGAATTTTATAATATTATAATTCATCTTACACATATACTAGAACATGGTATGAGAACAAAATAAATTTTTCAGGTAAAATAAGTATTTTTAAAAAAATGCAGTTTTGCTACCTTTTGATGGCAAACACACTTTAAATCTACTTTTAACACATTTATATGTTAAATTAGACAAAATAAAATTATTCATTACAATTAGGATGTAAAAATTTACTTCTGAATTTTTTTTGACATTATTCTGATAACCTTCATATTTTGATGAATAGTAAAAATACGCTAAGTTTTAATTCAAAACAAATTTTTTCATCGAGATAAATTATATGGTTAAATTATAATATTTAGTGGTTTAAAAGTATAAATAGAATATATTTTTACCATTTAATATAATTCATTCCATTAGCATTAATGTTACACTGAATTCATCAGTAAAAACATTTCAATCTTTTGCCACGTTTTAACTTTTAAAACTTGTTTTCTTAACAATGTGATAAATTTTAAATTAATTACTGCAAATTCTGTGCTTTGAAATTTGAAAAATGGATTTCATATTTGGAATCAGTAGGTCTATATTTTGTTAATTGGATACTTTTTATTTTTAGACATTGTGAATAGTATCTACTAAAATTTTTATTTACTACAGTTAAAGGTAAATCGGGTAATTAAGGGTAAATATAATATTATAAAATTATCCTAACACCTGAAAAAATTTTATTGGATGAATAAAAGTCGACCCATATCACCTAAGGGTATGAATAGATTCATTTCATGGACTTTGGACGATGACAAGTATGTAATTATTATTAAAACCAAAGAAAGTGACAACATGTCACTCTCTTATATCTTATAAGTGTAATAATTTTAATTTAGTTATAAACTTCATAAAAATTAGAACATAAATAGTCACCCTAAAGATAATAAAATTATATACATCAGGTGAATTTATTTAGATTTTTTAGGGATTAGATAATTATCATTATGGATGACACAAAAGTAATGTATAAATTATTTTATTGATTGAAATATAAAATAAATGGTTTTAGAAATATTAAAATAAATATTATATGATCCATTTAATGTGCTCCACGAATTTTCTAGATAAATATGACATGTTACTAATCTATTAAATATTTTGGTTTGAACATATTTTTTGTTGGATTTCATTAAAATTCAAACAAAGGAATTGTGTCCAAATTGACACTGTTGATATTTTATATTACCAATTTCTTTAAAAATCACAAAAATATTTAAATATTATAAATTGAAATTTATATGGTCTAAAAAGTCATAAAGTATCCAATTATGGAAAATTCACAACACACAAGTAATTATTCATAACAATTTAAAATTTATAATATTATTACCACAAATAAAATTAAATAGATTAAATAAGAATAAATCAAGTTGATAAGGTTTAGAATAAATTACCAACTTTATAAATTTAATTGGATGATTATATTAGAACCCCATATCTTTATAGCTTATAATTGAGTTATTTTTTGAGGATTTTATGTGTGGTTTAATTTTATTATTAATTAATATTTTAGAGGTTTCCAAAAGTGCCCATCTACTCTCTTATAAAAGAGAACCCCTCCCTCTCCTCCTCATACAATTTTGAGCCTTCATGCTCGGAAAAAACCTTCAAATTTCTCTTCTATACTAACCTAGAAATATACTATAGGTCCTGGTCTTCTTCAAAGACCAATTTTATTTCCATAAGAGGAGGTTTAGAAGAGGCACATCGAAGAAGAGGTAATATCCTTTACCGATTCATTCAAATTCATTTCTTCTTCGTCTTCCTCATTTTTTCTTGTTTCATAATAAAGTAATAACATCAGTATCAACCATATACTAATATTTTATTATAAATATGAAACAACCCTATTTCACCTTCAATCCATCCTACGGAAATGAAATCACTACGCGTGCATACGTACAGAATACCGTCTTCACGCCGTGGTATAATCAGTTTTCCACCACCACCTTACTTGGATGGGTATAATGGTGTAAATAATAACTATATATGATTATTATAACATGATAATAATTCTGAGATATTATATCATCCACTGAAATTCCATTCAATAATTATGGGAGCGATATCATCGCTCGTGCGTATGTACAGATCACCGTCTCCACGATGTGATGAGATTCATTCTCCATGTTAGCCATTCAAGAATGATTATAAAATATATATATAATAAATAATCCTGAAATATATGAAATAATAATTCTACTGGATATCTATATATATATATATATGCGTGTGTGTTTCATCTACTTAGTTCCATTCAATTCAATAAGGAAATGAAAAGAACATTCATGCGTACGTACGGTCTACTGTATCTATTAACAGTGTATTTCATTTCATTTATCTATCTATTATATATATACTGAATATATATATGATATATAAATAATTTATTTACATTATATATTTATGTAAATAATTATATAAGTAATAATAATATCAAGAACAACAATTCCAAACATGTCTGATAAATGAAACTATTTTACCCAAAACACGGCTTTAACATGGAATTGACAAATAAATGAGTAATATGAAGTCGTAAGTGAATCATATATGATATCATAAATATTATCATGGTTCTTTTAAAAGTTAATAATATTTTTAAAACCACAATACAGGAGTTTTGGATACATACAAAAGAAATTGGACCTAAGGAATGCGATAATTTTTCAATCTCATTTTTATCCGAGATTTCTTATACGTAAGTATTTACTGGGGTTATATTTATCATTCATGTCCGTGTTTTATAAAAATGTATTAATAAGGTGTTTATTAATATTCCATGTATTTTTAAAGTCATTTTTACCCCTTTTTAATTTTACTATGCAGTATGGAGGGAATATTTCTTTTGTTTACCATACGAGGTACTTTTTGACTTTTCTGGAAAAAGTACAAGAAGAATGCTTTTTCACATATACGGCGTGAATGGATTTTTAATGTTTCATAACACCTTATTTTCATGAGGCTTACATTAAAATATTTCATAATTATTTTCAAAAAAATACTTTTCTTTTAAAATTTCCTGGCATTTTGTGAAAAGAAAATGATTTTGAAGAAGAGAGGATATTTTCCTCAAGAATTCATTTCAAATGTTTTTTCATCTAAGATGAAATTATTTAGTTTGTTTATGTTTCCAGTATAATGTCTCTATTATTTACATGGTTTGATTTTTCTTATTCTTAAATGATATCCATTTATTTCATTTGGATTATGTTATGATGGGATTATGTTTATAAAACCCGTTATATTTGTTTGGTTATTATGAATGATGTATGTTTATTATTTGGCACACGAAAGAATGATTTCATTATGAGATTGGTGGGACCTATATCTCCCTCCAATTAATTGGGTAAAGATTTATATCTTATTATATAGACATGTATGGAACAGAAATTAAAATCAGGTTCAATAATATAGGGCTGGAATAGCAAGTAAACCTAGTTCAGTAATTGAATTTATCCACTATGATGGTATTTGCTACAATGCCTTAGCTAAAATGGAAATAATATCTTGTGATTAATGGTTCTCCACAATTACATGTTTTATCCCCATTCAATTTTATCATGAGTAATGTCTATTTATGATCTATACCTTATGTATTTCCAAGATTTATTTCACAACTCAAGATTTTGATGTTTAAACTTCATGTTCATGTTTTTTAACGTCAAATGTATATGGTTTGTTTTATTTTCTCCATGATTACCCTTACTGAGCATTTAAGCTCACCCTTTATATGTTTTATTTTCCCCAGGATATAAAGAAAGGTTTTAGTTACTACAAAAAGGGGAATAACTTTATGGGAGATGTTGAAGATCTTTCAACATGATTAGAAGATTATATTCCGAGTTTCTGATGAAAGTAAACTATTACAGTCCCTGGGTTTCTGTTTTTGTTATGTATTAAGTATTCTGAAAAAGTAATATAATTTCCATGTATTTCCAGCTTGGGTCTCTACAGGTACTTAATAAAATAATACCTCTCCTCCTTACACATAAATCATTGATGTGTGGGTTGTGCATTTTGTACATCTTTTCTAATATTTGCGTCACTTTCCAACTTCATCCCACCAGTGTAGTATTCAATTTACCTATTTCCATAATTTACATACTTAAAACATTTATTATACACCTTAATAAAATTCTATCCATGATGCTTTCCAAACATGGATAATAAATGATGGATCACATTTTTCCCTTCACAGTTTTTTTGTTTTGAAGTTTATCTTTAATTTATTATTAAAACTATGAGATTGATATGTTACTCCAATATCCATTTAAACATTGACCAAAAAATGCATAATCTCTTCATAGATACTAAATTATCATAAGGAAAAATCCCTTATGATACTTTCTTAAATCCACGAAAAACCAACTTTACATTAATGGAGGATGATAATTCCAAAATCATACCTCACAATCTATGTGAAACTAGCATTATTGGTACCAAGAGATTCACCATTCTTTTGCTTCAACTTGAGGAACTCCTTTCATATCGTTGTATGAAGAACTAAAGGAAAATCATCTTAGAAGAAAAAGTTATTGAACTCATCCCAATCCATGGATTCAATTTCAACATGATTTCTCAAATTATTTATTAGAGTACCCCATTGGTCTGCTCCACCTTCTAAATGATAAACATCTATACAAACTCTTTCACGATCCAAACATGTATGAACGAATAATATAATTTTAGTAGTACTAATATTTTGTTATGAAAAAATTGGATTTGATGAATCTATGAATGATTCTAGACATTATATCATGAGGGACTCAAGAAAATGGTGTTCCCTACATTGATCATTTATAATATCAACATGATTTATAGATTGAGAAATCATTGTGATCATAGACACAAGTTTTTTCATTCCTGCTCCCATAGAATTTATATGTTCAGGATAAAAATCATTTCTTTATCTATCACAATCACCATTAATTCAATTACTTCTAATTCTATCCTTTTAATAAAACCTAAAAGTATATAGTATGAAATGGTTCTCAAAGTAATGAACAACACAATTTGGATAAATAATATATAGGATGTCAAAATTATGACAACTTCTTTAATCAATGACATGATATTATTATCCTAGTTCATTCATATCAAACATTTTTTTAAATCCATAAATATGTGATTTGAAGAGGTTTTGAATTCCCACATAATATCCCTTGGGAGTGTAATAACATCTGTTAAGAAAGGTCAGTTTTTTGTACTTCGTAACACTCGAGTTAGAAATGACACAACTTGGGATATTTTTTACCCCCTAGGAATTTTTTTACAACTATATCAACATTTATAATCCATATATAAAAGTCTTTCTTGGAATCCACTCACTTTATCCTTTACCATAATTCTAGGGCGTTTTCCTTTACCTTTTTTATTATCCTTAGTTTAATCCTTATGCATGTCCATAGGTTCTTTACTATGGATTTCTCATAATAATTTTTAAATTTTAACTAAACATTTTCTCTGGTACAAAGTATATAAACCCTTACTTATCATGAATTAAAATTACATCAAATTTTTAGGATACTATATATATTACAAAAAAATGATTCCCAAAGAACATACAAGTATAGTTACTTTGGAAACATGGGAACATAAACTTTGGTACATAATTCAGCTTCATTATCTCCCACTAGTTTTTTCATGACTAGAACCATTCTTAGACACATCATATTTAATACATATCTTCATATCTTGGGGAAGGAATCATAAAAATGGGAGAGATTACATGCTCATTATGTGTGAATAATGGAGATATGCAAGAATAAACAAGAGAATAAGGGTATGATAATAAAATAATAACATTAGAATATCACACCTTTCATATCAAAGATCATAAATTTAAATAATGGAATATATATTTGAATATCATAAGAAATGAATCATAAAATAATCAAGTACTTGATCCATGAATGAATAACATAGGAATAAGACATGGAATTATGGAATACACATAAAAACTGTAATATCACTCCAAATAATTCAATATTTATTGATATAAATTATTGGGTAAATTCATGGGGAATACACCTACCGAGGGAGAGACACCACCATCCCCTATCATAGTACATTCCACACAATGTACCATGTTTTCCCATATTCCTCTAGTAGAATATGTTTCCCAATCATCCCATAGTAGATCAGGTTTCCATATCACCTGTCATCACGATGTCTACACCTTCTGAGTGGGATACACCACCATCCCTAGTTGTACTCATTTCCTTCTAAGGGATTAGGTTTCCTCATCTTCCCATTGTGTATCATGATCTTTGACTTAATTTCCATTATTATAACATTATATATAAATCTTTACTCAATGAATTTAAGGGAGATATATGTCCCACCTATAACATAAAAAACCATTCATACAAGTGGCACAAGATAATAAATCTTTTATCAAATCATGACCCATAAAAATTTATCGGTTTCATAAACTATATATCATAACCCATGAAATGGAAGGGGAATAAAAGACATATCATCATATCAAAACCAATAAAGAATAGATAGGTTTTATAATAATTTATTAAAATAATAATGCATGAACAGAAGTGGATCACAAAATCATATAACTCATGGAAGAGAAACTATTTTCATAAACATCATGTTATTAAGACATAAACCATTCAAGAAAGGTTATAAATGGGTTTCTTGTCTCATTTTCACTGAAAGTAATGAGTAACATCAATAGATTTCTATATATATGGAGACTAATTTTTAAATACCTTTTAAAAAAATTTATAATGAAAGTATGAATTATTCTTTGAAAAATATTTTTTCAGACATATATCCTTTTGAAATCTCTTTTCATTGAAACTAAACTTTAAAACATATAAATAAATCTTGAAAAAGTTTTGAAAACTATTTAATTAAAAACAATTTGAAAACATAAAAAGGATTAGATTAATACTCTAAAAAAATTAAATTCATTTTTTTTATAAAATTACCATCAAATATCATCTCTAAAATAATTTTTTTTTAAAAATGGTTGTCGAAAATCCTGGAATGTGTCTCACAGAAGAAAAAATGATAGAAAACCACTTTACCGATTTGTTATCTTTTGAAACATAAAAACCATGAATGATATATCATCAAATGGATATTTCTATTACCTTTAATTATGTATAATAATCCATAAATATATTAATGGGAAACATATACACCACATAAAAGAAATAGTTGGTGAATAATATATAAATTTGACCGAAATAAAAGTGAGACTGGAAATCTCCTTACCTTATGTATTGAATCTCTTCATACTCATACAATCCTGTTATATACTATAAATAATAATATTATTAATCTACTACAAAACCATATTATTTTATCTAATACCATATATGGTTTTATTATAAAATTATATTACCTTATTATTGACAATTAAATGTTAAGGTTTTGCTTCAGATAATATTCGTTTTATATTTAAAATTTCTTTTGTTTTTCAGCCTCATACTTATATAATGATTTATATAATGTAAAGCATGATACAAATTGTAACACCCCAGGTAAATAAAGAATATGAAATTTTCATATTTATCCATATTTGTGAGTAAAATATTAATATGACTTTAAAGGGGAAGCTATGCTCGATGACGTACCCAACACGCAACAATGAGTTTCTTGGGAATCTTACGTTGCACTACAATAATAAAATAATATTATTTTAAATGGTAGTTAACATGTAGCTGTTGTGTTGTCGGGAATGGATAGAAATAACTAAAATATGATTATATATGTTTTTAAATGTTTTTACATTTATCCAATAAAAGATAAAGGCTTAAAATACGGAAAGAATTCAATTTTAGGCGTATATGCCCTAGTTTTCACTAAAGGTTCACTTATCGCCTTTTGATGGAGAACTGTCATTAAATATAGTTTTGTTCACTCTTATACATCCTTTTGGACCAAATAAAACTCTTCTTAAGAATTGGGACATCAAAATTTACTTTGTGTAAATTTTTGGTATCTTTCCGATAAAGTTCTTTTTTTAAATGAATAGTGTAAAATGTTGTATTTTAATTAAAAACCTCTTTTTAATCTAATTTATGTATATTATTAGATTATCTTTTTAATTTGTTTTAAAGGGAAATTATAATATATTTTTACCATTAAATCCAATAGTGGTCGTTGGAATTAATTTCACTTTGAAATCAGACTTAAACCAGTGTCAATATTTTGATACTTATTGTTTCATAAAAACACGCTATTTGATCTGACAGCGGGAATTAATTATTAAATTAATTACTATGACTTATATGTTTTTAATTTTGTAAAATAGACTTCATTTTTGAATTCGGAATATCAAATATAGCTTAGGGTGAATTTTTGGGATTTTTCTGAATAACTTCAATTTTTGATGAATAGTGAAACCACTAAGTGGTACTTATAAAAACTGATTTTTCCGTTTAAATGAAATTTTTCCATCATTGTGTTTTGAATTTTGAAAATACGACATACATGGTTGTCATTAAGAAGTAAAATGTGGTTCAATGGGATAAAAATAATTTTTTGGTGAATAGTAACTTATTCAGTTTTTAATCGCGATTAGAGGTAATTAGTGTAGTTTAAGGTAAAAATAATGTTTTAATAATATGAAATGAACTTGAAACATGTACTAACCTCATTGGATGTGTAATGGCAGACCAAGAAAATCCATGGGTCAACCTGGGGACCCCATGGAGCCACTTTGGTTGGGAAATGACATAAATAACTTTTTATTTAATGTAAAAGTAAAAATGACACAAACATGATATGTTTTACTAAAACAATTTTTAAGTGGAGTTATACAAGTCAGATTTTTTTTATAAATATTAATTGGAAATATAAAAAGATTTCATACATCATAGTAATTTTATTATAATTTTTAGACATTAAATAAATTAAATTATTTATGACATCATAATGATGCAGCGATGACATCATTATGTGACGATTTAAATAAAATGAGAAGATAATGTAAACTCTATGACCTAAACATGTCTAAAAATTATTGGATGGGTGGATTTCGATCCCTTATCACCTTATACACGAATTATATCAATGTGGGACCTTTTAAAACCGAAACACATTTTCAAATAAAGTAATATTTCTTACTTTCCAAAAGTGCCCCTCCTCTCCTCTTATAAAAGGCCCCCACCTCTACCTCATTTCACACACTCCTCAAGCCTTTGGCTCGGCCAACCCCTACCCATTTACTCTCTCAACATACCTCTACTCATCCTAGAGGATTCAATCTGGGAAGAATCCTTTCAAAGGAAGCCTTTAGGCTCAAATCAAAAGGAGTTAAACTTTTAAAGGTAATTCATTCTCTCATGTTCATTTGTTTTATTTTGCTTCTCCAACCCCCTAAACACTTTTTAATTACTTCTTTTGTAACACAACCAGTATCTTCAAAATACTAGGATGTTGTTATAATATTTATTCGAGCTACAATCTCACACAACTACATCAAATGGTTAAAGAACTTACGGTTTCCGTGGATGGCGAAATTCTGCCTCCCAAAATGATGATTGTTCAATACTCATTTCACACCTTCAAAGGTGGCCATTATGATGTCACTATTTTTATATATGATATATAATATGTTTATGTTTTACTTATGCTTCTGTATTTATCATTTGTGTCTTAACTTTATGGCTTCCATTATGGGTATACGCGATATCTTCATTTTAAGAAGTGCGGACTACCGCCCCCTCAAAGTGATGTGATTCGTTAATGCCATACGTGGGACGTATAAAGGATGGATTTAATGTTATTATATATGATGTTATACTGGAACTATTATATACCTCTATATCATTATTATTTCTTTCCATTAAAGTATGAGATAGAAATGAAATTAGCGTTCATGCGTACGTACGGCTTACCGTCTCCATGAACGGTGCATTTCATTTCTTATCCCCAAATGTAATGTAATATTATAAGTACATGTATATAATGGATATATATGATGAATGATACATCTAAATGATGAATATTATTCTGTAATTAAAATATACCTACCTATCATTTAGTTTTAATACCATTAATATGACAATGAAATGAAAGTAGCGTTGATGCGTACGTACGACTTACCGTCTCCATGAACGGTGCATTTCATTTCTTACCTCTAGATGATTATGTAATATTATAAATACATTTATATTATGGATATATATGATATATATGATATCTAAATCAGGAATGTCATTCTGGATATAAAGATCCTTTGACAACACGAACAACATGTATTTGTAAGAAGTCCACTTTCGACTTAAGAACCAAATATCGACAAAACAAACATTATTAACTTAAATGATTACATAATGTTTATAACATGGAAATAAGTGATATAAAAGGAATAATGAACTTGAAAAAGGTTCTTAAGAAAATATAAATTAACTCAAGTTTATTATTCAGGATGTTAAAGAACGATCAAGTCAAGTCGGACCCGAGGTAAGGGATCCTACAACTCTCTTTCTTTTTAAGTACAATCTTTTATGTCATTTCTTTTAAGCTCATATTTCTTATGATTGGGATGTTCTTTTATATTACTCCTACTGTAATTTTTATGTTCATGTGATGAGAGACCCTA
The DNA here is from genome assembly GCA_963277665.1 of Viscum album. NCBI lineage: Eukaryota > Viridiplantae > Streptophyta > Magnoliopsida > Santalales > Viscaceae > Viscum > Viscum album. The sequence goes on from OY728166.1 coordinate 368,169,385, forward strand.
TTCTCTCTCATCAATCCATTTTGGAAGTTTTGAGTGGCGCCGTTAGGCGGCCGAACTTTCGTAAGAGATCTAACCTCTCTCTTTCTTTTTAAGTACTCTCCTTTGTGTCACTTATTTTAAGCTCCTCTTTATTATGTTGGGGGATTTTCCTTTATATTCCTCTTTCTGTAAATTCTATTGTAATATGATGGGATACTCTATTTTATCTCATCAATCCATTTTGGAAGTTTTAAGTGGCGCCGTTAGGCTGCCGAGTTTTCGTAAGGGATTTTTCATCTCACTTTTATTCCCGTGAGATTTATGATACATTTGCCACAATTTCCTTTGAGTGGTGTATGTAATGACCATTATTTTACTCATTGTGTAATATTATTTCATTTATGAGTATTTAAATCAATGTTGTATTGTCCTTCTTTCACGGGGCGTATGTTTCGAAAGATACCCATGTCGGTAAGGGAACCTTTCACCCTCCTCTTTTTAAAAGACTTCTTTTGTTGGGTCTTTTAATGTACATATTGTTATGTTGGGATATGTTATCATATATCCTTATTGATGTAAATTTTATGTCCAAGTGATGAGATAGTTTTTTTTTTATCTCTCATCAACTCATTTTGATGTGACGCCGTTAGGCTGTCAAGGGAACTTCTTAACCCAATTTCGATTTCTTTGGGTTCAACATGTAGTTATTGAATATGTCATCCTTTGAATATGTGTGAATAACCTTTGATTGTTTTACACTTAATATCCACTTATATTGGGTGTATTTCTATTTTTCACACATAATTATGAGATTGATTTATCCTTAATTTAAGGATACCTTCTTTATAATGGATTTCATCTCATTTTACATTTCTTTTGAGACTTCATTGTTGTTATGCACCGATTCACTCTTATATGGTGTGTATACTGTCCTTTGACATATTATATCATGAATCCTTTTATTCTCATGATATTATAAAGTTCTGATTAAATGTTATTCCGCTATTATTTGTATTCAAGAGTCTCTCATTTTGTTAAAAAATCTTTAATAAAAATATCATTTTAAATGTTTTAAAGATTTATTATTCTAAATATTTATATTTAATGTCCATGTTTTCAAAATGGCTTTCAGTATTTATTTATAAGGACATTAATGTTTTAAAATTATAATTCCATTAAAATCTTCAAAGTGGTATGGGACACATTGATTCAAAAATCTCTTTTAAATGTTTTTTGAAAATGGATTGATTAATTCAATATCTGGGAATTATTTATTATGATTTCAAATGAAATATTGTTATTGAAATGTTTATATTTTCCATATTTTATGTGTAATAATGGTACTTGGACATTATGACGGGTGGTGCCGTGAATACCAGGATGGGTGGTTACGTTATAACCTCCAATGCATTGGGTATAGAAGTCGGCCGTATGGCTATTCCCTTAAGTATGTATGGAAATTGGCCGTATGGCTATTCCATTAAGTGATATGTGTGGAAGTAGACCATATGGTTATTCCACTTAAGTATGTTTATGTCCCAAGTTACCTTTATATATGTTATGTGTTCTTTATATGGGTTTTATGGTAATCCTTTGGTTACAAAAAGGTAAGTAATGATACTTCTTTTTCAGTGAAGAGTTTTTACTACTTCATGAAGGTGAAAAGTATTACATTGATAAAGTATTCATGGTTTACTTGATGTTTTGAAAAACTAACAGTTTTCATTCTTTGTGTATCCCTTACTGAGCTTCTTATGCTCATCCCAAGTTTTTGAAATGTTTTTCACAGGACTTAGCGTGGAATAGGGTCAAGGATGGGATCAAGGGAAAGTCATGATACCTAAAACATGGAACTATACATGTTTCTTTTTAAGAGTTTTTATTTTATGGAAATTTAGTAGAAGCGACTACTTTGTAATCTTTTGAGATGTAATAGTTATGTCCTAATTCTCTAAAACTCTAAACCTGAAAAGATCCTCAATGTGAATTACTCATTTAATTCAATATTAAGTAAGGTTTAAGGTTGGGGCCTTATAGTTGGTATCAAAGGTCGGTTTAGATAACTTTAGAGGTTAGGGTATTCTTTAAGCATAAGTGACATTACCATAATGGTTAGGATTTCAGAAAGAGTCCTAGTTTTAGATAAAGTGAATGAGTAAGTGTATCTTAGTGTTTACCTTCCTCATTAGTACATGATGGTTTTATTGATATACTCACACTGACATTTCTATTTTTAGTGAATGGATGGATCTAGCAGGCACCAAAGAGACAACAGGTTTTAAGGAAACTGTGGTGGTTCTCTGATTAAGATACTAGATAAAATGGAGGATTCAATGAGGAAACTCATGGTTGTTCTAAACCAAATATCAAGGAGTCATGATCAACCACTTGAACCTTGGTATTATCTTTAATGAATCATGTACGAGATGACCAATCCATGTGGAAGTTCAGGTAATAATTGTAAAGGTAACCATTAGAGTTTATATGATCCTTACTTTTGAGGTAATTATGGGTTATTATATGATATGCTGGAAAATGAAAGGCATGAGATAAACTTGAGGTTAAAATATTTTATGATCATTTTTGATGATTTTATCTCTTTTTGGGGAATGATTTAAGAATTATATAGTTTTGGAAAAAGGACAACACGCTGACCGTGTGACAACCTGTCGCGTCGGACAAAGCTGCGGGAATCGAACCCACGACCAAAGTGCGACTGGTATTTATCTCCTACCACTGGACTACGTGAAGTCCCTGGTTAGTTTGACCGATTCTTTTTAGTTATATGATTTTATTAATTAAGAGTAAGTTGATTTTGGGTTATTTATGAAAATTATTAACCTATCATGGAGGATATGTGATTAGGTTAATTACTTTTCAATACGAGACTTTAGGAGCAACTGATATTGTTTGGAGATAAATGTTACGATTTAACTTGGAAGACTATGTGACTAAATTCTTAAAATATTTGGGTTTCAATCTTATATTGGTTTACTTTGAAGAATTTTTTGGACAAATTGTTTATCGGATGGTCCTCGTTGAACTTTGGGTTTTGTTGGAAAATTTTTTGAGATTAAGAATAGATTTTCTTTTTATAAAGGGTTATCCTTTTTTGGATTATCTGACCTTGTACTAGCCTTTTTGGTTTTGGTTTGGTTAAAGTATAAAGACATGGGAAGTATATAGTTCTCTTTTGTGGATTAGGTGATTCTCTAGAAGTTGATTATAGTACTCTTAATGCGAACAAGTCTCCCTAAATACTCGTCTTTTGGAAAAAATATGAGTTTGATTAAGGAATCTAGTAAAAGTTGAAAGTCAACATGATAAGTGATTATTCTTCCTTATGAATAAATTACTCAATATTAAGTAACTTAAAACAAAAATGTTGTCTATTAACTTTTCCTACTGGGGAACCCAACACCGTTTAACCCATCACAAGTTTGTGATTTTCTTATTGTTAACTTTCTTCTAAACATGTTTTCTATCACTCTCCATCAGAACATGACCCTATGTTTTCTCCTCCATGTCCATGTTATCCTACATGGAGTCCTAGTATGGGTTAACTCGGCTGACCTCTGTACTTATCTTTCTTTATTTTAAAGTGATTGTTTTACCGACTCTTGTTCCGATGTGGGACTTTCAAGGATGTTTCCAAGCACAATTTTAAAATTGCGAGGATGCAATTCCCAAAAGGGGGGAAGGATGTAACACCCAAGGTAAATAAAGAATATGAAATTTTCATATTTATCCATATTTGTGAGTAAAATATTAATATGACTTTAAAGGGGACGCTATGCTCGATGGCGTACCCAACACGCAACAACGAGTTTCATGGGAATCTTACGTTGCACTCTAATAATAAAATAATATTATTTTAAATGGTAGTTAACATGTATCCATTGTGTTGGAGGGAATGGATATAAATAACTAAAATATGATTATATATGTTTTTAAATGTTTTTAAATTTATCCAATGAAAGATAAAGGCTTAAAATACGGAAAGAATTCAATTTTAGGCGTATATGTCCAAGTTTTCACTAAAGGTTCACTTATCGCCTTTTGATGGAGAACTGTCATTAAATATAGTTTTGTTCACTCTTATACATCCTTTTGGACCAAATAAAACTCTTCTTAAGAATTGGGACATCAAAATTTACTTTGTGTAAATTTTTGGTATCTTTCTGATAAAGTTCTTTTTTTAAATGAATAGTGTAAAATGTTGTATTTTAATTCAAAACCTCTTTTTAATATAATTTATGTATATGATTAGATTATCTTTTGAATTGGTTTTAAAGTGAAATTATAATATATTTTTACCATTAAATCCAATAGTGGTCGTTGGAATTAATTTCACTTTGAAATCAGACTTAAACCAGTGTCAATCTTTTGATACTTATTGTTTCATAAAAACACGCTATTTGATCTGACAGCGGGAATTGATTATTAAATTAATTAATGTGACTTATATGTTTTGAATTTTGTAAAATAGACTTCATTTTTGAATTCGGAATATCAAATATAGCTTAGGGTGAATTTTTGGGATTTTTATGAAAAACATCAATTTTTGATGAATAGTGAAACCACTAAGTGGTACTTATAAAAACTGATTTTTCCGTTTAAATGAAATTTTTCCATCATTGTGTTTTGAATATCGAAAATCCGACATACATGGTTGTCATTAAGAAGTAAAATGTGGTTCAATGGGATAAAAATAATTTTTTTGGTGAATAGTAACTTATTAAGTTTTTAATCGCGATTAGAGGTAATTAGTGTAGTTTAAGGTAAAAATAATTTTTTAATAATATGAAATGAACTTGACACATGTCCTACCCTCATTGGATGTGTAATGGCCGACCAAGACAAGCCATGGGTCAACTTGGGGACCCCATGGAGCCACTTTGGTTGGGAAATGACATAAATAACTTTTTATTTAATGTAAAAGTAAAAATGACACAAACATGATATGTTTTACTAAAACAATTTTTAAGTGGGGTTATACAAGTCAGATTTTTTGTTATAAATATTCATTGGAAATATAAAACGATTTCCTACATCATAGTAATTGTTTTATAATTTTTAGACATTATATAAATTAAATTATTTATGACATCATAATGATGCAGTGATGACATCATTATGTGACGATTTAAATGAAATGAGAAGATAATGTAAAATCTATGACCTACACATGTATAAAACTTATTGGATGGGTGGATTTCTATCCCTTATCACCTTATCCACGAATTATATCAATGTGGGACCTTTTAAAACCGAAACACATTTTCAAATAAAGTAATATTTCTTACTTTCCAAAAGTGCCCCTCCTCTCCTCTTATAAAAGGCCCCCACCTCTACCTCATTTCACACACTACTCAAGCCTTTGGCTCGTCCAACCCCTTCCCATTTACTCTCCCCACATCCCTCTCATCATCCTAGAGGATTAAATTTGGGAATAATCCTTTCAAAGGAAGCCTTTATGCTCAAATCAAAAGAAGTTACACTTTTAAATGTAATTCATTCTCTCATGTTCATTTGTTTTATTTTGCTTCTCCAACCCCCTAAACTCTTTTTAATTACTTCTTTTGTAACAACAACAGTATCTTCAATATACTAGGATGTTGTTTTAAGATTTATTCGAGCTACACTCTCATACAACTACATCAGATGGTTAAAGAACATACGGTTTCCGTGGATGGAGAAATTCTGCCTCCCGAAACGATGATTGTTCAATACTCATTTAACACCTTAAAAGGTGGACATTATGATGTCACTATTTTTATATATGATATATAATATTTTTATGTTTTAATTATGCTTCTGTATTTTTTATTTGTGTCTTACCTTTATGGATTCTATTATGGGTATACGCGATATCTTTATTCTAGGAAGTGCGGACTACCGCCCCCTCAAAGTGATGTGATTCGTTAATGCCATACGTGGGATGTATAAAGGATGGATTTAATGTTATTATATATGATGTTATACTGGAACTATTATATACCTCTATATCATTATTATTTCTTTCCATTAAAGTATGACATAGAAATGAAAGTAGCGTTCATGCGTACATACGACTTACCGTATCCATGAACAGTACATTTCATTTCTTATCCCCAAATGTAATGTACAATTATAAGTAAATGTATATAATGGATATATATGATGAATGATACATCTAAATGATGAATATAATTCTGTAATTAAAATATACATACCTCTCATTTAGTTTTAATTCCATTAATATGACAAAGAAATGAAAGTAGCGTTCATGCATACGTACGGCTTACCATCTCCATGAACGGTACATTTCATTTCTTACCTCTAAATGATTATGTAATATTATAAATACATGTATATTCTGGATATATATGATATATATGATATAAAAATCAGGAATTTCATTCTGGATATAAAGAACCTTTGACCACATGAACAACATGTAATTGTAAGAAGTCCACTTTCGACTTAAGAACCAAATATCAACAAAGCAAACATTATTAACTTAAATGATTACATAATGTTTATAACATGGAAATAAGTGATATAAAAGGAATAATTAACTTGAAAAAGGTTCTTAATCAAATATAAATTAACTCAAGTTTATTATTCAGGACGTTAAAGAACGATCGAGTCAAGTCAGACCCGAGGTAAGGGATCCTACAACTCTCTTTCTTTTTAAGTACACTCTTTTATGTCATTTCTTTTAAGCTCATTTTTCTTATGATTGGGATGTTATTTTATATTAATCCTACTATAATTTTTATGTTCATGTGATGAGAGACCCTATTCTCTCTCATCAATCCATTTTGGAAGTTTTGAGTGGCGCTGTTCGGCTGCCGAACTTTCGTAAGAGATCTAACATCTCTCTTTCTTTTTAAGTACTCTCCTTTGTGTCACTTATTTTAAGCTCCTATTTGTTATGTTGGGGGATTTTCCTTTATATTCCTATTGCTGTAAATTATATTTTAGTATGATGGGATACTCTATTTTATCTCATCAATCCATTTTGGAAGTTTTAAGTGGCGCCGTTAGGCTGCTGAGTTTTCATAATCGATTTTTCATCTCACTTTTATTCCCGTGAGATTTATGATACATTTGCCACAATTTCCTTTGATTGGTGTATGTACTGACCATTATTTTACTCATTGTGTAATATTATTTCATTTATGAGTATTTACATCAATGATGTATTGTCCTTCTTTCACGGGGCGTATGTTTCGAAAGATACCCATGTCGGTAAGGGAACCTTTCACCCTCCTCTTTTTAAAAGACTTCTTTTGTTGGGTCTTTTAATGTACATATTGTTATGTTGGGATATGTTATCATATATCCTTATTGATGTAATTTTTATGTCCAAGTGATGATATAGTTTTTTTTATCTCTCATCAACTCATTTTGATGTGACGCCGTTAGGCTGTCAAGGGAACTTCTTAACCCAATTTCGATTTCTTTGGGTTTAACATGTAGTTATTGAATATGTCATCCTTTGAATATGTGTGAATAACATTTGATTATTTTACACTTAATATCCACTTATATTGGGTGTATTTATATTTGTCACACATAATTATGAGACTGATTTATCCTTAATTTAAGGATAACTTCTTTATAATGGATTTCATCTCATTTTACATTTCTTTTGAGACTTCATTGTTGTTATGCACCAATTCACTCTTATATGGTGTGTATACTGTCCTTTGACATATTATATCATGAATCCTTTTATTCTCATGATATTATAAAGTTCAGATTAAATGTTATTCCACTATTATTTGTATTCAAGAGTCTCTCATTTTGTTAAAAACTCTTTAACAAAAATATCATTTTAAATGTTTTAAAGATTTATTATTCTAAATCTTTATCTTTAATGTCCATGTTTTCAAAATGGATTTCAGTATTTATTTATATGGACATTAATGTTTTAAAATTATAATTCCATTAAAAGCTTCAAAGTGGTATGGGACACTTTGATTCAAAAATCTCTTTTAAATGGTTTTTGAAAATGGTTTGATTAATTCAATATCTGGGAATTATTTATTGTGATTGAAAATGAAATATTGTTATTGAAATGTTTATATTTTCCATATTTTATGTGTAATAATGGTACTTGGACATTATGATGGGTGGTACCGTGAATACCAGGACGGGTGGTTACGTTATAACCTCTAATGCATTGGGTATGGAAGTCGGCCGTATGTCTATTCCATTAAGTATGTATGGAAATTGGCAGTATGGCTATTCCATTTAGTGATATGTGTGGATGTCGACCGTATGGTTATTCCACTTAAGTATTTTTATGTCCCAAGACACCATTATATATGTTATGTGTTCTTTATATGGGTTTTATGGTAATCCCTTGCTTACAAAAAGGTAAGTAATGATACTTTTTTTTTTCAGTGACGAGTTTTTACTACTTCATGAAGGTGAAAAGTATTACATTGATAAAGTATTCATGGTTTACTTGTTGTTTTGAAAAACTAACAGTTTTCATTCTTTGTGTATCCCTTACTGAGCTTCTTATCCTCATCCCAAGTTTTTGAAATGTTTTTCACAGGACTTAGCATGGAATAGGGTCAAGGATGGGATCAAGGGATAGTCATGATACCTAAAACATGGAACTATACATGTTTCTTTTTAAGAGTTTTTATTTTTTGTAAATTTAGTAGAAGCGACTACTTTGTAATCTTTTAATATGTAATAGTTATGTCCTAATTCTCTAAAACTCTAAACTTGAAAAGATCCTCAATGGGAATTACTAATTTAATTCAATATTAAGTAAGGTTTAAGTCTGGGGCCTTATACAAATGTCATGTATATTAAGTATATATGTATTGATAATATTTAATGAAAAATATAAAATTTAAATGGGAGATACTGTTCATAGAGATAGTATGTCATACATACACATGAATGCTATCTCTGTTTAATTATTGTATTGAACGAAAGAATGTAAATTGAATATATTTATATATATATATTAATTATAGTAGAATTATTATTTCATATATATCATATAATTTTACTGAATCCATCCTTAATACATTTCATGTAGGGTGTTAACGAATAACATCACCCTAATGAGGTGGTAGTCTCCACTTCCCCAAATGAAATTATTATATCTACAAAAATGGATATAATAAGGGAATCTTCTATATAATAATAATAGAAGAATAAATACATTAAAAATATCACATATATCATTTATAATTAGTGAATAAATTTTACTTTGGGGTTCTCGAGGTGTTTATGGAACACATCTAATATTTTGATTGTGGGTGATTTAGGTTGTCCACAATCATGGACATCATATTACCATTGAAACTCTCACCAGAAACTCCCATTTATTATTTAATCCTTGACTAGTTACAGATATACTTTTAAAATTTTGTATTCCACTTATATATTCAGGCCTAGTGACTCTTGGGGACTCACATTGGTCGAGAGGATGTAAGTTTGGTCTCATTTCACCCTTTTGGGGTTAATTATTTCCTACTCAGGGACTCTGTTATATATTTTTGAAATGTTCACGAATCTCTTCCTAATCCTAATATAGGACCATTTACTCTTAAAAATTATAATGGGTCAATTATTTATCATATAGAAAAATGCTCGGTTTTATTTAGTGAATCCATCAGTTTTTATTTGATGTTATTAATAATTCTACTATAGTGGGTGTTTCTGTGTGTGTTAAATCTATATAACAAAGTGATTCGGAATTTTATTCCATGAAAAGAGGAAATTAACATTCATAATAAGGGATTGAGCCATTTTGAGGTATCCTAAATATCCAGGTTTTTGTAGGAATAAAAATCCACATTGATTTTTGGAACTGTGTAGTTTAACATCATGTAGATAGGACTTCTATGGGTGCTATGGGACACCATGTATTGAAGATCAAGTCCCAAAGTTATGTCCTAAATATCTTGAGTATAGAAAGAATTATATTTGTCATAGTTAATTTCATGGGGATTATATAACTAGGCTGCCCCTATCACTGTAAAGACACATGGTGGATGTGACATGCTTATTGATACACCCTAAGATCATGCTAGACATGCTCTATGTGAGAAACAAGGGATAATAGGGATAATTTTCATTACACATGATATAATACATATATGATATGAATACCCTATGATGATTTATTACAGAACATGGGCCTTAGTGAGACGTCCAACTTATCATAGTTATATAAGAAATTATGGGATTCATAGTTTAGTTTATTTCTCTTTCTAATGATGGATGAGGTAGATTAATCAAGTCATGACAATTATTGGGTCTTGATGGTTAAAATTACATTTTCTTATATCTTAAATCAAAATGGATTTTTAATAGAGCTTGAGCATTATAAATGTGTCCTACGCATCTTGGTAATTTCTGGAATCATAGTTCTCATAGTTCAATAACACCCTTGGGATTTTCCCCAATGTATATGACCTTGTGTTGAGGATAACGTGTCATTCCAATTTTTAGGGCCTTATATATATATATGTTTCCCTGGTTTGTGGATATTATGATCAAAATGATATGATTATTGTAACTACCTAATATCATGTGAGCTAGGAGAAGTTTTAGAGATTAGAGATAAAAAATGATCAATATCATTTCCTGTAGTGTGAGGGATATACATATTGGGATAGCCCTTTGGAACTCAAACCCTGACGAGGTGACCTACGTATCCTGAATATGGAAGGAATCAGATTCTTCATATGTATTTAGTTCTAGTCATACACTTGGATGTTTCCCTAGTATTTTTGGATGTTTGTTATGCATATTATTTGACTAATGAAACTCCCAATGCCCAAGTGATCCATGATCATAGTGAGAAACAAGGGAAGTAAAGTGATCAATGACATTGATTGTAGAGATAGGACATATATACTAGGATCTATCTATATGATAACTATGGACCTCAAACCTTGAAGAGGTGGACTACATATACAAAATATGGAAGAAATCATAGTCATAGTAGTTTTTGTATGTCTCATAGTCTAAGGTTTCCCTATTCTTTTGAGACATATCATGTTATCTCGTTGGTTATGGAATACATTCTATGGTTTCCCTAGTCTATCTTTACTACCTGATACATGCTAATTTTCAAATTATCCTGATACTTTGGATACTATTTTCTAGGAATATCGAAAGAAAACTAAATAATCTAGTTATTCCGTACAAAATAATTCATGTAACCTAGGTAGAAAATTAAAAGGTTTTCGAAGGATCAAAGATGACTTGTCCAATGTACATTGAAAGACCGAGGTGGTCTGTCCTGGAAGTCATTGCATGACCCAAATAACTTGTCCAGATTGTATCGCATGATCCATATGACTTTTCAAGAGGAAGTTTAATGATCTAGATGAATTTTCTAGAGGGTGTCACATAATCCTTCTAAAATTTCATGGTGTCATTCTCAAGATCAGTCTTGACACATATAGAGTGTGTCGCAAGAGTCAATATGAAATGTATAGTAGATTGTTGTATGTTTTTTCTAAAATACCTAGAGGGAATTGAGAGACCTGGAAGACGTGTTTGGAGGGAATCACGAGTCCTGAATATCAGGCCTCGTGGGTTTCATGAGGGCTTAGTTGATATACGTAGATGATACTGAGAGAATAGATATATATGAGTGAGCACTATTATATGATCTAGACGATGTATATAAAGGAAATCACATGGAATAGGTCACAAGCTCATGGGATATCAAGACTGAAGTGGCATTTCAAGGGGAACCATGTGACTTTCTCTAACATGCCCCGCATATGAACCAAATAGAATGATAAAGGTGCATCCTGAGATCTCGACTACATGTCCTGGTGTAGTTTCACGTCTTGTATGATTAAGGTGAAGAACATGAGGGTTAAAAAACATTATTTTATCTTAATTCTTCTAAATTTAGTCTTTGTTCTATCCATTTTGTCATGAATTCCATATATTTATTTAGTACTAAATTATTTTTAGTCTCACATGATTCAAAAGATGTGTGGTATCCTCTTCACACATCTTTATAGAAGTCCATAGCATGATCTATGAATGATCATGATAAATGACTTATGCCAGATGCATGATCACTCTAGTTATTCAATGGTATATTACCTAATAGAAGAATATCTGGTAATTATATCAGATTCTATGAGAAATCATTAATGATACATGGGTGTGCTGATGCACCTGGATATGAAAAATACAACCCTACATATGAGAGTTTTGAGGTTCATTTTCAGGATGGGTTGGGGATTTTATAGGCCTTTCCACCCTACTTGTTCTATGGTTTATATGGTGTGTCCAGAATGGATCCTGGAAGGAGTCGGTGAATGCGTCTTGCATCACACATCTTCATGAACCTTTTTTGTGGACTACTTAGATGGTGTCTCTGGATTTTTATTGACCTCGAGTCCCTCCTATCAACGCCTATATTATTCGATTATTTCCAATTGATGGGGACTCGTTTGATCGTGAAGTTGTGCTGAATGACTTCCATATCATTATATTTCCATGTAGAAGGGAATTCACATGATCAAAGTTCCTATTAAATGGAATATGTGATATGATCGATGCCTTAAGTAGAACATTTTGCGTGGATATGGTGGCTTCTCTAGGGGTCTTTGTGAGATCAGATTGTCTCATTCAAGAGTCTCATGGGTTTGTTTTGTAGACTTCCTTAGCACATCAGAAAATATTTATAGCCTTGAGATATATCACCTACTCCCTTTTTATTGACTTTGTTATATTTGAAAAAGGTCAAGGATTATGTGAATTTTTATATGTGTCATTGAGGTAATCCTCTCTATTTTTTCATGTTTCATGAGACCAATAATGGTCCTCTGGTGGTGTATGATCAATTCACAGAAAAACCCATTTGTTTTTTCTTAGGGATACAAAGGGGGGGAACATGGTCTCATCAATATACCTTATGAAATTTTCACTATGGAGATGGCATTCTAGTGGTGTCTTGAGGTATCATATGAATCGATAGGGGAACATCATATGAAATTAAATGACTGTGATAGAAGTTTTCCTATTCCCCTTTATTTCCTTTGTTTTTATTCCACAAAGGCTAGAGGGTTTGATGAGTTTGTTCATATGTTGGTAATTATTATTACCCTTCCCATTAGTGATGTACATCATGATCCATACACATGTATGGAGCCTCCAATATTTGAAGTTTTTATATCCAATTTTCAAAGGATTTTCATGATGGATTTTCTAGTGAAAAGATATAAAAACCCATCTGGCATAGGGGAGTTTATCAAGATACCACCAAATTATAACTAGTTATCCAGATCAAATTTTCAAGAGAAAGAGGTATTGATGAAAGGTGTTCCCCAAGATCCGATGAAGTTTATGTGGTGCATGTGTATTCATTGTGTTACCTTATAATGGTCACACGATCGCGAGTCCTTTTAAGATTCGTTCGATATATATGTCTTAGACACTTTATTTTTTTTACTTGGGAAAAATCATTCCAATACATATGTATTTATTATTTTGTAACTTTTTTGATGATAATTTTTAGGGAATAAAAAAATCCCCCCTTCTAGGAGAGACATGCGTAAGGAGAAGGTATTGGTTCTAAGGAGAGTAAATTACTACTAGAGTATTCAGTGGTGTCTCAAATCAGTGTCTTAGGTGAATTATTTTTCTTCCAAGTTATGATTGTTATTTCTAAAAATTTCCTATATATTGTAGGATGAAGGGAATAATTATCCACCAGCTACCATTTCTCTAGATCTCTCTCGTTGTGCCTCCATTGTATACTCCAGCCACAAGACCATTTCATGAGTGCAGATTGAAAGACCTCAACGGAAGCCTACATCATGAAATCAGTCCTAGAAGATCACTTTTTATTAGGTGATTTTACTCTAAGTATTATAAAAATACTTTGGTATTTCATTTGAACTTCAACCATGAGGTGCTGTGATTGTCTTGAAGGTTTTTTGGGGATCTACTCGTTTGATCATGTGATTGATTAATCATCATGGAATTCATGTGACCACATCTTGGTCTCATGAACACTAGTCTCCAAAGTTTTTATGAAATTGTGTGATTCCATGAGGGGGTTATGCGACCTATGAGTACTTTGGAGGATTTTAGATTTTGAACCTTTTATGGTTATTCAAAAACTCTATATGGATTCATGTGATATAGATGACTACGAAAACCCTTTTATGTTTATTTAGAGAATATTTTATTCCATATAACTGAAAGATGACACTTAATTATTTTTATATGGATTCTGGTTCTCATCAACCCTCATCAACTGTGTTCGATGAAAGGGCCATGATTTGTAGGAATCACAAAGATCAATCCTTGATATCGGGTGGATTCAAATAACAATTTTTTGAAGAATTTAATTTTTTATGAGCTCCGACATTACCCCTATAAATCTAACTACCTCTATATGGGTTTTTTTCACGATGATGACATCAATCAGACTTAATATTTTAATCTTCTGTCTCACTGGGTGGAAGCTCATTTCATCTATATTCAGACAACTGTTACTGAATATGTCCAGATGGTTATGGCCCAACCCTATAAACATATTTTATATTGGGAAATGATCATCTAAGCCCAGATGGACATGACTTCTGTTTGCAACATATTGTTCAATGTTATTCGAGTATACATTCCTCCTCTCTAATCAATCTAGGTAGAAGACAATACTCAAAATTGGATTTTTGTCCCAACGGTAATTCCTCCGATGATTTGGAATGAACCTTATGGGTTATAAAAAGCATCTTGTATTTTATTGATGCTTTATAAAGGGATATTCTTTATGAATCCATGTAGATATCCTAGTTCATCAACAATCTCCATCCTGACCTCCTTTCATAGATGATCAGTCTTTTCTACCCTGGAACCAATAACATTTATTGGTCCCATGGTGAAGTGGGAAACCACCTTCAAGACATCTAACAAATGGTAAGAATTTCACCCCATAGAGAAATGTATGACACCATCGTCTTGAATTAAAATTTAGAGAATGATCCCTTTTATAATATGGTATTGGCGAGATACATGCATATTATTATTATATTAAATCTAAAAATGGAGATGAGTATGCATTCGATTATCAATTTCACAAATTGGATTTATTTTTTCCATTATATATGTGGAATTTGGGTGGCTGTTGTATATTCTCTCCAATGACCTTCTTAAAAAGTATGTGATAGTGATGGCTCATATTGGGTGATTTTAGAGGTTAGAGATTATACCTTTTGGAGATATTGTGTGACCTCAGATATCTATCTGAGCCCGATAATAGAAGATATTATGGGTATGTTATTGAATAGTTGGATTTTCTAGGTTGGGAATATGAACTCAATGATCCAAGTTTGAACATTGGTAATGGAAGTGTGGCATGATGAATGATGGAATATCAATTTGGAAGTACCAGTCCTTGAACACCTTTACCAACTATAGGGACATATTCAACTAGGAATAACCCCATATTGGATCATTGGTCATATCTAGTTTTTGTTTGGATATATATGGGAGCACATTCATTGTTATGAATATTAAATCACAAGATGGATCCCTAATGCTTCATCCCATCCTTGAATATTGAATATATATTGAGTTAGGTCCATGTATCTAAGCCTTAGTGAGGTTAATGAAGCACTAATAAAATCAAACAGCTGCAATTTTACTCCATTTTTGCACATCGTCTTGACCAATTATTGATAATATTGGTTGTTCCCTTAATAAATGTTAATTTATGGTATCTCTTTGGGATGGGGTTCTCAAATCCAAAGTGGATGAGATAGTTATATACAAACCTTATACACATTATCAATTTTCTCCCAAGTTTTATTTCATTAAACGGATCTCGCATCTTCCTTTGGTCAGCGTTCGTGGGGTTTGACATCATCGAGTGATCCACCAATTTTTGAAGAAGTTAGAATGTGAAGATACCAAGGCTGAGA
This sequence comes from Viscum album, assembly GCA_963277665.1. Lineage (NCBI taxonomy): Eukaryota > Viridiplantae > Streptophyta > Magnoliopsida > Santalales > Viscaceae > Viscum > Viscum album. Next base: position 368,185,287 of record OY728166.1, read on the forward strand.
TAATACATCTGAATGATGATTCTTCATCTCTATTACTCCGTATTATGATCAGGCTTGGGTAAAAACATACCAAGGTGGTGTTCGAGGATAGATATCAACTCACGTGCAAAGACCTTTTTCTTCAATAAACCCTCTAAATATAGCAACACTAGATCTCAATGAAGACCCGTGTGAGATTTCAAAGAAGATACCCTGTTCCAATAATGATTATTTTGATTCTATAATAGACCTTGTTGGAGAATTTAGTCCTCCAACACATGATATTGATGATACACCTTTCAAGTTAAGATCACTTGAGGTTTCTTCTCCATTCCTACTGAATCAACTAGTTATTCCTCCCCCATACTATTCATTCCTTATTGGTCAGAATGTATTATATGAAATGTAACATGATTTGGAAGGAGACCCATGAGTATATTGCTAAGAGTCCCTTGGAATTATTTTGTGACCAAGGGGTCCACCTCCATCAGTTATTTTATGAATTGGGGGAATATGGTTTTTTTCGACAACCATTGTATGGTATCCTAATGAAACTTCCCTCAACTCGGTGAAGTCAGGGCACCCATGAAAGATATTTTCAGGATCATGTAGATGAGTCTTCAGTTTTTTGATAGATGAAGGAGACATAAGAGGCATTGGAGTAGGGTCTCCAGTTGATATATGAACTTCAAGATTAGATGGATGCTTGGATTGTTCATATATGAAGATGTAAGGAGATGATTTCCATTCTGTGGTATAGTGTTTCAACATCATCATTCTCATTGGCCACTGATCAAAAGTGGGTTGAAGGTCTGACTACATTTGTAAGGACACTCTTTCATGGGGTAGAAATAGGGGAGGCATAAAGAGATACACTCTAATGTTCCATCAACGCTTCCTGAAAGACACTTATTGATCCTTCCATCACTATTGATCAACAATTATCATAGTTTAACCCATGTAATGCATTCTATATTTGAGGAAAATTTTGAGAGAATAAAAAATTTGGAGATTCTTCCTTATTTTTTTCAATTTTAATTGATAAATATTCTAATCCTTATATAATAATAGCCAATTTTCATTCCTTCACAAATTGCATGATATATTGGTTTTTCAATATAGTGAGAACTTCTTACTCTACCCATCCATTCAAGTTATATTTGAATGAAAAAATTCCATGTATTTCTTGTTAAAATTATAATAGATTACATTTGAGATATGCTCGTCAATGATAATAAAAATGAGATCCTTTATTGATAATTTGTTTACGATATCTTGAAATCACAGGATTTGTAGAAGGATTGTCTGGGTAGGATGTATGTCTCAGGGGGAGTGTTATCAAGCCTTATCCAAAGTCGATAGCTTTGGTTATAGAATCTTTATTACTTCTAAGGACATACAGGAGTACATAAAAGATTTTTTAGGAAATTTTTTTACTGTTCTTTAGTTTAGGGTCATCTAACATGAACATTGATGTGCTGTAGTTTAGGGTCTTTTAGCTCAGATAGAATATTTCTTTAGATTAGGTTATTCTAAATCAGACCTATATGTTCTTTAGTTTAGGGTCTTTTATATCAGATCGAACGTCTCTTTAGTTTTTCTTATTTTATCTCAGGCCTAAAATTTCATTTTTTAGGGTCTTATGGCTTGGACCGTGATGTGATTTATTTTAGGTTCTTCTAGCCCAAACCTAATATAGCTTTAGTTTAAGGACTTTTTACATGGTCCTTATGACTCTTTAGTATAAGGACTTTTATTTCTGACCTTATATTACTTTACATGAGGGTATTTTAGCTTGGACATTTTGTCACTTCAGTTAAGGGAATTTTTACATGGAACTAGACTTGTTTTTATTTAGGGTATTTTATCTCAAACATGATGTTTCATTAATTTAGGGTATTTTAGATCGGACATGATATTATCATGTAATATGGTGAAAACATTTCCTGAGTATTTCAAACATAATGAGGTGTTGAGAACTATTGTAGTGATGTCAAATCTCATAAGGATTAGAATTTCCTTTTTCGGAGGGACTGATTTTTGATGACCATAGGATCATATGCATGTTCTGTTGGTATGTGTTCATATTCAAGAAAAGCATCCAAGAATTCGATAATATTTCCTAGAGGCCATGGAGGATTTATGGAGGTAATGTGGTTGAAGGAAAAACACTTGGGATACTAGGTCCTCCTAAATAGCTAGAATGTGGGTGATATAAATCATATCCCAAAAGTTTGAGTCCATGAATCTTAGATGGGGTAGATATTCCAAGGATGACCCATAACACTCTAAGGTGATGAGTTCCATCATAGTCTTGTTGAGGTTCACAAGGATTAATTGTCTTTTCAGACAAGGAGGTGATACCTTTAGTCAGTGGGATAAGGCCCTTTGATGTCGATAGTCTGGAAAAGTAAAATATGACCACCACTTCTTTCTGAGGACAATGAAATATTTTCAAAGACACAAACATATATATGATAATGTTGGATATGGTAAGAAGTCTATCCATGAATGGTTTTGGAACTGTAGAAAAACATAGTAATTAATGCGAAGCTCGAGCCCTACACCATGTGGTTTCGAATCATGATGTGTGGGTTATCAATGGTTCAAGAATGGAATGTCTCATTCCAAACCTGAGAAATGGTAAAAAACATGGTGACATAACATCAAGGATGTTGAATATGTTCGGATAGTTTGTATGAAGGCTGTAAATCACGGTCCAAAGTTCTCATATTTGGAGGATTATATGGGAAAATTATATCAGGAGTATTTTATACACTCCAAGGTGTTTAGTGCTTCTGAGATGATTTCAGGGCTCATAAGGAATGTAATTTCTTTTTTCCAGAGTGAAACATTTGGTTAACCACAGTCGAAAGATATGCATGATCCATAGCAATTCATCCATAGTCAAGGAAAGGGTACCTCAAATCTGGATATCTTTTCCATGGTCCACGAAATGTTTATGTTGATCCTAGCCACCCAGATAATAAATTTTTATTTGTGTAAAGTGTAATATCTTTGGTTTATAACACCCTAAAGGTTTCATCACTACCTATAGAAAATATTCTCATGGCGAGGATACTTGAAAAATAATTTTTCAAACATATCCCTAGACCAAGGAGTCTAGCGAGAATAGCATGGCTTTTACAAGGGCTAAAAAGTATTCCCTCTAAGATTTATTCCTTATTTATGTGTGCCATATTTTTCTCTTAAACTCTAGTGATGAAGAATATAGTGAGTAAAAACTGGATTTTTCTTTCAGGTTTCCCTTTTCGTGTTTTGAACCTGAAAATGTTTAGGTCCCTTTCATTATCATATTAGGGTCATGTGATTTGGACCATTATGGGGTAGAGTCTAAGGTTATATAGGTTTCACCAAAACACATGTAGTTTATGTTCATGACTCACATGTACTAAATATGGGATCTATTAAACAAGATTCTAATTAGGATACCCAGGATCAATGGCACTCCAACATTTTTCTAAGTGTGAGGTAGAAATGTTCAAAATCATGGATTGAGTTTATATGGTTATGGGTAATTATATGGGATATTCATATGAGAAGATGAACAAATCACCCTAAGGTGTTTATTTTTTACTCGATGATTTAATACTCACAAGAATTATAAATACCTTTTATATTGGGCCAAATTGTCACCAGTTGGTGGGTCTAAAATCCTTATTCATCAATATCATGGATGAGCCATGTGATCAGTTTTTTTACAAGGTCTATGAGAGGATTGTATAATCCTGAGGTATTAAAGACATGATTTATAGAGAATGTATTGGGGTTATTATAAAATATGGTAGAAGAAACCTACACTATGGTTGACCTAGGAAAGGATCTTATGATCCTTCTATAAGGAATGAAAAATGGGTGATGGTATGAAAATTTTATCATCGTGAATTATTGAAAATTTCCAGGCAATTTAATTTCATATGGTAAGGAAATTTTGTATGTATTTTATCATCATGTGGTAAGGACATATTTCCTGGTAGTTTATTGTCATGTGGTATGGAAACAGGAACCGATGTGAATGTATAGAAATTATGTGGTTGAGAAAAAGTGTTAAAGTCTATGAACCACTATATATCTCATGAGAATTGGAATCAAACCACACATAGTTATGAAAATCCATGCAGTTTAAAATCATGTAGTGATGATGTGGATACCCCAACGTTGAAGGGTAGTATTGTGGTTGGACCCATGAATGGAATTATGGGTGTCACTATATATCCGATTTTGATATAAATCAAGACACATAATGTTCTTAAATAAGTACCATACAAAGGTTGGCTACACACATGAAAATGGGGGAATATGAATTTTCATTTTATGGGATCAGGCCTAGTGTCAGAAATTTGGACATCGATATATATCATGTGAGGATAGGAATGAAGTCACACATAGTTCTTGAATTTGAAATATTCTTTGTAGGTCTAGAACATATGTAGAGGTGGGAATTATTTGTGTTAATTATTATATATTGGAGTAGGATTAAATATCCATGAATAACTACATATATTGTAAATATATGAATCAAGGAACACATAGTTCATTAAGAACAATGCAGTTTAACATCTTACAGAAAGGAAGAAGATTGGACAATGTGGAAAAGTGGTGATGTTGTGGCTGGGCCCAACTATTAATGTTTGGGTACCACTATTTATCTCAAGAAAATTATAATCAAGCCACACATAGTTATAAAATAACCATGTTGTTTTATATCATGTGTCAAGTACATGGGCTTTGTGAGATAAAGAGGGATATAGTAAATGGAGGTGTGGTAAAAGACCAACATCAACCGTTGTTGTCCTATCAAGAAAGTTTTACAATATTATCCATTTTCATGTCATTCAAGGGATATAAACTATGTAATTTAACATCATGTAGTGAGGAATCATGGTATTCCTTTTATGGTCATGCATTCAGGATTGGGATGGGCATGTCAAAATATGTTATTCCTTGTTTGTACAGGGAAGTCCTTGTTTAGACTCCTAATCCCATCTGAGATATGATTGGTGTAAGAAAAAATGAATGTGAAGTGTTCTTCTCACCATGAACTTTCATTTAAGAGGTTAGGGAAATTTTGTATCAAGTGGTGTCTGGGAAAAGATATAAAATAGAGGCATCCATAAGAATATCATTCTAAATGAGAATCAATCCATACTTTGTTCTTATAAACCCATGCATTTTAACATCATGTGATAAGGATGTGGGTAAATTTATGTGAACAATGATGGATATTATAGATTCATACAGTTTTATGTTTTGTTTTAATAATGTATATCACCTGTTGTGAAGGAAAAGTTTTGTTTTGGGTCTGTGTGGTTTCACATCATATGTTAAGAAATTTTTCCTTGCACTATAAATACATGAGGAAGGTATATTTTTATTTCAGTTTAATGTAATGTGATAAAGAAATTGGACCTCCTGACCTGAAATGATAGTATCCTATATATCTTTCTAATAATATAGGCCTGAGTGTCACTAAATATATTTTAATAGTATGGATGAAGTCATACATAGTTCTTAAGGAATCTTGAAGTTTAACGAAATCTAGTTAGGATGAACTCCATTTAGTTTATCATCTTGTGGTAAGGATAGATTTTTACAGTTTAACATCATTTACGTAGGATGATGAAGGGACTTACACTGATGTGGGATCCCATCTGATGAAATCTTATTCAATGTATTTCTTGATAAATATCTAATTTTTGGCAGGTGTGACACAATTTCCATCAATGGTGTCTAATTAGTAGGCTCTATTATGAAGATTTTATCTCCCCTCCCTCTCAGGGGGGGTGGGGGTTCTCAAGACCATTCATACCCAAGGATCACCTTCCCCCTTTTCTGACATTCTAAAATCCATAATTTCTTCCCCTAGTTATGTTGATCCTGATATTCCAGAAAGTCTCATATCTATACCATGGATATACTCAGATATCTTTATAACTATCTGAGTTCAATGATTCCATATATCTCTTCTCCCTAACGTTGATGGATTGATTCTGTAATCACTGACCTTCAATTGATGCATTTTACTGCTTTTTCTTCATGTCCTGGGGTTTATACAAATGCATGATTATTGGGCTTCTTGATCTAATTCATGTCAGGATTCGGTTTGGATGGATGGAGGACCATGTTATTGCATGGTCCAAGGCACATTGATGATGTAGTGACTCCTTCTCTTACTTTATTTAGTGGAATTCTTAATTTCATATGCAACACGATAATCCAACTATGACTATATGGGTATGAATCCCATCTCTCCCATTACTATTTCAGAACCCCTCTATCATGCTTTCTACTAGGGAACATAGTTGGTTGGTAACTCTACTCCAATAGAAAAATAGATGCAATGTGTCACCATGTCTATCTCCGTGTCTGTGTGGTGGTTGATGTCTCTAATCCTCTAGTGAACTGGGTATCGATAACATATGGTCAAGAATTATGGTGGGTAAAATCTATGGATTTTGAGTCATGGTTTGATTACTATCTATCATGAAACATTTTTGGATATGTTGCTTTGGTCTAATGTAGAGGGCATCTAAGCCTGAAAACACATGAGATGATAAAGGAATACCATACTATTTATGTTGTTTTTTCAGAAGATTATGTGAAAGATATGGTCTGTGATAGAATTGATCGAAGAACTGGTAAGATTTTTTGTCATGAGAGGTCGATGGATCATGCAATGTTGAAACCAAAAAAGGCGATTCCCACTAATCCAAATGTTATTACAACCTGTGATAGGGTAAATAGGGATTTATAGGTGGTGAGTCCTCCAGGGGAATATGATAGTAAGAGAAGTGATTCGGTGCCATGTGACTCTAAAGTTTGAGAAGGTTTTGTTGATAATACTATGATGCTTTGGGATCCCTAGGCCAATGGCGGGTTCAATCATGAGTGAGAGCCTCCAAGGGAGACATGTCATCTACAAGAAGTGATAACCATTGATCTGGGAAATCACTTTGATCAATAGTCTACTGATGATCTAATATGGGAGACTAAGGATGATGGACCTGAGGCGAGTGAGGAATAATTGGATCCAACAATGGAATTTTTAGTGGAGGAGGCAGCCTTTGAGGATACTAATACACTTCCCCCAATTCATGGGTCATGGTTTTCTGTAGCCATCCTACTTGAATATGGTTGTACAAGACACTGGAGGATTGAAAACCATCATTCTAAAATTGAATCACAAAAAGGTCAGCTCCAGAAATTCAGAAGATGATTAACCAAGTGACAAAGATGGGGTCTCTCAGCCCGAAATGGATATAAGAAGGATGAATTGGTTGGGACTGGATCAAGGAAAGGGAAACAATGGAACAATATGATCAGGAATTGTTTGATTTCCAATGGGGGAGAAAAAAATCAAGACCTTGTACAGACTAATATAACACCCTTAACATAATAGTAATGAGATCGTCAGGTAAATAATTTTGTAAGGGTACCAAATTTAAGTCGAGGGAATCTCCATTTTCTAAAAGTGTGAAATCAGCCTTTGGTAAAAATTGTGTGTTGAAATATTCAAAGGATTATAATACCTCAGTGGTAAGAGATGAGGTGTAGTAGTTTTCACTGTTGGTTGAATGATCAGATAGGGAGGGAAGTCAATTGGGAGGGGAGATGGAGGAAATCTCGGAACCAGTTCAAAATTATAAGGGAGTAATGTAGAGGATGTTAGAAAAGTTGGTTGATGTAGGTGAATATTCTTTGGGTATCTTTCTAGACCATAGAAGAAACAACTTTAGTAGACTCAGATCATCCTTGGGACCTCCATAGGCACTCTGATGAAGAGAAGATAGAAATGTTCTTGACTATTCTCACTTCTAATAAGGACGCAGAGTGGATAAATGAGAACCCAATCTATGTGGAAACACATATAGATCATGGAGACTGGAATTTCAAGAGGAATTTAATTTTGAATAGAGGATTCAATGCTATGAAGATAACAGTGGATAAGTTCTTGAAAATGTGGGACAAACTGCCCCATCAATTCAAAGTTGTTATCGAAACAGATCAGAAAAAAATAGGTAATGGATATTTCCTATAAATTATATAGAGAGGTTACGACTAATGGTTTTAAGTTGGTTTTTAATAAAATTTTTTGTTCTTATTGTTTTTGATGGCTCTTGGTTAATTGGGAGGTTTCACATTTTTTCCTCAAAATTGTTTTTAATAAAAATTTAGCTTTTATGGTTATGTATGACATTAGTCCGTTCCCACTACGGTTCCAGTATTAGGGGATTCCTTCAATGGAACATCGGGGTTATGAGGGCCAACTGTAGTTATCCTTGATGGAACTAACAAATGTAAACCTTTCCATTGAAGGATCATTCTCTCTGACTACGATGGTCCTATATGTTGTGCAATGTTCACAATATGTTCTAATCTAGCCATTAAAATTCCTTTTGTAACTTTTTTTATTCTTCATCATTTGAGAGCTATATGAAAATCAGTATTCATAATAAAGGTAGTTGGACCTCTATAGATAGCACTACCTTAGTCTCACACACCAATGATTATGGAATTACCTATGTCTAATTATGATTGGGGGTATTGGATGTCCATAAAGCATAGAACATCTTTTCTAGATAATAATTCTTATCATTGTTCAACATATTTAAGAGTATATTTGATAAAGTGTTTTCGATGGACTCAATCTTTCCATTTTCAATGCATGATAAAGAGATGAGTGATTGGACTTGATATTATACTCCCAGTAGAGTCTCTTCAATTATGTAGAATAGAAGTTGGTCTTATTGTCTGTTAATATTGTGTGAGGGATCCAGAACATGGTGATGATATAGGACTTCATGAAGTTGATGATATTATTTGTCCTGTATTCTTTATGGGGTATTAATTTTTCCTATTTAGAAAATAATATTGTATTAGAAAGGATATTGTTGAACTTATAAGTTATGGCATGCAGACATTTTTCCAACACATCCATTCCCCAAATAGAAAATTTCCAGTAATATTTAGCTATATGTAGAAACTCTTAGGGATTATGGATGTGTTTTACATTGTTCTAGAATTCATAAAATTTCATGGTGAATTCCACATAGTCTTATATAATAGTTTTCCAATAATATCCCAAACAAATTATTTTGTGGGAGAGAATGGTCTCAGACTGATGGGTGCCACAAGAGATTATATGGAGTTCTTACATGATGGAAAGAATCTCTCCATCTGATATGCATCTGATGAGGATTCCATCAAAACATCATTTAAAGATGGATTTATTCTCATTTGGACCATCCTATAGAGTAAAACATCCTATATGGTGGAAAATATGTTCCATTCCATCACTATCTATTGAAATAATCATGTTTTGGAGATATCTAATTATGGGATCCAACCATCCAAGGGTGGGAATTGGATCATCATGCTCTGGGGTGGTGCTAATATAATTGATTTCATCCACATCACATATGATGATTGATGATACGATTAATTAATGTGTGATACAGAATATTTCTTCCCTGGATTAGGGTCACCTGGTATGGTGGCTACATTAGAAAGTGCATCATTAAAATCATTATCTAATCGAGGAACATGATGTAGTATGGGGAAGAACGGAATTATTCCATCAATCCCCTGACATAGCTAGAGAGAGGGGCTATTACTTCACTTTTAATAGAATATTACCCATTTATTTTCCTTATAATCAATTCTGATCCCCCTTTGATATTAATGTAGTATATAGGAACCTGTAGGGATATTTTCTATCTAGTGATGAGGGATTAATATTCATTATCATTATTTTTGTTTCCTTTATATAGTGAGAAATAGTAGAAAAAATACTTTTTCTGGAGAGAAAATACAGTCCCAAGACCAACACAATTGAGCTTTTAGTCTTCCATCCATGTACGAATAAGGCTTCAAGAGGTTCCTGCAAAGTACATATCCTATGTCCCAGGAGTGTCATGGGAATGAAAGACCTACTTATAGGTAAGATCCATTTCTTTGTTGTATCTTCTTGGGAAGGATGTTCTATAATGAAATCGTTCAGGTATTTCCCTTTCACTGACTTTTGTGATATGAACTGAATGTCATATTGCTTCAAAATGACCAACGATCAATCTAGGTTACCATTGAACATAGGATGACCAATGATGTACTTAATAAGGTCACTATGAGATACTATGTTCACTTATTTTTGCTACATGTAATGCCTCAATGTTTTCCCCATAATTATGTGTTCCAGGCAGTTCTTCTTTACGTTATAATATCTACTCTTTGTACCTAACATCGTCCAACTAAGGTAGTAGAATTTTTTTTACTTCTCGAATCATTTTTCTATATAAGGTGGGTATCGAGTGAGAGTTCCATAGAAGCTAAATATTATATGGGTGGCCTCCCTACCACCATAGGTATCAAAACTGGTTGGTGTATCAAATACCTTTTGATACTTTTGATGGATTTTTTACAATTATCATCCCACTGATAGGAAATTTCCTTCTTCATTATCATTGTAAAGAGAAGAGTTTTTCCAACTAGGTTGGCTATGAATCACTAATGTAGGAGAGGTTCCCTTGGAATCCCATTAGTTATAAAAAATTTCTAGGAGGTGAAAATTTTAAAATATCACAAGTCTTTTCTAGATCTTCCTCAACATCATGGTGGTGTTCCACAACGATAAGGAACTTTCCTAATGTTACCATGAATGAAAATTTTAGGTTATTCATATAAACTATGTTATCATAAAATTTCGAATATTTTCTATAGATCCTTTAAGTTATCACATCGTTTTTGGGTATTAACAACCTTGTCATTGACATAACACTTGTCCATCCTTCCCATGAATGGATTGAGAATTTGATGCATGGTGTGTTGATATGTGGTTCCAACATTTTTTCTTCAAAAGGGAATAACCTGATAGCATAATATCTTTTGAGGTTATCAAAAGGTAGTATCTTCTTCAGTAGTAAGGGAAAATTTGATCTAATTATACCTTAAGTACCTATCCACGAGGGAAAGGTCGTAGAATCCTACAATCTCACCGATCAAGTGTTTTTTGATCAGAAATTGGAAATAGTTCTTAGGGAAATGCTGATTGAGGTATCTAAAATTGATGCAGACCATAATAATCCCATTATTTTTATGGATGGGGATGATGTTATAAATCTATCCTGGGTATTTCACTTCTTGAAAAAAGTTTACATTAATAAGAATGTCAATTTCCATCACTATATTGGTGGTACGAGAGGTGTGCAACAACCTGGAAGCCTGTTTGAAACCTTGGTTCTCATTGGGTAGTCCATGATTGTGCATAGCCACATATGGATTCATTATAGGGATTTTTATACCTCAAGGAGTGAACATATAAATGATTCATTATAAATTCAATTTATATATCTTTCTATTTGAGGGGATGGAGGAAGTAATCAAAATAGGCGGTGGGTATTCTTCTATTTCCAGATTTAATCTTTCCAAGCCCATATATGGTAGTGGAGACACCTTCCTTGAATGTGAGAGGGACATTACTAAGATCATCCTCATATTATAAAAAATCTTATTTTGTGGATTAATTTTTAGATGATGCTATAAATCTAGGAGATTCTTTGTCACTATCAGAGTGATGGAATCAATTAGAAGAGACATTATCAACCCTTTCTATCTGAGTAATCATAGAAGGAGGGCGAAGATGATTTAATTTTACACTATCGCTGAAGAAATGAGGGGTTTGGACATCTGGGATTAGATCTGTTACCTTGAAAAAATTTATAGGGAGCACATAGTTACTATCGAGCATACTCCAGGGGTTTACCAGGGTAACACCCAAGACATTGGCAGTTGCAAACTGTATATCATCATCCACATTTCTTTCATGCCACCTTTCTTGTATAATTTTACCATAGAATATGTGGATCAACATTTATTGATGGGGGTGTTGTCACCAAATAATATGTTGACCTTTCCATCAATGGGGTACTTTAGACACCGTTGGAATGCTGATGGTACTGCCAAGCGTTTATAGAGCCAGGGCCTTCTGATTATTAAATTTTATGTGGTGTCTTGTTGAATAACCCTGAAATTAGTGTCATATGTGAGTTCACCAATCTGGGTTTCAAGTATGATCTACCCAATAAGACTTTAATCAGGCTTATTATACCCTTTAATGGTCAGGTTTATATGAGACAGGTCCCCTTTTCCATATCTAAAACATCATAGTGTTCAAACCAGGATAAGATTGATCTCAGAATCATTATCAAATAGACCCCATTGGATTTTGACATTATTGAGTCTGCCCAAAATATATAGGTTATTGATGCCCCCTTGAGTGGAATTTTCCAAGTCTTATTAAGTAAATAGATGGAGACATGACATTTTGGGGACATAGTCTCCACTCGATAGACCTCAGATGTAGATACTTCTATCTCAGACCCCTTTTGGATCTCGAGGGATTCAACATGTGCCTCCCTATGTTATTTTGAATGGTGAAATGTATCAAGGATTGAGAACTTTATTGGGACAACATCCAAATATTTCATAATGTTTTAAATTGGTGCCACATGTTAGTGATTCATGATAAGTGAATGATCATGGGTATGATGTTCAGGAGCTGAGGCATCTGAGGTGGATGGGTCTGGTGATTGTGAAAAATTCATGGGGACCTATTCTTCTAGTAGTGAAGGTCATACATGCCTTTCCCATTTTATGGGTGGATTGGATTGAATCCCTCTACTTGGTAATGTAATAAAATCAGATACATGGGACTTTTGAAAGAATCTTGGTAACCACCTTTACATTTTGGGCCCCACTAAAGTGAATGTGCACAATTTTCATCCGCTTATATGTCCTACATGGGGATATGAATAGAATATTGGGTCTAAACATGTATAAATTATCCCTTGTATCCTTGGTTTGGTGAATGCGGTCTCCCATTCCATGGTTATTTGAAATATATTTATATATGGGGGAGTACTCATCATTAGAAAAGTGGTTTTCCATGAATATCACATTGAAAGACCAAAAGATGAGCTCTTCATATAAAGGGGATAAAATTTTATGGGGAGATACCCATGCTGTAGTTATTTTAGGGATGAAATCTTTATGAGTTATGGCTTGAGTTGGTGTAGAATATGATTTTTTCACTTCTATTTCTTCCTCTTTTTGGTGGTCATTCCCACCATTGGGAGGTACTTATAATGTTTCTTTCTTAGTTAGTGGAGTTATTGGGGGTATGAAAAACTATGCATTCACAGTGTTGTGAGCTAAATAAACTTTTTTTGAGTCATCCCATAGTAAAATATTTGTGCAAGCATGGATAAAACATTATTCTAAACACCATCTTCTTTTGACGAGACAACAGTTATGTATGCTACCTACATTGGATATTTGTATAATGCCACCTATCTAGAATAAATAATGACTTGAAGGAAATATTTTAAGATAAAGTAGCCTTGGATTCTATGACCAAGACAACTATGGAATGGGCAGTAGTTTTCATGATATTGGAGGCTAACCTCATCAGGATTTCTAGGATGTGGCATCTTGAGAAGGTTATTATACATGGGGGTCAATAAATATCTAAGTAATTTTTCATTTCAGAAGGAGTATAAATTTTCACTCATTCCTCAAATCTCAGAACCCCTGACTTCTCTGTTCTTCTGGTTGATGGATGTTCTATGGTTTTCACCAATCAACCAGAGGCACTGGGCAGTTTGGAGCTTTCTAGGTGTTGGGATGCGTACTTTTGATGGGTTGATGGTGAAAGATGTATCTTCTTCTCTCCCTGTCCTTTTCCCATATTATTTTGACATGAGAAATGTTTTATACCTTGTTCATTGAATAGACTCCTCAATACATTATTCCATTTTAAAAAACTCTTTGAAACCACCTGAATACTTCCGGGAGATCAGAGGTATCTGTAACTCTTCATTGATATTTTTAGAAATGAGTTCCAACAATTTATCTTTCAAGATATGGATGCTAAGAGAATTGTATAATATTTTCCCTCTTTCATTGAAATTGGAAACCCACTCATTATATCATTTATTATAGTTTTTTAGTTGAAAATAATCATTTTTATCAGTATGGAGATGAAATAATAATGAAAATTATGATGAAGGTCTTCCCATACTGCAACAAATCCTGTTGGTAGGCTGCAATAACATAAAAATGATAGCCATGATAGATGTTGTACAAAACACCTCAAATTTGTTTACTCCTATTGATCTGAAGGTCCCATCATCTTCCCACATCATGATACAAAGTGTGTGGGAGGTTTTTATAGGATTTCATGTACTGTCAAAGGTAGATAATATAGTATTGTCTAAGTTGGGTGTATTAGGAGAAACATCCACCCATTCGGGATATGGATTCCTCTCAGTCTATATAAATATGTTTCATCCGTACATGGATTTAATTTGATTAGACAAGGACTCAATGATCTTATGTAAGTACAAGGGAAATTGTTTGGATGTTTTCTCCAAATCACATGAAGTAGGTAGGGTCATATGAGGTGGTCTTACTTTCGTATAATGCTGATTCTTGATTCATTCAATGATAGAATGATTTCCCGGAAAAGGTAGAGGGTTTATCCTAAATGGAGGTAAGGCACTATCATATTCAAATTCCTCATTTATATATATGTTATTTCTAGATCGAAAACTATTTTGATTCTTGGATACTTCCCCTACTAAACAATCAGATACGGGAGAGATAATATTCATCTCTTCTTATATGTGATACCCAATAAGAATATTTCCTATGATTAGCTTCTCATTTATTTGATGGGGATTTTGTATTCCACTCTCATATTGTGACATTTATACATCCATTAATGTAATCACAACTATTTTGGTTAGTTATTAGGATGTAGCCACACATTTCCCCTTTTTCATTTCCATCATTCCATCAAGGAGGTGGAAAATCATTATTCATTGGTGACAAATTTTATTGGCTTATTTTGTTCGGAGTGCACGCAAACTCATTTATTTCATCCAAATTACCCCCTATTGGGGTATATTTTTCATGTTTAGTACCTTTTTATTTCTTTCTAGATTCACAATATCTTTCAGGTTGATAGTGATGACATTCACAACGGAATATTGGGCAATGGTTGTTGTTCAATCACTTTCAATGCAACTAGATGATTCTACACTACACTTATTAGTGTCATTATTTGAACAATTGTACAAGTTGGGATGTTTTTATTAAGAACAAAGAAGATTGAGATCTCATTTTCCATAATATCTTTCTATCTTGGACTATGTGTAATGAAATAGAGGGAGTTTTTGGTCATGATTTCAAAATGGGCATCAACCAAAAAAGTTTTTTTCTGAGGTGGAAGGAATATGTGAGACATTAAACATTTCCTTACTAACCTATAGAAGACAAATTCTCTCTCTGGTGATGATGATATTGAACATTCCCCCATCTCTCTAGGGAGGGGATCGTCTTTGACTGAAATTTATACTGATTGGTCTTGTTGTCGGGGATCCAATGATTCTATTTACGGACTTGATGACCCTTGAGATGAAAATGAAGAAATAAATTCCCCCATACCAATTTTATGGGTTTGATGTGGAATCAAAAATTATTCTTCCTAGACCCACTCTAGGGATGATGAACCTAGATATTGTTATTAAGATATAAATTTCCTCATCCCAGCAGTCTGAGGTTCTCTTGAAACTATCAAGGATATGTACCAATTCCTCTCAATAATTGATGATATGAGGGGTGGAGGTGGCTCTAGATATTCTCCTAGCCTGGGGGGGGGGGTCCACTCATAGATAGTTGATATGGATGATTTTATTACATCCCATTTGATTTGGGGTAGTTGTGTTCATAGAGGATCTGGGTGCGACAATAACTGATGATGAGATCCATTCTTTTTAATGTTTTTTTTCAAAATGATTGAAAATTTTGTATCCCTGTACAAAATTCATTCACATTACTTAAAGGGTCATAGTTTGATGTTTTTTTAGATATCCTCTCCCTATGTTCATGAATTCTGGGAATTATTGAAATGTAGGAAGTCCATTGTAGTGACCAACTAGCCCGATCATTGCCAGGTCCCCTTATTTCTCCAAAATCAATAACATTACAGGATGTTGGATTTAAGGTTCTCTATTGTTCCATAGGTGTGGAAAAGTGAAATTCTCCATATTGTCCCCACACACAAATTTGGATACATAATTTTGTTACAGAGATCAGATGAAAAAGTTTCATAATACAATGGCGGAACGTCTGTTATAGAATTTTGTTATGATTTTCCATTTTTGGATCTAGAGTTATGAAGATTCCGACATAGTCTAGATAAAAATATAGTATCTTGATTTTCTGAAGGTGACATCAGTATCATGGATGAGTGAGATAATTATCCTTCAATATATGATTAGTTTCCCACATATTTTGGTTTAGATAAGGAACAAAATAATTTTCAATACCATCTAGGATCTCATAGATAGTTGTACCCAGGGTCTAGAACATGACGGAAAGGTTGCTTTTGATGAACACTCTCCATATGTTTATGTAGGACTCCTAGTCCTCAATCTTACATGCCTCCATCTAGTCAAATAGTAAAATATGGCTCTAATAGTCACCTGATGATGGAAGTAGCGTGATTCTGGAAGATGATGGGGAAACATATACAGTTGACCCCAATGTTTTAAGAACCTCTATATACGAGGGTGTCAAAGTTTTTAACACCACTCTATATAGAGGTGTCTGGTAAAGGAGTGGATTTCCATGTCCATGGGAGATATCTCAATCGGGAGTTTGACCGCGATGGTCGATAGGAGTATATTCGATGCAATATATATCTCCACTACCTTGATGACGAATATCATGGTAATGAATGTCTTCTACTTCCACTTTGATAGAAGATTTGATGGACCATTGTCGGGTTGAGAATATGTCTTAAAAAACCTTGAGGACACTGGTATTGAGAAGATTAGAAATATGGTCCCTGTTCTATGTTGTGGTCAAAATATGTTGACCTGCCTTTTGGGATTATCCAAGGATATTAGCCTATTTTATGATGGTTTCTAAAACTGGTGTGTAACTTTCTGGTGCTACTAGAATATGATCCAACTACTGGGAATATATTTTCACATTAAAATAATTTATATCATTATTGAAATGAATATGATTCTTTCATGAGTCATGTTTCATTATAACTTGGTGATACTTAGTCAAGATGGTAGTATGATGCCGATCCTAATTCATTGGGATAAACCACTGGTCTTTATTAGTAGGATTATGAGCCTACCCCAAGGCATGTTCTGCTCTCACTTGGTGAGCCCTGGTTGGAAAAATAATGTGAGCCAAGTCTGTATATGAATTCCCTGATTGAATATGCCTATGGACCTTTATAATGGGAGAAGAAATATGATCCCACTTCGATATTGACTTGGAATGGTGATGGTGCAGTCATTCATTGGAGGAAGTAGGAATATATTCATTGATTCTATGATCTATTGGAATATTCCATATAGATTCAATAATTGGAATATGAGATTGTCCATAGGATTTTTCCACTATCACATTGTCATTCCAAGCCAGAATTGGGATATATACCTGACCATGGGCCATTGGAGTAAGAGGTTAGACTTCTTAGATAGGAATGTGAACATGTCCTGAGACTGGTTCCCCTCTCACATGGTTATTCCTGGCCAAAACAGGGATATATGAAAAATACTAGGCATTTGGAATTTGTTTTTTGACATTCATTATGAGCATATTCCCCTATCCCGAGGCATGTTCTGCTCTCAAATGTTAATCCCCTATTAGAACAGGATTATGATACAAATATTATGCTTGTTCCTTTATCAAAATATGCTGATATATCCTTCTAAATGGGAGAGAAAGTGTGTTCTTTCTCTGGTACAACAACTTGTTCTTAATGATCAGAGTTTTTATTTTACTGGGTATCGGGATAAGAGAATCCTTGGGTCCCTTTATCTGTAGTTGTTATGTAATACTTTATTATAGATCTTCTTGTGTTTCAAAAATATATATACTTCATAGTGATGTATGTGAAGGGCTATGAGCCTACACATTTTTCATCTCTGTTATACATTGCCAAATGTCTCTGATTGAAATGGGGATATGTGCCTAGTTTTTTCCTCATTTTTCCATCTTAATTTACTGATGGGATTCATGCATGGGGTAGGGATATGTGCCTCCCATGCTCACTGTGTGAATATTCCCACATACATGTTCGAAGTCCGTAGGGATATTTTCTTGCTCACTGATTCCTGTCAGGATATAATAGTAGGCATCATCAGTAAGGGTGGGGATATGAACCCTCTCCTAGATGTCCAACACCTTCATCCCTTAGTGATACTTATCTGTTAATCATTTATGGGAATCAGAGCCTGTAACATTTCAGGTGGTGTCCTCTTCATGTGACTTATGGGTTCCTATGGGATTGTGTTGGTGACAAAAGTTGAAATTTTACCTTCTCAGTGGCACCTGAAATGGATATGAACCATATCATTCTTCATAATCCTCCTTCATGAGAGATTGAAGGTGGACATTTTCATTAATTTAAGACAATATCCTTAAATGGTTGGTTATAGAAACAATGGATACTTGCCTTAATTCCCTTCATGGGTGATATAGACTCACTATTTTCCATTCTTGGAGAACGTTATGGTAATATTCTATGGTTGGGATTATACCATGTCGGTGGTTCTCTCGAACCAAAATATTTTCCACCTATCATTGGAAATATTGTTTCAGTGAGATCATTTTCTGAACATTGGGGGTTGCTATTGTAGATAAGATACCAGAGCTAATTCAATATGAATAAATCATTACATTATATCGGGATGGTATCAATATCTATAGTCATGTAGAAAATAAGGAATAATTTCCCCAATTATTTCAATATCATAGGCATAATATTTTCAATCAGATATGCATGGTTAACACAATTTTCCGGATATTTCGGATCCATCCATTCTATTCATGTTGACTTATCAACACAAGGATGGACATATGGGGACCCCAATTATAGATGATCATCTGTAAGGTCATTCCGGTCGAACTTATTTATTTCTATAGGGCATGAAAAACAATGTATCCTGACATGTGATTATTATATTGTTTTAGAGATTCACATCAGGCATGTTGGATTTTTTCATATTGAGTGAAAACAAAATGGATCAGAATTTTATAACTGATCATTTTTTATTGAATATATTTACATTATGTTCACTATTTTTCACATGGTTTTTTTAGAGGTGGATGTGATCTTTCATACATTTTGAGTGTGGGGGATTTGTTTTTTGAACAATTGTTAACATCATATTACCATTTTTTCTCTAACTGAAAACTCCCAATGGTTCCCTCATCCATAACTAGGTACAACCATTCTTTATAAATGCATGTGGTTTCCTATATTTCTAGGCCAAGTTACTCTTGGTGACTCACATTTGTCGATAGGATGGGAGGTTAGGATTATCACACCATTTGGGGGGGGGGAATTATTTCCTACTCTATGACTCTATTATATATTTAAGATATGTTTTTGGGTCTCATCCTAATCCCAATGATGGGTTGTTACTCAAAAAAACTATCACGGGTTAATTATAATTTATAGAAAAAAACTGGGATCTATTTATTGAATCTGTCTATATGTATCTAAGGTTTCCATCATTCTATTATAATTAGTGGTATCTTATGTGCCAAAGTCATATAAACAGGTTCTTCAGAATAGATTTCCATGAAAATTGTAGATTAATATTACAAGAAGGGGATTGATCCATTATGAGTCATCCTACAAATCCTAGTTATTTTAGTAATCAACGTCCGTGTAGTTCTCTAGATGTTTTCAGTTTATTATTATGTGGAACGGAATTATATGGGTTCTTTAGGAGACCAAGTATTCATGCTCGGGTACCAGAGATACATCCTACATATTCTGAGTATAGATAGAATCAAATTTGTCATAGTTTATTTATTCACGACCTATATACTGATGTTAACTCTATCATTTAATAAAATCACATTGAAGTTGACATGATTATTGAAATTCCCTAAGCTCTCTTGAGCTATAATCATTGTGAGAAACATGAATGAAAAATGGTCATTCTGATTTATTATGATATGGGACATATATGATGGGAGTTTAGTGAGATGATTAATTGTGGCTCTAGAGCTACTAGATGATATGAAATGTATCCGGTTATGGAGGGAATTCGAATCCTCATAGTTTAGTTTATTTCTCTTTCCACTGATTGATGAGATAGAGTAATCATCCCTTGGGAATTATTGGGTTCTGATTGTCAATAGATGAATTTTCATAAGGATTACATCTAAATGGATGTTTATTTGAGATCTAGTATTAGGAAAGAATCCAAAATATTATGGTTATTACAGGAATCAGAGTTCCCATAGTTTCATCACACCCTTGGGATTGTACCTGAAGTATATTCTCTTATGTTGAGGATAATATTTCCATCCACTTATTATGGATTTACATATATATGTTTTGCTGGTTGGTAGATACTTATCATGATAATGACATTATTATTAAAACTCCCTAATCTCACATTAGCGATACTCATTGTGGGAAACATGGGATAGAAAATTATCAATATCATTTCTTGGAAAGTGAGGGGCTTACATATTAGGAAATCCTTCTGGAAGTCGAAGCCAGAATAGGTGGCCAATGTATCCTAAATACAGAAGGAATTAGAGTCATTGTAGATCCTTTGGTTGAGGCTTACACTCTAAGGTTTGCTTATAATTATTTGAGGTTTATGGTGAATAAGACTTCACCAATAAAACTCCTTAATCCCATGGGATCCATTCTCATTTTAAAAATCAAGGGATGTAAAGTTATGAATGTCATTACTTATAGATATGGGACTTATATACTATGATCACCCTATATTATCACTATATAAATAATACATTGAAGAGGTGGCTTACATATCATAAATATTTCATGAATTAGAGTGGTCATAGTTCCTTTGGGTTTTAATTACACTCTGAGGTTTCCCTAGTCTTTTAGGACATATCATGTTTTGTCACGGGTTGGGGATTACAGTAGGAGGTTTACCTATTCCTTCTTTTGTTGATGATATGGGATAATTATCATCTTATCCTAATATGTAGGAGAGTACTGTCTTGGAATATATGAACAAAACTAAATGATTTAGTTATAAATTATATAAATACTTTTGTAACCCAGGTATAATATCTGAATGTTGTTGAAAGATCAAATATGACTTCTCTAATGGAAATTGAATGATCCTTGTGGTCTATCATGAAGGCCATCACCTGAAAAAGATGAATTGTCTATGGGGTTTCACTAGATCATGGATGATTTTCTAAAGGGTGTCTCTTAATCAAGCTGACTATTCTAGAGGGTGTCACATGATCTAACTTACTTTCCCTTATATTATTCTCAAGAGATGGCTTAGCACATATGGAGGGTGTCATAAGAGTCAATAAGACATGTCTTGGAGGGAGTATCATGTATTCAATAACATATATAGAGGGAATAATTGAACATGATCGAAATGTATGGAGGGAAACATGAGTGTCATTTGACTCTCCCAGAGGGTCTTGTGAGGGATTAGTTGACATGTCAGTATGCTACCATGAGACACAGATAACAAGAGTGGTCACTGTTATATGAATCAGGTGATATATCTGAAGGATATCAAAAGTCTTGGGATACAAGAATGGGGGTCTCATGAGACAAAATTGGTGTTCCCAGGGGAAAATTCATAACATTCTATGACATGACCTAGTGTATTTCACAAGAACCAAACAACATGTTGAAGGATAATCGCGAGATCTGGATGACATATCCTCATGTTGTCATGTGTCTTGGATGGTTGATGACAAGTGATTGAGGGCCAGAAAACATGTTTTTCCACATAATAATTCTACCTTTAGTCTCAGATATAGACCTTGTATTGTGAATGCATTATATTTATCTATTACTAGTTTATTTTGAGTCTCACATGATTCGATAGATGTGCGGTATTTTATTTTCACATCTTCCCTGAAGTCATTTGGATGATCTATGAATGACTACGTGAATTGATCTATGCATGGATCATGATCACTTTAGTATTGTGATGTTATATTACATGATTGGATAATTTTTAGTCATGATATTGGCCACTCAAAGAAATACACTCGGATTCTTTGGTGTGTTTATGTGATTGGATGTGAAAAATCCAACCCTGCATCTGAGAGTCCAGAGGTGAATTCATCCATGGTGGGGTGGGGAATTTATAGGCCTCGCCACACCAATTTTTCACCAATTTGTGATTATTATCTGGTGTGGATCTTGGATGGATTAAAATAATGGGTCTAATTACACATGTCTTCGTGATCAATTTTCATGGATTTATTGAATGGAATCACCTAATTTTTAGAGACCATGATTACATACCACCAACACATACATTATTGGATTATTTGAAATTAATGAGGACTTGTTTGATAATGTTTCTATGTTGAAGGACTTCTATACTATCATATTGAAATTTCTAAGTTATTTCATGAGATGAAAGTTCATGTTGAAAGGAATTCGCAACATGGTCGATGCCTTGTCTTAGAGTTTTTGGGAAGAAACAATGGCTTGGCTGGAAGTCTCTATGAGACCAAGGATGCTCATCTACGAGTCATGTGGTTTAATTCTATGAAATTCATTAGCACATCGCAAAATTTTTAAGGCTAAGGGAGCTCCCACCACCCCATTTTTATTACTTTTTTTAATTGACAATGGTCAGTTATTTTTTAAAGTTACATCAATTCCGTTGAGGAAATTTTCTCTATTTTTTGTTGATGATTTTCATGAACAATAAATTTTAATTGGGTTGAATGATAATTTCTTGGACAAACACATCTGTTTATCCATAGGGAGACAAATAGGGAGTGAATGACCATCTATATATACCCGAGGCCTTTTTCACAATGGGAATGATATGCAAGTGGTATATTTTAATGTCTTATGAATCCCTATGAGTGCTTCACATGATGTTCAATGACTATGAGAGGTTTCTGCCTCCTTAAATTTATTTGACTTGTTTTTATTCAAAAAAGGATAGGGTTTCTTTAATTTAATGATGTCATGGATTATTACCCATACCATTGGTGATAAACGTCATGATCCTGGCATTCGTAATAAGCATCCAATGTTTAGTCTATTTTACTACTCATTTTAAATGAATTTTTTGGTTTTATTATCATATTATAGTGGGTGACAAACCATGTGGCCTAGGCGATCTTATCCAGTTACCACCGCACAACCACAAGTTTTTCGAATTTCCTCTCCAATGGTAGGAGGGATTGTTGAAAGGGTTTTTTAAGATCCACTTTATGTTATGTGTTTTTTGTAGAGTCTTTTTGTGACCTTATAATGTCCATGAAATCACAATTTCTTTAAAGGTTAATGACATCTACAGGTCTCATCCACCTTTTTCTTCTTTTTCCATTGTGGGGAAAAATAATACTCATATTCAGGTATATCATGCTTTGTGAAATTTAAGATGCCCATTATGTGGGTGTTAACTATCCTTAATAACTCCCAACCATGAGCAACGGTAATATAAAAACTAACAATTAGTATTTCATTATGTGGTAGTTCATTTTACACAAACATTAAGTTTGTTACCCATTAGATGGAAGTGTGTGTGAGTGAATATTAAACCCTTAGAATAACAACTAATCAATAAATTAAAGATACTATGGATATTGTATAATAAAGTAATATTAAATATTTCCAGTGGTGTATAATGAAAACAAAAGAGAGGAGTTAGAGGAAGGATGTTTGCTATTTTTTTGGTAACTCCTTTTTCTTTACACAAAATGGATTTCTTGGTTGGGTTTCTTCCGAAAGGGAGGCATCTTAAATAAAGGGATGGATGTTGTAAAGTGAATTAGGAAGATCTTGGATGATTCAAAGTGGCATGATAGGTGTGAAGAAGGGGGAGATGATGTATCCTTTTATAAGGTATGGAAGGACACACTTGGAGTTTTTTGAAAACAAGTTTGGTGTCACCATATTTTTACCTATCAAAATAAATAAAAAAAATCCAAACTCAATAATGAAAGTATTATGGAGAAAATATGTCATGAAAATGTGTTTTGTACAAGTGGGTAGGCCATTTTGGTTCTTAATACTAAAGATTAGTATCCTGTTAAGATTAATTTTACCATGATCGATGTAATTAATTTTGATCACTATAAAAAATATTTTTATTAAAAAATAATGTTGATCATATTATAATATAAATATTATACTAAATAAATATTTATATTTTTTTCCTTCAAAAATCTAGTTTACAAAATAAGAAAAATATAGTTTAATGTAAATCCTGTAGCAGTGGTGAGAAAGTGTGTTTTTGATGTGATAATGTTCAATTTTTCATTAATATTTTACATCTAATGCAAATAAAAATTATTAAAATGACCTAAATTTGACTAATTGATGTATAATTGACCTATTTTGACTTTAAAACAAACATAAAATACAAATTATCTACATAAATAAATTATATAAAGAAGCAGTTTTGAATTAAAACTTAGTATTTTCCACTATTTGTGCCGAAATGATGTTTCTCAAAAAAATACCAAAAAATCACCGTAATTTAATTTTGGCATTACAAATACAATTTTTTTTAAAAAAAATTTATAATATTTTCTAAAATAAATATCATTATTGTTCACAGAAGAATATTAAAATAATTTCTTTTATGAAAATAGTATTTTTAAACATTTAAGACTTTACTAAAAATGTATATATTATTATAAATAAGTTTTATTTATATAAAACAAATATAAATAAAATTTATAAATTCTTTATTTCTATTTATATTTCTCTGTTTAATGGATATGTTATAACTATCTAGTTTAAATAATTATAATAATGAAATGGTGTTTTGTAGAAACTCAGTGTTGCATGTTAGACATTCCATGTATGTGTTTCACAATGAACAAGGTTAACATTATATAGAGTATATATATATTTTTAATTAGTTTAGTGTTCATTAAAAGACATAAATGAAAATTAATTTATTCTCAAATAATTTTCTCAAAAACTTTGGTTGTAACCTTTTTCATAAATGGCTTCCCAGAGATTCTTCATTGGGAATTTGGACCTCTAAAGGAAGAGGAAACATAATCAAACAAACATCTAGAAGTTCTATAATATTGAGAGAATCTATATTATATTAATGTTGGACTCATTACTACTCTTCAAACCCATTTTAGACCTTGTTAATGTGACAAACAAATGATATAATACAATTATACAAATTACCGAAGATAGAATCTTTACTAACCAAACACACTAAGGTGGACCTAATATTTTATTACCAGTATCTTAGAGAATATGATATTGGGATCATGTCTTATGAATTCCTATGTATCATGATTATAATATTAATTAGAGTCCTTAGAGTTTACTTTGGGACATAATCTATAATTTTACATCGTTCATCACGGATATATATGAGATATATTAAATATTTTATATGGAGATCCAGTTCTTATATGGAATCCTATGGATCCTATTTAATATATGAATGAGTGTCCTCAAAGTTCAATCTCTTTCAAACACACTGATGTGTGATGGGAAAAAATTTACACTCTTGAATATTATTTCCCTATATTTTAGAAATACCAAAATATCATAGGGACTAACACTATGGTGGATGACCATATATGGAGGAATTTGTATCTATGTGCTGATATAGTTAACTAAAATATATAATCCCACCCAAAATATGATTAGGGTGATAAATTGGAGGCATCATAAGATCTAAAATTTCATAATGGATAAACATTTAGATCTTTATGCGGCCAGGACACTCAGGTTCCCTAGTTATTTGAGTGGGGATTACACAAAAGGATTCCCTTATTAGGGGATTTTTATAATTATAATGGAGAGTGATAGTTGCCAATAACTAATCTCATGTGTGTCATTCATGGTTTGAGAAATTAAATATAGTTGAAGATCTAGTCCATATAAATTTTGTATTTGACTTATGAATTGTTGTAGCCCTAATGGTATACGATTATAAACCTCATGATGGATATTATTCCATGAGGAATTATATGGTATTCATGTATGATATGGATATCAGATCTTGTTAATGGTTCATATGTATCATGCTTATAAAAGGATATAGATTCAACATAGTTCCTGTTCTATTTACCCACTGCAAGGAAATAAATCAAGGTTTGGTGTATAGATATCATTCCCCCATGAGTCCAAGAGTTTTAGAAGAAATTTGAAGGAATGTTTACTGGATTATAAGAAATTTTTTCAATGTTTTTAACGTGACACATTGGTTTAATAATATATGAATTGAATCTATAGAATGGAAAGTGTCATTCACTTCTCAAGATTCCTTTAGTGTCACATGATTTAATTGATTCATTTGGAGTCAAAAAAATTACATAATCCATTTAGAGTCACGAAAAGGGGAAAGGGTTTGAGAACATATACCTTACATGAGGGTTTTGAAGTAATGAAGATGTTCCAAGATATATGTTATGAGATCACATGAACGATGTGAAGTCATGAGATTTATGTTTTAGTAAGGTGGTGCCACGCTTGACGTGATCCCATTGTAATCAGAAATATAGAAATGAAAGAGAGTGTATGTGATCACGTGAATAATAAATGGATATGGGATCACACACATTAGTCACCAGACCAATAGGCTTCCTCAAAATCATCTGGTTATGAAATGATCAAATAGAAACCTCTTGATAAACCCTTACACATCCCATTCATTTTTATTCTCCTATGGTACAAAATAAATATAGTCTTAGGATTATTACAATCACATGATGTATTTTATCTAGAATGTAATATTTTTGTGTCTAGGTGTTTTTTTATTATTCCAAGGAGTTTTTATAGATATCTATTCCCTTTTATCTATACCACTCTATACGGTGATCAGGCCAAATACCCCAGCTTGATTTGAAAGAAGGGGAATCCTTATAAGTTTGTATTTCGTTATAAAATTCATGTGATCCAACTTATTTTCAAGAATTATTTCCTCACATAATTTCATGATAAACATGGACCACATGATCATCCCATCTTTAATGGTCTCTTAGACTTTGTAATAATTTTGGGTGACACGATTTTCAGGGTATTGATCATGATATTCAAGGGGTGGTTACATGATTCTTAAGATAGAAATGTATAAAGGTCTTCATGTGGCTAGACCGGTATTTTATAGAAAATAATTTGATCTATCTAGCATATTTGAGGGCCTTTAAGAGATCATGGTGGAAAGACTGAGCTACATCATGAGATCAAGCGAACATTTCTATGGTCTTCCATGATATCATGATGAAGTGATTAGAGAAATTCTTATGATCATTGAAATGGTGATGAGATATATGTAACCCTATCCTATTAAAAATAGTTGTAATTAAATTGCACAAGTATCCCTTTATTTACATACTTCATCGGGTGACCCCTTTAACAATTATATATTATTTTTCCACCAAGGTAATGAAAAATAAACATGGAATGTTCAAGTTCTACTCACAAGATTAGGCTGACATGTTTGGGTACCTTATAATGATAAATGAAACAATAATATGAAGTGATTAATCCAATCACATAAATAAATATCCTAACATACATCATGTACGGATCTTGTAATTTATAGCCTTTATTTGGTGAATCCTTTTGTTATTTTCCACCTGGTCATTACTTAATCAATATGACTTATTTGATTTCTTTCCCATGATTACACCAACATGTCTGGGTACCATAGAATGTTCAAGATGGATTATTTAGCATCCTTCTCATATACATGATGACATGTTTGAGGTAATTCACATGATCATTAGGAAATTTCTATACTCTTTTGAGTGATCACATCTACATGTCTTTGGTTATTTACCAAACCAGTGAACTGATCATATGAATCATGTAATCCCACATGTGAATAATGTTGTAACTTCTATCATTCAAGGACCTCATAATTTATATATTTTATTATGAGATCCCTTCAAAATTTTCCCATTGATTATCCTATAAGGATCCCATAAGATGTGGACATGTTTATGTTTATTTCACAATATTTGACAAACTTGTCGAGGGATCCCCAACTGATCAATGAACTAGTCACGTAAATCATGTAAGCCATCAAAATTGACTGATTTTCATGGAGATAATTATATGAATTCAATTTAAGAATCACATGATCAATCATGGATCATGAGTTTGTTTGAATCCCCAACTGTAGATAATCCTATTTTTTCCATGGAGTATCATGTGATGCTCCATAGGTGATGCGATCATGATTATATAAGAGGGTCATGATATCATTTGACCTTGAATCATGACCTTAGTAAGGTATATACCTTGTAGTATTAGTTCCTTATTTTCCATTCATAAAAATAAAATACATTTTCTCATTGTGTATTTCTTCAATGATAAATTCCAAATGATCACGTTGCAGACATTGATATCCATGTAGTGTTCTTTCTAGGAGTTCATGGAGTTCATAAAAATGGATGAAGGGGTGTAGATTTTATATACCTATTCTAGTGTAATTTCAATCTATGATCATGATTATCATGGAAATAAAACTTATAGTGGCAGTGAGTTATTGAACTGGTTGAGAGAATTGAGTTTTATATTTCTGTGATGGTTGTAAAGTAGGAGGGTCAGTTTGGCCACTTCAAACTGTGATGAAATGATGCTCTCTGAGTTTTTTATGTGCTTGAAATATCACAACACCATTATATTTATATTATACCATTTTCAGTTCAAACAATACAATTTCATGCCCCACTCTCATAACAACTCCATATCAGTTTTGATGATGGGTTGATTCTTCCAGATATTTGTGAGATAATATAATTACTTACTATCATTTGTAAAAGATCTACATAATTATATTCACCCTCACACCATCCCAGATATCAGTGTATTTACCATTCTTGGGATGCACACATAGACAAATAGAAAACCCATAAGAGTCTATGTTGGTGGATAGTGGATTACATAATATATATTTATTTTTAAATAGGATCCCTATGGTGGATTGGGAGATGGTGTTGAATATTTATTGTAATTTCACAATTGGTTGGTAACTACATGGTGGAACTTATATTTTAATAAGTTCCATATGTGTGGATTGGTTTATGAGGAAAATATAGTAGCATCCCTATGGGTGGGAAGCTTCCAAGTTATTATATGTGTATTGATGGTAATTATAATCATAACTATGGTTTTATGATGATTTCTAACAAGAAATTTGATTGAATCTAATATATGAGATGATTTTGTTTCATATAATAGAACATTATAAATGGTTTAATTTTGTGAGATGGATATAAATTTATTTAATTGTTTTACTTATTCCATACACATATTCATTAGTTTACTTCATTCAAATGGATATTATAGAGTTCTGGGGAGGATTTGATATAATTTTCTTATATTCTAAGTCCTTGTTTATGAATATGATTTTTTTATAATATAGATAGATTTGGTGGTGGTTTTAGGTAACCTTAGTTCTAGACATATGAGACTTATTGAAGGTGTCATGTTTATTATACCATACACATGTTATAAAATTAAAATTACAAATATGGTTTATTTTTCATTTAGGCATAGATTTATGATAAATTACATGAATTGATATAAATTTTCCATGTATTGTGGATTATACGTGCCTTTACCATATTCATGGTGTTTTAAAGTTTGTACTTATAAATTGAAATTCCTCGTATATATGTTTTTTTATAAGCTTGGTTCTAGTAACTAGATTATTCCCTATTAAAAGTAGTCATCATGGGATACACTCGAACTCGATTCCAACCTAGGTACAAACCCACTGAGGGTGTTTTGTGCTAATTTATTTATAATTATTTTCAATTATTCTTTTATTAGAAATTCAATTATATAAATATTTATAGGTCAAAGATAATAATATTTCATGATTTATTAGATCATTTTTGTGATATCCTTTTTGGGCTAGTATGATAATACCTTATTAATTAAAGTTAACTCCAATAGAACATATGATATATTAAGTGTTAGAGGTTCTAATATTATTATATATATCCTGGACACATTTAAAAGAATATTTATAAATTTATAAATTTATATTATTTTATGTTTCATATTACCAGTTTCTAATGATATTATAATCCTTATTGAAGTAAATAAATAAATACAAAAAAAATTATTTTATAAAATGAAAACTGTGTAATTATAGAACATGATTATTAATATTGGATCTGAATTATTTGATGTTTTATGTTTAGAAGTAGTTTCATAGTAATTTAAATGTTTAATTTAATATGTATTCGTATTCAAATAGATGCATTTTATGAAAAAATTTCTAATATTATGACATTATTAAATATTATAACCCAATTTTAATTGGATTGTTTTTAAAAGATAATCATAAGAAATATATTTTTAATCCATAATATAAATATTTTTAATGAAATGAATAATAGAGGGACCCTATAAATTACTAACCAAATGTACTGAGTTCTAAGAGAATGTAAGTTATTCTAGCTTGAATGACATTGGTCAATAATAGTAAAAAATTTATATATATTGATAAAATATTTCAAATCATGACTCATATAAAAATGGATAATTCATGAGGTCTGTAATTTCATTATTCAATGGGTTCATGAAATCATTAGTGTATAAATATTGGACAAATTCATTAGTGAAAAAACATTTCTATAATGAACGAATATGAGAAACTTTTATTGTTGATTGTTTATTTGTATAAACGATACAACATAAATTAATGAAACTTAACAAGCATACGAACTATGTTTTAATTTATAGAAAATATTTTTATGGTGTTTCATTTGATTTGAGTCATTGAAACATATAGTTACTAATTTTTGGAAAATTTATTCAATGATTCTTTATGTTTCTTTTGAGCCTTAAGGAAGTCACTCATTGGATAAAATACCATTATAAACCCTAATAGAACACCATGGTTTCATGGAATGATAAGTTCATTACATAATTTATTGTGATAATTTTGATGATTTATTTTATATATATATGAGAGATATGGTATGATGATTAAACATTCACACTACAAGTGAAAAATGTGGAAAAATATTTATTCCTAGGCACCTCTGTGTTAAATTATATACTATAATTAATGGTTGGTATATTTATATTAATAAAAATATTGTATTTATGAGCTCATGTACATGAATCATGCATCAAGTTAGACATGGGTAATTAATTTTTATACACAATACTGTTTTTTTGACAGTGGTAGAATCATATCATGTATAATTGAATCAATAAATATCAATACTGTTAATAAAATATTGGTAACATAGATGTTTTATGATCTTTAAAATTAAAAATTAATGAATTATAATAATTAGTTATTAATGGCGTTCAATTTCAAACATTTCATTTAGGAAAGTAAAAGTTTCATTTTAGATATAAATATAATGATTACTCAATGATTGAAAATGAAGTAGTAATATATATAAGGTTTTTATTAAATATCTGATATATCATATAGAGAGTTATAATTGATAAAATTTACAATGACATAGAAATATATTTTTTATTGAGAAAATATAGAGGATAAAATCCATTATTATGTGTATTGAGGATATGTAGTCTTATTAGATTTGTTAAAATAGTAATGAATTGGAATAATAGGATCTGTGTGATCAGTGAGACAGGGTGGTGTGAATTAGTGATAATCTATTTTTTATATTTATCTATTATTCAAAAAACATTTACTCTTATTAAAGAGTTAATTTTTTAGAAGCAATTATGTATGCACATTACACACAATCACGAGAATTTTCAAGGTTCATAACATAAAAAGAATACCTCTTCCTTTGAATGATTTGGAAATACTACTATTACATACAATCCACTTTAAAACAATCCTTTTTATAGAGTTATATAATGTATGGAATATTAATACACTATAATTGAATAATAATCTAAAAAACGTTTCATGTGATCTTTGAACAGATAAAGATGATAAAATATTTTATAGAATTTTTTCGAAATCGTCATCAATGGGAATAATTTTTTTCCCAATACTACTTTTACTTCATCAATATTTATATTATTTATAAATTAGATTATTTAAATTGTTAATTATAATATAAATTATACCCCCATTTTAAAATCAATAATAAACCTCTATGAGTTCACTTTCTTCATATTTCTCCATATGATATGTCTATCTGGAAAATTATTTCTTCTGGACTTTTATAATTGATTCTATATCCATACGATTTATTTGTTTGAATAAAATTGATACTAAATTTTTTCAGTCTGAATCTATCATTTTCATTGGATAAAAAATTATCGTCTCATTACAAACTTCTTATTCATAGAACCAATGATTCGCTGGTTAAAGAAATCCTCATCAAACAGTGTATTTTAGAAGTTCATTCGGTATCTCTATCCATATCTAAATCTACTAAACTAAGCATTTGGATGAGTTAATAGTATACATGCATACATATTATACACGAATCCTATTTATAGATGTGTTAGAAGAACAAAATATCATATTCCAATTTTACACTCCCACTTAATTAAAACAAGAAAATAAAATATACAATAATGTAAAATTAACATGGACCCTTTTAAAGGATTCTAGTGTATTAATTAAAACTCTATTAAACTCTGGAATCCAAAATATTTCCAAAAAACTCTTTAAACATATAAATAATAGGGGTTATACCTCCTATGAAATGTGGAACATTGAACAATAATCTTAGAATCGTCACTTTTGATATTATTATGAAAAAATTGTAAATAACATTTAATTTTTTAATAATTATACCACGGATTGTTTTTTGATAAAATAGTGTAACAAATATTTTATCCTATGTAATTTTGTCTGATAATTCCTTAATAAACATTATTATAACTTCTCAAAATAATTTCCCAAACCATTCCTCTATTTGATGACTTTCATTAGAACTCTCTTTTAATTGAATTTATTCACCAAGAACTGTATGAATTATTTATACAAAACATTCATAAAAATGTAAAAATGTATTTTTGATAGATAATTTTAAAAATATTGTATTTAATGGACTTTTTTAAATGAATTTCACAAATTAGACATTGATATATATTTCCATTGTTTGATTTGAAATTATCTGATTCCATTATTAAACATCATTCCTTTTCAATATTACACCTTTATTATGGTCATCTAACTTCACAAATAAACATAAAAATATTATAGAATCAATAAATAATATTTTACCATTATGAATTATCCCAAAAACTCATTTATAGTGCTTTAACCTTTTAAAAATAAAAACCCTTCACATCTAAAACCCATGTCAATGGAAATTCCATAGATCTTCATATATGGTAATTTTTACACCCACATTTTTCTTCCCTCATTCAAATAATTCA
Source organism: Viscum album (assembly GCA_963277665.1). NCBI lineage: Eukaryota > Viridiplantae > Streptophyta > Magnoliopsida > Santalales > Viscaceae > Viscum > Viscum album. The sequence goes on from OY728166.1 coordinate 368,218,636, forward strand.
TTGATAATGAGTTATTTTGTGACTTATTATGTTGGAAACATCAATATAGAAAAGAATCACAAGATTTTATTTCCACTAGAAATATCTTTTAAGGATTTTGTAACAAAAAATAAAAACAGTAAATCCTATTTCTAACCCTATGAAATATTTATATTGAATAATCCATTTGATGGTATTTGTATGAAATATTTTATGTAATCATAATTGAATAGTATTTAATTATTTTAAAAAATTGTATACTTATACGATTTATTTTTTAACACAAAAAGATAAACCATTCTTTATATCTTTTATTGAAACTTTCAGCCACTTGAAAAACACCACTCAACTTCATATTCCTAGTCATCTCTCCAATTATATTTTTCTATCAAACATGGATCATAAATCACTAAATCATTTTAACTCACAAATTATATTATATATCGATTAATTCTAAAATTAAATGATTGAACTCTGTATAGAAAATAAAAATTATTGAACAATAATACCATGTTTTCCATTAGTAGTGTCTTAAGAATTTTTTTCCTTACAAGAATTCTTCCACATGAAAAATTCATCACAAATTTTTTTCCCATGAGTGAGTAACATTCATGAATCCACATTAGTAAATTATTAAAAGAGTTTTTACATGTTAAAATCATATCTTACTCCATTTACAACACACCCAAAAACATATTCTTTCCTCAAAAATCTAAAACGCATACCAATAGATTAATTTAGGTAAACTTGTATCCCCCTTGACAACACTATCCAAATAAAATATGGAGTGGGGATATATATTGATACTATATACATGAATATGGGTAGGTTATACATACATTATTAACCTTATCTTTTGAAATATTTAATTTGAAAATGGAATTGTGATAATGTTATAAACTTGCTCCATTCTAGGAAAAAACTTTATCATTACTTCATTATTCTTCACATGATCGTTAAAAAAGTGATTTTCTATATCCATATTTTTAGAGTGATATTATTGTACTATATTTTTAGTGATATTTGTAGAAATTTTATTTTTATAACTCAATAGAAGGGTAATTTTTATATTAGAAAACACATCTTTGATAACTTTATCTATACATATAAATTTTGTTGTAGCTTGAGTGGTAGAAACATAATCAATATATGATATATTGAATGATACATATTTTTTTATTAATATACTAGCTAAGACTTATTTATCAAAATAAAAACCCTTCATTATTCATGTATATTATATTTTCTACACTTCCTACCCAATACGAATCTATATAACCAAATAAATGTTTACTTTCTATGAATTCATATTTCAACAAAAATATACATGTTCCATTGATATATCTATGAATCAATTTTATATCAATGATTATAGTTTTTTGGGATTCCTTTGGTATCTGGAAAATTTTTTAACATAATAAACTATATTTATCCTTGAATTCATTATATATAATAATGACCCAACCTAAATTATCACTGCTTTATGATCTACCTTCATTCTATCACAATATTTTGATAAAATTGTTCCTGATGAAATTGTTGTGGATAATATATTTTTTATTATTTTATCCCAAACATCCATAGATGTTACTTATCATAATTATCTTGGGATAGGAAAATATATTTCCTATTTTTAATGTTTTATAATCTAATAATGTATTTAGTTTATCCTTACATGGAAATATCACAAATATTCTTCATCTACCCAGAAAACATTTCATATATCTCTTCATCATTCCCTATAAGTATGTTGTTGTCTATATAAATAATAAAAATGTGATAAACCTCTTGATATTATTTTTTAGTGGTTATTATAAACTCTTCCTTTCATTAATTTCAACTTCCTAAAGAATGTATACAATTTTTAATACAAAGATACTATAGGATTCTTAATCCCAATGAACACCATTTTAAACTTTCACAAAAAATTAATATATCTCTATTAATAAGCCTTATAAGTTTTCAACATGAACATATTTATGGTGTTATTTATTTAAAATATCTATATTTACATTCATTTGGATAAATATATATCTATATTTTTAAGATGTATCAATAAATATTATTATTAATTCTAATATTTCCATGGTGAAATCAATTCATAAAAATCAATTACCTCAATTTGAGAGTAACATTTTAGAACAAATTTTTCCCTTTTTCTTATCAATTCACCTTTTTATTACAATTTTTATATAATAACCATTTTTTACGATTTAAATTTTTATTATTTCTATTTTATAAAATTTCGTAAATATAATTATATTCAATATGAACCAAATATTCATTCATAACATCAATCCACTCATAATTCTCCAAATATTCATCATCACCTTTTGGATCAACTTGTGAATATTTGGAAGTATTCGAAAATAAATTTTAATAGATTTTGTAATTAATCTATTTTCATCCAACTCTAATGATATTTTGAACAATAAGTTACTTCTACATCACGAGACTAGGTGAGTGCGATTTTTACTCGTCACATGATATATCTAAGTCACAATATTCATCTCGATCAACATCAACATTTTTACTATCATTATGGTATTTTTCCTGATATTTAAATATAACCTCATCATCTTCCATTTAATTCTTATGGTAAACTAATTGATAATCCTTTTTATTATATAGTTTTTGAAATTTAACATGAGTAGAATGAACCATCTTTATTTTCTATTTATTATAACACATATATTCTTTAATAAAAGTAGGGTATCCATGAATTATTTCATCAACAGATCTTCGACCAAACATCCAGGAATTTTCACCATTGGATTTTATAATTGAGCCGTGACAGAAACACCTTATATTCTTTAGACAGGTATTTTCATCATAATTTGTCTCATATGGAGTTATATCAATGTTAAGATAATAGAAAAACTGATTCTAAATATAAAATTATTCTATGATAGTGTTTGTCCAAGAAAAATGAGAAGTATCATGTTTAACCAATATTGTTCATTCCATCTCCAAAAAACTACATTTAATTCATTAAAAAACACCATTTTCTATATTTTTGTATAGTGAACTAGACTCATGAAGAATTATATAATTTTCCTAATATTCTCTGAAATTAATACATATATATTTTCCACCATTATCTATTAAAATATTCTTTATAGAACATCCAAAATCATTTTCTACACTTATACTAAATGTACAAAATATTTTTAGATCCTTTTATTTAGGATTCAGAGATATAATAGTTGTAATGTGAGTAATGTAATCAATGAAAGATCTAAATGTCTTTTATACATGTGTATATTATTTACTAGATAGCCCAAAAATATCATAATAAATCATATCCAAGGAACTATATGAACGTATCTCTACATTATTATTCATTGACTTTGTAATATTCCCTTTTCTTTGAATAGTGAAAAACCAATTTCTATTTCATGTCATATCCATAATATCAAAAAATAATTTATCTATTTATAATAAATCAGTTGATCCTTTGATATACATGTCCTATATTTTAATACCACATATAACATTCTTCCATCAATCTCTGATAGCACAAACGTTTTAAATCACAAAATTGAAAAAAGTTTAACATTATCTTAAATTACATGGTAAAAACATTGAAATATCATTGACTCTCCAAAATGAATACATATTTTAATAAAAATGAATTCATCGTATATTATTGAAGCAATTAAAAAAATTTGATCTGTACCTTCAACAAATATGGATCATTTCAATATTGACTCTTTTTCTCCAATGGTAGAAGATACAAAACCGATAACAACGAGTCACTCATCCTTTCCAAAAGTCATTAGACCTTTATTAATATCTTTTAAATTCATCTAAATTTTTTTTCTTCCTAACATTTTTGAATTATACCCAATGTCTACAATCCAACGTCACTCTACTATAAAATATTTTAGCATAGTTTTAACAAATAAGGCTTTTTTATTTTACTTTTTCTTTCCTATCAGATGGATTTTGAGACTTTTTATAATCATTATTTTCAAGGTAAAACAAAATAAATATTATTTCAAGATTTACAGGTTGATCATTTATTTTAAAAATAGTTTCTAAGGGTTGGAATCTATTTTCAATCATTATATTAACATTCTCAAATTGTCTATTTTGACTAGGTTGACTCACCATCAAACATTGCATCCAAATTCATTTGTAGTATATTTTATATTAATGGTTAAACCATCCCATACATGTTTTATGATTAAATACACCTTAATTATAGTATTATAGATATAAATTATATTTATCTATGTAATTTTCATAGTTTATCAATTATTGGGTAAACATTCTATTAACATTATTACATTACACTAGTATTTTTTTCACACCAAATTTTTTGTTCCCTCCTGATATTTTCAACCTCATCATATATTTGAAATCCGGATCAATATAAATTCCTATATTAGTAATATTTTTGTAAGACATTGTGATTATAGAAATTTCATGTTTTTCTAATCTTCAAGTTTTATCTATAGATATTATTTTTTTAACTTCATTTTATTTATAAGAATATTCATTCTTTGAATAATTCATTTATGATAACATTTATATATACATATTAGGATTAAATTTTTAATAACATATCTTATTAATATTGAATTTATCATAACATCCTGCAACTTTTGTATATATTTTATGGATGTTTATAACTCCTTGGTCAGCTTTAATAAGTTTTTATGAATAAGTTATAACTCTTCATACAACATCTTCAGATTTTCCTTAATATTTTTGTTGAGGTTATTCCTTTAAAAAACCCGAATTTTCATATCATCAATCTCTTTTAGAAACTTCTATTTTTCATAAAGAATTTATTATTTTTCATTTTTAGAATGATTTTCCATTTCATCTTATTTATCTCCATTTCATGCTTTAATATTTTTTAAGAAATTAATTATAAACATTATTTTCCACAAACATCATATTTGTATCTTCATATATTAGACTATTTACATCATCACTAGTGAATTTTTCATCATCCACTTTTGTACTAATTATATTTTAGAAGAAAAATATCTAGTGTTACCTAATTTTTATTCAATATCATCATCTCCATAACATTGGGATAGATGGTTTATACTTATGTATTTATATAACATATTATCCATTCCCCTATGATAAGACTTGGATTTTTATTCCTTATTTTTAATAGATATTCTGGTATTTCTACCATCTTCAACAATTTCATCATTTTACACACATTGAGTCTAATTTGAAGCTAAATTCATAATTTCTATACAACCATGATATTTTAGTTGTCACTTAACATTATATATTATTCAACCTATTTTAACCTTTTAAAATAATAAACACATAATTTTTTTTAAAAAATTACTAACCTCATATTCAGTGTTAGATTCACAAGAATAATTATCTTTGTTTAAATTTTATATTTTTATTTCTTATCATCATTGAAGGAAATTTCAATATCATCATGTTATATTTATTTAAATAAAACTCTCTTCTAATTTCATATATTATAGTAGTGGTATCTAAATTATCCATTTCTAGAGTTATAGGGTCAGTATCATCTAATGATGATATTTTTTCTTCAGATTTGTCAAGATCTTTTTGAATGATAACTTCAATAATGTAAAAATTATCCAACATCTCTCCATGAAATTTTATGGATCTCATAATGTAATTCAATATTTCAATTAAATCATGAAAAAATTTATAATCAGCCAATGTCAAATCATCATGCTTCAAACTCCAGATTTACAACTTTTTATTTTTAACTTTATTATTTACTTCATAGATAATTTAAAACAATTTACTTGATGAATGTAGTTATTTAAACTCCATTAATGCTAGGAAACTCACTTTTTGAGAGTGAGAAATGTATTGTATTTCTATATGTCCCATCATTCATCAAATTCATATTTTTATCACTTTTAAAGGGAAAATTATTTTTGTTATAAGGAAAACCTTATGTAGCATCTTCGAGAACATCATCTCCATGTGCCATAGGGTAAGATTTCATTCTTTCATTCCGTATATTATAGTTCCTTCCATCATAAAATTTAGTCCCCATCCAGTGTATAAAATTATTATAAAGCATAATAATATATTGCTTCTTCAAACATCATTGATGATTTATCAAATCTAACCTTCCTACTGATACGACTTGAAAGGACCCAATAGGATCTATTTTGTCATTGAGAGTGGGAGGGGTAAAATCAATGATATTTTATTCATATAATTTCATTCTTATGAAATAACCATTTCCTCCTATTAAAGAGTTATAACTTTTTAAAAACAATTATACAGTAAAAAATTTATAAAAAAATGAATTTATAGCAGTCTCTACTGAGTAAGAGTAGCTAGTCATTAGAATGGTATGTAAATAAAACAATACCACCTAATAAACTTTGAAAAATCATTTTTATGTGTTCACAAAAAGCAAGGAATATCATTGTACTTGTATTGGACTATGATCAAAACAACATGACATTGACACATGGCATAAATAAAGATATTATAAGTATTTATGAGAACATTTACTTACCATTATAGTCATGCTTATTTTTTTCTCATTGTGCTTCATTTACTTCTTCAGTTCTTATATTCTTACCAAAAATAATACAAAACATTCATTCCCAATAGCCAAAATGAACATACTTTATGGAATTTAGTAAAAACCCTTTATATTTTCACTCTTTTTATTAATTTTTAACATAATTTTTATATTTATAAAATCCAAACTCATGTCTTTTGATAATCAATAAAAATTTCTCCCAATTTTTTCATCTCATTAAACAAAATAAAAAATAATTTTTTGGTGAAATATGTTTATTTCCATTGATAATAAATTCTCTACACATTACAAACATATTATACTTCAAAAAATAGATTTTTTATTTAGAAAATTCATTCTCAAAATCTAGATTTAAAATGCTCAATGGGTGTGTCTATTAATAAAAGATTCTTTAAAACCTCATCTATTTCATGCTTAAATAGAACACTTGCATCTATAATGAACTTATATTCTATTTATAAATGTGTGATTACGATGAAAACTATTATTTAAATTTTACATTCTTAATCTATAAAAACATAAAAATAAAATCTCCCACTCAATATAAATCATGTGGATTGGAATGAATGAACCCAAATAAATATTGATGGGTTTCATTAACTTAATCATCCATAATATTCACGAAACATTCTTAAAATTTTTAATAAATCAGCGATATAATTCCAATGATATTTGGGAAACTGAACGATCAGCTACACATAATCACATTAGATATCTTAAAAAACATTTTTATGAAATTTTATTTGTAAAACATCATACCATTTAATGTGTGTTCGGTAAAAAATAGTAAAAAAATTTCCAACTAGAATATCTATATTTAATTATTCATTTATAATAATCATAGGAACAAAATAAAATAATTTTCCAATATATTCCTCTATCTGATTAATTTTATCAAAACTATCTTATCATTAAATAATTTTCTAACCTCTATTAGACGATCATTATACAAAAATTTAATCTGATCACCCTGAATAAATATCTTTTTCACAACTTCATACATGTATATCTACTATAAAATTTATAAAAAAGGTTTAATAGATGGAAATTCACCTGATAAAAGTGTTTAATTGGACATCATCAGATGAAATTGGCTGATTGGACTTAATTAGATTCCATTCATCCAAATCATTCCCTTTCAATATTATGACATACATTTATTTATCTAATTTCATGAATATACACCATAAAAATTTTCAAATGAGTAAAAATTAATTTACCATTAAGAATAATGCCAAATAAACTTTTATAGTATTCTAAAATTTAAAAACCCAATGTAATTTTAGCCAAAATCCTTATCCAGTAAACTTCTCCAAATATTCATAGAAATATCTTTATAAAACAAAAAAAATCTACATATTTATAATTAATTATTATATCATGAGATATTTTTTAAATCATTATATTATAATAATTTTGAATAGAAAATCATCGACAAATTTTATTTCTAATGAAAACAATGGATAATAATGTTATAAAAAAAATTATTACCATCCCACAAGTTTCCCATGATTTTAAATATCAATCTTTGATGGTTTATCATATGTAATTTTCCCATAATAGTTTTCTTGATCATTTTTTCCATTCTTCAATTTTAATAATTCTTAACATACTTTTATTGTGATTTTTTAAAAAAATAAGACAATCCTTTCTTAACATTTTTCATAGAAACATATAACATGTTCAAAAAGAAATATAAACTTCTTGGACCCAAAAGATAATGTAGATATTATTAATATTATTAAATCTAATAATAGATATTTATTATTGTATTGTTTCTAAATAATTACTATTTTTTTCTTGGACTATAATGTGTTATCATGTAAATTTTGGGTAAATAAAGAGGTGAACATTGAAAGATAAAAGAGCACCATATTTAGTGTTCTTAATACATTTTTACATACATATTTATAATATTTATGTTGTGGTATTTTTATATTACATATTCATGTAGTGAATAAATTAATTTTTTTCATTCGATATAAGTAGTAACTAAATATCCTAGATGATGAATTGTCCATAAAAATTTAGATTCCATATATTTTAAAATTTTATATCCATAATAGTGTGTTAGTGATTATGGTACTACTGTGGTGATTCATATGTGAACAATTTAATTATGATTGTTTTATTTGTCTTCCATGATTTATTTTTTTAACTTATCTTTAATGGATTATATGAATTTTATATTCCTGATAGAAAATATTTATATCTAAAAAAGTGTTTTTAATGAATGTAATTAAAAAAATTAATCTTTATAATTGAAACCCCTCTCAGTTTTATTCAAAATTATTAATACCATTTTATTATCATATAGAATTAGAGAATAAGGGTTATCTATTTTTATATTTCATCCATTATTTATTCGTATTATTTAATAAAATAAGGACATATTTTTAATATACCTTTTGAGATATGTTATTTATGTTGTTTGAGTTTTATTAAAAATGAAATTACATATATTATTATATAATTATACTCTATGAACATGACCCCAACCCATGAACTAATGGAGTTTGGATTCAACGAACATTCTATGTTTTATGATCAATATTCCGATTTAACCATGAAATTAAAATATTTATGGATTTCATTTATAGGAAAAATTATTATATATAAACACACAATAAATTCCTAAAGTAAATTTTCATGCCAAATTAAATATACATTATATTGATAATATTCATTCATATTTTTATATTATAAAATTTCATTATGAATTATCACCCATTAAAAAAATATACTATATAAGCTAATAGAGGAAATTTTTTTCCATTAATATAATGAGGATTCAAAAAGACCCACCCATTTTATAACTAGTGAAAATTGGTTTTTAAATCATAGGGGAAAGATAATATCATATCATAATAAATTATATATTTAATTATAATTATTATGGAAAATTATTTTACCTCAATAAGATAGTCTTATTTGATAAAATAAAGTTGAACTAATAAATTAATGTAGGATCTAAAATACCCCCATTGATCATGATGGTCTATCATGGTTTGGTAAAATGTTATTATTACAATCTACCACATTCATCAATATGGAAATTTCTAATAAAAGAATCTAAAATAAATTTTTTCACTATTAAATAATTTAAATCTACAGAGTTATATGAGGTAAATATTTATTAGAAAATATTTAGAGAGATGTTTTTGAATCTAGAAAGCTGTTTCTTATGTTACCATATAAAATAATACAATCGAATATAAAAAGGGGTAATACAGGTAATTATCATTTGATAATGGGAGTTGATGGATTTTATAAATAAAAATTCCATAAACCTCCTAAATACTTCAGGAATGAAAAAATGAAATCTGAGTTACCGTTGATTAGATGACAATGTCATGAAAATTTTTGAGCTATATAAACGGATTTTTCAAGTGATAATATTTCGAATATCAATATAAATGAATTTCTAAAGCATCATGATTCTTATCTATTTATTTTATTAGTTCATTATAGAATATCAAAACTAAATTTTTAGAAATTTGATATGTTTCATCAAATATTTCACTCATATCATTTTTTAGTTTTTAAAAAATTAATTGGATGTTCTACAATTTTTAGGGGCATTGATCCAACTACCCAAACCTAGCCACAATTTAATATCAAATAATCAAATAACCATAATAATAATATATAATATATTTTTTAATATAAATATCCCCTAATGATAGATATGATGCATGAAGTAACATAATTTATGTAGAGGGAGGGGTAATTTGTAAAAGTCAATTTGGATGTAGGAATATATATATTTCATGTGGAATACTAAAGAAGAATCCATTAATGTTTACAATATCCTATGATTAATGATAGTTACACTATAATTTTTCTACATTGCAATGAACCAAATCCCTCTTGAACAATCTCTTCCAAATCCACTGTAAAAATAACTAGAGACTAGTTTGAACACCAAACACCATCTAAAAAACAATAACTCTATGAAACCAATCATTACATTAAAAAACATCCACAAAGTGATGACTAATTTGTATAAAAACAATATGAAACCATTAGAGTTTTTCCTTGAAAAACAAACATCGAACATTATCTAAAAAGAAATAATTTTCATGAAGGTGTAAACCACACTCATTACCCATCATCCACTAGAAAAGATAGAATCATAAGAGATGTTATGATTATACCCTAATATTGGATAATAAAATTATAAACAAATTGAGAGACAAAACTAATGGATTGGAATCATTAATAAAAATATAGCAAATATATATATATATATTTAGAAATAAATGAGAAGGGAGAAATAAAAATAGACCATTAAATCAGGTTGGATATTATAGACAACACTAATAATATCCCCCACAGTGAATTCCAACTCCATTCCCTCTCATCAATAGTAGCGGTCATGTCTAAAATATCCTCTAAATACTCATTTCTGAGATGATGTAGAGAATGATCTTTGTATAGATGTAAAAAACCTCACGAAATATTTTTTGGATCACAAGCTGGAATAAATTATAATAATTAAAATCCTATAGCAGGAATCATCAGTAGAATAATAAAATAGGGTAATCCGATAATCGAGACCCCAAGCTATAATTAAAATAATCCTACAAAACCAATAATTAATTCTAATAAATAGACCACTATGTTAGATCTAATATGTAGATGATTATGTATATTAGATGGAACAACAAAAGAGGGGGGGGGGGTGAATTGTAGGTTTAAAACGTTGTTTAAACACTTAAGAAATTAGTTTAAATGATCTTACACTAGTACAATTCACAACAAGAACTAACAACCACAATTTTATTGAATATAAAGGTATGAAATTATGTAATACTATAAGAAAAGTAAAGAAATTATATTCACGATGAATATAATAATTAGAGTAAAACAATAGTGAATGATTCTACCATAAAGCGTATAGAAAAAATCAATACAATATGTAACAGTATGATTGTAATTGAAACAATTACAAATGAATATGAAATGAAGAAAGGAAAAAATTGTATTCCATTTCTAAAATAAAAAGCAACGGAAATGTAAAAGTATTACAATTATTTTGACCCAAAGAGAAGGGTTATACTTTCACCTAGGATAATAGGTATATCTTACAAACACCTTGGTAAGCCCTCGATACGATGATCGGTATGTCTTTCTGCCTATCCCTGGCAGCCCTCGATACAATGATCGGTTCGTCTGTCTGCCTGTCCTCGACAGCCCTCGATATGATGATCAGTTCTTCTATCTGTCTATCATCGACAACCCTTGATTTTGTAGAAATAATCACCTCTACCTTTCAATCACTTGAAAGACCTCGATACGATTATCGGTCATGCAAATCACAAACAAAGCACTTGATGAAATACAAAAACTAAAAACGATCCAATCATGTTTTGTAGTTTCAAGGCTTTCACACGAAGTAGGAGAGAAGTCACAGTATCTCTCTCTAGAACATGACAGCACAAAAAGATCAGTCTCATACACACACATCTTCTTGAAATCAAGTGACCTCCTATATATAGGCCTCAGGTTCCAACGGTCATATTTCCTCTAACGGTCATATTTCTCCGAAAAACTCAGAGGGACTTGGACACCTATCATTATCACGAACATATTGAAACTGAAAACAAGACATATTTTTGATTAGTTTATAACTAACTATGAGTCATCATTTTGGTTAAAACAAGAGATATATGGGGATGATAAACATGATTACTATTAAAATGAAACATGTGTTTTTGACAAAGCACCAAAACAAGAAAGTAATGAATGTAAATTATGAGTACTATAAGTATTACTCTGTATGGTTTTGAAATGATACATAGTGAGTAGATTTATAAGACTTAGTATGAATAACATAGTCAATACAATTTCTAGTCAGAATGAAAATTATAGTCAGTACGATCAGCATGGTCAGTACGATCAGCATGGTCAGTACGATCAGTATGGTCAGTATGATCAACATGGTTAGTACTATCAGCATGGTCTGTATGATAATCATGGTCAAAGACATTTGTGATTTCCAAAACAAGAGATAAATTTCAAAAGAGAACTGTTGACTCAACAATCTCCTCCTTTTTGGAAAGCAAAAAACACAAAGTAAAAACAAAAAGAAATACTTATCTCTCCTGAGTTATTTGAAACTCCTCTTAATATAAAATTGAATAAAACTAACTCCCCCTTTGGTATGTACTTTCCTAAGTATTGTATTAATAGACTTCCCTTGATTTAGAAGTGTTCTCTTTAACACAATCCTTTATAAAACATTCTCCCCCTTTGTGAAACATTCTCCCCCTTTGTGAAACATTCTCCCCCTTTGTGATTTACAAAAATAATGGGGTAATCTTTAGTTTCTTGAAAGAGTTAGAGAAAACAAATGTAAGATAAGGAAAATGGTAACATAAATGCCATTACAAGAACAACAACTTATAGGTAAAAAAATACAACAGTCACTTGTTTTCTCATTCCTTTTCCTTTTTTATCAATTCATGAATAATAGATTTCATCTTTTTGATTTCTTTCTTTTCTTCAGATATTGAATCACCCTGTGATCTGAGAAGCTCTTGTTGGTCGGTGAAAAGCTGATCCGGATTCATGATGGTCTCCTCCTAGACCTTGATTACTTCTTCAAGAGTATCAATTCTATTTTGAAAATTCATGTTGTCTTTGGATAACATAGAAATTTGTTTCTTCAACAAAACTATTTCATCATTTAAATATGAATCCTTCAAAAATTCAGACTGAAAATCATTCATCCTCTCTTGCAATTCTTTCACTAAAGGTATATCGGCTCCATGAGTTACCTGATTCAGTCTTTCAACTGTTTCATTGTCATGTTTATTGAAATCAATGGAAAGATCATTTGATAACCTCCTTATATCTTCAATTTCTATCTCATGGTCATTCACTGAGCTCTCTATTTTTTATGGCCACTTGGTCATCCTATTGCATGCCTTCTTATGAGTGGCTGAAATTTCAGATAGAACATTCAAATCCGCTTCAACTGACAAAAGTTTCTTTCTAAATTCTCTTACAGAGCCGAAATTCTTTCACTGATTGTCAGTGATAAAATCCATTTTCCCTTATAGCCTAAGGAAATAGGGAATTGTCTTTTTAACCCTCCTTAAAACATGTACAATGTAATCACTCCTCTTGAGGGAGATTGTTTGTTCTGAATTAGTATCTTCATCATAGGAATGCAGTTCATTTGATCAGCTTGAGTCTACTACTAGCTGTTTTCCTTTTTCTTTTTCATTATCCCTTATCCCTTCTTCTATTTTGTTACTGATGACAATAAGTTTTTTGTATGAGAGGATTCAGCACCTTTCTTTTCTTGAGAAGAGATTTTATCTGGAGTTTCAAAAGATTGAGTCGGTGCTTGATCAGCATGAGGGGCTCGTTGAATACCTTCACTCTGCTTTTGGAATGATTATTCTCTACTCTTCTTTGAACATTCAATGAATTTTAAAAGAAAATATCCTTCATCTTCTTCAACTTCCTATATTTCTTCCAAAATCTATTCCCCGTTTTCATTGTCTGGAAGACTCTGTATGATAGGTTCTTGATGTAATTCTTCTGTTAGTTGAGCACTAGCATCCTCAACAATTTTCAAGACCTTAGAGATATCAATGTCTTGAGCCTTTATTTTCAAAAGAGTCTTATTTTTTCTTTTCAGCTTGATGGGTTTCCTCTACCCTTATTCATTCTGCAAAAGCTTCAGCTGGGTCAAGACCGAACATCACTTCACCTTCTTTTTTCTATTTTCTATCTTTTATCCACTTGGATACAACCTCCTTACTATAATTCAGTTTCTTCTTAGGCTTTGAAATGGTTTTCGGATCTGACTTTTGAGGAGCTCCAACGGAAGGATTATCTTTGATAGGCATTGGTGTTGATTGATTCTGATCTGAATCAGCTTCTACATCCTTTACAAAAAGCTTTGACTTAAGATCAAAACAAACATTCAACTTTTTTGAAGTACTCTTACTAATACAGGATGGCTTTAGATCTACCAAATTTCCTTTCAATGGAATATTAAAAAACTTCTTGCTCTCAAGAATGAATTTTGTAAGAATAGCTGGATACATAATCAAATGATATTTGATTACTCATAACTTGACATTCATAATTGTTTAATAGATGTATCCCTTGAGATTTAATTTTCTCATATTGAAAAGATAGTCCAACATGAAGATATCATAAACCTTCAATGTCTCTCTATCCATTTAACTTGGGATAAGAAAACCTTGCATCCACAGTGTCACAAATCTGTTATCTGGAGAAAGATGAGCTAATTTCCTATTTTCTTCATTTATAATAAACATATACTTTTCCTCACTTTCTTTGTTAAACGTACCAACATCCTTTGGTAGATTATGAGATGGACAGAAGGAATCACCTTGGTTTTGTAGAATTGACTGGCGTCATAAATAAGAACCAGATCTTGAGAAACATGTTTTTTAACACATAAATGCTCCCAGCCTTGAAACAAGATGATTTTTTTGATTGTAGAATCGTATGAATGAAAAAAGTCCCATGAAACTAACCTTTATCTGAAAAAGTCATTCTCTGAAAAAAGTATTTAAAGACATTTCTAAGGGAGTATTAGTAGAGGACTGAGACATGTTGGTGAAGCTGCTTGAAAGATCGTACAGAGTCTTAAATCGATGGGGCAGAGCTTCGCCACAAATCCTGAAAAACCGGTGTGGGTTTCGGGAGGGGGGGGGGGTGGGAATTTATAGGTTGAAAAATAATAATCGTTGGTACTCCATGGTTGAGATTTAGAAGAAAAGAAATCAATGGATATGATTAAAAAGAGAATCAATATATTTAAAAAATTGTAAAGTATGTACCTGCTGGAGATTGTAAGGTAATTGTTGATTTAGATAGTATTAACAGTGAAATAAAACACAAGCGTATGAAGAAAAAGAATACCATAAATCATCATGCTGATGGAAAAAAAGTCGTTACCATGAACTGACAAGCCGATGGAAAACAAACATGTTACCATGAGCAGACGTGCCAGTGGAAAAGAAATTCATTACAACGAACAGACGTGCCGATAGAAAATAAATTAATTACCATGAATGGATGTGTTTATGGAAAAAAATCATTACCATGAAAGGACGTGACGATGGAAAATAAATTCATTACCATGAACGGACATGCCGTTTTAAAAGAAATTCATTACCATGAACGGACATGCCGATGGAAAAGAAAGATAAATAATACGATAAACAGAAAGGTAGATAATAATAAGTAAACAGTCAATACAATAAACAGAAAAACAAATAACAATAAGTAAACAGTCAATATGATAAATAGAAAAAGAAATAACAATAAGTAAACAGTTAATACGACAAACAGAAAAACAAATAAAAATAAGTTAACATTCAATACGATAAATAGAAAAACAAATAACAATAAGTAAACAGTCAATTCTACAAATTGAAAAAACAAATAAGAATAAGTAAATAGTCAATACGATAAACTAAAAAACAAATAACAATAAGTAAACAGTCAATACGATAAATAGAAAAACAAATAACAAACCAGGAAAATAATTAGATATAATATTAAAAAAATGTTCTCCTCTTTTTAGGATGGATTGTGCCTAAGACCATTAACAATCAAAAAATTTGAAATAAAAACTTTTCGAAGAAAAACAATATTACCTATTCCAACAATTTTTCCATGAGCATTATCTCTGATGGTAACCTTTCCACCTTTTGTTTTGATAATCTTTTCAAAGAAATATTTGTTTCTGGTCATGTGTCGAGAACAACCACTATCCATGTACAAAATATTCTTGTTGGTACACTTCTCATTTTCCTTAAAAAGGAACAATTAGTTTTTCAGAATCCAAAGTTGTTTGGATCCAGAAGAGTTAGATAAAAGAATTTTAGGAATCCACATTTGTTTTGAAAAATGGGATTTATGAAATCCTAAATACTGGGATCTATTAAGATAACATTCACTTTTCCAGTGTCCTCCCTAGTGACACATAGAACAAAAATTAGTGTTTTAAGGAACAAAATAGTTATTACTAAACACTGGTTTAGAATGAGTATACCCAATACTAGAATTATTCCTCAAAGGTATAATTTGAGAATACATTTTATCAAAGTTCTCCTTTCCATAAGTAAAGATTGACAAAAAAAATTTAAGGAAAAGATTTCGGACTTTAGTTTTAAAAATGGATTTTTATCCTCCAAAATATTTGATGTTAAACTGGAGTTATGATCAAAAACATTTTTCTTAAAAATTACATTTTCTAGATCCTTAGAAATTTTATCCTTATCAGATTTGAATTTGTCAATGGTTTTTAAATTAATTTAAAAATCATAAGTTTTCATATCAAGATCATTAGAAAGATCTGATACTTCTTTAGTTAAAAATGAAATTCTATAATTTTCTTTATCAACCTTTTTCTTGAGTTTAGAATTTTCATTCTCAAGTAATTTAGAAAACCTAGATACCTCTTCAAAAGAAGGTAAATTATCATCTTCTGATGGTGAAGACTCATCATTTGAAGATTCATAATATTTATTGTTAGTATAATTCACATTCAAAGAATCATTTGTAATAGCTTCAACATCGTGTACCTTAGCCATGAGACAATGATCTTAAATTGATAATCTGTCTATAAGTCAAATATTCCTTTGTTAAGAAGATTCATAATCTGAAGAGTTATCTGATGAAACGCTACCACTTTCACTCCAAGTATCATTTGCCTTCAATACTTTCTTTGTCTTTGTCTTGTAATACTTTCTCTTATTTATTACAGAATATTTCTCCTTTCTGTCTGTTCTCTTCAGTAAAGGAAAATCAGGCCTTATGTGTCCTACTTTCTTACATTAATAACAAGTTACCTATGAATCTTTCTTTTCCTTCCTATATTTCTTTTTAAATCTCTATTGGAAGTCTTTCTTTCCCACAATCTTGTTCATACTTCGAGAAATATTGGCTAACTCATTATCCGAGTGATCACTATCACTTGATTCTGATATAACAACTTTATTGGCTTTGGATCTTGTTATCCTTTCAGGTGTTTTAGCTTTATATGTAAAAGCTACAATTCTCTTTCCAATTTTGTTCTTGTTGAAATCAGAATCACTCTTTATTGTTGTCTCGTGCTGTAGAAGAGTTCCAAAGAGTTCATCAAGAGTAATTTGGGAAACTTTTCTGTTTTCATCAATAACTGTCCTTTTTAACTCCCATTCATTCAGAATTATATCAATAATCTTATCTACAAGAGATTCATCATCAAGAACTTTTTCTCCCATATATTATAGGATATTTACAATTGTCATAAATATTTCTTGCATTCCACTTACTGCCTCTCCATAAGGAAAAATAGATCAATGATACTATGCTCGAAGCATTTCTATTCTTGTTTCTATAACCTTGGCTGTACCAAAATGTGTGACTTCTAATTTCTTCCAAATACAGTTGGCTGCTTCACAAGATGAAATCTGGCTATATATATTCCCGGTCATAGAACATAGTAAAGTATTGCATACCCTGTAATTCAGTTGATATTCTGGCTTCTCTTGATTAGTGAAAGTACTGACTTCTTTGTCAGGAATTTTGTAACCTCTAGTAAGCATAATAAAATTTTCTACACCAGTATTGATGAAAAATGTCTTCATATGATCCCTCTAGTACTCTTAATCATTTCCATCAAATATTGGTGGTCTAGAAGGATTTAGATATTCAATTGACCCAATATTTATTCCTTGCATCTAATAAAACAAAATCTTTTTCACTCCACACGTTTGTATAGTAAATAGTTGAAATAGTAATTTGAAATAAATAGAGCTTGTAATATAATTATGTTCAAACCTTCTCTGATAACAATTGTTGGATCCAATATGTAGATGTATATATATTAGATGGAACAATACAATAGGGGGGGGGGGTGAATTGTAGGTTTAAAACATTGTTCAAAAACTTAAGAAATTAGTTTAAATGATCTTAAACTAGTACAATTCACAACAAGAACTAAAAACCCCAATTGTATTGAATATAAAGGTATGATATGATGTAATACTATAATAAAATTAAATCAATTTTATTCAAGATGAATACAATAATCAGAGTAAAACAATAGTGAAGGATTCTGCCATAAAGCGTATAGAATCAATCAATACAATATTTTAATGTATGATTGTAATTGAAAAAATTACAAATGAATATGAAATGAAGAAATGAAACAATTAAATTCCCTTTTTAAAACAAACATAAGTGGAAAAGTAATAGTATTACAATTATGTTGACCCAAAGAGAAGGGTTATCCTTTCACCTTGGGTAAGAGGTCTGTCTTACCAACACCTTGGTAAGCCCTCGATACGATGATCGGTTCTTCTGTCTCCCTAGCCTTGACAGCCCTCGAATTTGTAGTCAATCAACACCTCTATCTTTCAATCACTTGAAATCCCTCGATACGATGATCGGTCACGCAAAGCATAAACAAAGAACTTATAGAAATACAAAAACTAAGAACAAGCTGTTCACGTTTTGTAGTTTCAAGGCTTTCGCACGAAGCAGGAGAGAAGTCACATTATCTCTCTCTAGAACTTGATAGCACAAAAAGTTCAGTCTCATACACACACATCTTCTTGAATTCAAGTGACCTCCTATTTATAGGCCCCAGGTTCCAATGGTCCTATTTCCTCCAACGGTCATATTTCTCTGAAAAACTCAGAGAGACTTGGACACCTGGAATTATAACAGTCATATTGAAATAGAAAACATGACATCATTTTGATTAGTTTATAACTATATCCACGTCATCGTTTTGGTTAAAACAAGACATATATAAAGATGATAAACATGAGTAAGATTAAAATCAAACTTGTGTTTTTGACAAAGTACCAAAACCAGCAAGTAATGAATGTAAAGTACGAGTACTGTAAGTATTACTGTGTAATGTTTTGAAACAATACACAGTGAGTAGATTTATTAGACTTAGTACGAATAACAGAGTTAATAAAATTCCTAGTCTTTACTAAAATTATACATAGTACGATCAGCATGGTCAATAAGATCAACATGGTCAGTACGATCAGTATGGCCAGTAGGATCAGCATGGTCAGTACGATCAGCATGGTCGGTACGATCAGCATGGTCAGTACGATCATCATGGTCAATATTATTATCATGGTTAGTATGATAAGCATGGTCAGTAGGATTAGCATGGTCAATACGATCATTATGGTCAGTACGATCAGCATGGTCAGTATGATCAGTATGGTCAGTACGATCAGTATGGTCAGTATGATCATCATGGTCAGTACGATCAGCTTAGTCAGTACGATCAGCACGGTCAGTACGATCAGCATGGTCAAAGACATTTGTGATTTCCAAAACAAGATAGAAATGTCAGAAGAGAACTTTTTACTCAACACACTATACACTCAAAAACCTTCTAGTTGAACCATCACCCATTATCAAAAACCTAAAAACACTATCCCACCATCCCCCTAATACATTTCCACTAGGGAAATTCCAATGTATTCCTATAGATTCTAATCACATCACCTAAAACTGATGATACAAAACTTCAACACTAAAAGGTCACATAGAAAATAAATCATACATTCTAGGGGTCATGTATATTAATGAAGGAAGGTGTGGAAAGAGACAAAAGACCTAAAAATGACCAATGAAAGGTGATGATCAGAATTGGAACTCGAAAAACCCTTAATGAAGTGGGGATTTTAGATTTGTAGTAATATCAAAAGAGGGATAATATTCATTAATGTAACAATACAAAAAAACCCATTTAATTAAGAAAATAATTTAAGGAAGATTTTAAGATGAGAATCCCCATGAAATGAAGAAGAATATGAAAGGTGAATGAAGTGAGGTGTTGTTGTAATATATATATCCTACAACATATGATAAATTCCCCCAAGACAAGAGTATATTTCACCTTTATTATAATATGTTAAAAGAAATATCAAAGATGTAAAATAATATTAGATAAAATTATCATTATTTATTATAGTCATGTGGATGGGTAATTCAAAGAACATTTAAAATAGTTGATGGTATGTACATGACATCTTGAATTAAAATGCATTTAGAATTAGGATATTATTTTGGTGGATTTCTCCTATGAAAATAAATTTAATTTGAGAATTGAAATGAAATCAAATAGATTATTATACAGAATTACATTTTAATCCTATCTATAGTAATATGATATCAATGAATTATTTTTTTTGTTTGATAACTAATTCAATAAATAACTAATACAGATTTTAAAATGCAATAATAAATCAATGTAGCTCAGATAAAAAATCAAATATTTATGTTATAAATTGAAATA
Organism: Viscum album; assembly: GCA_963277665.1. Classification (NCBI taxonomy): domain Eukaryota; kingdom Viridiplantae; phylum Streptophyta; class Magnoliopsida; order Santalales; family Viscaceae; genus Viscum; species Viscum album. Next base: position 368,239,452 of record OY728166.1, read on the forward strand.
ATATATATTTAATGTTTCAAGTAATATTTCATGTATTTAAAGATATTTTCAAAATAATGAATTTTTATATTTTTTGAATGCAAGATTGCTTAACCCAATCAATATTGATTCATATAAAATATTGGATTGTATTTGTGCATTCTCATATCAATTAGAATTATCATCTACCATTTATAAATTCATAGTGTTTTTACATTTAAATTTTCATAAAATTTTAATTCAAGAATCAAAATATTTCAAAATATTTATATAGTGTAATTTTTTACAAACTTGTTAAATGAGTACTAACTGGAGTTGATATTTTTTAAAATATATACCCTTTTACAAAAATAGACGGCCAAATTTGTAACAATTTTTGGTTGAAAAAATATGTTTAAGGACCCCAGAGAGTATACATATAATGAAATGGATGGAAAATATTATCATATTTTGGAGATAATAATGGTGATATTGAAGATATCATTTAATATATTATTTGATAATGTTCATTAAGTTGTTCAATAAGAACAATTTTTTATTTACATGGCATAGAGACATCTAAAATGAATGGAAATACAAATATATCTAAAAAGAGTTATTAATGAACATGATCTCTATATAATATATTTTTTAGTTTCAATAGGTATTTTATTTAATTAATATTTTTACTAAAATTATTGTGTTTTTGTTCAAAAACATACATGGAAATTATAGAGTATGATGAAAATTTTATATTTTTTACATCATATTATAAAACCATGTTGTAGAACATAGAAAAACACATTATAATGAATGACAAGATTCCAATGGAGGGTCAAATATTCTATTGAGAAGAAAAATCGAATAATTAAGATGAAATTAATTAAAGTCGATAACTATTCTATAAAGGATTTCGCCATGACATAGTTGTTTCAAATTTGGAGAAGTTGTGCGGGATGGAAGGAAGTTATTAGACATTATACTTATATATAATTCTCATAGTGATATCCATGTTGAGAAAATTAGATTCACTATCTCCATAAAAAATTGGATAGACTTGAATACCACATTATGAGAACACTTTCATATTTTTGTGGATGATAAAACATATCAATATACAATGATATTAAAGAGGAGTTAATGAAATAAAAATATACCTATTCTCATAGAAAAATTGAAGCCTCAAAGAACCAAAAAATTATCTATATTTATATAATATTGAGATGTATTTAATATGGATTCATATAATATTAAAATATCATCATTTTAAAGATAAAATGATACATGACACATAATTAAAGGGAGATAATATTATATTTTGAGGAATCATCTAATGATTATAAAGATCATTATATCGGAATGAGATCTAAGTAATTTTTTTGATATCTCTAAAATATCTAGAATAAATTGAATATCTTTATTGTATTTGATTAATAAATAATGTATGTATTTAATAATGGAATCCAATTCAAATAAAAATGGAAATTCTTATGTTTTTTTTTTATTTGTAACTAATAAAATAATCATTGATGCTAGGTTATGAATCCTATTGTAGTGTGAATTATTTAAAATAAAAAATAGAGTCATTTTGATAAATTTACCCTAATCATCAGAGATGCTAAGACATAATATTTAGTGACTCTAATTAATTATATCATTATTGACATATGTTTTATAAATAATAAGTCTTCACTTAAAAAACATATATTTAATAATATTATATAAAATATTATTATCCCTTTTAAATTATTTTTTCTTAGGAGAAAAATATAATGATTAATTCACCTTGTGAATATTCAAATTCCATCTCTTTACTCTATTCGTATTACTTGACAATACTAGGAATGTTTTGGGATGTGGGGTAACACCCATAATACAAAAAATATTAAGCACCCACATAAAGTGGTGAGGATGGTAACACTTCAAGAGTGGACCTATGTTTGGCTCCTTTATTCTTACGAGGGTGAGTGATTGTGAGGTATACTAAAACTTATCAATGATGTGCCTAATTATATTACTCATTAGAAAAGATTTAAGGTACTTGTCCACTCTTCGTATCCTCAATACTTTTAAAGCCTATAGGGATAAATGATTGGTATAAAATATATGATATTCATTTATTGACTAATTATCGATAATAACATATATGTTATAGTAATGTATTATTTTATTTTTATTATAAATAATAAAATTTCTAATTTCTATGGAAAGAACATGAAAATATGGATGGATTATATGGTTCGTTATCTTCTTGTATCATAGAGAAACATGTAGTGGGTATTATTTACTCATGTTTTACCTACCATAATAGGATAACTTTATTATCAAATATAAAAAATAACATTTATATTTATGATTTTCAAATGAATTTTTTTTTTCATTATCAAAGAATGTGATGGAAAAAGACGAAGTGTGGAAATCAACAAAAATGTTTGGGTTAAGCATGCACCATTTACGAAGGATATAATATAGTTAAATAAGTACAATTGATTCTATATCATCATCAATTTAAATATAAATTTATAGAAAAATATTAATCTATTGATGATTTTAACATTTAGGTGAACTTAATTCTTAGTGTATTATTGGATATAGATAAAATCATGAATGCACTACAATCATACATTAGTTGATATAGATTATTCCTACAAACTTTAATTCCTAAATTAACATTTTTGGGGCATAAAGATGTTTGTATCATCTCTCTTTATAAACATGATATCATAATAATTTTTTTTAGTAAAAAAATATTTTCATTAGTGAAATTGGAAAATAGAAAAGAGCTAAAATTAAAAGATATTAATGTTTTAAAATTAAAAGAAAAATATTATATCATTTTGAGAAAAAAGATTAATAATATGACGGATGATATAATGGAAGATTGTGAATATTTTCAATGAACTTTTAATGAGGAAAATGATGGTAAAAAATTCCTTTCATGTTCATCACTAGTGATCATATTGGTAAATTTTCTACTAAATATCAACAGAAATATATATATGGAATATCGTGAGAAGATAAGTTTTAGATTAATGTAGTGAAAAAATAATAATTGAGATTATAAAAAGGATAGTTAGTTATCAAAGTAAAATGAAAAAGAAAAAATCATAAATTATCCTCTAATAAAAGTATAAAAAAATAATCTGATAGTAAAGACTACGAGATTTTTTTGGAATATAAATGTTAAAAATATATTATTACTTAGAAGGATGAAGATAAAAATAAACTAATGATGATATTTAATATTCTTATGATGAAAATATTTAGCTTCTAAATAAAGATAAAGAAACAAAAAAATAACAAATTTACTTTGAATATGTGACATACCTAGTATTTTTAGAATATTCTTTAATATAATTACTCGTATTTTTACATTGAATAGTAATTTTAAAAGAAAATAATTTATTATATTTGTTTTTATTTAAAAAACAATATTTTTAATTATATAATATTAATTTGAAGAAACAAATTTCATTTTTGAATTCATAATTTAGAAATTATCATAATAAATATTTTTTATAATTTTCCAAAAAAGTTTAATATTTGGGGAATATGGAAAGAATGTGCATGTTTTTTATAAAATTCAGTATTTTTTATGAACTCATGAAGACATAAATGTGATATAAATTTTAAAAAAATTAATTAATAATTAAATAATTATACTATGAGATGAATATTGTAAAGATGTATCTTTGAACATAATTATTATATTATATTCATCATATGTATAAAAATTATTATCTGTGCTGACACACTGCCTACTCAGCATTAACAATATTCAATTTGGTTATTTATAAGTTACAATTGAATGATAAAAATTATTTTCAAAGATAATTTATTAATTACAATTATTTATTTATTTTTTTGGATGTCAATTTCAAATTTGATAGATATATAACATTAATCTTTTCGAAATTCCTCTGCAATGCTTGTGGAGGGTAACCAATGGTTGAAAAATTTTAGGATGTCATTTTGACATGTATATGAGTGAATTTAAATAATGAATAAATAATAATTTTTTTTTTGTAAAATTAAATTTATTTTTAATATATTTTTTTTTATTTTTTATATATTAAATAAATATGATTAAATATTATGCAATGATGACGCAAATCTTGTGCAACAAAAAAAAAAGAAATATTTTTTTTAATTAGATTTCTAAGAATACTGAATTGAACCATAAACTATATAATTTTACTTGGATGTATATGATTCATCAAATATATATTATTTAAATGAATTAGGGAAGTTTTTGACCAACATTGATCGCATTAGTCCCTTTATATTATTTTATTAAAAACATTGACATCCTGTTCTCATAATAAGTTTCATTTAGTATAATATTTTAATAAGATTTTTTCAAAAAATATTCATCTTTAAACATATTATAAAATTATATTTTTCATATATATATATATATATTGGTTTTTAAAATTTATAGGTAATTAATAAATACATTAGTGGATTGACCAATTATGATGCAACAAATATTTAATTAATGATGAAAAAAATATTGACTTTAAAAATTGTAAAAGTAATATAATTTTATATTTTTAATTCAATAAAGGATTTAGATAATAATTTAAAACATGTATAATTTAGAATATAAAAATTAATAAGAATTGGAAACTTTGTTTTGATATATTTAATGTCTGTATTTTGAATATTTTTTATTTTCAAAAAAATTATTTTTCCATAAGTAAAATATTTTATTAAAGTATTTTAAAATAAAAAAATTATGAATAGGTATAAAATGATAATATGTCTTCTACCAGGAATGCTCGGTCAATGACAATCCTCTGACTATTTATTAAACCCTATAATAAAATGATAATATTTCTTCTAAAATGGTATATCCCATGATTTTGTTGTCTTTTTTATGTCTTACACCCTATAATAATTTTATTATATTTTAATAGTTTTAGTAATTCCTTTGTTACCCCTCATGTCACTAATTAAAGGAGGACCCCTCCTTTAAAAATTTTCATCACCTTAAACCTTATTCCACTTCTATACTCTGAAAAATTCCATCCTCCTCATCCTATTCCACATTCTTGGGTTTTGGGTCTCACAAAAAACTACTTATAAGAGCCTAGTGGAGGTTCTCAAGGAGGAATTTTAAAGAAGTAAGATTTCTTTTTTATTCTATTTTAAATAAATTTTTACGTATATATTATCCTTATCTCTTATCCAATGTTTCATGAGAACTAAATTACCAAATATATAAAAGATTTTTTACACATTTTATGGAAGTATAACTTAAGGTAATGGGGTGTCCTTTTGAAATCCCTTTAAATGACTCTTTTAAAGAATTAATTTTTTTTCATTATATGGCATGAGTGTTTTATCCAGATTTTTTAGATTATTTATTAATATAATAGTTCAATCATATGTTTTCATAGTTATTTGTAAATAATATGACTTCATTATTTTGTGCATGAATTTTATATTTTAAAAGTGATTTGTTTTGTGGAAAATAGTATTTTGAAAATATAAATTTGTTTTTCTCAAGGGTTTAAATGAGTGATAATGTGTTTTATTCATGATATGTTAATTTCAAATTTTTCATGTTGGGTTTATCCCATTATATATCAATATATTATGGGTTTAGAAACAATATAGCTCAAGAAATGTTGTGTTGATCCCATTATACCTCTAGATATGATGGGTGAGCCCCATTATAACTATCCAATGTATTTGGAACACTGGAGATTGATGTTTCACAAATGGTTATTAAATATGTAATGGTAAATTTAAGAGTGATATGGAATATATTTTCCAAGGAAATTTCATGATTTTTCTATGAATTTTAATATGTTTTTATGAAATGGGTATTATGGTTTTTAATGTAATCACATGACTAATGATTTCTCTCTTTATATCCCTTCAATTTTTTGTGCTCATCCAATGTTTCAAAAAAATCATAGGTTATATGGATGGTTAATAGATTGGAGGGAGTTAATATGAATATTATTAATATTTGTACAAATTAAAAAAAAATCTTGTTTAATTTTAGAGAGTTTTATTTTGTGAAAAAATGGATAGTGAGTAGGAGTATCTACATTGTAATATTTGAGATGTTATGTAATATTTATAGACCAATTCTCAACAAAAATAATCCTAAAAAGAACCAAAACATGAAATATTGTAATTCCATGACTACAATTTATGATTGTGAAATTTTGTAATCCTCTTTCCTTATAGTTGGTATCAAAGGATGGTTTATATAAAATTAGGGGTTAGGATGATGTTATTAATATAAGATAAATGGTTTTTTACTTCATGGTTGATTTTATATGATATTGAATTTAATGATTAAATTGTTGATTAATATATGATATGTCTATTCAAAAAGGTTTCCCATAGAAGAAACAGGGAAGCATAAGTAGAAATCCTCTGAATGAATAATATCCTTCCGAATCTGCAGCTGTGAATGTTGGCAATCAGGACTGAGTAATTTTTTATTGTAATGAATTAGTTGAATTAGGTGATAAATGGTTGTGGTATCCATCATATAAAGGAACATAATCTTCCATGATAAAACATGTGTTTTATGGATCGTTTTATGAGGCAACATCCTATAGCATTTAGTTGAACCATAGATCTTGTGATAGTATAAGGATAGATCAATGCTCTAGAAAATATATTTCAAATCAAGGGATGTTTAGAATGATAAAATTTAATAATAGCCATTTATAATTTTAATGGTAATTTCAATCAATTGTGGTCTCTACTAAAGAATATGATATAAAAAGATGATATTGAAATTCTATAATTGGATTATTTTAGGATAATATCTCTAGGAAAATATTCTACTAAAACTCTTCAACTCGGAATAGAGAAAGAATTATTATAATTGAAGTAGATAGGTGATGATTCTCTGGTAGCATATGAGGCTAATTTCACTATACATTGCAGGTAAATACTGAATCTTATTGGGTACATTGATAGTAAAATGAATAGAGTTTACTCTATTTTATAAGCTTTTTGACAAATAGGATTGGATTTACGAATGTTTTAATTCTAAGAGAAACTTTTTCTTTGTGAAGAAGAAAATGAGATAGATTTTATTGACATGTAGTGCCTCGCGATGAAAATAATAAGAACTGTTTAGGTTGGAAAGAATTGGGGAAATATAAATTAAAGATATCCGGAGGTAAGAAAATCAATTTCCCTTCCTATGAATATTGTGGTAAAAAGTATCATTGGGAATGCATTGTATCTTCATGGAAATGACTTAGATTTGGGAATTTTGGGAACAAGTCTCATTATTGAAAGTTAAATGATTAGATAATTATTGATATCTCAATGGTGTGGATCTTTATCTTTATGGAATAGGGTCATTTTTATAATGAATGCTTGAAGCTAGTCACTCAAGAAGGGAATCAATAAGATTTGAATCATAATGGTGTGTAAATATCCATTGAAACTACTTCAACATACATTGACCCATCAAATGAGGTGTTAAATGGTATATTATTTATTTTCACATATTTTCCAATGTGTTGTTTTATTTCGGGTCTACACATTTTTTTAAATTTATGAGTAATTTTATTTTAAACTAAAAATATCCCATCATGAAAGGAAGATATAACTCATGGTAAAAACATCTGGAGGGAATATTAAGGAAAAATGAAAATATCTGAATCTACCTATCTTTTTTTGTGGAAAGATTATACCTAAAAACATGTTGAATTGCCTTTAATAGAGTATGATGTTATCCAATGTATGGATTGACTTTATTTTTTATCATGCTAAGATAGATTGTTGAGAAAAAGAATGTGTTTTTGAGAAAGATATTAATTTTATGCATATGAATGAACACATACCATTGATAACATATCAGGAATCTAAGAAATTGTTAAATTATGTAAATGTATGTTATCTTACACACACTGTTGAAAATAAGGGAAACATTCATATTAATGATGTGTTAGTGGTAAATGTGTATCATGATGTGTTTCTAGATGATTTTCATAGTGTTATTTGCTGATTGAGAGGTTGAGTTCACTATTTAGTTAATTCTTGATGTTAAGTCAATTTATACACAAACTTATCAAATGGATCAAATAGAACTTTTACAGTGGAAAAGGATGCTGTATAAATTGTTAGATAAAGGCTTAATTTGACTAAATCTTCAACATGTGCTGCCCCTTTCTTTAAAAAAAATTAAGATGGTTTTATGAGACTTTTCAACCATTATATATCCTTGAATAGCATCGCTATTAATAAAAAGTGTCATTTCCCCCATATCAATGATTTTTTTTGAAATTATATAGGGAGAATAGTATTTTTCAATGGTTGACTTGAGGTTGGGGTACCATCAGTTGAAACTAAAGGAAAAATACATTCTGAAAACTATATTCTATTCTTAGATATGGGAATTATGAATTTACTATTATGCTATTTGGGTTAACTAATTCACATGATGTTTAGAGGTGTGTTTACTAATGACATTCAGGAATATTCTAAAAGTAAATAGTATCCTAAAAGTCATCTAAGTGTTTTATTGAAATCCTTAAATGAATAGAATTTTTTTTTACAATTCAGAAAGTGTGAATTTTGGTTGCAAAAAATTTACTTCCTTGGCCTCATTATTTCATAATATGGCATAACTGTTGGTACTTCTAAAAAAAATTTATTTAAGAATTGATAAGACCCACAAATATAATCAATATTCATATTTCTCTCAGTTTGGATGGCTATTGCTAGAGGTTTGTTGAAAAAGTTTCATGGTTATCTAGACCATTGACAAAGTTAACATTAAAAGGAGTTAAATTCATATAGAAAGAAGAACAAGATGATTATTTTCAAAAATTCAAATGAATATTGTTGAATTCTTCAATTCAAACCCTACCTTCTCTAAGTGATGAATTTTCTATCTAATGTTATGCTTCATTCAGGGTAATTGGTTGGGCTTTGGTGTAGAATAATCATGTAATTTCTTATGCTTCATATCAATTGAAGCCTCATGAGCTAAATTTCCCAACACAAGATTTGGAGTTAGATACTATTATTTTATGAAATATTTTGAGGTATAATTTGTATGGAGTAAACTGTGAAATATATACTGACCATAAAAGTTTTAAGTATAAATTTACTATGAAGGAATTGAACACCCAATAAAGAATATGGATATAAATAATAAAAGATTACGATTGCACGTTACATTACCATACATGATAAGAAAATAGACTGGTTGATGCTTTGAGTAAGAAAAAAAATGATACATTAACCGTGACATATTTATAACATGGAACCTTGGTGAACTATTTGATAACTGTTGGCTTGGAAATTTATTATGAAGGAAAAACACAATTTTTTCTGGTGTCAATGCAATCGTCTCTATCCGAATGAATTAGAAAAGCACAGAAAGAAAATTTTGAGTTTTATAAAAAGGTATAACTGGTTAAGGACGATAATTTGACTATGTTTAGCATTGATAAATATTATGTTTTGAGGTTTGGGAAGTGATTATGCATTCTTTGTGATTCATAGTTTAAGAAAGAGTAGTTATGTAAATAGTATAGTTCTTTATTTTCAGTTAATACTTGTATCACTAAGGTTTGCAAGGATATTTAGTATTATTACTGGTTGAATGAAATAAAAAGAGATATTTTAGATTTTACCATGAAATGTTTTACATGTCAATTGGTCAAAGTACAGAAGTAGTTACCAAAGGGGATGCTTCATCCTTTTACAGTTCATAGTGTAAATGATAAAATATATCCATGAAATTCATTGTGGGTCTACCAAAAAAATCTTGAGGAAACAATGAAGTATGAGTTATTGTTGATGGTTTAACAAAATCTTATCATTTACTTCCTATTCAAGACACAATTTCTATAGATAAAATTTATATAATATATCTTAATGAAAATTTCATATTTCATGGAGTTTCTCTCCCCATTGTACCATATCATGATACCAGGTTCACTTAAATTTTTTTGAAATCACTTTAGAAGTCATTGGGAACATAATTGAATTTCATTACAACATTTCACCCTCAATCAGGTGTGATGTTAGAATGAAATATTCAGACATTAGATTAAATTATAAGAGATTTTCAATAGATTAATAGGGAATTTGGGATCAATATATTTCAATAGTTATGTTTTCTTATAATAAAATTTTTCATTCTAGTATAAAAATGGAACCTTTTTGGGAATTAGTTGGAAATTAGTGTTGAAATGTAAAATTTTTGGATAATGTTGTGAAAATTAAATTAATGGGACCTGAATTAGTAACGAAATTGGAAGAAAAAGGTCATATGATTCTGCGACACATGAGGATAGCTCATATAAGTAAGAAATACTTTACATATAATAGGAGGAAAGAGATTTATGTTGAGGTAAGTGATCTTTTTTTCCTTAAAATCATCCCTAGGTAAATTGTTACGTGATTTGGTAAAAAAGGAATGTTATGTCCATAGTTTATTGTATCTTCCAAAATCATATACAATGATTGGCCAGTTTCTTATTGAGTAAAATTATCTTTGGGTTTATCTTAGGTACACATATTTTTCATGTTTTTATGTTAAGAATGTATGTTCTAGATCCATCTCCTATTTTGAGCCCAAATTAATATATATAGTAGAGGGAATTTCTTACAAAGAAAACCCTATTCAAATTCTCAATTGTGGAGACCATGATTTTGTTTGGTCCTTGGGCCCACAACAGAAGCCGGTGGGTTGGGGATTTTATAATTTTCATCAGAGGATCAATGGTACTTGTCATCACCAATGATCTGAGCCTTAGAGATGTCCGAGGATCTCGTGTAAATTATTAAGAACACCAAACTAAAACGAAAATGAACCCATTTAAAATCCGAATCCGCGATCGACTGTAACTAGTCGACGATGATCAAACCTTGGAGTATCCAAAGTAGGATACATCTAGATCATCCACATGTGCTCGAAATATCCACGGGAAGGTCGATCGTCGAATTCTAGGTGCTAGCACGGCGATCTGACGATGCTTTTGATGTCTCGATGATCACTGCATCGAGATGCCTTCAATGCTGAAGAGAGATGTTGATCCAAACCTCTTAGATCGAGAAATTATCTCCCTAGAGAGTGGGAGGGGAGAGAGCCTCTCAACTATCATTACACGAATGAATGAATTGTGATTTTTACACCATAAGAGAGAGCCTCCTCCTATATTTATAGTGATGTTGATAAATACCCTACAGGGTTCCCCGACCCCCATTTATTTCAACGTTCATTAAATAAATACTTTTAACAAAATAAAATACATCAATATTATTTATTTTTTTACACATACATGTAATATATATAAAATATATTACGTGAAAAAATCCAAGCCATTTAACTCGACTCACTGTCCCGCTTAATATTAAACAAACCATGAATATTAAAATAATATTTTTTTATTAATATTATCTTGTATTTACTTAACCTGTAAATACATTAAATAAATTTAATCTCAAATATTTGTAACTTGAAAATTAATGAATTTATTTAATTATTTTGGTGATATACAACTTGAACAACAATCAGACCCCATGGTGGGGCCCACTATGTCCATATACCTATTGAATTGAATATTTCAGATTGTTGAATATGCTATTGTGTGTGACCCACTATACCTTTAGCTTGATAGCAGTGAATAAAATCCATATACCAAGAGTAGTGTCTAGAAACCCATCATGGCCCCTAAAGAGATAAGGATAGTGATAGCAATGACAATCATTCTAAAAAACCGACTGTGTACTATAATATCTTTGTCATTAAATATCTCATAAAGTAGGATGCACTATTGTGTCATCATCATTATCTTGATTTATTATTTTTTGATCTATCCGGATGGATTTTCCTTTCTACTACATTGGCCAATAACTTATGAAGGTGGAACCATCCTGATCAACCAGGCCTAAGATATACAACTTCCTAAACATGGAAGCAAAAAATCCTATATTGACAATTCATCCAATGTCATACCACCAATGATGCACCCAACACACACTAACTCCCCAAAAAATCACCTCCATGGTTTTCTTCTTGCATCAAAGTACATAATAAAATGATATACATTGGTAATGGTCTCATGTTTGGAGACCAATACACATGTTCGTAGATAGGAACAACCAATGACACCCAAAACATGTGGTGTTCCTATTGGCGGGTCTGTCCTCATGATCTCACTACTAGAGATCACCAAGTGCAAAATTCATGAGAAGAAGTCTCAATGATTTTGAACCCCTAGCACCTGATATTCAAACAGCTAATGTGTCCAATCAGTAAGATGTATCTAGACTATAGAACATATATTTAAGATTAATTTCATAGTATCTTGAGGTTCTCATTATAGACTGGGATCTAATGTAACCTCTCAACATGAAAATTAACCTTTGGACATTACCATCACTATAGTGACCGCAAAAAAGTCTGTACTATAATGGTAAGACAACATTATGCATAAATAACTATACACATGATATGCTAATCAAAAGTACTTCATAGTTGGGTCTAGGGAACCCACTATTTCAACACTCCCACTAGCACTAGAGCCAACATGCTAACCACAATTGTTAGCTACTCACATGATAAAATCATGATTATGTGGAGTTATGGATTTAACTGCTGGGCCTACCTCATTTTAACCATCTGGCATATCAACTATATGTGACCTCATGTCATTGAGTAAAACATCTCATGATAAGGTATCCCAAAGTATATCACTTTTTCCATTGTCATAACAAGAAAACATAGCTAGTAAGAACATCATAACTTGCATTATGATAATAGTTTCCTCACCAGGTGTGAATCCAGGAACTAGAAAAAATATTTACGATTGATTACTACTTCTTAGGTACCTTAGAAGCTGCAACATAATCGGTATTTGTAGATATGGCTATCACTAGCTTTCAGAAGTTTGACTAACTCATCAACTTTTCCTAACTGCGATACTAGATCAAATTGATATGAGGATTACTAGTTTGTGTCCCACCATAACTAGTATACCTTGTTCTCTATATTCCAGGTACATATCATTTATTCTTTTTGAAGAACAAGATGATGGTTCTAACGACATCACTTTCAATGCTCCTAGAACTAATTGATATCTGCCTAAAATAAAGTATATCCAGGCAAAATAGATTATTGTTTAGAATATGGCATGTGTGATTGATCCATTTCAAAATCATATGGTATCAATTCGCAATATTAATCTCTACTCAAGCTCCAAACATCTTAACCTGGAGAGATTATGCCATGTGACAATGGAAAAAATTCTGAACATGAGTTGTACTAACTTGTATTATTCAATAAAATTTCACTATATGTACGATTAACTAGGACCAAGCAACCTTTGGATATGCCTTAGTGAATCCTATTCCCTAGAACCCAGGTTTCTACTTTAAGTCAATAATTGGAGAATTTCTTTTTCCCTTTTCTTATCTAATAGTAAGATCAAGATCTATTTTCCATATGTTACAGAAAATATTTCACTTAGAAAACATTAGCCCTCCAACTATCCTTTGGTAGACACAAGGAAAAAATACATTTATAATGAATTATCTAAGATCTAGTTTCTTACTTTAATCCAGAATTGGATTTCAGTAACTTGCAACCTTCACTAGAATCATAAGACATCATCATCTCTTTTTGGTTGTGTCTTATAGACACCTTCCATGAAAGATGATCTTGACATCAAATGACCAATATAATGATCTTATAAGTTAGCTATGATAAGTAAAATTCTAATAAATTTTGGCGTACCAACTTGGTATAACCTATCTAGCCTTATTGGTACCATACTAGTTCAATCCATGTTTCATTTCATTTGAATACCCACCATAGTATTCAATTTATAATCCCCTTTGCAATTTGATACATGGAATCCATTACTGAATTTTAATTAATCTTGTCAATATTAGTTTGTTTCCATATACTACTTACTTGTACGAATTATTATTGTTAATGAATAATTTATCGCTAGCCATGGTGAATATAAAACCATCACCATGGTTTCATTCTCAATGTAGTATGTGTATTTGAAACATGCCTATTACATATGTACTTGTGTAACTTGTTCTCATGCCAACCATTTGTGAATCTCGAGCATTGACCATGTCCAAGTCAATTCATTTCCCACTATCTCTAATAGATATGTGTACCCTTTTATAGAAATTTATTCTAATGCTTGAATACATCTTTTCTATCTTAGGGATTTATGTAATATCCTAAAAAACTATTAGAATATTTACTTAGATGCACCATGTGTTCATCTTGATGCATGTTCATTTATATCGTAACAAACTATTCATCCTAACACATGTCCTATAATGGATTTTCATCATACTATGACTCATATGATATCCATTTGTCTTTTTAGTCAGCATATTAGTTATGGGTTTCTGCCTTTATTTCCAAAGCACATCTTGAAATATAATGGATGTTTCTGCAGGTTGAAACATTGATACAACTTAAAAAATAACTTTGATGTATAAAACGTGTGTTTAGGAATTTTTCCACACTACATTTGGTTGATCAATGATAATATGTAAGATTCGTCATCAATCCTCTTTATGAACATATATAGAGTGATGTAGATAAGGTAACATAAATTTAGGAATTACTCCACACTACATTATCATGATCGATGATAATTTCGTCAATATATTCGTCGACATGCCATTCCAAAGAAAATCATATCTTCTTACCAAACTTATACTTCACTGGTATATTCCTTAATAACATAAAGGAATCTTATGGAGTATATTTACCACTTTCTTTTCTTTGGAATAGTTCACACTCTCTTTTTGAAATAATCTTGAATTCTATGTGCCATTCCTTTATATCTAAAGGTCTATTTTTCCAAACTCATGATGTCAATAATACCCAAGTTTTTTAGCTATGTCGAGCCTAAATACTATACTGGGTATATATTTGATGTCCACTTTTAGTTTTTCTTTATAAAGAATCATATTTCCTCAACTGGGTAGGTCTTATATTTTATATTCATCATGTATTTCCTTTGATACAAGTACCAGAGACCTATTGGTTGAGTGTGTTACCAAAAAAACATTCATTCCAAAACATGGAGTAATGTATCATCATGTTTAAAAGGGTATGTGAGATAAATGTTTTGGTTATACTCTAAAAATATTTCTGTTTGAATCAATCACTTGACAGTTAGAAGTTAGGTGTTTCTCACCACTGACTTCGGAATCACCCTTTCTCAGCTTCTTAGAGAAGACACCTTACTCCTTGTAATATTTACCTATTTACATGGTTACTATATTTCAATACATATATGTGAAAAGCATATTTTATTGTAATACCCAAGAAGTATGTGAGAAAACAATACTTTTATTTGATGAATATTAACTGAACAAGAAGCAGATACTTGCTTCTAGTATTTCAATTTTTAAACATCCATTAATTTGTTTTATTATATTTGATGCAAATAACATCCTTTTAAATAACCAAAAACTTTTCATTGAAGGACTTGACAAAGGATCCTTTTGTGTAACTTTACATAGGCATTTTTACCTTATCATTAATTTTATTCACCATAAGAATAAAAATGGAATTATCTCCAATATTATTATTACTTGGAATATGTTACCTTAAAGGTAATGAAGTTGTTACTCTATACCATTAGTTTTTATCCTTAAATGATACTAGAGTAATTGGGTATAAAAGGTATAATAATGGGATGACATGAAATATTTTGAACTATCTTTCACCTTACAAAAACTGAGTGCAACAATCACATTCATATCTTTCTTGACTTTCTCCTCGTAAACTTCTTGGAGATGGGACTACATGAAACATCATCTCTGTCATGATGTAGAGACCACAACTAACATCAAATGTTGATGATATCCTTATGAAAGAACCATCATATTCTTGATTCATGAGTCTCCTGTAATCTGTTTTACACCCTTGCTTCCTGAGGTGATTTAACAAGTTGTGACACAAGCACCTTGAATTTCCATTATGGTAGTGATGTGTGCAAGCACCTATACTACAATTGGAATTTCATGATTGTTTGAATATTAACATTTTCCAATGTTTATCACAATTTTATCATGGTATTACTTTCCATTCTCTAAAAATATAATTTAGCAGATTTTACTTTTAAGTGATTACCTAATGTAACATTACTAATTATTTAGTCATTAAACGTCTCCCACTAATTTTTCAAATTCCAGGAACCCTCTGTACTATAATCAGAATACACATGAGTATTCTAGTGTCAAGGATTCCTCAACCTCCCTCATAGTCTACAAGCTATGGATACTCCACTACTTGGAGGGTCCAAGGTATGGTTTTGGCTGGCCAACCGCATTAACACACAGTTCCTTGATATGTTGAGTGAAGTCCCAGCTTCAAAAATCATTTATTGATTTAATCAACGCTTGCCTCTAAAATTACAACAAGATAGTTAAGGCTATTTCTTTTCTGCAATTTTAATTATTTTGACCCACGACATGAATAAGAACTCCATGGCAGTAGGAGTCACCCTCATCTAAGGAATGACAGGCACCTAGAACACCAGGTTTTGTTCAAACGTGAATGATTGAGGCCTATTTGTGACATAATATTTTCTTTGAGTGTTTTATTGTATTTTCTCTCAATGAATGTAATAAATTTTTATTAAACATGTCCATCTATGTTCTCACGCTCACAACTGATGTTTAATAAAAAACACATGCAACTTCTTTATACATTTTATTATATGTTTTTTTATGTTTTTCCCTGCAAATATAAAATACATAAAATAATAAATAAATGCATAAAGTTAAAATACTACCCAACCCATATTGATTATCTAAATGACCTAAGGGTATCCTAACTGAGTCGAAGATTCACTCTCTGATGCAGCTTGCCCTGTCATATATGTCTTCTAGCCTTATGGAGTATCACCATGTCTTGGTGGGATCTACATCACGTCTTAGAGTATCGCCTCATCTTGGCGGGGTGCATGTGTTGTCTTGCATCATCTTGATCAATACTCATAGCCTTATCTTGGCGGGGTCCACGTTATTTTATGTTTTCGTTCGATGTGCAAAATTACCTGCATGCAGGTGAGCAGAACTCAGGTATAAATATACATCATATAAGTATTGGGCGCGCATGACCTTGTACATTTTAACTGAAAATAAAGATGATGCGAAAACTGTATATTTAATTAATTACAATCATCACACATAATTAAAATAATTAATTAAATAAAAAGCTACATACACGGGTCAATGCTCAAGACCAGTAGGCGGGGAAGATAATGCACGATAAAATTAAAATGAATTAATTAAGTACGAGGGTTATCTAAATTAAATTAAGTGAATTTAATAATTAAAATAATTTAATTATTTATCAGTTCTCTAATTAATTTAATTTTTATGCCAAAATTAAATTAATTAATTAATTTAATTTATTTTTGAAATTAAATTAAATAATATTATTAGGTATTAAAATAATTATCCAACATCAATTTTAATTAATTTAATTTAGATTTTAAAAATAAATAAATTAAATTGATTAATTATGATTAATTTTAAAATGGTCGGTGCTAGAAACTTGATCGAATGGCCTGTACAGGTTGGGCTAAACTCGCGTAGGACCCTACAAGGCCGTACATGGCTAAAATGGGTTGGACCGATCTGCCCAAACCTGTTTCGGGTTGGGCCGGTCAGCTTGAACTGTTTCTCGGCCAAATTTGGTCTTTGGAAATACTTGCAGACAAATTTAATACCTCCCGAGTCCTGACCGAGGGCGACGATGAGGTACTGAGCTCAGCGGATAAGAGCGATGGCTGGCCAGTGCAGTAGTGGCCACTATTGTCCTGTGAAAGGGAGGAAGGAGGCATGCGCGCAGTGCCTGGGAGCTATTGGTCTTTCGAGAGTCAATATTGTGGTTCCTACGGGAGCCCGCGAGGGTAGGGGAGCCTACTAGGAGGACCGGTCCTGCGGCATGCCGAGCCATGGAGGAGGCAGTGGCTTTTGCGCTGCTGTAGGGAGTGCGGGGTGCGGGATGCATTCCAGGATGAGCCTACAAGGGAGGGGCGACGCGGGACGCCTGATGCCGTGCTGCGGGGCGGTAGTGAAGCCGACTGGTCAGCGACTGGGGAGGCGGGGTACTCCTATTTGGTGTGGAGGAAGGAGCCGGCTCGAGGAGCCCAGCCTGGGTGGAGACCGGGAAGGCCGGGAGTGGAAAATGCATCCCCCGTGGGGCAGAGGGCCGCGGGTCTCTAGTTACAGCGCCGAAGAGGTGGGAACAAGGCAGAGGGAGGAGGCCTGAGCAGAGGCCTGCATGTAGGGCAGGGCGGAGGGCAGAGTAGTCAAGTGCTGGGACCTGGGCAGGGGCGGCTTGAGCTGGCCTCCTAGGTGCTCGGCGGTGGTTCCTAGTGGCCTAATCCGTGGCATAGCATGCAACACTGTAGCGTGACATTCCAGGGAGGAGGGGGTCCACATGGATCCCCTCCGAAAGTCTCCATTTTTTTCACACACCCCCCTTTTAATTTTTTTATTTATTAAAGACATCATTTAAGTCTTTATTATACCCTTTTTTTATATTTCTTCCCTTCTTTATATCTGGTCATGTCCACCTCCAACATTCTATAGGATACTTAATAGCCTTTGTATTTAATAATAATAAATTTATTATAATAATATAATAATTTATTATCATTATATTATTATAATAATAAAATAAATAATATTAAAATAATAAAATTATTATGTAAATCATAAAATAAAATTATAATTTGAACATAATTATATTTTTCTAGGATTAACTAAAACAATAAAAAATTTGATTAGTTCTTTGGGATGGAAAAAATAAAATATCATAGATCAAATCACATATTCTATCCAATATGAAAAATTATACTAACCATAAATCGTTCATTTAACATCAGATCAACACACAGTTTTAACCATTGGGACTGTCTTTAAACCTTATACTTAATTTTAATTCAAAATTTAATTTTCTATGATCAAAAAATTTATGTGATGGTTTTGATACCACTGTTAGGTTATGGGGCCTGTAGCAGAAGCCAATGGACTAGGGATTTTAATTTTTTTCAGTGGATCGACGGTACTTTCCGTCGCCGGTGATCCTGTGAAAATTATTAAGAACATAAAACTAAAATGAAAATGTACATGTTTCAAATCAGAAGCCATTGTCAACTAAAACTAGTCGATGGCGATCGTTACATAAAGTATCCAAAGCAGGATCCTTCCAGATCGTCCACATGCACTCCAAAAATCCACTGGAACATTGATCGTCGAATTCTGGGTGCTAGCGTTCCGATTCAACGATGCTTTCAATGTCCCGATGATCACCGCATCGAGATGCATTCGATGATGAAGAGAGATCTTGATCCAAACATCTTGGATAGATATATTCTCTCTCAAGAGAGAGAGTGGAGATAAATGCTCTCAACATTCATTCCATGAATGAATAAGTAGTTATTTTGAAACTATAAAGGAGATCCTATTCTAATATTTATAGTGACGTAGATAAATACCTGGTAAGGTTCCCTAGCCCCCGTTTATTTCAACATTGATTAAATAAATAATTTTTATGAACTCAACCACGTCAATATTATTTATTATTTTATCACATACTTATAATATATATAAAATATAGTACGTCATAATATCCGATTCATTTGACTCAACTTGCTGTCCTGCTTAATATTAAACGAACCTTGAATATTAAAATAATATTAGTTTGATTAATATTATCTTGTATTTACTTAATCTTTTAATAGATTAAATAAATTCAATCCCAAATATTCATAACATGAATATTGATGAATTTATTTAAGTCTTTTAGTGATTGAAAACTTGGACACAATTCAGACCCCTCGGCGGGTCCACTATGTCCATATACATATTTGTCTGAATAGGGAGGATTCTTGAATGCGCTATTGTGTGTGACCCTCTAGGCCCTTACCTCAATAGAAGTGAATAAAATCGATAGACCAAGAGCGGAGTCTAGAAACCCATCATGGCCCCTTAAGAGACAAGGATAGTCATAGCAATGACTACCATTTTATGAACATTGACTGTGTACTATAATCTATTTGTCATTAAATATCTCATAAAGTAGGAGGCACTCTTGTGTCACCATCCTTATCTTGATTTATTATTTGTGGATCTATCTGGATAGATTTTCCTTTCTACTGCTTTGGCTAAAGGCTTATGAAGATAGGACCATCCTGATCAACCATGCCTGAGATATAAAACTTCTTTAACCTGGAAGCGACAAATCCTTTTTTGACAATTCATCCAATGTCATTCCACCAACGAAGCACCCAACACAAACTACCTCACCGCGACATCACTGCCATGTTTTTCTTCTTGTATAAAACTACATAATCAAATGATATACATTGGTAATGGTCTCATGTCAGGAGACCAGTACACATGTCCGTAGAAAGAAACAACCAATGACACCCAAAACATGTGGTGTTCTTATTGGCGGGTCTATCCTCATGATATCACTACTAGATATCACTAAGTGAAAACTTCATGAGAAGAAGTCTCAATGCTTTTGAGCCCCCAACACCTGATAGTCAGACTTCTACTGTGTACAATCAGTAAGATGTGTCTAGACTATATAACATATATTTAAGATTAATGTTATAGTATCTTGAGGTTCTCATTATAGACTAGGATTTGCAATAACCCCTCGACATGAAAATTAACCTTGGGACATTACCATCATTATAGTGGATGCAGAAAAGTCTGCACTATAATGGTAAGATAACATTATGCATAGATATCTGTACACATGATATTGTAATCAAAAGTACATCATAGTTGGGTTTAGGGCACCCAATATTTCAACAGATTTGTGGAACAAGTCAATTTACCAAGTAAGATTTTTGTGGAGAAATCACAAGGTAGATAAAGAAACATGGGATTCTAAAAATTATATAAGGTAAAATTACCCCCATTTGTATAATAAGAGAATAAAATTACAAGGACACAATTTAAAAGGGAGTATGTAGAATCCCATTTAATTATCGAATAATGTGTTTTTATAATTATTAGTATTTTTTACTTAAATTTTCATTTTTCAATTTAAAAATGTATTATATGTTAATTTATTTATAAAATTAGTTGCTCAAATATTGAGTTTTCATCTGAGAAAATTGATTTTCAATTTAGAATTAATAATTTTGAAATTATATTAGTATTAATTTTGGATAACTTTCAATAAGAGTTTACTTTATAGTGAATAGTAAAAAAATATGATTTTTTATAAAATAATGTAATTTTTATGACTTCATGAAGAAATAATTGTGATATTAAAATTATTAAATTTATAGATTAATTAAATAGTCGTATTATAAGAGGAATATTGTCTAGAAATTACATTGACCATGAAAATTATATTCTATTCATGATAAGTATAAAAATTATTATTTGTGTCGACGCAATGCTTTCCTAGTATTAGAAATTTAATATTTGATTCTTTATAAAATATAATTGAGTGCTAAAAAATATTTTCAAAGATACTTTCTATGTTATTATTTATTTTTGATTTTTGGCTGTTAGTTTTTAATTATATATTCATATAACGTTAATATGGTCCATATCCCTGTGCAATTCTTGGACATGAAATGAGAAGAAAAAATACCAAATTTAAGATGTTATTTTGACATATATATAGGTGAATAAAAATAATGAAGGAATATAGAAATTTATTTTGAATAAAATTAAATTATATTTACGGTAGTATTTTATTTTTAATTTTTTTGAATTAAATAATTAATAATAATACTTATGTAATGTTGATGAAAAGCCTACGCAATCTGAAGAAACAAATTAATAAATTGTTTTGATAATATATATAAGAATTCATAACTGACCAATAAACAATATAATTTTTCTTGGATGTGTATGTTTCATCCAATATATATATATATATTATTCTAATTAGAGACTTTTTGGACCCACATGGATCATATTAGTTCCCTTGTATTATATTATTAAAAATAATGAAAACATGTTCACACTATAACTTCTAATCAGAATAATATTTTAATAAGAGTTTGTCCAGAAGTTATTTTTGAAGAATAATAGAGTTTAGAAATATAATAAAATTATATTTATCATTTAATTTATTTAAAATTTTTATGTAATAAATAAATATATTAATGGCTTTAGAAATTATGATATATTTAATATTTAATTAATGGTTTTAAAAATAGTAAAATAAATATAATTTGTTTTTAAGACAATTAATGATTTAAATAGGTAATTATAATATATATAATATATAATTAATCATTTAATTGGAATTAGAACATTTTTAATGTGTTTAATTTCATGATTGTGAATAGTTTTAAATTTGAAAACATTATTTTTTCATGAATAAAATAATTTATTAAATTATTTAAAAATAAAAACAATCATGAAAAATGCCAAAAATGATAATATTAATTATAAAATGGTATATACTATTATTTTTATGCCTTTTTGAAGTATTGAACTCTATAATAAATTTATTATATTTTAATTATTTTAGTAATTCATATATTACCCATCACCTCAATTATAAAAGGAGGCTCCATCATTCAAATCTTTTCATCACCATATGCCTTTTTTTGGATTAACTATTCCAAATTCTCTCATCTTAATCCATTTTCACATTATTGAGCTCCTAGTCTCACAAATGACCACTTACAAGATCTTTGGGGAGGTTCTCAATGAAAATTTTTCAAAAAGTAAGATTCTTTTTTTTCATCTCTTTCAAATAATTCTTTACTTTCATCCTATCCCAAACTCTTATGAAATGTTTCAGGAAAATTAAATTATCACATATATAATATAGTTTTTTAGTTGTATATGAATCATAAAATCTTTCATCTTCTTCTTTTATTCTTAAATAACTAAATCACCGTCCATGGTGAGTTAATTCACCTTCTTCATGGACGATGATATTTCGTTACACTTTTTTCCAAAATCATGTAAAGTTTAAATTCACCTGATACTATTTAAAATGACAAAAATTTATATATTTTATAACATCTCATTTATTTTTTCATTTTTATAAGGAATTCTATAAATAAAACAACCATGGAAACCATGAAATTAATGCACCCAAACCAACCAAAATAACAAAATATTGTTAACAAATGGGTGTAAAATTATATAAAAGATAATTTAAGGTATTATAAATAATATTTTAGTTATGTAACAAAATAATAAAAAAATTAAAACCATTATATATGAGTTTTGAATTCATTTGATGTAAGTCAAACCCGAGGTAAGGAACTTTCCATTAAAAATATTTGAAAAGGTCTCTTTTACAAAATTAAAAAATATAGTTATTTATTTATATAAAATGAGTGGTTTATCCCAATATAATTATGATTTATTACTATAAAGTTTGAATAATATGTTTTTAAATTATTTTTGAATAATATGGCTTCATTATTATTTGTATAATTTTAATGTTTTAGAAGTGATTTATTTTACGAGGAAAATAGTATTTTGAAAATAAGATTATGTTTAGATCAAGGGTTTTAATGAGTTATCAAGTGTGGTATTCATGAAATATTACATGTAAACTATTTATGCTGGTTTGATACCATTATAGATCAAGTTATGATGGTTTGACCCCCATTATAGCTCATGAAATGTTTGGTTGATCCCATTATTTCTCAAGATATGATGGGTGATCCCCATTATAGCTCTCCAATTCATTGGATACCTTGGAGTTTGAAGTTTACCAAATAGTTATTCCATGCGTAAGGTATAATGTATGAGTTATATATTAAATAAGTGCTTAGGAAATGAAATAATATTTCGATTAAAGTTAATAAGTTTTTATGAGATGGGTTTAATTTGTTTTTATGCTATCACTTGACTAATTTTTTTTCTTTATATCCCTTACACATATTTTTTTTCTCATATAATGTTTTAGTTTTTTATAGGTTATAACATTGGGTAAGATAAATCAGTAATTTAAGATTAATTTTATTAATATTATTATCATAAAAATTAAATCATGTTTTATTTTATAGAGTTTTATTTTGTGAAAAAATGTATAGAGGTCTACTTGGTGATATTTTAGATATTATGTAATAATTATTGACTAATTCACAAATCTTATAAACCTGAAATGATACTCAATTTCAAAGATTGTATTTTCTTGAATAAAATTAATGATTATGAAATTTTTTAAATTTGGGTCCTTATAGAATGGATACTATGAATTTTTTATAGATATTCGAAAGGTAGAGAAAGAAAATTATTCTCATAATAAAATTCAGAACATTATAGTTTTTGGTTCAAAACCTATAAGAGAATATTTTTTTGAATGAATTATAAGAATTAGGATATTATTTTTCATTTTGAAACAATATAAAATTTTGATAGAATAAATGTTATTAAAATTATTATTATTTTATAAAAATTATAAATTGTTCTTGAAAATGAAAATAATTTAAATAATTTTTAAAAAAATATTATATAAAATATTATTTTTAATGTTATAGGGAGATATAAATCATTTATAAATATTTTATTGAATCCTAGAAGATGATTTTTTTTAATTAAATATGAAAATATATTTTGGGATTTATTTGTAATGGGTATTTTGAAGTTATTACTTTTTATTTTCCAATAATAAGAAAATCGAGTTTGACTAATAAAAAAGAAAATGGAATTATTGATTTGATTAAGTGGATGAATGAATATTTAAAAACCTACCCAAAAAAGAAGGATAAAATTTAAACAAAATATTAAATCTAATAAAATATTTTAGTATATCAATGAATTATGTTGATTTTGTGGTCGTGAGGGACATAAAGTTGATATTTTTATCATAAAATTAAATTCTCAACAAAATAAAATAGTGAAATCGAAAATATCTAAAATAATAGTAATAACAATAACAATAATAAGAACAACTAAAAACAACCAAAAATAATAAATGGTTATAGAATTTTCTTATAAATTATTAAACAAATATAATTCATTGATTCATGATAACAATTTCTCATCACACATGCAATGTGATCAAATAATTCTCAATTTTTTTATAAGTATGATTAGTGATCTATTAAATTATGAAATTAAAAATAAATAAAACTAAAATTAATTACATCTTAATAAAATTTTGAGAATAATTTCTATTGAAAGAATAAGATTTTCAGTGATGTTTAAAAATGCAGATTATCATTTTTATATAATTTATAAAAAGGAAATAAATTATTATTTTTTACTAATTGATTCAATCCATATTGGAAGAAATATGGTTATATAATATTGAATTTTTATAAAAAAAGAAAATTTGTTTCAGTCATATAATGAGAAGAGATCATAAAATATTGGTAAGAAGAAATAAAATTATTATTTTCATATAATGCTTAACTACCTTAGAAATTAGAATATGAAGAGATTAACTAAACATGAATCCACATTAATTTTTTTAAATCCAAAAAAGTGTTGGATCAATTATTTCAAAATATATTATAAATAAATATGGGGAATCACAATAACAAAGGAGTTGAAATAATAACCGAAAGAACACTTACATTATTTTTTCTAATATTTATGTCATATATATTAATCATCCAAAAAATTGATATAAGTATTTCATATTTTTTATTGATTTATAAATACTAATGAGATGTGTGATGTTAATTTTAATAAAATATTTGGGATTTTATATTATTATTTGTTTTATATTTTTTATATATTTTAGAATAGATTGTGTCATATAGTGTATTAAATTCAAAAATGGTATAGAGTTAACTGATAGTTTATTTTTTATCTTGAACGAAATATAATTAATAATTAGTTGGATTTACCATATACTCAATAATAGATATAATTTCACTTCCTATCAAATAAAAAAGTATATGTTTCAAAAAAAAGAGAATATGATTTTACATGATATGGAAAAAATTATGTTGATCTAGTATGAGACATCATGATATTTTGGGAGGCAAGAGATATTAATGAATAGAAATTTTCAAAACCATTATATATTAAGAATATATTTAAAAATCATTAAATAAAATTTTGATTAAAAATAAAAAATAGAAACATTGTCTTAATATTTTGGATGATCATTCCTGATTAAAGTGAAAATAGATAACATTAAAGAATTTTATTATAAAGTGAATAATATAATATTTCATTATTTTAATCAAAATATAAAATCATTTAAATTTTATAACAACAAAATAGGAAATATAAATTCAATGTATTATTTTATGATCATTTATATTGAATTGGATAATTTATAATTTATTGATATGGATAATAAAATTGATTAGTTATAGACTTGAAATTATTGACTAGATGTTGAAAATAAGGATAATGATATATATTTATCTTATTCAAATTAAAATAAAAATGTTCATTGGTCCATAAATAAAAATTTTAAGATTAAAATAAATGTGGATAATGAATATATCATTAAGTATATGGATGAATGAGTGAAATATAGATTTATATCAGGTAAATAAGAAAAAGTATATTGGCTTAATTTGTTTTGATAGATTTTTTAATTAAAACCTTTTAAATATGGAGTGTATTGATTATTTAAGTGAGATGTTTAATCTAATTGAGAACAATGGGAAATGGAAATGCATTTTGAAAAAAAAATCTTTCCATAATGTGTTACTTTTTTAACAAGCTCACTGGGAGTGGATAACATTATGATAATAATTTACGAATTATCTATAGAAGTTATTCATAAGTTAAAGGAGTAGACATTGATGAGAGATTATATATTATTGATGAAAATATAAATTATAAGAATATTTACTCAACTTACACATTAAGGAAATACATAATTCATTCCCAATAGATGTACAAATAGTATTTTTAAATACTAATCATGAATAGGAAGAATGGATTGAGAAAAAATAGATGTTTTATTCTAGATAATAATGAAAATATCATGTGAAAGATGAATAAATTTACTTATGGATCAAATAAATTCATTTATCCTTTATATTTGACGTTTTATATTTCCCTACGAATCATGAACATTTGTAAAGTTAAAGTGGATAGAAGTATATATATCAAAAAAACAATACAAGTTCACTCATTATAATAATATATCTAATGTATGAATATATTCATTATATTATAAATATAAAAAATATTATTTTACAATTAAATTTTTTATTAAGTGAATGGGGAGACTTTTTATTTAATATGAATATTAGAAAACAAGAAAAATGACTTATCACAATAGAAATATATTTCATGTAGACAACCACCAATGAATTGGGAAAAAACTAAGGTATACACTATAAGATTGAATACTCCCATCATGAAATCAAATTCTAAGATGACCGTAGAAATAAAGAGAAGCACTAATAATATGTTTAAAATTACCGAGGAAGGCACATAACCATTTTAAGTGATGTATTAAATGATGGTACATGATATTAGTTGATTATATATAGTATTTAGTGGGTAATATGACTAATATGATATAACCAATACAAGAAAGTTACCAAATCATTGCTATGTGACCATTATAGGTAAATTGGAATAATAATAATCCCAAAAAATAGTCAAATACTATGTTTATTTTAAATTAAAAATTATTAAATATAATTATTATATTTCCAAATATTATAAGAATCATTATATATTTATAATTTTATAGTAATTATAATTCTTAAAATTAAATAAATAATGTTTTCCAATTCAAAAATAATATTTTTTAGAAAATATATATTTTTAATTTAAAATAATTATTTTTCCTCAATAATAAATTATTTTAATGAAATATACATTATATTTTATATCATCATTCAAAAATTATGTTAGGGTGAAATTTTAATAATTATCTAAAGTAAATTATATTTTGGTGAATATTAATTATTTTATTTTATTTTTTAGTATATTTAATAAATTAATAATTATTCAATAATTATTTAATAATTTAAATTAAATATTTTATGTCCAAATTATTTTTAAATAGTTATTTTTTTATTTTATAACTATTAAAATAATTTTTAAAGTATATAAAAAAATTATAAATTATAAAAAAGAACATTTGACTTTTAAAATGTATTTTTTAATGAATAAAGGATTATATTTTTTTGTAAAATTAATATATAGAGTAGTAATTGGATGATGAGAATTTTCAAATTTCAAAAAACATATTGTTAATTTATTAAACCAGGATCTAAATTCATGTTTTGTTCATGGTAAATGTATTTTCCAAAACTAGGAATTTCAAAGGTCATATTTGATAAATTAAAAACAATTATCTTCATTTTTCAATAAATACCCACCACCAAAACCAATTAATTTCACTACCAATATCATTATTTCATCCCTCTTGTCGTAATCTTTCAAAAATCTCATTGGGGAAGATCTGAAAATATCAATGAGTAACCCTCTAGTAATATAATGCAATGTATAAAGTAAGGGAATCTCATTATCTCTTTTTTATGTACATGCATTATAATAATCCTTCTTATTTTAATTTTATTCTTCCACATTGTATTTATAATAATTCTTTTACTATCCAAATGATTCCCTATTACTGGGGGACAACCTTTATCTCCCACTAATATTAATTCTATAAACCATTATGTGAACTCTTTATTCTGCAAAAATAATTCATTGATTTTTTTAGAAATAATTCTATGTTGTTAATAAAAAATCCTACATACATTAAAGGGTATTAATAAAGATATGAAAGAATTTAATTTAATAGATAATTCCATTTGATAATCACACATTCCCTAGTCATGGATTATGATGATGAAAATGGACAAACGATATATGGTCTTTAT
Organism: Viscum album; assembly: GCA_963277665.1. Classification (NCBI taxonomy): domain Eukaryota; kingdom Viridiplantae; phylum Streptophyta; class Magnoliopsida; order Santalales; family Viscaceae; genus Viscum; species Viscum album. The sequence goes on from OY728166.1 coordinate 368,268,176, forward strand.
GGCATTGATAACGTTAGATATATAAGTGGTGTTCCCTCATAGAACTCCAATGTGTTGAGTAATAAATTAATCTCAAGAGTAAAATTTTGAGGAAAAAGTTTCATAATTACATTTTAATGATTTATGATTACTTTTTTAACAACCATTAAAATATTTTCTATGACACCTTTGTGATGTAACATGGTGAAATGATGATGAAGGTATACTATTTATGTTTTAATGAAATTTCTATGTTATGAATCATGCAATATGATCACACTATTATATTATGAATCATGTAATTTTTTATTACTTTATTTTTATTCCTGATGGTCTTTTTGTGATGATCTCTCATTTTTAATTTCCTTTTTATCCCATACTGGTATTTCTGCTCACACTTTTATATTCATGTGCATCCCTAAAAAATCACTTATAATGAGGTAACCTAGGATTGAATAATAATGGATTATTTCTACCATATTAAATAATTTTTATATTTAGTCATTCAATATATACTTCCTTAATTACGTACTTTGTTTCCAAGACACCAAAACTCAATATATCCTCGAATTTATTAAAGAATTATTTTTTAAAGGAATTATATTAAGAATCATGTGTATTAAAGTACGTTTTTATAGTTAGTATCAGTCAAATTCTTAGTTTATTATGGAAAATTTGACACTGAAACTTTTTAAAAATACTTTTTAAAACTCTAAATATAATAAAAATACATAATTTCTTGAAGTAAAGATTGTAGGTTTTTGAAGAAGCTGTATCCATCTTAGAATTATGTAAGTTTTATGTGGTTGTGGAGTAGATTCACCTACGGATAATCCTCACAAACAATGCTAGTTTAGTATCAACTCAATATTCAATCAGGGCATAGTGATGGGGTATAATATTGTATATATTGGTATAAATTCACATGGAATATTATTTGTATGATGAAAATATTTATATGAACTGATATGGAATATGTAATTAAAATTTTATATTTTTAAGATATAATTGAATTTTAAAATCATTGAAGATTGATATTATAAAATTTTAAGATTAAAATCTCCTATAGAACTATTATAATAGGATTTGAAACATTATAAATTTTATTATTTATGATTTTTTATTTTATAAAAATTGTAGGAAATATAAGGACCAATGTAAATAATATATGTGACACACAATGGATTGATTAAATTCCCAATATAAGAGAATCATGATTTGAGATCATTAGGATGATGTTAAATGAGTTATTTAAGGTTAATAATAATAAGAAAAAAATGTGTAAAATCTAACAATGTCAAGGAAGGAAGAACTAGAAGTTGAATCATTCTTGCATCATTAAAAACTCACTTTTATTAGACTATTTTATCCTTTTATTATGGAAAAATGGATCAATTCTATATAAATAATATTTATTGCACTATATTTTTTTTTGATTACGATAAATTTAAATTCTATGTACAACACTCATATGGAGAATTTGATAATTAAAGGAAATATATCAATAACATGAATCCAAAATATGGTATTTAATCCATGTAGTAGGAAGAACTCAAAGAATTGTTTTTTAACAATATCTTACTCACACCCTATAAACCTAGATTGAGAGGAAATACCATGAGTTGAATAAAAAAGATAATTAATTAGTGGGGAGTTATAAAATGTACATAAAAAATATTATTGAATATATTCCTAGTTTTTAATTTATTATTATTATACGATCTATCATTTATTTAGGGGAATAAGACATCATCTATAAAAAGTACTAGCAATTGGAGAATTTTGGAGTTATTAGTAGATTTCTCAGGGTGCTATTTAAGTGGAATTAATGTTTGGAGATACACGATTTTATCTTATATATAAGGACAAGAAGATGATTATGGACCCAAAATTTGGGAAATATTTTTACTATAAAGGATATGGGAAGAAATAAATAATAACCATGGGTCATAACTTTGAAAAGAAGAATTCAAGGAATTCTCTATAATTAAGTAGAAAATGTATCATGTGTATAAGAGTTGAAAATTTATCTAAATATTATCCCGGATATGTAAATACACAACATATAAATTCAAATATAAAATGAATTATTTAATAATTACAACATATATAAGAACAATTCAAGTGTGGTGACAACAGATATTTCACTAACCAATAGCCAAATCATATAATATTGGAGGGAGATGACTATAAATCCCACAAGAGGTTAGTAGATCTAGTTCATGATTTTCAAATCACAACGGCTAACGTAATGTGTCACAACCCCACCATGGTACCCCTCTTAGAAAAACAATAATAGAAGTGAGATAATGATGCATAAATCCATCAATGAGTAGGCCACACGTTAGAAACAAGAGATGTGAGTAAGTCATACACACAAATGGGTGGCTTTTCCCTCTTAGAGAACATAAGAAACAATAGATATGAAGAACCACCAAAAAATCCTTCTCAAGATAAATAATATATATACATTAATTTAATTTCATATAACTAAGTGAGTACAAATTGAGGTACAAGTACCAAACGTAAAACGACGATAATGACCTTAATGTCCATATATCTCTTGACTGATACAATGGTAAAAAAATGTTCATCATGGTCTCCAAATAGCTCCTAAAATGTAGAAAAGTTGTTTATATATACATAGGATTATAATAAAATATATACAATTTAGTATACTCCTTGGAACCTTGCATAAAAAACATAAATAAAGGGTACTAAAATAAAATGAAAAAATGATTAAAGCTAACTCATCATCTACTCAAGCGTCCAGTGTTTCTACCCCCGCCAATGATTATAACCAATGTATCAAATAATTTTAGAAATATAATATTCAAAGTAATTTTAAAATAATGTATCATTCTACTACTTCCCAAATAGATTTCCAATATTCCCCAATGCCACATGTCCTGATCCATAGTTTTCTGAATATATGTCTGCCCAAAGTCAATTGGGAAAATGTATCATAACATGAACCTTTTGAATCACATATTCCGATATGTACATACAATGAACCCTAATAATATCATTATACCATCATACCATCCATATATCTAGATAGTAACCATTTAGTTTTTGGGATCCACAATAACCCATATGCCTTGGATTAAATCTTAATCTATCAAAACCCATACACCATATAACTAAAATTATCCTAAGATAATATATCAACAGATAAATATTTGTGTAATAAATACAATACATTAAAACCCTCTATACATATATATAGTGAAAGATAAACACCATTAACATCATAACATAAGACTACCATAATAAGAGTATGGGAATAGAGGGGGGGGGGGGGGGTCAACCATAAACTCCTCATCGACCATGATTTTGTTGAAAACAACCTCCCATGGTGAAATGGGTGTCAATCTACCTTAAAAATGGACAGGTTAGCACATCAAATCATGAAAGATATAGGATATATACATATAACACTTTACTATGGGAATATTACTAGTATTAGGCTCAAGTACATTTATCATCATATGGACACATGTCTTCCATCACTAAGAACTAGTCATCCTATAAGAACATAATAATTTCAACATGACATTCTATTAATTCATTCATTTAAACATTTTATAGTGGCATTCATAATACATTAATAATTGGTATACAATTTCAAATTTACATTAACAACCAATTGAATTCCATTCCCTCCATGGAGAATCTAACCAATCACAATATTCATCAAGAATTATTATCATTTGGAATTCCGTTAGACCAGAAAAATCATGGGTTAAAAAATAAAAAATAAATTATGATTCCATAATTAAATGTAATATATTAGTCTTCAAAATCTATCATAACATATCTACAAAAAACACGAACAACAAGATGATTTGTCTTGTGGGGAATTTAATACATGAAACCCAACAAATTAATAATCCACTAATTAATGAAAATTAATTAATAGGAAAAAATCCTATGATTCAAAATAAAAACCATGTTGAATCTAAACATCAACCCGATTCACATGTATTGGTTCCATCCATGTAACTACCAATATTATCAACATGAATCCTAATATCTCAGGTTCCAACTACTTCCACAAACATTGGCCCCCATATCAATTCTCACTAAGAGATAAATCATCCAAGGCTCAAATAACATCGCATCATAGGGCTCCCATTAAGAGAAACAACACAATGAAATAAGGGGTAAATACAATAGGGAATTTTGTCCCAAAAATACATGGATTTATTCCATCATAATATAATTTTCTATATCATTATAGAAATTTATCTTCATAGAAAAGACGGTTCATTACAATATTGAATTAACTCAGTTATTTATCACATGTTACAACCATATTTAAATTAAGGAATAAAATATCAAGAGCTATGAATTATTTATAAATTATTTCCGTTATTAATTTTTTTCCCAATATTAGTCAATAAAAAAATCATTAAAACATATTTTAAGCCTCACTTTCATTTTTAAAAAATTATAAAGAATAATAGTTTCAATTTAAACAATGCCACTTCGTTATTTATCTAATAATAATAAACAGATTTACATTATTTATCAAATTTAAACACATTAAACATTATAAACCATATCATAATAAATATTATAATAGAAATAATAAACATGGATAGCCCGCTATCTATAAAAATTGGTGGAAAATGAAAACATGGTGGAATCTCGTGTGATTTCTATAACCAATACCATGTTTCATTCTATAATTTATTTTATTGTTAATTATAGTTAATTACACCAACACAAAAATAGTAAACAAATGATATATTTATGATTCTACATAATGTAATTTGTGATGTATTGAATCACATTAACATATTTAGTTTTTCAACATTCTCGACACAAAAACTGCATATCGATGCCCAACCATAACTAAAAGAAGCACCCAGAATTCAATGGAAGACTATCCATAACCTATAATCTAAAATACACTAAAACACAAGCTCATATTACAAGACGAAATTCAATATATTTACAACAATGACTTCGCTTATAAAAAATAAAAATGTTGGATGAAATAAAATACATGAAAAGGAGTAACATGAACAAAAACCATTGAAATATCCATGAACCAAGAAATAGAATCCCAAGGAGTTTATCAATATTTATAAAGGATAAATAACCGAAAATTATGTTATTAAAAATCATTTTAATTAAACCTCAATATGAAAGTTTTGTCAAAAAATTCCATGTTTCTTAAAAATATCTAGAAATTGAATGAATAATTCAAGAGTGGTGTATAGGTTTATTAATGGAGAAAATAATGAATTAAAATAAAATTTAAAATCCCTATATAATCACATGAATTTACCCACTTAAACTAATCATGATCTAAGGATGAAGGTGATTGTTTTGGTAGTCTTAATGAAATTTAATAGCCACCTTGGATTCCACCATGTCTTGGGCATGGGCATGGTGTTATTTATCATTTAATCCTGAAATGACTTTTTCTAGGAAATATTTCCAACACCCATTGAACTTTTTCCTCAACACATATTACAAAAACACTTCTCATTCCATTTCTTTCCTCCCCAATTTGTACAATAGAGAACTAGGGCCATCACATCATACTCTAGGATGTAGTGTCGCCTATTGTGGACAAAAGAGTTTGGAATGGCCTCTAAAATACTCAAATTTTTTCATTATCCTCTTTGGCCCCTCCAAGACATGAGAAAAGATAATTTAATATATGTTAATGACTAAAACATTACATTAGATACGTACAGAAAAGATCTCATTTTTAATAATTAAAAGTTAACCTAGATAGAAGGAAAAGAAAAAGGTCCATCTCATAATCCACACCATGAGATACATCTAATCAATATCACTATCATAGGATCAAAACCACCTAACTAGATGAAAAAGGAACAATATAATTCATTACTAAAAACTGAATATTAAACACTCTAATGGGGTTCTACCACAAATATAAAAAAATACCACCAATATGGAACCAAATATGGCAAAACCAATACAATATCCAATTAAAGGTCAACAACCACAAAACAATGATAAAAATTAGAGCTATATACATCTTAAAACAAATGTTATTGGGAATTTATCAATGAATCTTGTTCATATGTACTCTATTCCACACCATTGTTCTAACACCCTTATGTTTTTACTGATTTTTTAAAATAATTTTAATTCTTCTGTAGCTTGAATTTCATGCGATCTTGAGTCTAAAAGAACTATGAGATTTACTTAGTATAAAATTATTATTATATCCTAGCCATTTAGTTATTTGGAATAAGTAAAACTATCTTATAAAAATTCATTATGAATTCATTGGCTATCAATTATTTATGAAAAATATAAATTAACTATTTTTATTTTTGAGTGAATTATTCTTTCTAATGAAATTAATTTTGTAATTATGCTATATACTCAATAATATATTTTTCATATTATTCCAATGAATATTTTAATCTAAGGTTTTGAATAAACTCTATTTTTTGTATAAAACCTATTTTTTAAACTGTAATCTTATCCCTTTGAATGTGGAACCCATTTTAAAATAATATATTTACAAATTAATAATTTTTATATGAAATCATAATAATTTACTTTGGATGAATATTTTATATCTTTTATATAACATTCATATTTAGATGAATAGTATAAATACACTAAATTTTAAGTGAAAAAAGCATTTTCCATAGAAATAATTTATATGGTTCAATTATAATATTTAATGGTTTTAAATTAAAAATATAATATATTTTTATCATTAAATATAATTTTTTATAGAATTAATTTTACATTGAATTCATATGAAAAAATATTTCATTTTTTTGCAATTTTTTAACTTATAAAAATTCATTCTCTCATTCTAATAAGGATATTGAATTTAAATTAATAATTGTATCTTCTCGATTATGAATTTTTTAAAATGGAATCCATATTATGAATCAGTAGGTCCAAAATATAATAATAGGATACTTTTACTTTTGGGAATTATGAATAGTAACTTTGGTAATTATTTTTAATAACATAGTTAATGGTTAATCAGGTAATTTATGTTAAAATAATAATATAAAATTATCTTAACACCTATAAAAATCCTATTGGAAGAATAAATTACACCCTTATAATATGTTTTTTAAATGGAATCACTTAATGGATGCTTACCCATGAATATGACATGAATATAATAAAAATTAATGAATGTGAAAAAATGTCACAATCTCATTTCTTATAAGTATATTAATTTTAATATATGGATAAACATGAGATAATATATACTATAGGTATTATTTGGAAAATTTAAAGAGTTAAATATATCATAAAAGTGTATTGATAATTTTTATAGAATAAATAATTACCATTAATGATGAAACAATAATGATTTTGAAATTATTTTATTAATAGTAATGTCAAATAAATGGTTTTAAAATATTAAAAGAAATATAATTTGAATTAATTAAGATTATCCATGAATTTTAAAGGTGACTATGACATTTTAGTAGTATATTAAATATTCTTTTCGAAGTTATCTTATGAGTTGATTTTATTTAAAGTCAAGTAAATGAACAGTATCAAAATTGACACTATTGGTATTTTATAAAAATAAAAAATTATTTAATTATTTAAAAATAAAAAAAACATTTAAAAATAAAAAAGTGAAAATTATAAATTCTAAAATATCATAAATTATCCAATTATGGAAAAGTAAAAACACATAGGTAATATTTATAAACATTTAGATTTTATAATATTACTACCACAATTAGAATTAAATATATTAAATTAGGATAAATCGGAATGATAAAGTATAAAATAAAATAAAATAAAGTAATATTTGGGTTGAGAGGATTTAGACCCATATTATTCCTATCTTCAAAATAATCCCCTTTGGGTCTATTTTAATTTTAAAATTAATTTAAATTAATTTAATAATTTTGGTATTTCTAAAGGTGCCCCTCTCCACTCCTATAAAAGGGAACCTCTCCTTCTCTTTTACTCACACATATAAAGACATTTTTTTTATTTCTAAAACCTTTTAATTTCCTACCCCAAATTCCCTAAATTAATCATAGAGTTAATGATTGGGGCATAAATCCATCCTAAATAGGCATTTTGACAAAATTAAAAGAAGGCACCCGAAAAAGTGGTAATAGTTTTATCACATCTTTCAAAATTGTTACCTTTTTGTACATGCTCTTTCTTTGTTGTTTCCAAATAAAATTAATAACTCCAGTATAAAAAATATACTAATATTTTATTTTAATCATTGGATAACCATATTATTTATTTTATTCATCATACAAATAATAATATCAACATGTGTTGATATGTACGGATTACCGTCTCCACATCATGATGCAATTTGTTATTAAACATTACATTAATTAGAAGGATATAATGATGATTATAAAAGATATAAATAATTAATATAACTTGATAGTGATTAATATAACTAATATTTATTCCAATTTAATACCACTTAACCATCATGGTAATGATATCATTTCTTGTGCGTACGTACAACCTACCATCACCACGAGGCGGTGAGATTCATTCTCTACATTAAAAATTCCAGAATGATAAAAAAATTTATATGATGAGTAATAATAATAATTATGAACTTAATTTAATTTTTTAAATGAATAAAATTCATCTTAATCATAAAAAACATGACTTACATTGGAAAACATGAATGTGAAAATGAAGCAGTTTACACCCGAAATAATGATAATATTGAAAAACTATTAAAAACAGATATATTAGGATAAAATTTTATATCATAAAAATGAATATGGTTCTAGTATAATATAATAACCTACATTAAACATTGTAAATAAGGTTATCACACCATCTAGTATTGTAAAGTACACGGTAGGGTATAATTTTTCAATCTAATGATTATCTGAGATTATTTCTACGTAAGTATTTAACGAGGTATATTTATCATCCAAGCCCATGCTTCCAAAGTTTGAAATATTATTTCTATTATTGTAAAAAAAATTAATTTAATTTTACCCTTTTTTGAATTTTTATTAATTGATATGAAAGGAATATTTTGACTCTATTTGATTCGAGGTAATTTTTTTACTTTTCTAGAAAAAGTACGAGGAGAATGTTTTTTTAAACATATAAGGCATGAATAGATTTTTACATCATCATAATTACTTATTCCCATTATATTTTCTATATAAGTTTTCATGTTTATTTTCCAATAAATTCCATTCTTTTAAAATCTTGTGTATTTTTTAGCAAAGAAGTTGATTTTTGAAGAAGAAATGATATATTCCTTAAGAATTCATTTCAAGTGTTTTATCAAAATTATTTTCCATCTATGATGAAATTATTTAAATAGGGTTATAATTCCACCCCTATTATTTTTATGGTTTTATTATATTTATGATGTAATTTTTTTTAGGAAATCCATTTATTCTATATGGAATATAATGGAATAATGTTTAAAAAACCCCTTTTATTCATTGGGATATGCTATGATGAATGATTTATGTTTTTGTGGCACTTGTAAGTGTGATTTCATTATGATATGGGTGGGACATATATCTCCCTCTAATTAAATTGGTAAAAATTTATGTATCATGAGATAGACATGACTAGAATAGAATGTAAATATGGTTCAGTAATACAGGGATGGAATGACAAGTAATCCCAATTCAGTAATGGACTTTTTCCACTATGATGGTCTTGAAAATGGGCGTAGACTACTATAAAATATTTCTCTATGCATATATATATTACAAAAAACATCATATCTTATGTTATTACTTTTGGGATTATGTCCATTAATTTTTATGAAATTATTTTACATGACATGATATTATGATCTTTAATATGGAAGATAAGACTTTGAAATGTTATGTTCTTATGTTTTTTATTATAATATGAGTGATACTTCTATTGTATACCTTTATTGAGCATTTGAGCTTACCATTTCATATGTTTCTTTTCCTTAGTTCATGAATAATGGTATTAAGTAATCTATATCAAAAAAGAGTCTATTTATGAAGAAATAAGTGTGATACAATGTTGATGTTTTATGAACTAGTTGTTTATGTTTCCTAGTTTCTAAAGACACTATACCTATATGGTCTTGTCACAGATTTATTATATGTTGAAATGTGAATACATAAATTTTTTAATAAATATAAATGTATGTAATGTATGGGTAATTACAATTTTCCATCCAAAAGGCACATTAAATTAGAATAGAATGAATTTCCACCACTTTTTCATGGCAGTTGTAGATCACTGTAATATACTCCTTAAAGGTTGCAGCATCATCAACACCTTTCAAACCATAGCTATGATGTGAGAATCATCATGATGTTGGCAATGAAGATTTATAACATGGAATATATGTGTCTAAATAGTCAGTAAATAAATAACTATCTATTACATGATTCTTTAAACAAAGTCCAACACATCGAAAGGATCAAAGAACTAGGAAGAAACAATAATATCAAGAAAAACCCTTTATTTCCCAAGATGAAGAGTCACCTTCCAGAACAACATGATATCCAATGTTGAACTCCAATGGTATCCTAAATGGTAGAAAAACTAATTCTGAAAATTATGTGTTTCCTTCATCCTCTATTGAATTAATTGAACCATATCTATCATTATTTTACCTAGTTATATAAAAACATCCAAACACCATGGCCACAATCCAATAAAATAGTGAATGGAAATGTCAAAAATAAAAATATCAAATAGATCCACACGAAAGGTGAAATGAAAACAATTTCTATTTGGAAAATAATATAAAGGAAGGTTCCACATCCACAATCCTATAAAAATGAAGGAATTATCAACAAAAATGTCTTTATGTGTTTTGATAGTTCATTTTGATTTTTCATTTTTATGTGGATAAAAATTAATGTTAAGGAAAAATTATGAGCTAAAATAATTATTATCCACCCAAACCCTAGAGGTCAATTGTTGAAAATGTTCAGAATAGATAGTCTGAGAGGCTCTTCTGATTCTCATAACCTTTTCCAAGTACTACCTAAAAGCCTCAAATAAGATCAAATCCTTCTTCAGTAAGAAGTGAGTCAATAATTTATATCTATCCACTATCATCCATATATCATAATGGCCTCATTATGGTCAAGGTAATATATTAAAAAACCCATCAAAATTCCCTCTCACTTAAATAGAGTAACATCCAACAACTATATTTAACAACTGTGAACATGGTTTTAAACCTTTTAATTCTAGAAGAATAATCATTTAAATGGAAAATATGTATAAAAAAACTTTATCCTAGGATATATCAATTGACCTCTTATAGCATGATAAATATTTTTTTACACTGTGATTAACCACTAGGGGTGATTAATCATAGTGTTGGTCATTGTTAGACCAACCATTAGTGAATCACCACAGAAAACATGTCCTCTCCACACAACTATTTCAGAATCCCCCCAACTAGGGATCCTCCACTAGATATACTAACCATGAATACACTATTATCTAAAAATAGATTCTTCTACCACTAACCTCACCCATATCAATATTCATTGAAATTTTCCCTTTCAATTCTCTCTAGGAATCTCTGTACTAATGCAGGACATCGCTACCTGACTACATACTCAACATAAGAGCTAATAAATTTCCCTCTATGGGTTCATATGAAATAATGATTTAATAATAATTAAAGATATCATTCCATCTTCATTATTGGGAGTATAGGTCATACTAGGAGAGGACATACCTCAAGATATTTTGATCAATGAAAAACATAAATTATTCATTGATGGGTTCATGTCACCAAAAGATTTTTCAAAATGAATATTATCATCTCAATACCAGGGATAGAATTTTTATATTCAAGGGTTCAGAAGTAATAATACCCATGAAGAATATAAACAAGTCACTAACAAAGATAATAAAATAAATCTCACAAAAATAAAAAACTAAAATACCTCTCATGGAAAATCAAGAACATGATCACTAACCAATATCTCCTCTAGATACTCAAATTATTCATGAAACTAATCACTCTATGAGAGCACATAGGTATTTATAACCATGGTCATAATATGGTTTGAAATCCATGAGAATTCGAGTATGAACCTCCTATAGTAGGCTACAAGATTGAGGAAACTCTACAACTCTATGAAATTCATAAGGTAATTCCAAGTAAAAACTCCATAAAAATTAAGGTATTAAATACTACTCTACACTAGAATAAAATATAACCCATCAAAATAACTTCTTTTCCCATAAGACACACTTTTATAGATTTCCTAGCACCAAATATTTATAACACATGATTTAACGTAGAAGCATAAGATATTAAGATGTAAGAAAATCCCACCTGAAGTGATCAACAATATAATTCAAGTTTTATTCTCTAGAATACAATAAATTTGATCCACATCCTCTAAATTCATAAATAAAAATTTTTACACGTTGTCGAAGATGTAAAAAGGATGTCTTAGAAATATTGAAATTTAGTTAGTTTCCTATTCTTAGTCTCTAGTAAAAATAATATGAACATGATGTGGACTATATATCCTTGAAATTCTTCCTAACCCAGATGATAACAAACTAATAAATAGTTAGGATCTAACATCTTCTTAGTCTTATCCTCAACATGCTGCATAAGATATAAAATTTCATTTTTTGATTCTAAATATTCAATAAAAAAATAAAATGATAATTACTCTTCACTGAACATCTCACATCATCTCTTGCATTTATTTTAATAATTCATATCATTAACATCAAAAAATCACCTATAATTAATCTTGCTTGAATTATCATATTCTCATTAACATTCATGAAAATATTTGTCTCTATTTCCATTGAAAATTTAACACCTAAGATCAATACCTTTATCAAATAGGTATGTATACACAATATCGATCATATATTTTATAAAAAAGTGATGTACAATGGTTCTCCACCAAAAATAAATAAATAATATTCCTTCACATGATTGGTACATTTGATGTCTCTTATTATTCCTTTAATTTTAGTATGTCTTTGTGGGTTTTACTTCTCCTTAGAGTGAATAATGACAAAATATGCATTCTACCTGATATGACTAAGGTTATCTATAGGTGCTTTCCTCTAATTCACAAAATGAAGGATTACCATTAGACCTTCAATTTTTCTTTATGATATCTTTATTACCTAATGAGATATCCATCACATGAATTATTTGAACAAGGTCATATCAATTACGTGATTAGTGCATCAAGATTCCATGTTTCATAAAAAATGATATCTATTGAAAATATATCGAATTATAGAAGAAAAATTCACTTATACATACCAAAGAATTTACGTAGGATGATCCACCGCCTCTCCTCCTGTTTTCAATGTGATTTATAGATATTTAACATTTATGAAGATCTCATCATATCTAATGGATATCATATGTTCTTAATTTTAACCTATTCTTATAATAACTCTGAAAATAGTAGGTTATATATAGTGGTTATGTTATTCCATTAGAACTAGATGAAATAATTCAATTCAAAATAGATTGGATAGATCAGTAGTCTTATTAAACTATATACATACATGAATATAAAACTATAATTAAAAGCATAAGATATAACAATGTATTTTCATTCATAAAACCATAATTTCCATTAGTATATCCCTACATGTCAATCATAATACACTTCTTAGAATACTGGGGAAAAGAAATATAAGAAAGTGGTGAGCTATACTTATCAGTAAGGGTTTGTGAAAAAGATAAGATAACATGGATAAGTAAGGACAAATCATTAATGAAAGGTAAATATCTAAAAAAATTTCATTTAATCAAAAAATTGAGCCCGATAAATAATATAGAAAAATAAAAAATGATCCAATAAGACCATATAAATAATCACATGATATTAAAAACATCCATGAATATTATAACTAATCAAATAATCGAATTTTTATAAATAAAAAGTACCATAATGAGGTAAGTTGATTTTTGGTTATCTATGGAAATTTATTAAACTATCATGGAGTATATGTGATTAGGTTAATTACTTTTCAGTAAGAGACATTAAGAGCAACTGATGTTGTTTGGAGATAAATGTTTCGATTTAACTTGGAAGACTATGTGACTAAATCCTTCAAATATTTGGGTTTCAATATTATTTTGGTTTACATTGAATAATTTTATGGACAAATTGTTTATCGAATGGTCCTCGTTGAACTTTGGGTTTTGTTGGACAAATTTTGGAGATTAAGAATCTATTTTCTTTTTATAAAGGGTTATCCTTTTCTGGATTATCTGATCTTGTACTAACCTTTTTGCTTTTTGTTTTGGTTAATGTCTAAAGAAATGGGAAGTATGTAGTTCTCTTTTGTGTATTTGGTGATTCTATAGAAGAAGATTATAGTACTCTTAATGTGAACAAGTCTTCCTAAATACTCATCTTTTGGAGAAAATATGTGTTTGTGTAAGAAATCTAATAAAAGTTGAAAGTCAACATGATAAGAAATTATTTTTCCTTATGAATAAGTTCCTCGATAAAAAGTAACTTAAAAAAAAATGTTGTCTATTAACTTTTGCTATTGGGGAATCGAATACCGTTTAACCCATCAAAAGTTTGTAATTTTTTTGTGGTTAACTTTCTCCTAAACATGTTTTCTATCACTCTCCATCGGAACATGACCCTACGTTTTCTCCTCCATGTCCATGTTTTCTTACATGGAATCCTAGTATAGGTTAACTCGGGTGACCTCTGTACTTCACTTTCTTTATTTTAAAGTGATTGTTTTACCGACTCTTGTTCTGATGTGGGACTTTCAAGGATGTTTCCGAGCCCAATTTTAAAATTGCGAGGACGCAATTCTCAAAAGGGGGAAGGATGTAACACCCCTGGTAAATAAAGAATATGAAATTTTTATATTTATCCCTCTTTGTGAATAAAATGTTAATATTAATTTAAAGATAACGCTATGCCTGATGTCTTACCCAATACGCAACAACGAGTTCCTTTGAAATCTTACGTTGCACTATAATAATAAAATAATATTAATTTAAATGGTAGTTAACGCCTTTCCATTGTAATGGAGGGAATGAACAGAACTAACTACAAAATTATTATATATTTTTTTCAAATATTTTTAAATTTTAGAATAAATGTTATAGGATTAAAAAAGGGAATTAATTCAATTTTAAGCGTAAACATTCTAATATTCTTTAGAAAGCCAATTAACAGCCTTTTGAGGGAGAACCTCTTTTAAATCCACTTTTGACAATTTTATGTGTTATATTTGACAAAATAAAATTATTATTTAGAATAGAGACATCAAAATTTACTTTGTGTAAATTTTTGGTATCTTTCCGATAAAGTTCATTTTTTAATGAATAGTGAAAAATGTTGTATTTTAATTCAAAACCACTTTTTAATATAATTTATTTATATGACTAGATTATCTTTTGAATTGTTTTAAAGTAAAATTAGTATATATTTTTACCATTTAATCCAATAGTGGTCATTGGAATTAACATCACTTTGAAATTGGACATAAACTAGTGTCAATCTTTTAGTAGATATTGTTTCTAAAAAACACTCTATTTGTTTTGACAGTGGGAATTATTTATTAAATTAATTAATGAAACTTATATGTTTTGAATTTTGTAATATAGACATCATTTTTTAGTTCGTAATATCAAATATAGCTTAGGGTGAATTTTTTATTTTTTCTGAAAAACTTCAATTTTTGATGAATAGTGAAACCACTAAGTGGTAGTTAAAGAAACTGGTTTTTTGTTTAAATGAAACTTTTCCACCTCTGTGTTTTGAATTTCAAAAATCTGACATACATGGTTTTCATTAGTAATTAAAATGTAGTTCAATGGGATTAAAATAATTTTTTGGTGAACAGTAACTTTTATGTTCTTAATCGCGATTAGAGGTAATTATTGTAGTTTAATGAAAAAATAATGTTTTAATAATATGAAATGACCTAGACACGTTTCCTACCATTATTGGATGTGTCATGGCCGACCATGAAAATCCATGGGTCAACTTGGGGACGCCATGGATCCACTTTGGTAGGAAAATGACATTAATATTATTTTAATTAAAGTTAAAATAAAAATGTCACAAATATGAGTTGTTTTACTAAAACAATTTTTAAATGGGGTTATACCATTCATATATTTGATTATATATATTCATTATATGTATAAAGAGATTTCCTACATCATTATATTTTTTTAATAATTTTTAGACATTAAATAAATTAAATTATTTTTGACACAATGATGATGCAGCGATTACCTCATTATTTAATGATATAAATAAAATGAATAGATAATGTAAAATCTAAGACCTACACATGTCAAAAACCTATTGGATGGGTATATTTTGAACCCTTATCACCTTATCCTCTAAATTTTAATTGTGGGACCCTTTTTATCCGAAAATCATTTTATAATAAAGTATATTTTCTTAACTTTCCAAGAGTGCCCCTCCTCTCCTCTTATAAAAGGCTCCCACCTCTACCTCCTTACCCACACCTCTCAAGCCTTTGGTTCAGCCAAGATATGCTCTTTCTCTCTCTCCACATCCCTCTCTTACTCCTAGAAGCCTCACTTTGGGCAGAAGTCTTCCCAAGGAATCCTTTGAGCTCAAATCAAAAAGAGTTACCCATATTAAAGAAGATTAAAGAGCAATCGAGTCACGTCGGACACGAGGTATGGGACTTCGTGTCAATCTCTTTTCATTAAGGCATGTTTTGTTTTATACACAACATTATTTTATACATTGTATAAAACACTTTTTAATTTTACTTCTATACAAAATGAAATCTTTTTCTACGATGCGTTTTACTAAACGACAAAAGGGAATGTTTCTTTTAACGTACACGGTGACAACGACCTTTTCCACCGCCGCGAGTATTATTTGGTGTTTGTCTTCCTCAACAAGCCGTAATGTTTTTAATATGAAATAAATACCATATACTCTTTTATGTATTTTGGTATTGAAAATGGTTTTTATAATGGATTTGTTATGTCAATATATTTAAGTGATATATTTTGATCAAAGTGTGGAAATGTTTTCTATCCATTATATTTGTTTTATGTCTTATGTTTTTATAATGGTACTTGGACATTTGACAGGTGGTTACGTGATAAACCATATGACAGGTGGTGCTGTGAATACCAGGATGGGTGGTAACGTTATAACCTCCAATGCATTGGGTATGGAAGCCGGCCATATGGCTATTCCATTAAGTGATATGTGTGGAAGTTGACTGTATGGTTATTCCATTTAAGTATGTGTATGTCCCAAGTTACCTTTATATGTTATGTGATCATTATATTGGTTTTATGGTAACCTTTTGGTTACAATAGCGTAAGTAATGATCTTTTATTCAGTGAAGAGTTTTTTCTACTTCATAAAGGTGAAAAGTATTACTTTGATAAAATATATATGGTTTACTTATTGTTTTGAAAAACTAACAGTTTTCATTCATTGTGTATTCCTTACTGAGCTTTTTATTCTCACCCCATATTTTTTGGAAATGTTTTTTCACAGGACTTAATGTGGAATAGGGTTAAGGATGGGATCAAGGGAAAGTCATGATATCTAAAACTTAGAACTAGACATGTTACTTTGTAAGAGTTTTATTTTATGGAAACTTATTAGAAGTGCCTACTTTTTAATCTTTTCAGATGTAATAGTTATGTCCTAATTTTCTAAAACTCTAATCCTAAAAAGATCCTCAATGTGAATTATTCATTTAATTCAATATTAAGTAAGGTTCAAGGCTGGGGCCTTATATTGGATGAGGAAGATTACATTTTCATATATTTTATAATTTAATTAAATGTTTATAAACCCAATAAACTTCTATTTTATGGTATGTTATCAAAATTTTATATTTTAATACAATTTTGAGCTTATATTAAAAAATGTGTTAATTTGAAAAGGTAAATATTTTAATTTATTTTATTATTTTCGCCATAAAAATTACTAAAATGAATGAAATTTTGAAATTAAATTTTATTGAAGTTTAAGGACATCTTGGCCTTTATTCAATCATTTTGGATACAAATCTCAATCCATTGTATTAAGTCTAAAATTTATCTCATAATCCCGGCCTCAAAAATTGTTCACAGATTTGGTGGATTTTTTTTCCTATATATATTCAATGGAAAATGAAAAATGAGAAGAAATTCAACATTTATATATAATAAATCTGCACAAAACACATTTAACAAGGCTTCCATGCATGATTATTTAAACGTTAGATCCATAAATGTGTTGAAAATTTCAGATTTTTGCAAAAAGAAGAGTCTTTCTACGGGGAATAAATAGGAGTAAATTGGATATATCTCTCTCCACACATGACTAATTACAAGATAATTTTTTGGGTTGAAACGTTTTATAATATATACCAATATTCAGTATCTAATATTTCCCAAATTAGGTAATTTAATGGGTCATTTCCATGGAATCACTCGGAGAACATATTTT
Source organism: Viscum album (assembly GCA_963277665.1). NCBI lineage: Eukaryota > Viridiplantae > Streptophyta > Magnoliopsida > Santalales > Viscaceae > Viscum > Viscum album. The sequence goes on from OY728166.1 coordinate 368,286,574, forward strand.
GAAGCCAAAATTTCTCACTTATTTTCATATATATATATATATATATCTCTGTGTGTGTCTCAAGTCCATTTATATAGGATATACATTATTATAGGTATAAGTTATAGTTTTTTAAGAGGTATTTTTATCTTGAATATATATTGGTCTATATATCATCTTCTTCTATGATTTTATCTTGTTTTTACATTGCTTTTATTTTATGTGTTTCTCCACCTTTTTCCCTTATCAAATCCCCTAAAAATAGAGAATAAACATCATTGATTGTTCAAGGGAGGAAATAATTGATTTATTTTGTTTTATTGTGCTTAAATTTCAATCAATTTTTTTTTTAAATATGGGTGTTTATGGGTGGTTAAAATAACTATGGTGAGATGTTACCCAATTTTTCCTTCTACCGAGTACTTCTTCTCATTTATCTATCATCATTCTCTTAATTATATATGTTGTGAATATGGTGGATAATTCTTTGGTATTGATGGTCAGTGAATAGGTATCCAAGATTACTTAAGGAATATAATTTCCTATTATGAAGAGGTATTAGTATGGGATGATTATATTTCAAAATATAAGGTTAGTTTTGATAGGTTTCAATCGCCTTTTTGAATTGAATATTGCGAACCATTTTGAGTAATTTTTTCAATCACCACACAATCCTATGAAAAATTACCTTCTTTATTTACATCTAAATTCACTATATATTTCATTTAATTATTATAATTTTTTTTAATATTATATGATTTTTTTAACCCTCCCTAGATAATTCAGTTTTGTATTAGATGGATTTATAATATTAACAACAGAAACATATGTGGGTGTAGGGGCCTTCTTTTGATCAACCCTATAGTGTTCCAATAAGATGGATTATTTAGAAAATAATAAATTAATTGAATATTTATTCTAAAAAAATCCATATAATCAATTTTGAGTCATTTTAATGGGTTCCCAGTGCTTTCACACACTATCCTTCATAATGAACCAAAAAATAAATAACAAAATTTATAATTTAATAAAAGTGTTTCATTTAATATCATTCATTTCATCAGAAAAGATTTATTTTTATGAGGAATACTATATTTATTTTTATATTGAAAAATTTTATGGTGATCTAGTAAGGAAAAGAAATTTACTTTATATATGTAAGAAAATTCCTTAATGCTTCATGAAAATTTCAATGTTCTCGAGAAAGATAACAAGTGGGTTATGTCACTAGAAGTTGAAGTAGATGAAGTTAAATTACTATGGATGGAAAGAAAACAAAAAATTCTGAGGGTAATGTCTTTATTATTCCACTTACCTTTCAATAATATATTATTGATTTTGAAACATTACTTGAAGATCCTCTTCCATCTCAGAAACATTTAATTTCTAGCTTCCCTACTTAAAAAAAAAGAGTCTGAATGTTAATTTTTTGATGGAGATTTAATTTATGAACCATATTTTTATTAAAAAATTAATAAATATTAATTGAAAAATAATATCAGGTATGCTTACTTTTTAGATTCAATACCATTACTTTTTGCCCTCATTGAATAGGTTGAAGAAGTTACTTATGTGGATGAGAGAATAGAGGAGCCGATCATGTTGTACATATGTGCATATGGGGATGATGGAACAAAAGAAGAAGATAATTTAGAATCATTTTTTTGAAACTAAAACATAAGATAATCCACTTCCAATTCAACTACCTTAACCACCACTACACACCTCTTTTCCAGCTAATCTAAATATGGAGCACCCTTTTATTCTTTTACCTCCCACTCTTCCTAAAAAATTCATTCATTCATCTCTTCTTGGGGTTTGGTTTATTTTTAATTTCATAATGGGTACCCACTCATAGAATATATTTATTGATATTTAGATAAATTTAAATTGGTGGTTCTAAATAATGAAACAGTATCCAACTTTATATTTGGGTCAAACCACTATAACTTCTTGAGTGTTGGTAGTAAGATCCCAGCACCCACATGGGGGTTCAAACCATGTTCAATCCTATTTTCCATTAATAATTATTATAATTTATTTTTCAAATGCATCTCATTATTTATTAATTTATATGACCAGTATAAGTAGCTAAGATCTTGGCTAAATCCTTCCACTAGAAAATTAATCCATGTTGTATCTTTCTCTCTCTTTAGTTTTTCTATGGGTATTTTTATTTTTATGGGGTGAAATGGGGGGTAGTTAAATCTATATGGTGATTATTTAAAAACTAAAATTTTTGTAATAATGTTATTTTCATTTTTTTTATTTTTTGGATTTTTGATCCTTGATGAAAATTCTTATCATTTTCACACATCAAATTGATTTATATAAAATTGAAATGGTTTTTTAATGAATGAATTTAAAATTATTTTTGACAAGAAACGTTTTTCCATGATTTTGATTTTGAAGATTTCTTATGAGTATGAAAATTTTATTAATTCAGGACAATGATTAAAAGACTCAAAATATTTATCCTATATGATAAGGTATTTTAAACCATTTTCACATATTCTTTCTAATACCAACTCTTTCTTAAGGGGATCTTGGATTTCGTGTGAGACCCTAAACATGTTATATTTTTCATTCAAACCATTGGACTAAATGGAATGTTTTTAATATGATTGAGGAACTCCTTTTTCTAATTTTTTTTTTCAAATTGAGTCTTAAATTTAAATCTATCCTTCATTAGACTTTAGATTACATAAATTTCATTATAGGTTTATCTGAAATCAAATGACAATTATTCCATACCTACCTACACTCTCTTGGTATTTTTTCATTGATATTTCAAGTATGAGGGACATGAAAGGGCCTTTCATGTGCTTTATTTGGAATATGTTTAAATTTCATATCATATGTGGTGTGTCTGTGTAACGCCCCGACCCCAGCTACCCAGAGTTGGTGCATTACTTCGTAACATTGGCATGATCACAAAAGATCATGTCTCGAAAGACCGATTAGTTTTGTATCCTTGGAAACACTAGATAGATTCATAAGTATTACATTACATCATAAAGTAAAAACTACAATAACAAAGTCTCCATAGTCCACACTCATATCCTCTTCTTACTATCCCTGTAGGTCATTCATAAAATACTTCTTCACATCCTGGAAAATATTAAAACATGGAAAGGGGTGAGCTCAGATGCTCAGTAAGGATAACAATATAGCCGAAGCTTTCATCAATAAACATAAAAATTTAAGGAAATGTATAACTAAAACAAAATCCTTTTAAATTTGAACTTCAACATAATATGGAAAAAGTAACATGAGATAATGCCAATTACTTTTTCACATGGATATTCTACTGGTCAAATAATCACATGCAACATCAATAACCATTTTCATAATGATGGAATGCATAATGCCAGACTATCATAACCACATAGCCAAGGCCTCGTGCCAAGACCACAAATAAGATTTTGTCAAGGCCTCATGCCAAGACACTAGTTTGTCTCATGAGACCTGCCAATGCATCGAGGAGCTATAACGGGCTCCACCCGTCACTTATTAAGTCCAATGAATTCCTCATATGAACAGGTTTAAACATATCATAAACCATAAAATAATCGTATCACATAAAACATGCATAAAGGAAACATAACATTTACACATTTAAATCACATGATATCAATACAACACATTGATATAATAAAAACACTTTCACAACCATTTTCAATACCAAAATAAAATAAAAGTTAAACATGGTATATATTTTTCTTTTAAAAAAAGGTATCACTTGTAGAGGAAGCCGAAACTAAAATAATGGTCACGGCGGTGGAGAATTCATTGTCACCGCATACATACGACAAAAACATTCCCTTTTGTCGTTTAGTAAAAGCTTCGTATAAAAATATTCCTTTTTAATAAACGTAAAAGTCAAAGGGTTTTACACACCATATGAAAGAAGGTTGTGTATAAAACAAAATATGCCTCAATGAAAAGAGATTGGGACGAAGTCCCATACAAAGATCATTTTTTTAAATAAAATAGATCTATTATGTGTATTCACTATAATTACACATAAAGAAAGTACAAATAAAAGATAGGACATAATAAAATGATGACGTAATTTGAAAGTAGGAGATTAACCCAAAGAATGGAAATTGGGTTAAGAAGTTCCCTTACCTCGTGTCCGAATTCACTCGACTATTCTTTGATCTCCTGAATAATAAACTAGAGTTAATTTATAATTTCTTAAGAACCTTTTTCATGTTTATTATTCATTTTATATCACTTATTACCATGTTATGAACATTATGTATTTATTTATGTTAATAACGGTCGTTTTGACGATCTTAGGTACTTGAGTCAAAAATAAACTTCTTATAATTACACTTTGTTCATGTGGTAATATATCCATTATAACCATAATTATATTCATGATGTATATATCATATACACCATATATATCCAGTATATACATTCAATTATAATATTCCATAACATTTAGAGGTAAGAAATGAAATGCACTGTTCATGGAGACGGTAAGCCGTACGTACGCATGAACGCTACTTTCATTTCTATTTCATATTTAATGGAATGAAATAATAATGATGTAAATGTATAATATAATTTCAGTATAATATAGCATATAATACTATTTAATCCATCCTTTATACATCCCACACATGGTATTAACGATTCAAATCACTTTGAGGGGGCGGTAGTCCACACTTCCTAAAATGAAAATATCGCGTTTACCCATAATGGAAACCATAAAGGTATGGCATAAATGAAAAATACAAAATCATAAGGAAAACAAAAACATAATATATATCATATATAAAAATAGTTTCATCATAATGTCCACCATTATAGGTGTTATATGAGTGTTGAACAATCATCGTTTCGTGAGGCACAAATTCGCCATCCAAAGAAATAGTATTTTCCTTAACCATTAGATGTAGGTGTGTGTATGTTTAGCTTAATACTTCTTATAATAACATCCTAGTATATTGAGGATAATTTTTATGTTACATAAGAAATGAATAAAAAGTGTTTAGGGGGTTGGAGAAGAAAAATAATACAAAACAACATTAGAGAAGACATTACCTTAAAATCGGGTAACTCTTTTTGATTTGAGCCAAAGGCTTCTTTGGGAAGAGTTCTGCCCAAAGTGAAGCTTCTAAGAGTAAGTGGGGGAAGTTGGGAGAGTATTTGGGCATAGTTTGGCCGATCCAAATGGCTTGAAAGTGTGAATGAGGTGGTAGAGGTGGGGGCCTTTTATAAGAGGAGAGGAGGGGTACTCTTGGAAAGTAATGAAATGTTACTTTATTATACAATGGTTTTCAGATTATAAAGGTTCCAAACATATATAATTCTAGGATAAGGTGATAGGGGTTAGAAATATTCTCATCCAATAGGCTCTGGACAAGTGTAATGCTTATATTTTACATTATCCTTCCATTTTATTAAAATCGTTAATTAATGAGGAAATCACTGCATCATCATGGTGTCAAAAATAATTTAATTTATTTAATGTCTAAAAATTATAAAAAAAATATCATTATGTATTAAATCTTTTTATATTTCTAATTAATATTTATAGTCAAAAATATTACTTGTATAATCCCATTTAAAAATTGTTTTAGTAAAACGACTCTTGTTTGTGACATTTTTATTTTAACATTAAATAGAACGTTTTTAATGTCATTTTGCAACCAAAGTGGATCCATGGGGTCCCCAAGTTGACCAATGGATTATCTTGGTCGTCCATGACTCATAAAATAGGTGTAGGACAAGTTTAAGGGTCATTTCATATTTTTAAAATACAATTTTTACTTTAAATTTCACTAATTATCTTTAATCGCCATTTATTAAACTTAAAAGTTACTATTCACCAAAAAATTATTTTAATCCCATTGAACCACATTTTACTTCTTAATGACAACCATGTATGTCAGATTTTTGAAAATAAAATCACAGAAGTGGTAATATTTCATTTAAATGAAAAATCAGTTATTTAACTACCACTTAGTGGTTTCACTATTCATCAAAAATTGAAGTTTTTCAGAACAATGCCACAATTTCACCCAAAGCTATAATTGATATTCCAAATTCAAAAATGATATCTATTTTTAAAAATTACAAACATATATGTCGCATTAATTAATTTTATAATTAATTCCCGCTGTCACAACAATTAGTGTGTTTTTTAGAAACAATATATATCCAAAGATTGACAATTGTTTATGTCCAATTTCAAAGTGAAATTAATTCAAATGACCACCATTGGATATAATGGTAAAAATATATTTTAATTATACTTTAAAACCACTCAATAGTATAATTTATCGCTATAAATTATTTTGATTAAAAAAGTTGTTTTTAAGTATTTTTCACTATTCATAAAAATTTGGAAGTTCTCAGAAAATTACAAAACATTCGACATAGGATAATTTTGACATTCTGAATCCAAAAATGAAGTCCATTTCGAAATATAAAATATATATAATTTCAAAAAGTGGGTATTACTATTCATAATGGCTATTTTGATTAGTCGCGGTGTGTTAGAATCTCGAACTTGCATACAACGCAAGCTATTACATTATTGAAAGAGAAGCATATCGTGGAATCTCGGGGTGTTACATTCTCCCCTCCATCAATAAATTGCTTCCTCAAAATTTGAAATTTTTCTTTGAAAATAAAAGTGTGAAAATAGAAAATACCTTTGTGGAAAACCCACATCGGAAATAAGGTTAATAAAATTTAGCCTTAATAAGAGGGAAAGGGAAATGAAAAAGTCACCACCCAATTATGATCTGGATTAGGAGAACATTGGTGGAAATTAGAGACAAATAATTGGAGGAAAAACGTAAATATTTGTAGGGAGTGATTGAGGTCATCAATCACAAACAAGTTTCAAATTGAGGGCCTCAAAGCCTTCAATCTATGTTGATTTAAAATATCATTAGTTCAACAAGACATAAGGTATTAGGATAACACATTTTTTTTTGTTTTAATACCCATTTACTAATTTTTATGAATTAATTTATTCATATAATAAGATATAGGTATATATATATTTATGGTTGACAAGTAGAATTTCAACCTTCAACTAATTTCTACCACAAACTTATCTTTCACTTAAAAAGATAATATCACTCAAAAATATTATATTTATCCTAATCGTACAAGGTTCAAAATAATAACACATACCATTTAGATTACAAAAACTATTTTGTAATAACCAGGGACTTCCTGTAGGCTAGTGGTAGGTCATAAAGGCCTATCGCAATATGGTTGTGGGTTCGATTCCTGTAGCTTTGTCCGAAGCGACAGGTTATCGCCCAACCTGAAGGTTGTCTTTTTTCAAAAACTATTATAATATTCCAAAAATAATATTCAGAAATGTTTTAACCTTAAACATTACAATACAAGGTTCAAATTAATCCATTCCAACCTTTATAGTCATCCAAAATACTTCTGTCCAACTCACGATCCATATTTTATGAGGAAGGTAAACATAATGAAGATCCCATTTTTTTCATGTAACAACACGTGAACACCTTCATCATGTATTCTTTTAAAACACTGCAACATCCTAAATTACCATGATCCCTTATTCCTTATAGAATACTAGATATACTCTTCTTGCCTAAAAATGTATTCAAATCACCAATCAGTTTCAAGGAAGTTAATAATATCCAATATAATTTATCCAAATCAATCATGTCTTATTCCAAAATCACTATCTCGGTATCAGAACCATATTATGGTTTATCTTTCTCTCAACTATATATTTTCCAAAAATTTAACCTACAGTGGAGTCACTTTTCTTGGTTCCACACAATCTCAAGTCCTTGATGAAATAGTACTGCAGTACAATCCTTATATACTCCATAAATATTATAACCAGTACATCATTGATACAACACTGAAATTACAAAATTCTTTAATAACAACATAAGAACTCTAATCATTCCTCCTCATCTGTGGTAGTATCATAACATGATTATTATGCAATAACATCATTTGGGGAACACTCTGATGATTTGGACATTGGTTTGCATAGTGTCCCCACTCTTTGCAGATGAAGAATTGTACATTTGAAACCTTTTTCTTACCCTTGCAGTCACGCACTTGGTGTCCTTTTTCTCCACACTTATAACAAACTCCCATTCCCTTCAGGAAATTTCCAAGGTGTTTCTTCCCACAGTTATCACATATTGGAAAATTCTTCTTTTCCCACGTCCCTTTTTCCATAATTCTCTCTTCCATCCTTTTCTTCTCATTCTTCCCTTCAAATCCATAAGACTCAGAGAATTCTTTACTTATCTTATTAACACATGATACTATTTATTCATATGTTGAGAACACATGGGAGATTATTTCCCTTATAAATTTTGGCTTAATACCGTGAAAGATATGATCCTTATTACGCTTTGGATCATACGTATTGATAGAGCTCACATTCCTTCCTCTAGGCACAATTTCTATACAATGGCATAAACTAGGTTAGTTTAGGAATTTCAATGAATAATTCCAAACTTGTAAAATACATAATTTAAATTGAACAGTTTATGGATATAATCCATAATCATAAAAATGTGTTCTTTAAGAAAGTATATACTCATAACCCTTCATAGTGGTTTATAAAGAAAACGAGAATTATCCTAAGCATATCCCCCGAGAGTGTCGTAACCATGAGTACAGCAAGGCCCGTTGTCGTGCACCAGTTCCTATTCGAGTCTAGCTCAAAGTGGTGTTTTCGGGTTTTACCCCTAGGTACATCTTTGCCAGAGCCGCCTCTACCTACTCGTATCCAGACAGAGATGTATTGCTAAGAAAAATCACAACATCTATATAATACCAAAATTCTAGGAAGTTCTTCTATACTAATCCTCAAAGTCTATCTTTGGGCTATATGATTTACTCATAGTTTATCTAAATCTAGCTTCCAAGGTTAGTACTAAACTGTCTCTGATACCAACTATAACGCCCCGACCCCAGCTACCTAGAGTCAGTGCATTACTTCACAACATTGGCATGATCACAAAAGAGCAAGTCTCGAAAGACCGATTAGTTTAGTAGCCTTGGAAACACTAGATACGTTCATAAGTCTTACATTACATCATAAAGTAAAAACTACAATAACAAATTCTCCATAGTCCACACTCATATCCTATTCTTACTATCCCTACAGGTCATTAATAATAATACTTCTTCACATCCTGGAAAATATTAAAACATTCAAAGCGATGAGCTCAGATGCTCAGTAAGGATAACAATATAGTGGAAGCTTTCATCAATAAACATAGACCTTTAAGGAAATGTATAAATAAAACAAAATCCTTTTAAATTTGAACTTCAACATAATATGGCAAAAGTAACATGAGATAATTCCAATTACATCTTCACATGGATATTCTACTGGTCGAATAATCACATGCAATATCAATAACCATTTTCATAATGATGGAATGCATAATGCCAGACTATCATAACCACGTAGCCAAGGCCTCGTTCCAAGACCACAGATAAGATTTTGTCAAGGCCTCGTGCCAAGACACTAGTTTGTCTCATGAGACCTGCTGATGCATCGAGGAGCTATAGCCGGCTCCACCCGTCACTTATTTAGTCTAATGCATTCCTCATATGAACAGGTTTAAACATATCATAAACCATAACATAATCATATCACATAAAACATGCATAAAGGAAACATAAAATTTCCACATTTCAATCACAAGATATCAATACAACAAATTGATATAATAAAACAGTTTCAAAACCATTTTCAATACCAAAATAAAAGAAAAGTAAAACATGGTATTTATTTTTCTTTTAAAAAAGGTATGGCTTGTAGAGGAAGCCGAAACTCAAATAATGGTCACGGCGGCGGAAAAGTCATTGTCGCCGCATACGTACGACAAAAACATTCCCTTTTGTCGTTTAGTAAACAATTCATATAAAAATATTCCTTTTTAATAAACGTAAAAGTGAAAGGGGTTTATACACCGTATAAAAGAAAGTTGTGTATGAAACAAAATATGCCTCAATGAAAGGAGATTGAGACGAAGTCCCATACAAAGATCATTTTTTAAATAAAATAGATATATTATGTGTATTCACTATAATTACACATAAAGAAAGTACAAATACAAGATAGGACATAATAATATCATGACGTAATTTGAAAGTAGGAGATTAACCCAATTAATGGAAATTGGGTTAAGAAGTTCCCTTACCTCGTGTCCGAATTCACTCGACCGTTCTTTGATATCCTGAATAATAAACTAGAGTTAATTTATAATTTCTTATGAAACTTTTTCAACTTTATTATTCATTTTATATCACTTATTACCATGTTATGAACATTATGTAATTATTTGTGTCAATAACGGTCGTTTTGACGATCTTAGGTACTTGAGTCAAAAATAAACTTCTTATAATTACACTTTGTTCATGTGGTAATATATCCATTATATCCATAATTATATTCATGATGTATATATCATATACATCATATATATCCAGTATATACATTCATTTATAATATTACAGAACATTTAGAGGTATGAAATGAAATGCACCGTTCATGGAGACGGTAAGCCCTACGTACGCATGAACGCTACTTTCATTTCTATTTCGTATTTAATGGAATGAAATCATAATGATATAAATGTATAATATAATTCTAGTATAATATAGCGTATAATACCATTTAATCCATCCTTTATACATCCCACATATGGTATTAATGATTCAAATCACTTTGAGGGGGCGGTAGTCCGCACTTCCTAAAATGAAAATATCGCGTTTACCCATAATGGAAACCATAAAGGTATCCCATAAATGAAAAATAAAAAATCATAAGAAAAAAAAACATAATATATATCATATATAAAAATAGTTTCATCATAATGGAAACCATTAGAGGTGTTATATGAGTGTTGAACAATCATTGTTTCATGAGGCAAAAATTCACCATCCACAGAAACGATATGTTCTTTAACCATTAGATGTAGGTGTGTTTAAGTGTAGCACGAATACTTCTTATAACAACATCCTAGTATATTTATTATACTGGTGTTGTTACAAAAGAAATTAATAAAAAGTGTTTAGGGGGTTGGAGAAGAAAAATAAAACAAAACAACATTAGAGAAGACATTACCTTAAAATCGGGTAACTCTTTTTTATTTGAGCCAAAGGCTTCCTTGGGAAGAGTTATTCCCAAATTGAGGCTTCTAAGAGTAAGAGGGGGAAGTTGGGAGAGTATTTGGGTAGAGGGTGGCCAAGCCAAATGGCTTGAAAGTGTGAATGCAGGGGTAGAGGTGGGGGCCTTTTATAAGAGGAGAGGAGGGGTACTCTTGGAATGTAATGAAATGTTACTTTATTATAATATGGTTTTCGGATTCTAAAGGTCCCACACTTATATAATTAGAGGATAAGTTGATAAGGGTTCTAAATATTCTCATCCAATAGGATTTGACCAAGTTTAATTATTAGATTTGACATTATCCTTCCATTTTATTAAAATAGTTAATTAATGAGGTAATCGCTGCATCATCATGGTGTCATAAATAATTTAATTTATTTAATGTCTAAAAATTATAAAAAAATATCATTATTTAGGAAATATTTTTATCTTTCTAATGAATATTTATAGTCAAAATATGACTTGTATAACCCCATTTAAAATTTGTTTTAGTAAAACAACTCTTGTTTGTGACATTTTTATTTTAACATTAAACAAAACGTTTTTAATGTCATTTTCCTACCTAGGTGGATCCATGGGGTCCCCAAGTTGACCCATGGATTGTATTGGTCGGCCATGACTGATAGAATAGGGGTAGTACATGTTTAAGGGTAATTTCATATTTTTATAATACAATTTTTACCTTAAATTTCACTAATTACCTTTAATCGCGATTAATTAAACTTAAATGTTACTATTCACCAAAAAATTATTTTAATCCCATTGAACCACATTTTACTTCCTAATGACAACCATGTATGTTGGATTTTTGAAAATAAAATCACAGAAGTGGTAATATTTCATTTAAATGAAGTATCAATTATTTAACTACCACTTAGTGGTTTCACTATTCATCAAAAATTGAAGTTTTTCAGAACAATGGCAAAATTTAACCCTAAGCTATAATTGATATTTCGAATTCAAAAATGATGTCTATTTTAAAAAATTCCAAACATATATGTTGCATTAATTAATTTTATAATTTATTCCCACTGTCACAACAAATAGCGTGTTTTTTAGAAACAATATATATCAAAAGATTGACAATTGTTTATGTCCAATTTCAATGTGAAATTAATTCTAATGACCACCATTGGATATAATGTTAAAGATATATTCTAATTATACTTTAAAACCACTCAATAGTATAATTTATCACTATAAATTATTTTGATAAAAATGTTGTTTTTAAGTATTTTTCACTATTCATAAAAGTTTGGAAGTTCTCAGAAAATTACAAAAAATTCGACATAGGCTAATTTTGAGATTCCGAATCCAAAAATGAAGTCCATTTCGAAATATAAAATATATATAATTTCAAAAAGTGGGTATTACTATTCATAATGGCTATTTTGATTAGTCGCGGTGTGTTAGAATCTCAAACTTGCGTACAATGCAAGCTATTGCATTATTGAAAGGGAAGCGTATCGTGGAAGCTAGGGGTGTTACAGTCTAAACATATTTAGATTGGATAATGAAACAATTAGTCATGATTAAAAATTTCATTGTGCATTATTTCTTTCTACTAGTTATCCATAAAAAGAGATAAAAATGGAACAAAATAATAGAGATGCGAATTAATTTCTCACTATACTTTATTTTATGACTAATGTATCTCTCTAAAATAAATTACACTACTATAAATCATTCATTTTATTCATTTTTTCTCATCCTCAATGAGAAAATATCAAAAAAGAAAAAAAAGTTCCATTCCATACTCTAAAAAATAAAACAAATGAAAAATGAGGGAGAAAATGGATGATATTTTTAATATATATATATATATATACTAATGGTTGGTGTATTCAGGTACATGTTTCATCCCTTGAACATTTCTATTACCTCCATGAAAATTCTACTACCCATTTCCTAGAAAATAAAAAACACCTGCACACATCCATCCTCTGCCTAGAGTTTTAAACTCTGCCTTCGGCTCAATATCCCTCCTCGACTACCTATCCACCTCATCAATATCCTCCTCCTCCTACTACACCTATGATTACCTCTCTATATACCTCCCCATCTCCCCTTTTCACATCCACCCAAGAATTTACCCTTGGCTTCCTCACCTCTAAATCCCTTTCCTCTAGCAAAGCCATCACCTCCCCTGCCCATCATTTCCCCGTCGTTCTAATCTTGGCTCCTCCCTCCAGCATTATATCTCCATACACCATCCTAAAAATCCCTATTTTCCATACTATTGGATCCTCTTATTTTTCTATGATTTCTCCACAACTCCATAAATTTTCATCTCATAATCTCAGTCTCTATTCACTGCACCTCATCTCCCCATCTTCAGCACTCATGCCTATCACTTCAGCTCTTCATTCACCACTCTCTTGCACTCATTTTTTCTCATTCACATTCACCGCCCATATACTCATCATATCCATTGGATACCCCACTCATTATTCACCATTCCTCTGTATATGGTATGTTCTTCTTCAAACCTTATGTAGTTATTTTATCACTTATGTTAAATATTTTAGTATTTCAGTTTTATTAATAATTTTTCATATTTCATTCCAAAACATCAATTCTATTTACTCATCAATTATAATAACTATTTCATTTAGTGAGAATATTTATTCACCAATTAATTTTTTCTCGGTTTACACTTTTCTTTTCCACCACATCAAAACATATTTCAATTTATGCATTCCTAGATTGCGTTATTCACTGTACATTATATACATAAATATTTCTATTTGAATCCTACAAACTATATAAAATATTTATTACTGGTTCATATAATGGTGTTTCATTAAATGAACAATATAATTTCTATTTTCCCTTATAAATAATATTTGTATGTTTTATACTAATCCATTTTCCCCTTCCATTAATTTTTTCCATTAAATGATTACAACCTTCTGTTATTCAATCATCTTAGATAATTGAATCACCATAGTTATTGTGATTTGAGGTGAGAGGTATCATAAATTTATGTATGTTATATTATTTAAATAATGGTATCTAAGTGGTTAAAAGTGATTGTTTAAATTTCACATTATACATAATGATTTATGAAAAAACAATTCTTGTAATTCTCTCTATATTATTATGATCAATCTTGTATATATACAATAAATAAAGAAATTATTAGATATTTATTTCTTTTATGTATTCAATTAAATTTTTAATATTTCAATTTGATTAACATTCTTTCACTTACATCAGGTTTTTCAATCAAATTATTACAACCTTCAATTATTCAATCATCTTAGTTCATTGACTCTCCCCAGTTTTTGTGATTACAGGGGAAAAAGAATAATTATTTATTTGTGAAATCATGTTTTGTTTATGAAATTTAAATATATAGAATGGTTTATTTAATTTTTAATATAAAAATAATGGTGTATAAAAAACTATTTTAAATTTTTAGTTGTTTTCATTTAATATTTCATTTGATCTCTATATTATTATAATCATTCTTTATTTTATACATTATAAAGAACATTTATCAAAGGTTTATTTATTTTATGTATTCTATTAATTCGATGGTATTTATACATTATTTATATTTTTTCATATGTCATTACAATACATTCACTTTCCAATTCATAAATTGGAACAAATATTTCATTCATTGAGATTGTAGATATTCACCTATTCATTTTTTCATGGTTCGCACTTTGTTCCACCACTTCAAAACGAGTTGTATTTTATGAATACCTAAGTTAATTTATTCACTATAAATTATTTTTCTTTTTTCCTCTAATACATTTTATGTACTCTTTATTACTAAATTGTATAAATGTGTTTCATTAAATTAATAATATAATTTACATCTTCCATTAAAATTTATATTATATTTTTTATACTAATTTTTTTATTCTATTAGTTTTTTCCAATCAAATGATTAATTCCTTCCATTATTATATCATATTAGTTCATTTATTTTCATTATTATTTTTGATATCTAGTGAACATGGATTGTCAGTTTATTTGTGAAATCATGTTTCAATAATGGGTTTTTAGTTGATAAATGGGTGCATTTAATTTTTTTAAATCAAATTTAATGATTTAAGAGAACCGATCTTATTTTTGTATGTAGTAGTTTTCAATTAATATTTTATATGATATCTGTATTATTATCGCAATTATTCATTATATAAATTGAAAAAATATTTATATGAGAGAATTAGTTTTAATAACATTCCATAGACCTTAAATAATGTAAATTAAATATGACACATGATTACTAGCCATGGGATAATGAATAATTTATTACCCATGATACCTCAATTATTTGATGTTATAGATTCCTAAAATATTATTTGAATGAAATATTACGATAAGAACCTTGGAATATGAAAATATAAATTTATGATTAAACCTTATAAAATTATGAATTATGATCCTATTATATTGAAGGATATTAATAACATTAGATTTAAATTGAAAATATTATTGGTATGTACCATAATTTGATATTTATAATTAAACATCATTATACATGTATATGGTGGTATTAATATATATAATTTTTAGAAAATATAGTAGATCAGCGTCATGGATCTAAAAAAAATTAAATACCTATGATAAAATTTCATCAAACTATGTTTTAATTTTTTATAATTTAAGTGAATTTTTTTTTGACGAGGTGTAACATAGATTAATTTGGACTGTAAAAAATCGTTGGCCATGAATTGTTAATGGATAAATCATTTTTTTTCAAATTGATAATAGGGTAGATTCTTGGAAAATTCATCTTAAGGAATTTCTCTACTTGGTTTAAATAATTATTCAATGTTGTGGAAGTCTTCCAAGGAATTTCGTCATAAAAAATTGATTCTTGGATAGTCTGTGAAGGTATTCTTAGAGAGTGGTTTTTGTGCTTTTGGTGGTATGGTTGAGACTCAGTGGTGGTACCATGATTTGGTTTCTCACATGCCACTACTCATGGTGATGTTCTTATTCATGTAGATTTTCATGGCTTCAACTTTGGTGTTTTATTATCATGTTGGTGGTGGTTCTATTTGGATATGAATTGGTGAAACATCAAGAATTTTCTGACAGGTTCATCAAGTTATGTACAAGATGTTTACCCACAATCATCTTACATAATAGGTCCTCAGTATCCATGTCAAACTCATATAATAATAGGTCCTATACATTTAAATTAACACAATTCATTTTGCACATATTTCATTCAGAAACCGCATGTTAGGTACAACATTACACTATTTATCCTTACATTATTGACTTCTAATAAACTCTGATAAATAATTTTTTTCAATATTAATTAATATTTATTCATATATTTAAAAATTATATTGTCTTCATAAAAATCTGTTGGAAGAATTTTAAGTTGAAAATTCAGTACATGGTGATAATTAAATTGGTTCATTATACTACCTCAAGTTATTTTCAATGTCTAATAAAACTTCTATAAATTGAAATAACAATATTTATAGTGGATTTATTGATCGAGTTTTTATAATTATATATTAAAATTTTTCATGTCATCATTTCTCATATTGATTATTAAATATTTTTTATTCAATTATAGTTGTCTATCGCTTCTTATTTAATATTATAAAAAAATACTATTTTTAATGTTATTGGAAATGTAGGTTCATTCAATTAATTGAATTCTCACTGCTCAAAATAAATATTCAATCCTTCAAATTTATTCTTAATGTTTTATCTTATATTGATGTTGTATCAATTATTTCTATAATTTTATTAAAATATTATATTCCACTTATATTTGATTTAAATATTTTCAATATTACTATTCAATATAAAATTTTAAAAATGTTATTATATTATTGAAAATATGAACTTTTTTGTAGCGTTGTATGAATAAATTTGAGAGTACTAGTTTTAATCAATTTATGGCTTATTTAACATGCCATATAATGTTTTTTTGTTGGGGTTTACATTTTAAATGGTATTTGAGTGAGGATAATCATGTATTTTCACTTTAATATTTATGTGATTGTACATAATTGTCGAACCTCCTCTTATTGGCCTTAAATTGATTAATAATATTCCCACTGACCCTAATCTATATAAATCACCTGAAAAATACCAAATAAATGAATATATTTTCATGATTAATTCTATATATAGATTTGAATTATCACAATCCTATGGGGATAAATGAAATTTACAAATATTAGAATGCCTCTAGATTCAATTTCTCTTGAAAAAATAATGACATATAATTCAATGGTAGGTGAGATGTGATCTGTACATCGATGAATATTTTAGTTTTTAAAAATATAAATTTGAATAAATAAAATTATATTATATTTTTTTCATAGAAAAAAAATGATAAAATTCTGTTTTGGATAAGATCATGGATTTGTTCTAATTTTTATTGTTGCATGGATTATGATTTGAATGTATGATGATTGCCCAGGAGTGCAATGGTTAAGTGTGGGGAGTGATAACGATAACATTTTCATATATTTTATACTGTAATTAAATGTTTATAAACCCACTATCGTTTCATTATTATCGGAAATTGTCACATGGTTATGATTTGATAGTATTTTTATCTTAAATGAAAAATTGGTTTAATTTAAAATTTATATGTTTTAATTTATTTCGGTATGTCAGAAATAAATTTTTCTAAGATGTATTAAATTTTACAAATCATTCTTACATTTTTATTGACATCATGGGATTTATTCCTTCCATCATGATCCAAATATCAATCCATATTTCTGAATCCCAAATTCATCCCTCAACCTGAGCCTCAAAAATGGGGCACAAATCTGGATATTTTTTATTTTGGACCCATATCTCTTAAATGGAATAAAAAAATGATAATGGATTAAATATAAAATAATAATAATTATGTATAAATGAAATTTATTAAGGTTTCCATACCTGATCCTGTCATTTTCAAGGCCATAAATGGGTTGGAATTTGTAGTTGTAGAAAACAATGATTTTGGAAATTTGGAATAAATTTTATGATTAAAATATATATATATCTCGGAAAACATGGCCACTAAAGATGAACATTTGTGGGTTAAAATATTAGAAAAGGGATAATATATTTGTAGATTTATCCATTCCAAAATTATGGAATTTAATGGGTTATACAAACATAAATATTCATAATACATATTTTGGATCCAAATTTTCACACTTGTTTCCCTATAAATATGTGTCTCACCACTCTTTATAAAGAATATCCATTTTCAGGGTTCAAAGGCATAATCTTTCTTTATTAACAGTTATTTTCACTTTTAATATATATTATTTCATATTTCTTCTTATTATATGCATTTCTCATGTTCTTCCATTCCTTTTATTTTATATGTTTTTTCTACTGTTTTTCCTTAACAACTCAACTAAAAATGGAGAAATAACCTTATCACTTATTAGGGGGAAGGAATAGTGTATTTATTTCATTTTAATGTTCTTAAAATAATATTTTTTATTCAATTATTTGAGTTTTATTGGTGTTTAGAATATATTACCATGAGCGTTCTCCCCGTTTTTTACCCATGTCTTCTTACTCAAATTTAAAAATCACCCAACAATTCACTATCTAAGTCTTTCATGCAGTGAAGTATAGTGTGGGTAGTAATTGTAATTTAATAGGTATCCTATATGGCATAATGAATATTATTTCTTTGTTGTAGAGGCCTGAGTATGGGATGATCACATTTTAAACAAGAAGGTGAGGTGTGACAGGTCTTGATCAGCTCATTGAATGGAATATTGAGAACCGTTTGGACCAATTATTTCAATCACCATAACCTCCTAAAAAAATTTGCCTTATTTATTTATATATTACTTCATTCTGTGTTATATTTCATTATTATAATACTATTTTATATTATATGCATCTTTGAACCCAAGAACTTTTTAGATAATCTATTGTTATATTAGTGGGATTTATACTAGTGGAAGTAGTGAAATATTTTTTATGTGGTCTCCTTATGGTCAACCCTGTGGTGTGACGAAATAGTTCATATTTAGGAAAATAAAAAATTAACTAAATATTGGTTCATGGAAAAACCTCTATTATCTATGGATTGGAAATCAATGTAAAATTACAAGATAAAATGAAGATAAAAATATATTTTTTTATATTTATTGGAAAACCTAAAATTATATTGAAATAAGAGTTTTACCAGCTTTAGACATATCAATAACCACAAACTATATAATTATTCAAGGAAATAAATTATGAATATAGTTATTAAAGTAAATTAATAAAGATAGTATATATAATCGTTAGTCATGAGTACATTGATGGATTTCCAAAAGAATTCTATACACCTCCACAGAGATAGATGTAGATTTCATAATTAATATCACTCTTAGATCCAATACAATATTCAAGAACCTCTATAGAATTCAATATGTGGAGTTATAGGAGTTGAAGAATAAACTTTATAACCATTTGGAAAACAGTTGTATTCTACCATGTGTGTATCATTGGTGAGTACCTATTCTCTGTTTTTATGAATGAAGTTAAATGAATGTGGATATTCAATGATTATAGTTAACTTAGTGGGATTATAGTGAAGAAATAATACATTTTTACAAGGATTGATGATTTATTCAACCAGGTTCATGGGGATAAATTCTTATCCCAAATTTACCTCCAATCAGTGTATTCCCAATTGAGGCTGAAGAAATAATATATCTCAAAGAATTCCATCTCAATAGTATATTGGAATTTTAATATTATTTCGATTCACATTGTATTTACAAAATCACCTTTTATATTTATGTATTTTAGGGAATGAATCATTAGAGACTAGAATAATTAATTTAAGATGGTATTTATTGATGTTATTCAGATATATTCAAAAATTCGTGTGGTGAGTGAGGATTAGTTAGGGAATATATTACAAACTCTGAGGAAATATTTTTTTTGGATATTTTGTAAATGTATTTTCTGAATATATTAATTATATTTATTTATAAATATAAATAATAGTGGAAGAATTAAAATTTATCTAATAAATTTAAAGGCAATATAAGAGTGGCCACATTTAGAACAATCACTAATATTCATTATTTACTTATCTAGACTGATACTATATAAGTTTTCTGAATATAAATTTATTGATTTCTAGTATAGTAAAATATTTAACATGAAGGGGAGTTATGTTTATCTAGACAGTGTATTTTTAAGAAATATTGTAATAACTAATGGGGATAATGGTTAGTGAATCACTTCTTAATTTTTCATATAAAATGGGAGGTGTTTTACAGAGAAGAATACTATAAATTAAATGGATGTTTACTCTCAAAAAATGAAAAGTTAATTCTCTATGTGTAACCCCCCATGATTTTAAATTAATAATATCGTTTTTATAACATACATTACATGAAACACCAAGTATAAACATATATTGAGATACTATTTAAATTTGGAAATGAACATTCTCATTTAGTTGGTGTGTATGAATAGAATTAACTTTGTTATTAAATATATAGAGGTAGGTCTGAATAAATATTTTTCTCCAATTTATTAAAATATAATAACTATAATTTTTAGTAATTTAATTATGTTTATTAGGTTGCTGAGATAAATTTGAAATTCTATTGGTCGGTTCGTATGTAGTGATCAAAGGACGACATCGATGGCGCACCCGATGACTGCAAGAATCTGTATTAAAAAGGATCATTCTAGAGTTCTGCCGGATATTGTCTGGATTGTTGTTGAAAATGAATACAGGTAAGCACAGTATGTTTTTTATGAATCATGGACTCCCTTATATTCCTCTTGTCACAGACAGGGTCACGATGAGTCTGGTTGTCGCCTAAAGTCGGGGGTGCCCGCCCTGTTGAGCTTCCAGATGTGGAAATTGTTGTCCCTTTGACAGGTGGTGAGGCTTCCCTAGGTGATGGGCGAAGGGGTGATCTGACCGCTTCATCTATTCAGGCATCTCTGGCCTCAGTTGGGCCCACTGTTGGTCCTTCTCTTGGATGTATCAAGGCACCGTGGGTTAGTTGCAAGGATGGGTTTAGGAGAGTTGAAAGTGCATATTTTGATGGTCCTGTAGGTGTTGTGGATAAGAAAAAGAAAGAAGGGTTGATGCCACCTGAACCGAGGGTCACTGAAATTTTAAATAGGTTGAGGCATAACTTGGAAGGCCCTCCATGAGTTACTGAAATTGCAGGGGCTGCACAAAATGGTGGTGCTCTGCAAGTGGGGATGAATGCTGGATTGAAAAATTGCAATGTAGTGGCTGTGACTTATGGGGTTAATGATGGTTTGATCCAGGAATTTTCTGCCAATCTGCAAGAGGTGGAGGCTTATCTGGATCTGATTAAGGAAGTGTGGGATCAATAGGATAGTAGTAATGACCAAGCTATTAGCAGCCGGGTTGAGGTGGTGTAACCAATGGAAGTGGAGAAAACAGGTCTTGCAGCGCAGGATGGCTCTGCTGTGGGGGATTCAGAGGGATGTGATGAGAAAAATGGCTGGAATGAAGGTTATGTAGGGGTACTCATTACAATTACTATAAGTAGTTGTTTTCAGGGGTTGGAACAAGATGATTTAAGGGTGACTAACTCCGGTAATTCTGGTACCAATACAGAGAATGGATCGCAAGTGGCTTCTGATGAAAATGAATAAAGGAGGATAGTGTTGTATGAAGATCATGAAATAGTTGAACAACCAAAATGCGTAGCATTAGTGGATGCTAATGCTCAACTTCAGAAGATTCATTCAGAACACTATAAAAATGTGGTTATTCCAAGGAAATGAGGGGAGGTATCTGAGAGTGATAAAGAAAATAATGGTGGATTGTTGCGGCCCTTGTATAGCAACATTGTCCAGGGGGGAAGGTTGAGAACCATGAGGCAAGGACTACCTCACCACAAAGGCAGTCGAGGACGGATTACTCCACTTTTTCAAAGCCGATGTCCATGAGGTTAGCGACAACAAAGGGAGGCGGGGCAGCTCTAAGTAAAGGTATGCACTCTCTTAATGCATTTATTTCATTGGAGCGGTTGAATTTGAGGAGAAATTACACCAACATTATGAAGCATTATGATAGCTCGGAATGGGAATCATCCACTACAGAGGAAGTTTCTATCAAGGGTGGGGAAAAGGGTATCATTCTAATGGGTTTTAGTTGTTGTTTTTGGACTGGTGTTCTTCTGTACTAAAATTTTCTTTTAATTTAATAAATGGTCGGGGGTTAGCCTCTGACTTACTTTCTGGGTTAAATGAAACTTTTCCCCTTTTGTGGATAAATTTTCTAAAATGGATTAAATGTTTTTAATTGTCATAATTAATTTTATATAATAGGAGGAACATCATTTTTTGTCTTCATGAATACTAAAAAAAGTAATATTAATTACCACGATTATGTATAAAATGTTTTTACATAGGGTTTGACTAAGAATACATGTGTTAAATTGAACAAAAAATATATAAATATTGTTTTAATGAAATATTTTGACATTATCAGAATATAATTGTTGATAATGATCCATTTAAGAGCCTCATGTAATGTGAAAAACATGGGTGTGATTTATTCTTTTCAAAAATTGCATATGTGGCCTCCTCCTCAATTATAAAAGGAACTCCCTCCTCTCAATTATTCACATATATCATGCTATTTATATTGAAAAAAACCGGCCAAGTGATTTCCCCAAAATCCTTAGAAACACTCTATTGGTCTTGTAAATCCACAAAGACCAACCCTATGGTCCATAAAAACAGTTCCAAAGACGGATCTTCTAAGAAAATATAATTATCATCACTAAGCTCTTTCTTTATTAATTATTCATTCCCCACATTAAAATATAAATTAAATATTATAATAAAAAAATATCTCCCATATTATGATTTTTACTAAATAATATTTATCCATCTCTTACTCTATAAAATGGAAAACATATCCATCTCTCTTGTGTATGGAAAACTACCTCTATGAAAACCAATGTAATTTTTTTCCATCACCGAATCACATGGATATTAATAATTATAGAGATAATGAAAATATATGATAAATATTAAATTATATATATTATTAGAAGTTGATATATCATCATCCTTTTTATCCTTTCTCCCATCAAGGCACTGATATAATCGTCTATGCATACATACAACCCACTGTCTCTATGAAGAAGTGTGATTCATTTTCCTCCACAAAAATTATAAAATGGTTTTAAAAATGAATCTAATAAGTTCATATTATATTTATAAAATAAATATAACTATGGAAATAATGTAAATATATCCTATACAAATGAATGAGAATTATAATGACAAAACATGCATGAGAAAACAAGGTAATTAACACCCAAATCAATGAAAATAAAAAAAAATATTATTAATAAACTGGTGGAAAAATTATATAGGATGGTCATATATGATATTATCAACATGAATATGGTTATATTATAATTTAATTAAATTCATAAAATAATTATATAAGAGGTTAATTTTCGTTTATCAAATAAGAATTGGAGATACGGGGCCTCATCTCAATTTCTATTCATCGATCCATATTGTAATATCATTCATCTAATTTCATTTATAAATTTTATATAATGAAACTTTTAAATGTAATATAATTAATCCTACATAATTAATTATATGTTATATATGAATATGATTTATTTCTTCTATGGATATTTTAATTATGAAATACGATGTGGTAAAAAATTTCATAACTCAATTTCAATTCATTGGGTTTTATTATTCTTCATTTTCATTGACATTATAATATTATGTATTTAATGAATTCTGATTATATTTTGTTTTAGTAAAAAAATTATTTTTATTTTCATTTTATAAACATGATCTACTAATTGAATAATTATCACTTCAATGTTATGATCATTATAATGGTTTCTCACCTCAAATTTTCCTCTTTGAGACGTATGTTAAATTGTTTTCCAATCATATTTTACGAGGTATGTATACTACACATTTGAAAATTTATATAGTGAATTTATTTATATAATGGTATTAAATGTTTCATTTCATGTAATTCCTTTCATGTTTCTCACAAATCAAAAGATACCAATTTTGTAAGAAATTTTCATTTCAATTTCGTTATAATCAAGATTATCTATGCTTGAATTCCCATTGATTAAAATTATTTAATACATAATTAATAAAAAAATTAATGTTATTATCCTCAATTATTTCATTCATTCTTTAGTTAATATTATCATTTCTGCTATGTCGTACTTAAAATGAGTGAGAATATTTTTTAAATATGACTTCATTTCTCTCTTCAGTTGAAAAACCTTTTCATCCAATTCTATTTTGTTCAATTTTTTTTTAAAAATTGTTTTAAAACTACTTTTTTAAAGTTATATTTAAAAATAAATGGATTATAATGAATTTTTTTATATGGAATCATTCTATTTATTTATCAAAATTTTTAATTTTTGTATTTTCTTAAAAAAAATTATTGGAATCATTGTTTTTAATGTAATATGTATAAAATTAACCTTTCCACCATAATAACAATTCATTTAATTATTGAATATATTATAATGTTTAATTATTTAAAAAAAAATTTCCCTCCAATATTCAATAAATTATTAGTTTTTTCATGATATTTTAATATTTAAAAGTGAATTTTCCTCCCGAATTTTTTAATGATTTTTAGTATATATATATTCATCAATAACAATAAGCCCTTATTTAACAAATAATTCAATGGGGATATGTTTTAATGATACAATTATTAATATTTCTCATTACAGTTGATGATTAATTTTTCATGAGAATGTTTTAGAATTATTTGTCCTAATTAATTTTTGTAATATTTTACATTCAGATGAAATAATACCTTTCTTGTGATCATTGGACATATTTCACCTAAAAATATGTATTATTTAACATGGAAATACATATTTCAAAAACTGTATTTCATTATTATATACCATATTTAACTATGTTATTTTTTGATTGACTAATAAAATATTCAATTTTTTTATACATTATTCAATATAGAAATTTATTTATAAGAAATGTTTTTTTATGAATTTTAATGATATTTTGATATGCGAGGAATGCGTTGGAAATATAGGTATGGGAGGGCCCAGAATTATGTATACCCTTGATTCATCAAAAGTATAATTTGGTGAATCCATAAGCTATAATTAAATGGGGATTTTCCTATAGTATTATACATTCTTATGAGGGGACCTAATGATATAAATATCATGATGTCTAAGATAATAATATCCAATATTCATCATTTCAGTTGTTATGAATTTTTTTTATTATCTATTAGATTATTGTACTAATATTATCCCTAATTAGTTTTTTACTCATGTTATTGATTAAATGGAATGGGTGTTCAGATATTTTCCTTACCATATTGATTATACTTAATCAAATAGTTATATTCAAGTTATTTGTTTAATGTAATTTCAAATCAGATATTTACCATACCATATTGATAATAGTTTATTTGTTATTATTTATTTATTCATCATAGATTCATATTTTTGTAACTCATAGTGAGAATTTAATCTCACCATTATTCTATAACTGTTCCCTTTGATATTAATAAGTAATCCATAAATTAATTCATGGATGTTGACTATTTACATCACTTGTTAATAATATATTTATTCAAATATAATGCGTGACTCATGTTTTTATATTGTTTACAATGACTAATAAAATATTTAGTCCCTTTTGAATTAATCTCTTTTATATATAACCAATAAATTAAAGTGACCACCTACTCTTGGTTACTGGGGTTAAGTTATGTACACTCTTCATCCCAATAGTTGAATCCCCTTTAAAAAAATTATAAAACCAATGATTTGGATTTAGCTTAAATTACCTTCATATTAAATATATTATGAAATTATCATTAGGGGGATAATTTTAATATATCATTTGACCACTCATATATGAATTACATATTCAAAAAGAAGGAACTAAAGAGGAGGAAATTGGTATGGATGATTATTCTTAAGGACTATTATTTATTTATTTATTTTCACCATGAAAAGTAAAACAAATATATTATTTCATTTAATAGGAATGACTATAGAATTATGAAAATTATGATAATTGAATTATATAAATTACTGAAGGATTTGGTGAAAATGAAAATATAAGTCATAAGGGATGGTAAGTTATCAATCCTATATCATTTGGTTTCTCGCCAATCACTACAAGGGAAGATCCGAAAATAGTAGAGAGAAGATCCTTATTTATAATAGAGGATAGAATCTAGAAAAAAGATCGATTTTTTAATGTTCAATGTTCATCAAAAGGGAGTGTTGAGGTTTCTATAAGGCTACATATCCCATATATTATAGAGTTAAATTAATATATTTTGGATTATTTTCAAACCTAAATTTTATATATACATCATGGATGTATCAAATTTATAGATATCAATGGGATTATTTTGGTAGGATAATATGAAAATGAAGATTTTTTACTAAACTAAAACATGGTTTATATTTTATAAAGAGAAGGTAGAAAGATAACTACCCAATTTATTAATGAAAACACTTCCTCTATTAGTATGGATGTGAGAAAACATCACTATAAACATTTCTAATTGGCTTCCTATGATATCCCTAGTAAATAATGTCATATGTGTAAACATTGATAGATTAATAATATCACCCTAATTTAAAACTACATAATATGATTCATCAATAAATCCCCTTCCTAGATTATATATTCATAAAGTTGTGAAATTTATTGAGGACAACTTTTAATTGTTTTTGTCTATTATCCATGATTTACTTCTACGTTTTGGACTAGTATTTAAAAGTCCATGAATACCAAAGTAAACCTAATAAAATCCTATATTCATCAAAATGATGTATAATTTAAGAGGATTATTTAAACATTAGAAGTATTTTAATGGATTACTAACTTTATTTTCTTGGTATTTGATATCATCATCCTCCACTAGATGTATTTTCCAAAATCAATAGTTTCTACTCAAGCATTGAGTGTTTTCTGTTATGATGAAAATTATGTGAAATAGTTAAGAACTCCAAAATATTGGTATTATGTTGGGGAAGGGAAAATATCGTGAATAGAAATGATCAAATACACTAATGAGAAGTCACATGGGATATAAGAACATATCTATTATTCTTGGAGTCAAAACATATTTATTCAAACAATCCTATGTTGGGCATAATTGTTCATGTTGGGGAAAATATATTCCTTAAAGTATCACAATGGAATATTTTCATGTAAATTAGAATTAAAATAATTGAGTCTATTGTAAATCTTTAAAATTTATGATTCTAGAGTCTTTTAGTGTAGTTTTACTATTAGTTATCACTACCACCAAATCATTCTAATATTGATGATGTATTCCACATGTTACTACATAAAAATTACTTGCACATTAGTTTTATATAGATTATTTTTCAAAAGATAATGTTTTTTTTGAAAAAAACCTAAATGCCTTTATGAACTACTTAATTTATTCTATATTATCCTAAAGATAAAATATCTAAAACATGCTATGGTGAATTGGGTACTTATTCAGGGAATCAATGCACAAGAGTTCCTTCATGTGAAACTCTTAGGGAACTGTCTTCTCATACCTCCTTTGCACACTACTACGTGGAACTACTTTTACAATGATGTTGAAACACTTCATCATAAACTCTTATGAATATTTTTTTATGACCAGACATCAAATCTTCTTAAACATCTCATAGAAATCCACAATGATGTGAACAATGTTCTATTTATATGAAAATTCCTCAAAAAAATTCAATATTTAATGTAATTAAATTAAGATTCTTTCTATTTAACCATATAATATCCGCCAAAAAACCCATTCAAAAACTTGTGGTTTCATGAATTCAATGTGAAATTATCCATAACATTCCTCTATAGAAATAGTGTATCTTTATCAGAATATGACTCCAAACATCAAAATCTTACTACATGTATTTTTACCACCATGTTACTATTCCAATCCTATTTTAAATACCATTATCAAGTAATCCTTTCCTATTTTGAGAAATCCAAATGTGTTAGAAATATTTCTATATAATAAATTATCTATAAAATGTCATTGTGGTCCCTAAAATCTATACAATATCGCACACTCCCTATGAATAAATACTTCCTTAACCCAAAAATGCATAGCCACAAATTTGGATAAATCTGGGATATTATTCTATTTTTCAAAAAAATTATAAATTCATCTTATGATCATAAACTTCATATATAACATCCCCTAAACCATAAATACTTCATTATCACACATTAAATAATTGAAAGTAAACAAAACCTAAACCTCCATCACAAGTCAAGATCTCCATAGATCCAAAACCTAATGTTAAGGTTGATGATGTTTTGATGGGTATTAGTAATATTTTTGTGGATCAACTATTCTAGAGTTCAGAACATGGGGAAATTGATCACACTCACGGTGACATGAAAAGTAGAACTATTTTTTCGCTAATTTTATTTGATCAAATTAAAATGGGGAAGTTTATGTCATGGGGTTTAGGTCAATGCAGTGTTCCCTATATTTTTTCAAGACATGAATTTCAGGTGGGTGTTGTGAAATTCAAATATGAATAGTTACATTACATGATGAGTATCATCATGAAATTGAGGTAAAATACATCAATATTATGGTTTATAAGAAATCTAGAAATCACATAATTACTAGTCATAACATGACAAAGTCAGTTTGAAAAAAATTATATTCACATTTCCAATTATTTAGGAAGGAATTATTGAAATTAAATTTTTGTCCTCGATAAAAAAATAAAATGTGGTGGTTGGAAATTTGTTCCTTTCATACCAAAAGAGAATTAAATATTAAGAGGATAATATATTTATTTTATGGAGGGAGAAGTGATATATCATTCTCCATAAAAAGGAAGAATATGGATTATAAAATATTGGAGGAAGAGAATAGAGGATGAATTCAATACATTCAATGAATGGTTACAGAATAAAGAGATCCTTATATTTTTGATTTTTTGGGTTCATGGAGTTCATAAAAATTGATTAGGTGGTGAAAAATTGATATAATAATAATGTTGTAAAATCACTATGTGAACATGATGTTGAAGGATATAAAACATGGACTGAAAATTAGTTCTTTAAGTGGTTGAAAGAAATGAGTTGTTTATTTTTAATAGGTTTGAAAACATAAATGGTCACTGTGGTTACTAAAAATTATAAATAAAAGATGTTCTCATAGTGTTTATAGTGCATAACATATCATAGTTTCATGATCTTCTCATTATAAAAGTTTCAGGGGAATGAGAAAATCTTCGTTACCAACTTTCATTACTGCTTCATATTAATTTGGATAGAGATGAGTGTTCCTAATAATTGTGGGACAATATCCGTTCTTAGGGTCATCTATGAAATATATACATACCCATATATACAACCACACCTCATTATTTTGGTGTTTTCCCTTGATGGGAATAATATATGGACTACTAGAAAAAAAGTGAGAGTCATCATGGGTTGATGATAGACTAACAAAAAAGATAGATAAGTTATAGGGTATCCCAGATGTCGGTATTAAATTGGTTATGAATATTTATACTAATTTAACTTCGTGTGGATTACAATTAGGTTATTATTATGTTATAATAAGGTCTCAGTGTGTCACTATATTCCTTATTATAGAATAGTAACATCCCCATGTGAGGGAAGCTTCAAGTTTCTTAGATGTGGATTGGTGTTTATTATTATTATTACTGCAGTTGTCCAATTAGTTATGAGGTTTAATATAATATAGTACAAAAACTGATATTGCTATATTTTGTAGAACAAACTATAAAAATGGGAAAATTTTAGGATATGTATTTTAATTGATTTTATTTTTTATTCAATACATAGATGAATTATTCTTATTCTTTTGAAGGGATACTATAGAGTTTTGGGTAGGTGTATATTGAATATATTTATATGGTAACCAATTATTTATATATATGGTTTTTTATATTATCTATATAGGGTAGGTGGTTCATTTAGGTAACCATCATTGTATAAATTGGAGTCTTTCTTAAATTGTTATTTATATTATACCCTCCTTTGGTTATAAATGGGATGAAAGAAATTTTGTTTATTTTTAATTTGTGGAATGGATTTTTGTTTTATTACATACATTGAGATAATTATTCATGTACTATAGATAATAAATGCATTCAATTACTCATGTTGTTGTGGTTTTTTTATTTATTTATCGTAATTTCTTATATAGAGGTTATTTTTCATACCCTTGTTTCTAGTCACAAAATAATTCCCTATGAAATGCCAACTTCATGGTCTACATTAAAACTCATTGTCATCCCTGATGGAACCCCAATGATGGTGTGTTATGGAAATTTATATATCATGAATATGAATTACTATCCTATTATCAATTGAAATTTTTATAAATAATTATACATTAAAGTGGAGAATATTTATTGATACATAAATATATTTTTGTGAACCCTTATTCATATTATATTGTTACCCTTTATTATTTAATGTAATCAATAAATAAACATGCAATATTATATGTTTAAAAGGGACTAATGAAATTTTATTGACATTATCCATTTCTGAATGAATATTTATGTAATTTATTTGTTCTGTTTTTATGTATTGTACAAATAGTCTCTAAAGACACTTGAAATATTATTCAATTAAGTTTATACAATAAAGAGATATGTTTTCTTATGAAAAGTGTGACTTTATAGACCATGTTTTGGAATATTAATCCTAGATCATTTTATGTTGTATGTGGAGAAAACGTTTGACAATCAATCTAATGTTTAGTTTAAACTAAATTTGTATGAAATTATATAATCTCTATGAAATCATAAAATTAATATATTTGTAAATAAAAAACTTAATTTTAAATAATTTATTTTTCAATTATAATCATAGAATATATATTTTAAAATATGAATATAAATCAATTTATATGAAATGGATAATAAAGTGACTATTGAAATATCTAACAAAGTGTCAAGAGTGCTAATAAAAAATAATTTATTATATCTCAGATGAAATAAGTCATGAAAAGTAAAAAAGTCATATATAATGATCTAATATTTAAAATTATGACATTGATACAATAGTAAAATTATTGATGAAAGGAATACCACTATTTACTAGGTTGATGAATCCATTTTTTACAAATATTGGAAAAATTAATTAAAGAAAATAATTTTATATGACGGAATGATCTGATAAAAAAATATTATATTAACTATAAATTATTATGAATTTGAGTCAAATCAATGATGTAATTTGAACAATAATATGAAGAGTTGTTTAAGTTATAATCCTTTTTTTCTATTTTATTTTATTTGAACTGTTGAAAAATACTGTGATTAATTTTTTAACATTATAATCAATGAGGTTTGATGTTAATTTTGACCATTAGAGGTGTCACCAATTGGATACAATACCTATTTTGAACACTATAAGAACACTATGGTTTTTAAGGAATTTAATGCTTCTAGAATAAATAATAGAGATAATCTTAATGTTTTTTATATATATTAGAGACATGATATGATAATTTTACTAGAAAAATATTAGTAAAAAAATATGAAAACAATATTTATGTATAAAAAATTTTATTTTAATATATATAATATATAAAAGGGTAGGTAAATTAATATTTAGAATAAGATATTATTTAAGAGATAACACTTGTGAATCTTGGATAAAATTGGATTTGGATAATTTATTTTTTATTGTATAACTGTATTTTGATCATCGAAGAGTCTTATCATGTAGAGATGACAAAATTAAATTCAGGACTACCAAAAAAATACTATTAATATAAAATTTTACACTTCATAAATATCAGGCATTAATGAATACTTATAATTTGATATTTATTAGTTCAATTAAAAATATTACGTTTAGGGGAACTAAGATTCTTGTCAGATAAGAATTTGAGGTTTACATAATGAAGGAAAATTAAGTCACATCATACATAATTGGTTTTTAAAATATAATATATTTACCACATTCATATTTATCATGGTTTTTTATTTTCCATTTTTATATTAATTTACATATTGTAATAATTTGGTTGTGTGATTAAGATATATGAATTCATATTTGTTCACTTGTTTTTACATTTCAGCATTGAATGGGCTCGAATATGTGTGTGTGCATATAGGTACATATACAAAGGCCTCCTAGGTTTTAGATATTCCTATATGAAACATGTCAGAAAATACCATGTAGGAGTGTGTCTAAAAATACCTAGTAGGACACCCCTAAACCACAAAGAACACTATAATGTAACAATAGTCACATGTACATAGGTATATGTCAAAAATTCATATAACAAGAATATAAAGATATACTCAATAACATACAACATATAAAGGCAATTAAAAATTATAATACTAAACTAGGATTACATCTTAAAGGTTACACAAAGAACTAATCTGATAGAGCACACTCCATGAGTTCGATAACACTAATGATGTCTCTCTAAGAGGCCATGCTTGTCGGGTCTCACCCAAGTAAATACACGTTGAAGGTCCAAAGAGATACGATTCACATATGAGGATCAATTCTAACATAATGGGGTATATTAAAAATCTAATATGGATTAATGTTCTTAGTAGAAGATTGGTGTATGTGTAGTGTTCATCACAATGATACCAAGAACACCCCCTAGGGAATGAAGATAAGTATAGAATCTCACTTAGGGGCTCACGAAAGGAATCCAACAACTCTATCAACAGATCCATGATGAAGGTATTATCATCATCTATGTAAGAGGTAGTTCCATAACAACCATTACAGAATAAATATGTGGAATGTACCCAAAAACACTTGTCTAAGATACAGATGAAAAGATATCCAGGATAACACTTAAAGAGTGTATAACATATAATAGGGGTATATGTCCTGTCCCTTTAACATATGGTCATATTGAAGTAAAACAAATTATATCTGTGCTTATGTCCGTGTACTAGTACACCACATGAGGTGTTCCATGTTCTCTAACCCTATGCCAGTACATGTTCATGTCCACGTACACCTGGAGAATCCATGATTTTGTGGGAGTACATCACATTTCCATTACCAGGTACTCCATCCCATGTTTGTGTACCCTTTAAGGTACATTATGAGCTCACCAAGATAAATATACACCATGTGATACATATCTCCTTCCCAAAACCCTATATTTCACTAGGAGGGTCCCATATGATGTGTATATCTAAAGTACATGCCGTGTTGTTCAGGGTATTCTAGATTCCTAGATATTGATTCCCCACATGTTCTCCATTGCTCAGGAACCCAATATGGTTGTACCCCATGTTGGAATGTAAGAGTGTAATTGGTCATGCCTTACCAGTATTGAAAAATTGATATTCAGACATAAAATCTCTTCACAGGACACCATTGAACACAATTCTTAATTTTTCTACTAAGAACGTGAAATATGGTATCTGAAACGGTTTGATTCTTTTCCACTTCTATCATTGTGCCAAATTCATGTGGATATTTGGCCATGTATATAATATTGTATCATTTAACCATAAAATGGGTGTTGGATGATAAATTCCTTAGGGTATGTTGAACCATTATCCAAATGAGGAGTGCCCATAATGAATGAACAATTGAGGGAGAAAATAATAAGAAAAATCTTGAAGAATGGTCCTCAGTCTATGTTTGTGTCAACATGGATTACAATCCGTTAGAGAGAAGAATGGAAAGTTACTAATTAATCACAAATAATTTCTCCCAACAAATCCCTTCAGTAATCCCATCGCACAAAATTACTGATTCGTGAATCATTCTATTGATCAATTGATTCGCATAATTATAGAAACCATAAATAGGGATAGATTCCAAATAAAAAATTTTACAATATTAATATGGATTGATTTCTAATGAAGAAACATCCTACATCATTTTCATTATTGAGATCATGAATCTCATTTCATGATAATTGTTGATCTACCATCTTCTTACCATTCATCTAAAAAAGATCCTCCAATGCTCTCTCCAACAACTCTCCAACGGCTCCAAGTCTTTGTAACTTACTATATAAATTTTTTTAATAACAATATACATAATGTCACTCTAGTATCTATGTCAAAGAAAGAAAAAATAATAATTTATTTAATTATTTTTTCCATTTCATTCATACAATGACTTTTCCTAGAACACCTCATGCCAACAAATTCAATGTCACTCAGAGTTTAAAACCCATGTAAGGAGATAAATGGTGATCTCAAAATTAGGATATGTGATTCCATTTTTATTTTATAGGTATTTTTTAGAAAAAGTACTCAAATTTGTGTTGAATATATTCAATATATTTCAATCCTTTATTTTAGGGACATCGGGGCCATGAATTTTATGCCATATCGGTTCCTGTTCTTGAAAACAATCCTTTAAATATTCAAAAATAATACATTGAAAATGTTAGTCATTAAATTTTAAAAACATTGGGGATTTACAAAAAAAATCCAAAAATTATTTCTATGAAAAGATATGTGGGTATTGAGCATGATTATTACCCTCCCACTCCCATGTGCTCTCTTGAATATTCCATTGATTCCACCGAGCATGTGATAATAGAATCACTCACCCATGAAGTATCCTATCTTGCTGATCCTCAAAATCTATTAGGTAATCAGTAAAGATATCCCTGCCATCAATGTCTGGATTTCCCAAGTCAGTAATGTACAATGTGTCAATCCCATACCTACCTATATGAAACACATGGAATATTTCATGTACTTGGTCTAATTATGGAGTTTGGGTCATGACGTATTCCACCTCGCTAACTCTTCATAATATTTTTAAAAGTCTAATGAATCTCAGAAAACTCTTTCCACCCCATCCAAATATATGTAATCTACATCTTGGTGAAACACGTAGGAATACAATATCCCTCTCAAAACTCCAAAGGCCTTATTATTTAATCATCATAATACCTCTGATGTCTCTTTTTTGTGCTCATAAACTCCTGAGTGATATTCCCCTTCTTTGTAGTTTCTCACACCAACTCTCGACCCATGAGTTCTGGCTCTCAATGGTTATTCGAACAATGTGCTGACCTAGAGGGTCACCAATACAAAACGTTGAAAAGTTCTAGACCTCCTATTTAATGGTAGATGTTGTTCTATAAAAAATCCACGAGTGGTAGGAAATCCATCCAAATAAATCTACATTTCGACAAGTATTCCAACATCAAGTCCTCCAAGATGTGAATGGTCCACTCTATCAAGCTATTTGTTTGGTTGTAAAACGTTGTGCTTAATTTTTCCAAAGTCTCAAAAGCCTCCTGTAATCCCTTATATAATATAGATTTGAAGTAATTATCATGGCTAGAAACAATCATTAAGGAAAATCATTAGAATCTAACTATCTCATGAATGTAGAGGCATCTCAAACTCTCTACTGAACTGTACACTCAAATATTTAAGATGTACTCTGACTTGGTGAGTTAGTATTTGACCACATTCATGGATTTTTTTTCCACTAGATGTATGGGGTAATCCTATTATGATGTCCATGGATATCACATCCCACTTACACTTTGTAACATGAAGGTGTTGATATAAACCCAACGGAACATGGTTCTCATCCTTCACTAGTTGGAAAGTAAGAAATCGATAGACAAAATCTACATCTCACTTATTTATCCTTGTCCAAAAAAACTAACATTGTAGGTCCTGGTACATATTTTTAATACATGTATGTAAAGTAAAATGATGTGTATGAAACTCTCTAAGAAAATACTCTTAAAATTTCATCGTTACCATCTTACATCCTCTGAAAATAATGACATGCTCACCACCATTAGAAAATCAATCAAGCGTATATCTAGTGAACATTTCTGTATGTAGGGTCTCAGAGTTGACATCCCCAATATATTCCTCCATGGATCATTGTTTTTTTAGAGGGGTAACAAGCATAGACTAGAGTTAAGCGACTCCATCACTATCCTCGTAGGATAACTAAACCAAGGAAAACTTCTTTGGCCTATCATTTAGAAACTGGAAACAAGATCTCTTGCTGAGATAATGTTAAACTATGTTCCCCTTCATAAGAGTATAGCAAATTTTGAAGTCATAATCATAGAGAATCTCTAGATGTCACCTCTTTATGATATTACTATCTTTCTAAGGGAATATATACATTACACTCTTATGATAGAAAAATGTGATAAATGGCTCACTCATCAGGTAGTGTTGGAAAATATTTAGTGCGAAGACAACCACCATTAACATAAGGTAATGATCCACATAGTTATTCTCATGTGGTTACAATTGATGTGAAATATATTAAATAATGCCTTGCCTCCACATTAGAACACAATGAAGCGAGGTTCTCTATGAATCATATAACACTATGTACTCGACATTCTCCAATGAAAATATAAAGATGGGAGCACTCATCAGTATCTGCCTTAACATCTGAAAATCATGATGAAACCTCTCTTTCCACATAAATTGATACCCATTTTGGCTCAAATCCTCCATTGGTAATGATATCTTGAAGAAATAAGGAAATTAGTCTCTAGTAATAGCCTGCTCGACCAATGAATCTTAACAACTCTATCACCCTCTTAGTTGTCTCTCAAGGTGACACTGCCTAGAACATAACTAAGTATAATTCTACTACATCATCGGAGATAATATTCCCTAAAAATTGGACCTTTAAAATTCAGAACAGGAAAATCAAGAGCTTCCCATAAAGATGGTGATCTCATAGTATGTCCATAACCATCCTCATGTGTCTTTCATGATCCTCCAAGATGTTGAGTACAATAGTATTTAGTTGATGAAGACTACCATGAACTAGACTATAAATGTTTGAATGATTGTATTCATGAGCCCCACGAACACTTTAGGGGAGTTCAACATTCCAAAGGGAATCACCAAGTACTCATTGTGACTATATCAGCATCTAAATGTCATGTTTGATATATTATCATCCCATATTCGCAATTGTTTATAGCCTGAACCACGATCAAACATGGAGAGCCATCATTTACCGATCAAGTTATCATATAGGTAATAATTCATCAATAGTGGATACATAATCATCATGATCACCGGGTTCAACTATTGATATTCATCACATAACCTCAATCTCTTATTCACCTTCATGGAAAAGAAAAATGGGGCTCCGCATGGTAAATGATTGTGTATAATAAAGGAATCCCATTGCATATCCTCCAACTTCACCATTAGCTTGTGAATCTCTTCAAGTTACATCTAATATTCTTGCGTAGATGTCAGTTTCATCATGGAGTGTAGATCAATGAAATAGTCTCTCTCTCTAGGGGATGGTAAACCTAGAAAATACTTAGTGAATATATCCTCAGACTCCTCCACCACTATAGGGAACTAGAAACTCATGACATCTGTTGTACTAAGGGTCAGGCTAGACAACTGATGAGTAACACACTAAACTCTCCTTTGAAAAATTATTTCTATTTATTCTCGGTTTTCCTTTTCTACCACAACAGAAATCATGGTTCTATAATTATAGACACACTGTATCCTCTTCCTGAAAGAGTCTGTAAGGGCATGAACAATGGACAACCATTCCATACCAATGATGAATTCATTTGGCCTCATCACTACTACAAATAGGTCCCAACATTAAAATTTTTCTCTATTTGTGAAGTTACACTTTCAACACATATGAGTGATTAATGATTCATCAATAGTTTAAGTCTCTGAGTGTAAGGGTTGAGCCAATGGATCAACTAGAATATTTATATCTTGTACTATATAGTAGCTACAAAATGAATGAATTTAACATGTGTCTATATATACCACATATTTTGTATAAAAGACACAGATCATACCTCGAATCATTTTTTGAATACTTTGGATCATAATCCTTGACCGCCTTTAGCTATCCCTTCCCCTATCTTCCAGCTCCTAGATCCAGACATGGACTAACCAGGGGTGAGGTTATAATAATCTAAAGTGTCTACAACCTCCTACTACTGTCCCAAATCATATTAAACATACTCTTACCCACTGAACTGAATTTTAATACAACTACCACTACCTCATCATCCCATTCATGGTCTCAATGTCGTCTATATGATGGTTCAGATAATCTCGAGCAAGATGTCTCGTACGGTCACTAGAGTAGCACTTCCTATATATGGAATAATTTGACCCATACTGTGATCCCTGAATTGCATAACCTATGTCATGGGTCCTCATCATGAGATGTAATGAAAATACAAGTCCCTAAGACTGACATTGGATCCCTACTTCAAAGGTCACTACAATTGTGTTCCCACTACCATCAACCACTGGCTACATCTGCTCAGCCAAGAAGCATTCGACCACCAATGTTCAATATAGTACAACGGCATAGGTATGAATTCATAGAGAGATGAAAATTTCTCTAATATCTATATTAATTAATTTATTGAAGGTTTTATATAAAAATAACTAATCCTGAACCATGTCCATTGAGTGTCTGTAATTTTTGGTGAACCTTGAATAATAATCACCTACTGTCTTACAACCTGAATAAATCTTTAGAAGGTCCTAGATATGTACATATCTATGTATATAAAGTGAAAAAACCTCTATTAAAAGTTTTTCAAACTCTAAAAAAACTATAGTTACATTTTCATAAGACCTAATGAGTAACACTCAGTGTTTTTTAGATCATCCATGAAAAAGGATATCCTCTATGACTACCTTCTAATCTACTGGTGGCCTGAGTAGAATGAATGTTTGGGTCACCTCCTCAGGCTTATACAAAGTTTCTTGTGGGTCAGGATTAGTTCTGAACCAGTGGGGTCTTTATCACTAAAACTTGTGAAGTGAACTTAGCCTACCCACCACATCCATTGGAATTATGGTTAAGATAAATTTCTCAACAGGAGTTGGTATATCTGGTGCACCACCCAAAGGTAACATCTCTATAACTATTCCATATATCAATAACATATATATAAGTGGATCATCCTCATGATCCTAATGATAAACCCCAGCTATAATATATCATGGAGGAATCCTGAAATAAACAAGATGTACCATGGTCAATGACTGTATCTAAATAGATGACTCGAGAAAGAAATAGAAAACACAACTCATTACTATTTGATACATGTACCTTTTTTTTCACAACAACTAGTGTTATAATGTAATAAATCAAAAATTAGGTGACCAGAGTCAAATTGTATGGACACATCAGCCACCACATCCACACTGGATTCCCAGTCCTAAAATCTAAACACCAAAAACACAACATTATTACCCAAAACCAATCTCACAAAATCTAATCCAAAGGTACATCTGACTACTCTGATACCAATTTGTCACAATCATTCCTAACGATGCTCATGTTGAAACCCCCCAAACCACCCCAATTAATCATAGAATATATAATTTCATAGACTAGTCATATGACTAATAAGGGTGTCCATATCCAAATTACTAGTACAGAAGCACACATCTCCAAGCCCATAAAATGCTTAAATATAAACACAACTCTACAACTATGGAGGCATAAATCTAAATCCTATAAAAATAGTATGAAATGATGTAAAAAATAAATGGAAATAGATAAAATCCCTCCACAAAGAGTTAGAAAACCAATCCAACCAGAATTTATATATAGGGACTATTGTCATTATACTGAAGTAACACACCTCACTATGTCTGGTGACAATAAGAACTATCTAGTCAAATATCATCATGGAATCTGTCAAAAGGTCGATCATATTCACAAGACACATCATGTGAGTGAATATAGAGTAAAGGGGTGAGTATAAGAATACCTAGTTGGACACCCCGAAACCATAAAGCATACAAAAACGGAATAACTGTAAGCTCTATACAAGTATATGTATACAATGAATATAACAATAATATATGAATATACACAAAAATACACAAAACATAATTGTACCTCACAACTTTAATATCATCCTAGGATTTTATATCTAAGGTTCCACAAACAAATCATCTTGGAGGACACACTCCATGAGTCTGAAATCACAAATGGAATCCATCCGAGAGGTAATTCTATTTGGGTATTTCAATAGTAAATACTCACTAAATGTTTAAAGTGATATGATATATAGATGAGGATCACACTTAAGTCCATATGTTATATGAAAAACACAATATAGATTAACCCACTATTTAAAGGACTGGATCCAATGTACTGTTGGTCCCTATTATATGAATAAAACCATCTAGGGAAAGAAAAATAATAGATGGACTCACTCTTAGAATCACAGAATGATTCCAACAACTCTCTCCATGAAATCCTACAAAAGGGATCTATATTCTATTTGTATGAGGAGATTACAAACTAACCCTCAACGAAGGGATTTGGGGAACATCCCCTAATAAAAAATTTAAAAGATACATATTAAATGAGCTCTAATATTGTATTTAAGGGATACACAGTGTGTTGTAGGGGTACATGTTGTTTCCCTTTAACATCGGGTCACGCTTGTGTAAAATGTATTATGTTAGTGTTTATTTTTATGTAATATTACTTTCAATTCAGATTCATGTGTTCTCTACCCATATACTGGTGCATGGTTTTAACCATGTAAACACATCCTAGTTTTTTCTATAACAGTGTACATGGATTGCCTGTCTTAGTGCACTCTAGCTAGTGTCTATGTACCCTTCAAGGTACATGCCAAGCTCACCAAGGGGGCCACATGCTATGTGACTAGATCACACACAATTTGATAGTTATCCCCTTCCAAAAACACTATCCATAAATATGGGGTCACATGATTTGTAGTCTTTAGCACACACTCTGTTGTTTGGGATTTTCTAGAATCGTAGATCCAGATTATGTGTGTATTAACCATTGCAATGACAACAGATTTGGTCACGACACATTATTGAATCAATGAGTACCATAATCCATACATTTATTCCATTAAAACATCAATATATGACCATCAAATCCATTATAAAAACACCATTGAATGTCGTTCATCATTGCATGCCGAAGAACAGAAAATCGGGTATACAAAACTGTATAATTTATTATTTCATCCTTCATCATACTAGAGTCACATTGAACCAATCTTGAATCTATAATATTGAATCATTGCACCAGGACACTAAAGTAAAATTATTAATTACTTAGGGAATTTCTAACTATGTTACAAATGAAGAACTCCTCCAACGAATGAAGAATATGCAGGGAAAGGCACAATAACAATCATGAGGAATGGGCCTGAATCTATGTTCATATTGACGAAAATTATTTTTTGTTATAACGAAAATTTTTTAGATAAAAATTATTCACAATAAAAATCTCCCATAAAATCCAAGTAATAATCCCATCCCATAAAATGACCGATTTATGAAGATGAATAATCATTCATAATTGGCATTTGTGATATCCTAAATATTTTTTTCTACCAATCATTGATCTATATTCTGGTTTCCATTCATTTAATAGAGATACTTTAAATCTATCTCCAATGACACACTAATAGATCCATGGTTATGTGGATAACCATATGATTTCTTTATAATATTCTACAGAAATACATGTTAGTTTTTGTACCAACAAAATAAAATTAATATGATTTATTTAATTGTTTTACTCATTTCACACTAATGAAAAATTTTCTACAAATGTATTACACCAACATATGCGATGTTTCACCTAGGGTTAGAACCCAAATTATTAACTCAATAGTCACCTTGGATTTTGGATCTAGGCCTCCATTTCGTGGTTACTCTACTTTTCTAGGAGAATTGTGAGTGTTTGTGGTTTAAAATATTTTATATATTTCAAACATTTATTATGATCACACTGGGCTTTAGAATCGAATGTATTCTTTGTTCTTGGTCATGAAAGTAATCTGTATAGTATCTAAAAATAATACATGGAAAATAAGAGTTATTGAATTTTTCCGTACACCACTTATTAAACACGAAAAATTCAACATAAAATAAAATTTTAACTGTAACATTATATTTCCTGTATGTAATTAATTTTTTTTAAAATAGTTCACACATATTAAAATCATACCTTATACCATTTAAAACTCAAAAAAAACATATGCAGTCATTAAAATGAAAAATCATATTCCAATGGAATGATTTATATATATTATTTCCCACTAATGAAAAAAACTATTCAAATACAAGATGGATGGGGGATGAAGACACATAACTTATCCTTATAGATATGGGGTTTGACCACCAATTACCAACCTCATCTTATGAAATGGTTCAATCAATTTTTTTTGTAAAAATACCAACAATTTTATATATTATATTAACAAAAAACACCCTCATTTAATTATTAATCACATGATATTTAGTGAAGTGACATTATATATAAATATGCGTAGAACGATAATGTTGAACTCGAATATCAGTGATATTTATAAAACACCGATTATAAAAACCCATGTATAGGGGAGTATTCATATAAACAAAGAACTCTTTCAACAATGTCTTTATCAACATAAGATTTGTTTCAGATTAAGACGTAGCTACATACTCAGATCCTATTTTACTAATAGTTATGAAATTCTATTTCTGTGTATGCCTCATAACATATATTTCTCCCAGAAAAATAATCTTTCAATTTTTTTCTATCATATATACTTCCTTCTAAATTTTCATTTATTTTTCCATATTAATATATATTTTTATGATTCCATATTTCAAACAAAAATCAATTATTCCTTTCCTATATCTGATAATTTTTTTCTATCCATGAGATGAGATTATTTCTATGAAATATATTTTCTTGGACAAATTTTATTAGTATATACTATACCAGAACTTAAAGGACAAGATATAATAAATATCCAATCCACTATATAAAATCTTTAATATCGACCTTATTTCCATCCAAATCATTGTATAAAAATTTTACCATGTAAATTTTTGTGGAAAATTGTTATGAGTATTATATTCCAAAAATCCTTGTAAATTCCTTAGCATAGTTACCTAAATAATAGTAAAATTTAGTTATTCTTATGTACGATTTTTATGTTGAGGATGTGTTTAATTTGCCCTAGAGTGGACTTCTCAAAAACCATTTATACCTCCTTTTCAAAAAAAATTGACAAGTTTCTTCATCATTAATTTTTAATATGATGTCATAATCAAAAATAGTCACAATAAGGGGAACCAATTTATTTTATTATTTTAAAATATTACTAACTAACCCTCCTTTATTGAAGTTAAAAATCCTTTAAAAAGTAACCAATTTATAAGACGAAGTTCTTGGATCTTCCTTTATCCCATATAGGGTTTTTTCCAACATGAAAAAAGATATTCATTTGTCCCAATCATGAATAGTCTTGGACATTCAAAAAAATCATTATTCAAATATTTATTATTAATATCTATCCTGTCATCCATATAGAAAATTATATATCTAGAATGATTCTAATAGTTT
Source organism: Viscum album (assembly GCA_963277665.1). Taxonomy (NCBI): domain Eukaryota; kingdom Viridiplantae; phylum Streptophyta; class Magnoliopsida; order Santalales; family Viscaceae; genus Viscum; species Viscum album. The sequence goes on from OY728166.1 coordinate 368,330,069, forward strand.
ATAATATCACCACTAGATCAATTGTTTTATCAAAATCAATTCCATCAATTATATTGTAACCTTTACAAACCATTTAGGTCTTATTTGTTATAACTTGACCATTCTCATTTAACTTATTATAAAACATCCACCTGGTACTAATCTCATTTGTCTTTTTTTTGGGAATAACTTTATACAGAACATAATTTACAATTTAATATAACTCTTTATTAATATCATAAATCTAATCAAGATTCTCTTAACCTTCATCTAAGTCTTTCGCCTCAAATGGTCAACATAAGGAATTGTGTCCTAGTAACATTGAATCTCCTCTAGTTTGAACCTTTATTATTTTATCTTTAATAATTATATAATGTACCAATTCATTTCTCAACCAAGGATTATAAGAAATAAATAATTTGACATGACATGAGATATCTGAGTCAAAATCATATTCTAAAGAAACTTCAACATTGTTACTATCATTACTAACATGTTTATAATAATTAATAGAAACCTCCACAAACACAATTTCAATAATATGTGAAATGTTTAAGAATCAATATTACAAAAAATTTAAAGAACATTCACATCTATAGGATAAACCCTCTTTAACAAAAATTTATTATAAAAAATATATACTCTACTATTAAAAAGGTATCCAACATGTATTCCATCAACACCTCTCAAATTGAACATTCCAATTTTTTCACCCTTGACTTTTTTAATGTTGGTAGTTCTAAAAATACTTTAGAGATTCAAACATGTTTTTTGTTTATAATACATCCCAAATGGATTCATATTAAATTTAATCATATAGAAAAAAATATTATAAATAGATTCATATATTCAAATAGATTGACTCAAAAAATAATGAGATGTATCATGTTAGATAAAAATTTTCATTCCATCTCCACAAAAATTCTATTTATTCTTTCAGTAATGACATTTTTCTATGGTTTCTATGGTGAAATAATATCATGAGTAACTACACTATTTTCAAGGTATCCTTTTAAAATATACCTTTTATATTCACCACTACTATTAATTCAATGTTTCTTCATAGAACGTCTACATTATTTTTCCACACTACTCCTGAAACTCAAAAAAAATTTAAGATCAACTTAATTTTGTTTCAAAAACAAATTTTTTTAATGTGAGTAATGTAATCCATGAAAAATATAAATTACTTACCTTCTTGAATTTATTATTTAATCAGGGGAAAACATTCATAATATATAAGCTCTAATGGATGTATTGAATGAATATCAACTTTATTATACACTGAGTTGGTGTTCATCTATTATTGAAAATTGTGGAAACACCAATCTATTTTTTAGTCATATAGAGAATATCATGAGTAATTTTTTTATTTTTAATCTTTTCAATTTTTAGGAAATATATACCCCAACTTCGATCATGATCAGACAACATGATCTTTGTGGGTCATTAAATTCAACAAGTTTCCCATTGTCTTTTTTCGTCTCTTAAAAACATCCACATATTCTAAAATCCTCCCAAAATAACTATATTTTGTGAAAATACCTTTTTTACTTCGTTATAGATTTAATAAACACTTAAAAAATTATCTTTTGGCCTTTAAAACATCATGGTTTTTTTATATTTTAACTTTTCTTCCAAAATGAAAAGAGATCCAATGCATTTGATTCTGAGTGACTCATCATTTTGAAATATTATTTTCGCTTATCTAAAACATTTTATACAATTAAATAACATCATATATTTATTAATATGGTAATAAAATTAGCTATCCAAATTTTTGAGTCATTACGCTTTTGATTTATTGAGAGTTTGTTTCAAAAGATAAGTCATTTTATTTTCCTTTCTTACATAATATTATACTACTTTTAACATTTTTATTATAACATATTTTTTATTGTATCATAAAAATATATTATTTTTAAATATGTGTAGTTTGATCAATTCTTTCATGATTTTTTTCAATAGGATTGAATCTATTTTCAAGCATCAAAATAAATTCCTCCAATTATATCTTTTTATTTGGTTAAATCCATTTCAATATTTTCCTCCATCTTCTTCTAGATTTTATTAATTTTTTTATGGTTAAACCAACATGTAGAATATATATTCCCAAATCCACAAAAATTAAAATATTAACCATATAAATCATATCTCCATCTATTAATTTCATACTTTTCATATTTTTTCTTATTCTTTTCAACAATTTTCTTACCATTCACATTGGTATTTATTTTCACTATGATATTCTTATAAACTCATTATATTTCATATTTATATTATTTTTATTCTTAGTCTTAATAGAAGTTAATGTATGAAATACATTTGGTTATGAATTATAAACCTTAGAGACATCATGTTTTTTCACTATTGTAGTTTTAGATAAATGCAAGATTTTTTAAATTTATTTTATTTTTTGGAATCTTAATTACTCTTATAAAACATTTAGGATATCTTTTGATAATCCTTATTAGGTTTTAATTTATGAATACTTTCACCAAATACTTTAATGGAATTTTGGAGGTTTCTAAATATTTGTTTATATTTAAGCTGTTTCTAACTATTTCTTTTTCATTATAAACTTTAAATAAATCATGAGATAGTGGTTCTTATTTTTGCAACCTTCATTTTTATATCATCAATACCTTTTAGAAAATTGTAATTTTCTTTAATAAATTATCATGTATCATTTATAAAAGATTTATCTTCTTCACCATTTTTATATATATTTATATACTTATGTTTTTTGAATGACATTATTTCGTATATCTCTTTAGAATAAAATCCATCTCAAAATCATATTTTTATAAACTACTAATTTTATCACTAGTAAAATTTTCATCATTATATTTAGAAATAAAATGTTTTTTAGAAATAGTATCACTATGTTTTTTTTTCTTCATTATTATCATCATAAAAACATTTATGCCAATACTGGCTACTTCAATTTTTAGTGAAATTGTTAACTTTTCCCATAGCATAAAAGATATATTTTTCTGCCATCACTTGAAATGATATTCTTTAATTTCTATCATATTTCACTATTTCTGCATATTCATTTCATTGAGGAACATTTTAAAAAATATCTAATAGATCTATATCCAAATTATTTTATTGGTAAATTCACTTTGAAATTTCATGTTCCTCATTTCATCTTTTTAGTTAGAAGGTACATGAATTTATCAAAATATATAGTTACATCATATTTAATGTTAGATTCATAATCATATCCTTATTTTAAAACATTCTACAATTTTTTTATCATCTCTGATAGAATTTCTCAATCATACTTTTCATTATTACATAAAAATATTTGTCTACTCATTTTGTAAGTGATGAGTGTGATATATAGATTATATATATATATATATATAAGTTCCTCATCACTATCTTCGAGTGATGAAAATTTTGTATCAAATTTATTAGTGAGAATTTATAAAATCATTTAAACAATGTTTTAATATTCCAACTTCTCACCAATATAACCTATGGTGTCCACAATGTCATCCTCTCTTATGAGGAAATTACAAACCGATTCATAATCACAAATAATAATATCAAAATAATTAAACATCCATATTTGAAACTAATTCTTATTCTCTTTCATATTTTTATCCTATATAATTTATAAATTTTTGTAGATACCTTAGTTTCTTCCAACACCATTAACTCTACGGAACTCACATTCAACGAGTCAGTAAAGTATATCATTTTGGGATTGCACATAATTTTATAAATTCTTCTTATCAATAGCTATAAGGGTAAAATTCTCCAAAAATGGTGGAAAATAATTAATAGAATCATTTAGAACATCAAAACCAAGGGATGAAAGATATGGAATCGTTCTATCATTCCAAATATGATAGTTATTCCATTTGAAAATTGGAATCCCCTTGTTTTTAAAATACTTATTGAATATCAATAGAAACATATTTTCTCTTAAAACATAATCAAGTAGTCAATTAAATGAAACCTTCCCTATAATACCACTATAAATTGAAAAATAGGATCCCTATGATTAATGAGATGGTGAGGTGTGAATTAGTGTTCATTTAATAATAATTTCAACCTTATGAAATAACTGTCACCCCATTTTAATGAGTTATAAATTCTATAAAAATAAGAAAACAAGAACATTACATAGGAAAAAATGATTTAAAAGGTTCTCTACTCAGTAAAAATAGCTATCCATTGTAATGTTTATGAAATTATACAGCACCACACATTACACTTGAAAAAAATTCACTTATTCTTTTATGGATAACAGAGAATATCCATAAACTTATATTACACTATGATTAAAAAATTTAATATTCTCTTCACATAGATAAATATGTAAAAAATATTTTCTAATGCCTTATAGAAACTTTCAACAACATGGTTTATTTATGATTACTATTCTTATTTTACTTTTCAAATTTTCTCTACATGAAAAATAAACTTCTTCAATTTCATTCCTAGTAGGTCTTAGGAACACACTCTTTGGAATTTAGTACAAAACATCTATATGTTTATTGTTATTACGATTTGTCTAAACAATTTTTCCTTTTATAAAATTCTATAAGGTGCCTTCTAATAATCAACTCAAATTTATTAAAAATTTTCATTTGGATCAACCTAGTAGAAATATTTTTCTAATGACATTTTTTCTTTTATAACAAATTTTTGACTCATTAACAACTTCTTATTTTTCAAAGAAGGTAGTTGTAAAGTCCCTTATCAAACTCTTTATTTTAGGAGTTCATTTGGTATCATTATCCATTACTGATTATGTATCACTTAATCTTTTCCATATTTAAATAGTATTCTTGAATTTGTACTATACCTAAATACTACTTATATATGCATGACTAGTATAGAATAAAGAATTCTAATTTTACTCTCCCACTAAATGAATACATGAAATTCAAATCTACGACCCAACATAAATCACATCATCCTTTCTCAAAGATTCTATAAAATTAATAATGAATCTCATAAACTCGAGTATAATCAATCTACACAAAAAATTATTCAATCTTTGATCGAATTAATGATGTCAGACCAATTTTATTTAGAACATTGAATGATGTAATAAGAATCACCACATTTGATATATTTTTGAAAAATAAAATAGAAATTTCAACTAGTGAAACATTATTCCAGTGAATTTTTTTTGGGTAAAAAATTATAATAAATATTTTACACAGATTATCTCTATCTATTTATTACTTTATAAACATAATATAAATATATAATAATAAATTATGAATCTCTTCATTCAACTTATGAATTTCATCGGAATTCTCTTTTAATTACCATCATTCGCTAAATTTAGTTTGATGATATGTAAATACAACATTAATCAGATCAAAAGGAAGAAAATTCATCTTACTAACATCATACATATCTATCTACGTGATAATGTAGAAAAAAATCTTGTGGACATCATTTGAAGGGTTTGATTAATTTAACATAGTCTGATTAGTTTGTCAAATTAGACTTTATTGGATTCCATTCTTCAATATCTTTACATTGCACAGTTACAACATTTCTATATTCATTTCGCCTGAAAAATATTCATCACAAACTTCATATCACGATAAAAATGATATTTTCCACTATTAATTATCCAAGAAACTAATGATTAAATAATTTATAAACACAAAATTCCTCAACCAAAAACTCTATCTTGGGAACTTGAACATATCTTTGTAGAAGGAAATTTGTACACCTGAAAAAATTTCTCCCCATTTCTACTAAATTAATTGATCAATAGATCACTTATAATTAATGATGATGGGATATTTTACAATATAAACATGTTAGCATATTTGATTTTCCAAAAGATAAGTGTCTAATGATTTTTTTACCAAAAAAATAATCTGTCATCCCATTTTATATACCACAAAATTGTTATCCATAAAATTCCATTTTAATGAATTTGTCTTGAAAAATTTTATGGGTATTCTTTTTCTACACAGCCATTATTTGAACAAATAATTGACAAAGATTTTTTATGTTTGAATATCCAATGAAACAAATTTCTCTACATCATTCATAGAAACATCCAGACTCTTCGAAAACACCTCAAAAATTATTTATCCAATAAATACACAAGGATAATAAGAACAATATTAGATCCAATAACAGATTTTTATTATTATTTATTTTTAGAATATGTATTATGTGTATTTCGATGATTATAATGTTTTTCAAAGAAATTTTTAGAAAATTTGTATGTATACATCGAAAGACAACGGATCGCCACATTAACAATTTTTGATGCATTTTGATATTAATTTTTATAACATTTCTATTGACATATGTCTATTTTATAATATCACGTAGTGAATAAATTTTTCTTATCGTTAGACTGATGTTGTGATTAAAATCCAAAGATAAATATGTTTCCATATGACATTATAGTTCATAGATTATGAAATTTTTCACCACTAATAGTGTACTAGAGAATCAAGTATATTATTACTGATTCGTATGTACACATTGGATTGATGGTTCTTTTATTCTGTATTGATGTTCTATTTTATTTTTTAATTTATCTATGGTGGATTGTGGTAGTTTTATTATATTTTTGAAATGAAACTATATTTCTTATTATTTTAATAGAAATAAAAAATTTATCTATATACTTCAAACCCCTCTCAGTTTTATTCAACATTATTGGTACTTTTATACTAGAAAGTGGAATTATAACCAAATGATTATAATAGGTTTTATTTCATGCTTTAGTTATTATTGTTAGTTAATTAAATAATGATAAATTATTAATCATCCTTTTCAAATTTATTATTTATGTTTTTGGATTCTTTTTCTATGTGTAATTCCACAATTAATAATATAATTACTCCCCCAGAACTTTCATCTAAACAATGGACTAATAGTGGAGGGATTCATTAAAAATTATTGGTATCCTAACCAGTGCACCAGTTTATCCATGTAATTAAAATAGTAATGGGTTTACATTTTTGGAAAAAGGGTAACATATATGAAAACACAAAATTCACTATGTAAATATTGTATTAAAATTAATTAATCATCATATAAAGTATATAAATATATCTTTTTAATTAATAAAATTATTGTATACATTATCAAACAATATTTAAATGAATGTTTCGGATGAACAAAGATGAAAATAACATTTTTCATTATGATAATTATGACTCAAAAAGTCCCACTAGATTATGAGATACTGGAAATTTATTTTTTTAATCCCAAGGGATGGAATAATATCATATATTCACACAATGATTGTATAATTATCATTACAAGTGAAAATTAATATATCCCAATAAGGTAGAATTTATATATAAAATTATATTTAATCAAAAAATCATAGAATGTTCATAAAGATCATAATTGATACTAATATTCTATGAGTGTTTGGAATAATGATATGTGTACAATCTATCCTAGAGATCAAGAAGGATGTTTATAAAAGCACACAACTCAACCAAATTCTTACAATCTTAAAAATGAAAATGAATAGATTTCTCTAATAAAAATATTCCTGAGAAAATATTAAGAGTGATATTTTTGAATTTTGAAATGATATTTGTATGTCCTTAAGTTAATGAATTATATCAACTCTCTAAAGTTTTAATGAAATTGATTATCATACTATCATAGAAGTGGGAGTACATAATAATTTCTTTCATAATCCCCCCAAATATATCAAAAGGAAATAATTTTATATGATAGATAATTGATCAATTGACATAGATAGACCCTTTTAGCTATCTAATTGGATTTATCTACCAATAATCTTATCAAGGTAAATATTAATTAAGTTGAAAAAAATATTGATGATTATATATCAATTATATTATTTCATGATCTAATATTCACATTAAAATTATGTAATTGTTATAAGTGGCATAAAATAAATATTTAGTATCATTTTATCATTTTCAAATAAATGGTGTGGGAAATGAATAATTTTTTGGTGTGTTAAAAAAAACAAATCATATACCACATTTAAAATATAATACACAATAACCCATAACCAAAAAATTCCATTAATTTATATTATCCAAAAAAAGAAAATAAATAGTCAATGAATGGGGAAACATAACAGATATAGTGGGAGGAGAGAATAAGGTACAATACATGAGAATGACACATTATATACATGTTATATTGGAAAATAACAAGGAATCCATTGAATTAGATCATAACCTATGATTATAGGGAGTTACACCATCATTTTTCTTCACTTTCATGAATAATTTCCTAAATACACTATATCTTAAAAAACCACTATAAACCTTACTAGATTATAGTTGGAACACTATACATCGTACAAAATAAACACCAAATCTTGGAAATAAACAATTATAGAAGAAAATATATTCCCACCATGTCATTACTGAGTCATATCAAATAACTATTGAAACTGTCTGAGTATTTCTTTCACAACCCAACATGAAAACAATTCTACAAAGTCATGAATCACATTGATGAATTCACCACACTAATCACACTTCATCTAGAAGATGATAACTAATTAGAATCCCTGTAATTCGTCCAACCTAATGTTGTCTCAAAAAATATAAAAAATTTAGTGATAGTGTATATTTGAAGAAAATCTAGTTGAGATAGAAACACGTTAGAAAGAAATATGAAGAACCCATATAAAAATACCATTAAAACATGTATAATATTATAAGAATCCCTAAAAACATCATCCAATGAATTCCCACTATATTACCTCACATTTAAATTAAATTTCATGTATATACAAGCCTCAAAAAATGTATTATCACCGTGTTGATGAAGAGATTGATGTATGTCTAGGGATAAAAAACCTCAATCCAAAAATTTCAGAATTACAAGTATAAGAATTTATCACATATCTAATCCTCTAACATAATATATGGTTACAATAATCAAAAATTTAAATGGGATAACCTAGACACTATTAAATAAGAGGAAACCCCTTAAGAAAACCAACCATGAATTCTAATTAATAGACCAATATCCCCACTAAAACCACATAATTGATACATCACCCATTATTGCAAACTCAAAAACACAATCCTATAATCTCCACACATTATTTCAACATGTGACATACTAAATAATGCTAAGTAATTCTAAACCCTCCATCACTAACCAAGGAATAAGATCCTAAAACATTAAAGGGATAAGTTAATATGACTCATACATGAAAAGGGTCATCGATATTGATTATGGAAGTGACATAAATGGAATAACACCTCAGAAATTTCCAATATGGTTGATGATTAGACCCAGAAATTCTCTAACCCCTAATTTAATGATGAAATCAATTTATAGTTGTAATATTTGAAGAGTGACATGATTTATTATCAAAATAAAAAAAACATCCACATTGTAAGAAAAATTCATTAATAAATTTACTATGATGGTAATCCTTATATAAAGAATAAGGATAGAATATTTTATTGGAGTGTATGGATGTTGTATTAGAGAATCCCTACTATATGTGAAAAATGACCGTAGTGAGTTAGTGAATATAACAACCATGCTCTTTTTTTCATATTTAAACATGATTTGGTACATAAAACCTTACTTAATAAAACACATAATACTGAGAGTTATAGTTTACTTGGTGTTGAGGAACATTACATAACAACATAAAACATTAAATACAACATATGTATTCATGAAATCTTTTACATGACCACAAAATTACTTTATACATAACATGACATGAGATATCCTGGGGAACGAAATAAGAAATGGGTGAGCTATAAAGATCAGTAAAGGTGTAAAAAAGGCATAACATAAAGGGTATTATATATGATAAGAAATTTTCATATCAATGAAGCATTATAGAAAAATTAATATAAAGGCATGATATAGCATGATTATCATAACATGGAAATGTGGAAACAACTTAAAACACTAAATCATTAACATAAATGATTTTGGTAAACCCATATCCCGACATAGTGGAAAGAAAGGTGTTAAAGTAATAAGGTAAACCCATTTACCAAAATTTCATATAATGATACAAAACATTACCTAATGCATTAGAGTGCTATTAGGGAACACCCTTGATAATCATTCCAATCTCATGCTTAAGGGTGCCACGTAGATCTTATAACATGGATTCATTCGACAATAGAATTTATTCCACGATCTAGTAATGAAGAATTAAAAAAATTAAGTCTCTATTAGATATGTATATGTGTATAAAGGTTAATAACCTTGATAGATGAATGGGTATAGTAATCACTATATATGGATTTTGGCTTGGAAAATCCTGGGGTAGTAATGGCAGCATAACAAAGTCATATGGAAATTCATAAATTGGAATGATGAGAGAGAAATGCGTATCTCATACTTTATACATGATATATAAATTAATGGGATAATGTAACATAATATCCCATCATATGAAATGGAATTTACCTATATAATATAAAATAAATACATGAATGGGAATGAGAAGAGAAAAATCTCTTATGGAATTTCAGCATAGTAACGGGTGTACACAAGAAGGATTAATGAGACAGAAAGGGGTCTCTAATAATTTGAACATTGTATGGGTAGTATGGGGGAGTTAAAAAACATTCCTGATCATTTTTAATTTAATGTAAAAGGTGTAACAATGTATGGAAACATTGACAAAAATGTGAAAAGAAGAAACCCTTAAGGAATTTCACTACAGTAACAGGTGATCATAGAGGATCATTGGAAGAAATAATGGGATTTAAAGAAAGAACCCTTAATTTATAATAAAAATTTATAGTAAGCATATATGAATGAACATATCCCAAATAAATCAAATGAAAATTAAAAGAAATTACATAAAAGAGTTTCTTAGAGAAAAAGGAGAGAGGGAGAACCCTTACATGGAAGTGTGATCCAAAAGGCTTGGGGAGGCTTCTTGGGAGAATTTTGTCACCTTGGGAGGAATATATGGATTCGGGGGAAGATGTAGGTTGATCTTAAAATATATTTAGTCAAGAGAATTGGGAGCATGGGTGGGTTTATATATGAAAGGAGGGATAATTCTTTAGTATTTCTGTTGTGGACACTACATAATAAAATATTCAAAAACACACACCGCCGCATGGTTTTTTACAACAGTTTATGGAAATAGTGATTAGTATAAATTATATTATAATAATAAAATCAGAAAATATTAAAATATTTTTCTTTCTTATGTGGAGGTGAGTTACATTTTCATGGAAATGATTTTAAAACCCTAAAATATTTTATATGTCTTGGATTGTTCACTATGCTTTTAGAAAATAAATAAAATAATTCTAAAATTAAATTATTTTAAAGGAAAACATATATTTTTACAATTATACATTTTATACTATTTTATTACATCACTATTGGGTCATAATGATCTCATAAATCACATTATATATTTATATAGTATTTAATTTTTACTCAAAAATTCTATTGTGTTAGAAAATTATAAATAATTAACTATTGGATATTATCAACATCTTCATTCAAAAACTAAAATTAATTTTATCTAATTAGTTTTTTAAATATGTGAATTTTCACTTTTAAATAAAAACATAATTTTTTAAAAAATTAACGGGTTTTATAAAAAATAGTTTTCAAGACTTATCAAAAGTTATTTGAGGCTTAATAAGAATTATATGATAATTCATATTTAATAAATTTTATTTAATAGTTATATTTTATTAAAATATTATTTATTTCATAAATTTATTAATTTATCAAAATAGATTCCTTGATTGAATTCCAATGTTAACCAAAAATACAATTTATTATTTAGAACATTATATAAAAAGTTACAATAATAGAAAGAAAGAATATTAATTATTCTATAAAAAATTATATTTATACCAATAATGATAGGGTCTTGTTACATATCACATTATTACACTAGTATACACGCTAAGAGTAAAGTGTGCGATCGTAGGGCTTTCATGTGGACATTCAGTGAACATGGTTTGGGTCATGAACTCAATGAGCATGTAATTCTCACATAAATGGTTTGGCTCGTGCTTAAGTTGTTGGATCTTGTCTTGGGATTGGTCTAGGTAAATGACCAGAAATTATATCTCCCTTATAATTTATGATAAATGGTCTTTATAGGTTATGATCCTACTGGTAGAGGCCATCACTTCCTGTGTCTGTGCCAAAAGGATTTCATAAAATCCAATATTTATACTAGTAACGTGATCATTAATGAATGTTTATATTATCATGGTTATGGATACTTAATGGTCATTGAAATCTTATTGGATATAATAAAACAAAAGGGGTGAATGTGTTTTCTACATCCATAAGACATTTAACTAAAATAAAGTGAATTTTAATTGTAAATTTTTGGGTCGTTACAACCTTCCCCCTTTAAAAAATTTCACCCTAAATATTTCCATTTCACACATTAAAATAAACAAGGGTAACTCTTCTTCATTATATCCTCCAGTTCCCATGGTTCTTCATCAAACATGGGGGTTTTCCTAACACCTTAACAAGGGGAATCTTCTTATTTCATTGAATTTTTTCTCTATGATCTATGATCTTGAAAAACTTCTCCTCATAGTAGAGGTAATTATCCAATGGTACCACCACTGGATTGAGTACATGTGATGTGTTAGGTATGTACTTACTCAAGATTGACACCTGGAATACATCATGTACATGAGAAAATTTCGGTGGAAGTTCCAATCGATAAGTCACTACTCTGATGCGATCCAAGATCTCAAAAGATCCAATGTACATTGGAATAAGATTTACATTCGTCCCAAATATCATAAGTATCTTCCATGGAGATATGAGGTGGAATACAGTGTCTCCAATATCAAACACTATGGCTTGTCTATGATTGTTGGCATAGCTCTTTTTTCAACTCTAGGTAGCTATAATGTGTTCCATGATGGTGTTAACCTTCTCCAGAATTTGTTCGTAAATTTCAAAACCTAAAAGTTTATGTTCCCCAAAATCATCACAACTTGCCAGTGTTCTACACCTCTTCCCAAAAATGGTTTCATAAGGATCCATTTGGGATCCCGAGTGGAAACTGTTGTTGTAAGATAACTCCACCAAAGGAATATATTTGTCCCATCAACCATTAAAGTCCATTGAAAAAGTACTCAACATGCCTTTAGGTGTCTGGATATTCCACTCGTATTAGACATCAATTTGACAGTGATAGGATGGGCTGAAGTTCAACTCAGTGTTCAGAGCATATTGGAGACTCTTATAGAACATAGAGGTGAATCTTGGATCTCGATAACAAACAATCAATAGTGGTACTACATGCATCCTTACCACTTCTCTAATGTATATCTATGCTATTTTATCCTATGATAAATTCTCTCGAGTCATAATGAAGTGTGTAGTTTTTGTGAGATGATCCACAACAACCCAAATAGCATTGTTTCCATTAGATGTATTCAGATGTCCGGTTATAAATTCCGTGGTGATGTTTTCCCATTTCTATGTATGTATGGGTAATGGTTTCATCAACCCCTTAGACTTATTCCTCTCATACTTCAGTTGATAACATACCATAAACATTGATATATATTCATTTATTTCCTTCTTCCTATTTCCCCTACAATAGTTCATTCAGAGACTATGATACATCTTTGTGTTTCCAGGGTGAATAGACACGTTCAAACTTTGTGCATCATCCAAAAGTTATTTCTTATGGATTTGATAAAACACATAGTCTTACCTCAAATCTCAAAATTCATTTTTCATTAACATTTAAATATGATGATTTCCATTTTATAATAGCTTCCACTTTCTTTTAAATACCCACATCATCATTTTGAACATCCATTAACCTTTTCAAAAGTGAAAATTGAACAATCATTTGAGAAAGTATTGATGATGATCTCTTCTTTATGATTCACAAGTCCTAATTCATAAAATATAAGAAGATTTGATCCCTTTCAATTATCACCAATGATAGAATCGTTGGTCCCCTTCTACATATAGAATCTTCCACTTTGTTTTCTATCCCTGGGTGGTAATTGATTAAGAAATCATAATCATTGATGAGGTATCACCAAAATTGATGGTTCGTGTTAATCTCTTTCTGTATGAATATATATTTGATAGTTATTTGATCCATATATATTTCAAACATATCCCTATATATATAATTAAAATATATTTTCAACTCAAAGATCATAGATTCCAACTCCAGATCATGTGTTGGATTTTGTTTTCTCATTAATTTTCATCTGCCTTGAGGAATAGGAAAAAAAATTGACATTATGCATCTACACAAAACCCATAACCTTTTATTAAGAATCACTAAAGATTACAAAAATATCTCCACTTCTGGGTAATGTGAGAACATGGGTAGTGGTAATCCTCTTCTTAAACTACATGAATCTTTCTTCACATCTATTAAGACAAGGAAATTTTATTCCATTATGAAATACCTTGGTAAGAGGGTTTGAAGGTCATGGGAAATTTCTAACTAATCAGTAATAATATCTACCCAACCTAAGGAAGCTATAGATATACATAATATATGTTGGCCTCAAGCATCCCTCAGTATCTTTTTTCATTTAAGTATCTATATATATCTCATTGATTGTGATGATATTCTCTAGGAATGATACTTCCTTTTTACCAAACTAAAAATTTTAGTAATTTTTGTATAGCTTCTCCTTCTGCAAGGTCTCTAGAATAGTTCTCTAATTCTCCTCATTATCCTTATTTTTGTTGTTGTATATTATAATATTTTATATAAATACTACCAAATTTTTGTCAATGAAATATTTAAACACCCTATTATTCAAGTCCAAGATGATTTCTGGAGCAGTAGTGAGTCCAAAAAGAATTACTATGAATTCATAGGGCCCATACCTTGAAAAAAAAAATTCTTAAGGATATCCCCATTCACTTTTACTTGGTAATATCATGACCATAGATCCATCTTAGAGAAGTATTATGCTCCATGTAGTTGATCGAACAATTCATCAATTAATTGAAATGGATAATTTTTCTATATTATTATTTTCTTGAGTTCTTCATAATCAATGAAAAGGGGAATTCAGCCATCCTTGTTACTAATGAAGAGGATTGGTGCACTCCATGGTGATGTACTTGGGAATATAATCACTTTATAAAGATTATCTTGTAGTTGTTTCTTTAGCTATATAACCTCCATTCTATTTGTATTCTTGGATATTAGAAATTCCCTGAGTATAAGATCAATCAAGAATTCAACATATCTTCTAGGAGGAAGAGCAGAAAATTTCTCAGGAAACACATCAGCAAATTCCCTCACAATAGGCATTTATTCTAGGATGGTTCCTTCTATAGTCTTGTTCATCTGAGAAAGATAGATGTTATTATATGGTATTAATATCCATGCTAGTTATGATGGTGCTAAATAAAATACATCTTCCTCCTTGAACGTGTATATAATCAAAGGTGGATTTTACATAAAATTAGTGGTTTCCATATCATGGAAACTAATGTTGGATATATATAGGTAAAGCCAATACATTCCTAAAATTACATCAAATACCACCAAGGAATGTATAACAACATTTTCTAGGAAGGTCAATCAAAAAATGGAGATAGGGGAGGATTTATATTCATGTGATACAATAATTGATCCATTTATTTTCTTCACCGATATCACTACTTCCATTCATTGTGGTGGCATTGGGATTGTTCTACTAAATTATCATCATATAAAATAATGTGTAGAACCAAAATAAAAAAGTACATTTGATATTCATTAATTTATAACAAGGGTACTGATCACCACATCATTTTCAGGATTCACTTCGGCTGTAGTGATGGAAACATCTCACCCCTTCTTCCTTGGAAGTTGTTGGTTGCTTCTGAGAACCATTAGATTAGGGAACTGGGTTTCAAAGTTCCCCAGTTCCTTTCATTTTTATCAATTAACAATGAATTGAGGATCAAATTATGTGTTCCTTTCCTCTATCACAGTAGAAGTTTTTTCTTGCTAAACATTTCTGCATAGGTTCCCTTCTATCCCACTACTAAAGAATTTTGTCATCCACTTCATGAAATGTCTGGGGTTATTCTTTACACACCTTTGGAAAGTGGGGTGTTAATTTTTTTTTTCACTATTGGACTTATCATTTAGACTACTATGATTAATTTCCAATTTCATTTTCTTATCCCCATGTTACCCCTATGATTTGATGATCTCCATTTAGGCTTTGAGGGAACATCAGACAATCTCCTCATAGATATCAAAGTCACTGATCTCAATGCATCCCCATGGGCTAGGTTTTATACCACCAAAGAAGTGATCAACCTTGTATTTAGGGGTAATGATAAAAGTAGAGGTATATCATACATTTCTAGTGAATTTTTCCATGTATGGCCCAATAGATTTATCATCCATTTTATTGAGTGCAAGGAAATATATTTCCATATTAATATGTAGGGTCTGGGGAAGATATTTATTGAAAAATATTTTCTGTAGATCCTTTCATTCTATTTCCTCAATATGTTCCTTAGGATTTATATTTTTTATCAATCTCTACCACTAATCATCATTACCCTCCATATAGTAAGATTCTATAAGAACATTCTCTTGTTTAGCGCATTAAATAATGAAGAATATCTTCTCAATGGAGTTGATCCATTATTCAGTGATTGAAGGATTGGATGATCCATTGAATTTAGGAAGGATTTTTCCCATGAAGCTCTCGATTGTGACATGTTATATCTGGGGGGGGGGGGTGTACATTCCTCTTGATCAAATTTTCTATTCAAATGTTGAGTTAACTGAGAGTTTATCATGAAAATGTTTGTGATTCCCACTCCCATCAGATTAGGAATCTCATTTGTGGAGTCATCACATTGATCTTCAAATTGGTTGTAAGCCTGATTATTCCTATTAACATATATTGTCTAAATTAAAAGGAAAATATAGGGGTAAGTATTTTAAATAATTAAACATAAAAAACTATAACTTATTAATTACATTTATCTATTAAAATTAAGAGTTTCTATGCTTAGATCTAAGTTATCCATATTCTACCTCTAAATGTATATTATAATGTGATTTTTCCTTAATAATGGTTTATACTATGATTATGAATTCACCCAATAATATCCTCTAGGTGTCTCAAACCAGGAGTGAAGTAGGGCCCGTTGTCATACACTAGTTCTCTTTTGAGCCTAGCTCAATATAGTGATTTCGAGTATTCCCCTAGATACATATGTTATAGAGACACCTCTACTTGTTTTTATTTAGACATGGATGTATTTTCTTGATAACCCACTTAATCTATAGTCACCAAAATTTAGGGATTATTTTATATACTTAGTCTTATCCCTAATTCTTTCATTATAGTTTCCTAATCCAAATCCCAAAAATACGTAAACGTTCCCTAAGATAACAACTATAACAACCCTACTCTTTATTTCATATTTAAACATGATTTAATACATAAAATTTCACTTAATAAAACTAATAATATCAATAGTTATTGTGTCTTTGGGGCTTATAATCATTAAATGACAACATTAAACCTAAAATAAAACATCTTTATTGAAAAATTATTTTACCTGACCACAACATTCCTTCGTACTTAACACCGTATGGGATATCAAGGGGAAAGTCATAATAAAGGGGTGAGATATAAATCCAAATAATGGAGTAAAGAAGGCATAACATGAAGAATGAAATTCATGGTAGGAAATATGCATATCAATGGATCATTAGAGAAACATGAACATAAAGTCATGATATATCATGATTATCATAACATTGAATTGTGGAACAACATAAAACACGACATCATTAACATAAGTAAAACAGTTAAACCCCTATACCAACATGTTAGAAAAAATTCTCATAAAATAATCTGGTAAACACATCTCCCAACCTGATTAATCACGATTTTAAACATTACCCATTGCTTTGGAGCACTATAAGGGGACACCCTTCATAATCAATTCAATATAATGCTTAATTGTTCAATGTAGATCGTATAAAATGGATTCATTCAACATAATAATTTATTACATGATCAAGGAATGTGGAATTAATACAATTATTTCTCTGTTAGATAAGTATATGTGTATAAAGTTGAATACTCTAAATTGAATTATGGGTATGGTATTCACTACACGATGATTTTGGCATGGACAACTATGTTACAATTTGGGCAGCATAACGACATCATATAGTAATTCATAAATTGGTATAATGAGATTGAAAGGGGTATATCATAATTTATACTTGATATAGAGTGTAAGGAGATCATGTAACATAATATTCTAATATATGAAATGGAATTTAGATGCACAATATAAAAGAAATGATTTAATGGAAGTGAGAAGAGAGAAATCCCTTATAGAATTTTAACATAGTAATGGGTGTACACAAGAGGGATTAATGAGAGAGAAAGGGATATATCATCATTATAAAACAAAAACGGAATTATGGGTGAGTTTATAAAAAATACCACTTTATTTTTAATTGAAAATATAAGGGTGTAACAAAAAAAAAGAAACAAGGAAAAAATGAGAAAGGAAGAAACCCATACAGAATTTCTGCATAGTAACGAGTGGGATTAAAGGATCATAATGGGATTAATGGGAGTTAAATGAAGATACAATCATTTATACACAAAATTTAATGTTTTGTGTTACCAAATAAAATATACAAAATAAATAAAATGGAAATTAAGAGGCATGACAATAAAAGAGGTGCTTAAAGAAAAAGGAGAGAGGGATATCCCTTGCATGGATGTGTGACCCCAAAGGCATGGGGGAGGATTCTAAGAGATTAATAGTTCCTTGTATGGACTCTAGGTTGTAGGGGTAATAGGGTCTTATAGCTTCAGAATTATTTAGTGAAGAGAAATGGGTGCATGTGTGGGTTTATAAAGAAATGGAGTGAGAATTATTTACTACTTTGGTTTTGAACACTACACAATAATATATTCATTACCACAAACCATACCATGGTTCTTTCCAATGTATTCTTGAAACGTGGAGTGGAATAAATTATTCTATATGTTAAAGGGATGAATATATTAATATATTTACTTACTTAGGTGGAGGGGAGTCACACTTTCAAGGAAATGATTTTAAAATTATAAAATATTTTATATGTCTTGGAGGATTCACGAAGTCATTATAAAATAAATTATGTAAACCAAGAATTACATTATTTTAATGTAAAATAATATATTTTTTCGAATATACTATTTATATTATTTCATTATATCACTGTTGGGTCATTATGATGTCATAAAACACGTTATGTATTTATACAAAATTTATGTTTTACTCCAAAATTCGACTGCCTGAGAAAATTAAGAAAAATTCACTATTGGATAATTTATATGTGCTGATTACAAATATAATATTCACTTTATCTAAATAATCTTCTAAATATTTTAATTTTCAATTTTAAAATAAAAAACTAATTTTTTTTGAAAATTGACTGTTTTGGAAAAAAAAATTTGATCCTTAATAAAAGTTTCTTTTGACTTCATAAAAATTGTATGACCATTATTATTTAATAAATGTAATATTATTATAATATTTTATTAAAGTATTATTTATTTAATAAATGAATTAATTCATAAAATTATATTCCTCAATGGAATTTTAATAGTAACTAAAAATAATATTTTGGATTTATAAAATCATTTACAATGTAACAATAATAGAGTTAAAGTATATTCATAATTCTATAAATAAATAATGTACATACTCATAATTCAAGGGTATTTTTACATAAAATGTTATTATAAAAACATAGTCTCTAAGAGTGTGGTGTGTGATGGTAGGTCTTTCTTGGGGTCTTTCAGTGAACATGGTTTGGGTCGTGATCTTGATGAGCTTAAACTTCTCTCATAAATGGTTTTACTCATTCATAAGTTTTTGGATTTAATCTTCGATTCGTATAAGTAATATCCCATAAATTCTATCTCCCTTGTAATATATGATAAACGTGCTTCATTGGATAAGATCATACTGGTTTATTTTATCAATTCCTTTTGTCTGTGACAAAATGATTTGTTAAAACCCTATATTTATACTAGTTTTGTGATCACTGTTCAACAACTATATTATCAATGGTAAGGATACTTAATGGTAATTTAATTCCAATTGGTTATAATTAAACAAAATTAGTGTATGTGTTTTTTATATCCATAAGACATTTAATTTAAAGGTATACGCAATGTATCAAATCATAGTGGTTAATATAATTATAATTTATCTTATTATGGTGGATGGGTAATTTAAAGAGGTATCAAAATACATTATCAAATGTTATGTTTTTCCATATTAAATTAAATGAAAAAGTAATAAACATATTTTACTAGTGGATTTCCCCTATGACAATAATATTTTTGGGAATATAAATGAAATCAGATCTAGAATAATACAATATGGAATTTAAAATCCTTATTTATTAGGAATGAAATTATGAAAGTATTTTTTTATCTAAAACTATTATAATAAATTATAAAAATGGCGAATTAAATAAAATTATATATCAATGTAGATCTGAAAAAAACAAAACTCTAGAAAATTAAAATATTATTTTTAATTCCATCTTATAGATTATGAATATCAAGATATTTTAAATAAATTGAATTATGAATTTCTTTAAATATAGTAATTATTTTCTAAACCAATGTTGATCCATTTGAAATGTTATAGTTCTTTCATGCTTCCTCATATGAATTGTAATTATCAATCAACATTCTATAATTCAATTTTGTTTTTCAATTTATTTTTTATAAGATTATAATTCCTAACTCAACACTTATTCATGTTATTTAATTTTTGTAATTCAATCTATAATTGTCATATGAGGAAGAACTTTTGTTGATATTTTAGCTAAAGATGGAAAATTTAGAAAAAAATGTATGCCCTTGTGGGAAAATGTGTTATGAAGAAAATAAAAGTTAAAAGACCAAATAATGGATAGATAGAATGAAATGATAGAAAAAATTTCAAATTTTTTTAAGATATCACTGATGAGATTAAAGAGATACTTTGAGATATTATTTTTGAAATATCATTGAGGTGTTCTGTAACCACATGTTTTCTTATTTATATGGTATATTGATGCCTAAAAACATCACATTATCTTGTAAAATATAACTAAGAATATATCTAAAAATATTTATATGTAAAAATGATCTCAATATCATATTTTATCTGATTTAAATTTTTATTTTATTTGTTTAATTAAATTTAGTCATAATTATTAATGTTTATATGAAGAACAATACATTAAAAATATGGAATTTGAAGGCCAATGATGATGTTTCTTAATTAATGTGTAAAAAAATGTTGCGGAACATGGATATCCACACTATAATACAACAAAAGATAACAATAGAAGGATGACTCTTTTGACAATAGTAATAAGAAAAGTATTTGAATGATAAAAATTGAGGTGGAGAACCATTCCCTAAAATAGATACCCATGACATAATGTGTTTTCATTTTGATAATTTAGGTAGTATTAATGGAAGGTATTATATGTTATATCTAGATATAATTACCATAATGAAATAATTGGATGATGAAATTAGATTCACTATCTATAGATGAAATTTGTTAAAATTAAATAGATCATTATGTAAAATGTTTCTTATTTTTGGGTTCGATATAAATTATCTATGTTCAATTAGATTTAATAGGGGTTTTGTAAATATAAATATATCTAATTTGATAGATAAATGAGGATCCAAAAAATAAATTCATGATATATATTGAAATTATTTTTATATGTCTTCGAGAAGGATTAATCTGATATGAAAATGGATTTATTTTCATGAAGAAATGAGATATAATACATAACTCAAGGGAGATTATCCTATATATAAATAAACTATGACATGATGATAAATACTATTCCATGGTTATGATATATGAATAAAACATATTTCTTATATATCCAAAATATCTCTAATTCATAGAATATACTAAGGGTATTTAATTCATATATAATTAATGTCTAGGAAAAAGAAAAAAGGATAAATATGAATGAAATAGTGTTATGTTTTTTTATAAGTCCTTAATAAAAAATTCATTGATATTAGTTTATGAAACGTACTATAATGAGTGTTTTTTTAAAATGAAAGTAGTGGTGTCTCGAGGAATCAAGAGATAAACATGATAGACTTTGAGATCTAATGTTGAGTCACTGAGATTAATTTGATAATTCTTGATATATGATTTATAATGAATATTATAAGTCTTTATAAAAACATATAAAAGATTATTTATCTTATTTAAATGGGTTTTATGACTTTAAAATTAATGAAATTTCATGGGAGGAAATATAATGATTAAGATAAACCTTATAAAGGGTCAAAGGTCATCCTTTTACATAATTTGGTTTCATTAATAACAAGAGGATTTCTTTGAATTGGGGTAGCACCCATAATTACATAAGAAATAAAGACTAACATCAAGTGGTGAATTGTGCAAAACCTTATGTGTTGACTTATTTATTAATTAAATATTCTTATGAATGTGAGTGAATGTGAGCTATACTCTTATTAACCAACGAGAGATCCAATTATATTCCATCATGTAAATTTTATAAGATACTTATTCACACTCCATACAGTCTATAGATCCTTATCCTATATGGCTCAACAATATGTTTCAAATCCATAATATACCCTTATTGTTCAATTAATGATAATGTGATAATTTTATTTGGTGATTTTACATTTTTTTCTACAAAAAAAGGAATTAATATTTTTGATAGTTTGAGCATTATAATATGGATGGATTATATGTTTCCTTATCTTCTATATCATATAAATTTGTGTCTTGGGTATTATTTACATGAGCATAACTCTAGTAGAAGAGGCTTTGAATATATCTCAAAGATAACAGAAGAACACCGAGTTTGATGGTTGAGCTGAGAATAGATTATTATAACCATCATAGAATAAATAGTTGAAAAAATACATGGGGTCAACATCCAATGAAAATTATTGATCAAACATTTTAAAAATGTATGAAGGAGATATGATAGTTAAAAAAATAGACTATGTAAAATTTAATTTGACTATATATGGATCGATAAATTTAATTTATTATTTATTCATTTATGTGAAAATAACCAATGGTGTAATTAATCAGTGTGGTCAATATATTGTAGAAAAAACTACTATCAATATTTTTATACGGATTAATTGTATAAAATTTGATTCCAAAACAACATCTTTAGAACGTCATGATATAAATAAATTATCTCTTTATGAACATAAAATCATTAAAATCAATATTTACTGTGGAAATTATATGCACTAAAAAAGTGGAAAATAAATAAGTGGTAACATTAAAACAATTTGATGTTCTGAAAACAAATAAAATAAAAATATCAACTCCTATTCAGTGAAAAGGAAAAGAAGATATTTAAATATATAGTGAAATATTATACATATTCTTTATGAGATTTTAGTGATGAAAATGAAATTCTAAAATAAAACATCCTGTCAATTTTTTCAACTATGACATGATTTAATAATTTTCTTCTCAATATATACAGATAAAAAATAATACATAAGGTGATGAAGATCAGTATAAGAGATTATTAAAGTAAAACATCAATTTTTGATATTATAAAAGGATGGACATGTATAAAAGTTAATGTAAAGATAAAATTCAACAAAAATTTTTAATAAAAGGATAAAATTCCTAGATTGTAAATATCTTGCACTGAATTTAGAATATATAGATTAAATAATTCATTTTACAAACAAGTTTTAATAGAAAAATAATATAATTTTGAAAGTTAATATTTTTTTTTGAAAATATTTATTTGTTAACTAATGTTAAATAATTCAAAAATTAAATCTTAGTATAAAAATATATAAATTTTTTCAACAAGTATATTTCATAGATGAGTAAAAAAATTATTCTCTTAAGAAAATTCTTGATGTAAATCAGAGTTTCCTCATGAGATATGTCATGGATTGGGTTTCTCTTATCGCATTACCACTGCCACTTTTCCCTAAAACTGTGAATGGTTCCCCCATTCGTAGCTGGGTACAGACCATCTTTCCAAAGGCTGACAGCCATATGTGTTTTCTGGCCCAATGACTCTAAGGGAATAACATTGGTAAAGAGGATAAGAGGTTGGTATCATGTCACCCTTTTGGGTGGAATTGTTTCCTATTCTATGACTCTCTAATTGATTTAAGATATTCTCTTGAATCTCTTCCAAATCCCGATGTGGGACCAGTTACTCTAACAAGTGATTGTGGGTTAAATTATTTTTCATATGCAAAATACTAGGACTTCTTTAGTGAATCAATATATATGTATCCAAGGTTCTTCATCACTCCCTAGTAATAGATTGTTTCTTATATGGTAAAGCCATGAAACTAAGTGATTATGAACCTATCGCCATATGAGTAGGCGATCAATATTACAATGATGTGATTGAGCCATTATGAGGCATCCAACATATCGTAGTTATTGTAGGAATCGAATCCCGCATAGTTTTTTTACACATATTGTTTAATATCATCTAAAATTACTTATATAGGTGAACTAGGACACCTTCAAGATTTATTATAGGAGGCACACTTCACCTATCCCAAATATAGATAGAATAAAAGTTGTCATCATTCATTCCTTTTAGAATTTTATATTTTAGTTTTTTGTGTCATTATTGAGACTCGTGGTTTAGAAGACATGAGTATCACAACTCCTTAAGATCATGTGAGCTATGATTAGTGTGAGAAACAATGGATAGAATTTAACCAATGTTATATCTTTGAGTTTGGTATTAGATGTTGGGATTACCCTGAATGATCAATATAGATGTAAATCCTAGAAGAGAGGTAGCCTACATATCCTGAGTATAGTAGGAATCAGATTCATTGTAGTTCTCTTTATATTGGTACTTACACAATGAGGTTTCCTTAGTTTATGGAGATTTATGATGTGATTGAGGTGTTCGTTTCATCCCCCTAAGAACACACGATCCATTTTTGGGGTGTGAAACAATGTGGAGTATATGACTAGCCTCATATCATATGTGTATGGTGCTTGTATTTTGGAAAATTCCTTTAGGAGCTTGGTATAGAGATTAGGCCTTATGAAGGAATCATACAAGTCGTGGTTTTCACAAGAATCAGAGTTCACATAGTTCATATATCTTCAGATCTTACACAATGATGTTTCCCTATTTCATTTTTGGGGTTCTATAGGGAATATGATATGACCATTACAACTATCTAATCCCTTGTGAGTCATGCTTGTTTGTGAGAAACAAGGGATGGAATGTAATGAATGTCATTTCTTTGTACAGTGGAATCAAATGTAGGTCCCTCCATTGAAGATCAATATGGTGCTAGGACCTCATATTTGGAGGTGGCCTACATATCTTAAATATGATAGGAATTACATTATTTAGGTAACCCTTTATGTTGGGACTTATACATTGAGGCTTTTGTATTGATCATGGCTTACATGTTGAGGATAGAAAGCATTATCAAATCTTGTGATGCCTTGGTGAACTAGCCTTCTAGGTGGGAAGACATCACAAGAACTTGTTGGAATGTACTCAAGGTCATCACATGAACTGGATTGACACTTAGAGATTGTGTCGCGGGAGTCAGGTTGGAATAACACAAGAGGTGTCATGTGTCTCTGATGAAATTTCTACAGGGAATCATGAGTCATACATGACATGAAAAGATGGTGTTGCAGGGGTTTGGTTCTCAGGACCAACTGCTTTTTTGATACTTAGATAATGTGAGTAGGCACCATTATATGAGACATGAGAGGTATCCGAAGGGTGTCGCATGTCCTGGGTGATAGACTCGTAGGGTTCACAAGATTGGTGTGGTACCCGTAGGGCCACTATATGATGTTCCCTAACCTGTTCATAGGACATTTCTTATCGCACATGACATGCTGAAGGGGTGTTGTAAAATATGGTCAACATGCCCTTGTGAAATTTCATGTCTTATTATGGCATGCATGAAGTCCATGAAGGTCCTCGAGCATGTCTTTTTCTTAAGACTTCTTCCACAAATCCAGGTTTTAACCCTTGTATTGTGAATGCATTGGTTTCATTCAGTGTTCTTTTCATTGAGTCTCACATGAACATGACCTGGGGAAATTTCATGTCTTCTTATGACACACGTGAAGTGCATGAGGGGTAGTGAGCATGTCTTTTTCTTAAGACTTATTCCTCAAATCCTGGTTTTAACCCTTATATTGTGAATTCCTTGGTTTTGTTCACTGTTTTTTTCATTGAGTCTCACATGATTTATAAGAAATGTGGTAGGTCATTTTCTTGTCCAGTTATAATTCCTTCATGTGATCTATACGTGATCACGTGAATCAAATTATTTCTAGACAACAAAAACACTGAATGGGAGTCTATATATTACCTAACAAAATGATGTATTGTCATGTGGTTAGTTTCATTGATATGTCTGCTGAAGTCGAGATCCAAATCTTGTATATCTTGGATGTCCAGTAAATCAAAAATCTATCCTTTTCTTCATATTGGTTTGGTGAATTTATAGGAATATCCACCCTTTAGAATCTCCAGTTATTGGATTGTATCTAGAGAAATTCTAGGCTGACGTTGGATAAGGGGACTAGCTCCCTGAATTGTTGCGAGTCTCTATCAGGGACCACTACAAGCATGTCTCTTGATTTTTAGTGATCACTAGTCTCCTTTTTCAATGCATCCTTTATCATATTTTTCTGATAATTAATTACTTGTTCTATCATGAAGTTGTGTCGAAAGACCTCCATGTTGTTATGCTAACATATTTGTTTGCCTTTACAAGATTATAATATTTATGGGAAGACACTCAAGATACCTTGGGTGAATTTTCATGGGGTCTTGTGCGATAAAAATGTAGGTACACTGGGTGCATCACATGAATTTTTTGGAATCTTTAAGTACCTCTTACCTTCTCCCTTTTAATCCCATTTATTCAATGTAACCAAGGCTAGGAGTCATACAAGATTGCATGTGTGTTGTCCTGGGTATTTATTATATTTTTTAGCAATGTTTCACATGACCAATATGGGTTGTACTGGGATGTGCGAGCATTATATGTCCTGATGAAGAGTATTACTAGCCAAATGGCTTCCACATGAAAATGAAGGCATGTCACTGCGGCCTCATGGTGCCTTGCGGGTCATTAGGGGTGTGTCTCATGTCTTTTAGTGACTGTGAACACCTCACACCTCCTACCTTTTTGTCTTCTATGATTTATTTTACAAATTATGGGATCATGAAAGTTGTAATGAGTAGTATATATAATTTTTACTCTATTTTTGGATGATGTATCTCTTCACCAATATGGGTCTATGGTGAGTGTGCATGCATGTAGTGGAAAAGCCTATCCATTTTTCCTCAGAGAATTACGGCATTACCTATACATGTTCGAGGACTTACGTGGGGTGAGGATGAAAAACCAGAGGGTTTGTACAAGGTGAGGAAGACATGTCACTGGGGTCTTGTGGTGTCTCACGGATCACTCCGGTGTGTGTCACATGCCTTTTAGTGACTGAGATCCCCTCTCGCCTCCTAACCTTTATCTCCATTTTTTTATGTAATTAAGGCTTAGAGGTAAGGATATATTTCTTATATATCACCATGGGATTTTATTCCTCATAATTATTACTTGGTTCATGATCTTCATTACCACTAGGGGCCACTTTTTTAGAATGCCTTCCATATTTATTCTTGAAAGATTTTGGATGGTCTGTTCGGAACATTCCAAAGAGAAATTATGTGTCCTGGGGTTTCTCATTCGATTTTATGGGGGACTTAAAAGGATCAGAATGGTTTTTGGAAGAGGTATTTGTTAGAATATCCATGGGAAATTCACCATGTGTGAGGATTCATGTGACCTTGAAATGGTCATGCAATCCCAAGTAACGTAGAGGATTCATGAATATTAGACCATCCCCTCCTTCATTTCTTATGAAGAGAAAATAATGATCATATTTAGGTATTTCCTACTTTAGTGGTTTCTTCAGAGCTTATATGGAAGGTTCCAACAAATTACCCCCTCAGGAGTGATGTATTAGGGGACAATGACTATTTTCTGTGGAAAAATAATTCCACCATAAGCTTTGATGATGTTGCGAACTAGTGTTTTTGGTGATGTTTGTTCTATTGTGAGACATTTGGTATTCTGAGTAATACCTATATATAGATATAGTGGAGGGAAATTCAATCTGCCATCCACCTATCCTTGGAGCTCGCCAACTATTTCTCATGTCCTGAGACCCTACCACAAAACTTGATCATGAACCTTGTCCGCACATCATCACCACAAACCCATCTCACCAAAGCTCATTTACAAGGCTTATTTCATATCAGGAACACATATTCATCGACTAAGAACATGATTTTATATAATTTCTCATACTTACTCTATGAGATAAATGGTTGCCTCCAGGGTTTCATGAGATCCATTAGCCCAATTGTTCGATTATGGATTATTCGTGTGACCATATTCAAGTTATGTCTGTGTGAGTCTCCATGGGGGATCATGTGATGCATGTGATGCCTTATAGAGGTTATGTTCCCCCTAATTATCTTAGATAATAGTCTATCTGCGAGCCATATATGTGGTTTTTAGATCCTTTTCTAAGTCATGTGATGCTCGTGATTGCATTGGAACTTTTGTCCCCATATTTTCCTTTTACAGGAAATTATATTTTATTTTTTTTGTAAGGTTCCACATACATATTTTCAGATGGCTTCCAATTCTCACAATGGTTCCTCGACTATGGCCAACCATAGGGCCATGATTTCTACATTTGATGTTTTTTTTTCAAAAGTAGTGGAGCTGTAGTGTGTTGCGGTGGTGGAGACTTAATCTATTGATCAGCTGGTCCAATATGTTACTTTAATAGTGAAAATAATTGTTGATCTTATAGAATCATCTGAGTAGGTGATATAATGGAAGTTGAATTTTTCTATCATACATTGGATCATATATTCATATTAGAGGCTCTGTTATGTGGGTATCCCTACTTTTATATATTATCATTAAATGAGTTTGTTGAACTTTATATTATATGTATGATGTCCTAATATTTCTTTATTTTGGCAGTTTCCATTGATACACAACCCTTACTTTCGCATTTCATGATAATGAATTCCAGATTTGTAGATGGATCACCATGGTGGGAGATATGTCTTAATAAATTAGCAATTTATATATCTATGGAAAACATCTCAGTTGTTTTAAGGTCTTATAGTGGGCCTTACAATAATTGTCTTGTGCTACCATTTATGGTATTTTAGCTCGGGATGTTGTTTTGATTTATTATACAGTATTTTATTTTTGACCACATATTTCTTTAGTTTATGTTTTTTATCTTGGACTATTTATTTATTAAGTTGAAGGTCTTCTATCCAAGACCATATGCTGCATTAGATTAAGGCCTTACAACTATGACCATCTATTGCTTTATTTTATGGTATTTTAGCTTATACCATTTTTTATTTATATTAATGACTTTTAGCACTGACCATCTATTTATTTATTCTGAAATATTTTATCTCAGACCATCTATTTCTTTAGTTTATGTTATTTTAG
Organism: Viscum album; assembly: GCA_963277665.1. Classification (NCBI taxonomy): domain Eukaryota; kingdom Viridiplantae; phylum Streptophyta; class Magnoliopsida; order Santalales; family Viscaceae; genus Viscum; species Viscum album. The sequence goes on from OY728166.1 coordinate 368,359,582, forward strand.
CTTGGAATATCTATTTCTTTAGATTAAGGACTTTTTTCTCAGACCATCTAAAACATTAGTTTAATTTATTTTAGCTCAGACCATCTCTTGCATTATTTTTAGGGATTTTTTTTCAGATCATATATTACATTAGTTTATGTACTCTTAACTCAAACAATTTATTGCTTTTATTTATGTTCTTTTAGCTCGGACCATCTATTGCTTTAGTTTAAGGTCTTTTAGCTTAGACCATCTATTTCTATAGTTTATGTTCCTTTAGTTCAGACCATCTATTTTTTCAGTTTGAGGTATTTTATCTCAGACCAATTATTGCATTATTTTATGTTATTTTATGTCATAATATGTGTTGATTCTGTTTAAGGTCATCTAGCTCAGACCATATATTTCAGTAGTTTAAAGTCTTCTAGATCAGGCCATCTATTGTTTTAGTTTAAGGTATTTTATCTCAAACCATCTACTTCTTTTGTTTAAGTTCTTTTTTATCATACTATTTCTTTATTTACTTTAAGGTCTATTAACTCAAGCAATATATTCCATTATTTGATGGTCATTTTTCTCAAACCATATGTTGCATTAGTTTAAGGTCTTTTATCTTGGACCATCTATTTCATTAGATTGAGGTCTTCTAGATCGGACCATCTATTTATTCAGTGTAAGGTATTTCAGCTTGTACCATCTACTTCATTAGTTTATGGTCTTTTGTCTCAAACAATCTATTTCCTATGTTTATGGTCTTTTAGCTCGGACCTTTTATTTGATTAGTTTAAGGCCATTTATATTAGACCTAATATTTCTTTAGTTTACGGTCATTTAGATCCGACCATTTGTTTCATAAGTTTATGGTCTTGTAGCTCATACCTTCTATTTATTTAGTTTAAGGTCTTTTTTCTAAGGCCATATATTACTTTAGTTTATGGTATTTTAGCTCATACCGTATTTTTCCTATGTTTATGGTCATCTACCTCAGACCATCTATTTAAGCATATGATATGGTGAAAACATTCCAAGAGTGAACTAAAACACTCTGAGGTGCTGGATCCTTTCCTAGTGTTTACTGATGATCATGGGGATCATAATGAACATTTATAGAGTGACACGCCTAGTTGATGACTATAGGAACATATACATGAATGATAGGAATGTATGCAGTGTTAATCCAGGGGGTCCCTTGAATCGGGGTAACATTTCCAAGGGCTATGGACGATCTATAAAATTAATATTGGTGAGGCTAGAATACTAGGGATACAAAACCAACCTTGGTAGTTGGGGTATGGATTATATAAATCCTCACTTTGGAGTTTGATTCCATCAATATGAGATGGTGTAGATATGTTGAGTACATCCCTAGACATTCTGAAATTCTAGGGTCCACCGCGGCGTTTCAGTGGCTCTAAAGGATTGAATCCCATTTCTAGAAAGAATAAGATGTATTTAGTTGGAGGGTTAATTCATTATTGTGTCGGTGTCATCCTAAGATACGGATGATCTCCACTTGTTTATGAGGGAAATTTAAGATTTTTGAAGACTCAAACATCTCGTTGATGATGTTAGATATAGGAAGAAAGCAATCCCAAAAGGGTTCAAAACCCTAAGGTAGTTGGCTCTTAAAATAAATCTCAACCTCTATACCATGTAGATTCAAATCATGAAACACGGGCCATCAATGTCTAGGAAATGAAGCATCAATGTACTTCAAGGAGTAATTTTATAGAATACAGTTATATAACATAAAGTATATTGAATTATCTTGGAATGTTTTGTAAGGGTAGTATAAATCACAATCTTGAGTTCTTGAATCTATAGAATGGTATGGGACAGTCATACAGTGAGCGGTTCAGACACACTGTGGTATTGAGGGCTACAGTTATGATGTAAGGTCTCACAAGAATTGGAATTTTCTTTTTCAGAGTTACACATTTGGTTGATATCCATAAGCGCATATGTTGGATCCTTGGGATTTGATGCATAGTCATGAAATAATCTTTAAAACTAGATATATTTAAGAGGGTCATGGAAGGTTATGATGATTTGAGGAAACAAATCTCATATAGTGTGGTTCGCAGATGATGTAAATTACAAGGAGGATTTGAATTCCCCAACCGTTAAGTCACCACCTAGTGAACCTATTCTCACATTGAGGTACTGTGACAAATATTTCCCTAAATGTTTCCTTGGATAGTGGGTCTAGTGGGAATTTCATATCTTTTACTATAGTTATGGGCCATATGAGCTTTTTTCATTTTATATTTTCACACTATTTTTTTCTATACTTTGGGGTTGAAGATTTTAGCAGGCTTGGAATTAGATTTTTCTCAGGTTTCCATTTACAGATTTTTGGCTGGAAATGTTTTTGTGTATATTTTTATAGAACTATAAGGTATTATGATTTGGATCACTATGGGGTATAGATTAAAGTCGTTTATCTTTACAAAAGCATAAAAAATTTAGATTCATGACATGCATGGACCTAACATGGAGGATGTGACATAAGAGGTTAATTAGGATACCCAAGGTTAATAGTGCTCCAACCTTTTCACAAGAATGTAAGGGAAATTACAAAAATCACAACATAAGTATCTCAAGTCCTGAGTAATGACATGGGAAAGTCATTGAAGGAGTAGTTCAGAAAAAATGGGGTATTGACTGCTACTGTGATAATGTTAGGGATCAAGAGAATTGGAGTGTTGTTTTTCAGAGTAATGATTTTTTTTTGATGACCATACGTGCATATTTAAGAGCCATGTGCATTCATCCATAGTAAATAAAAGGATTCATGAAGGTGGGTATATTTTCCAAATTATGTGGAAGGTTGAAGACGATCTCAGATGCTCAAGAATTGAAGTGTGGTATATGTATTTATGGTACTATTAACGGTTTGTGGAAGCTCCCCATACTCAGGATATTCAAGGTAAGTCTCTTATAGTCCTATGACAGGGAGTGTGTAATGGGAGATAGTCTGAATAGTTTATTTTCAATTAATTGGGTTGAATTTTTGTCCAAGTAGTTTAACATCATGCATTAAGGACATTCTTCTCTACTGTTGGATGTCATGTAGTAAAGATGTACGAAACGTCGTAAAAGGTGGTAATGTTGTGGCTGGTCCCAAAGAAGGGAACTTAGGAATAACTATTTATCCCAAAAAAATGAGAATCAAGATACACATAGTTCTAGATAGTTATTCAGATTATTGTCTTACAATATGGAAAAAATCCACATAGTTTAACATCAAGTGGTTAGGATGAAATGATATATGCAGTTAAATGTCATGCAGTGAGGACGATGCTGCAAAATTTAATGTCATGTTTTAGGGACATGTGCAGATATTTTAGGATCATGTGGACCAGACCATAATGTGTATTTCATAACATGGGGGTGTGAGTTGTGTTTCCATAATGAAATAAAACATGAATTAGGACAAAATAAGTCTCAACCATACCTCACACATTTCAAAGAAGACTCGGGCAAAGAGCCAAAAATGTTCATTGCTATGTTTGGGCCCAAAGAAGAAATTTATGGGAATCACTACGTATATCATAAATATGGGAATGATGCCACACATTGTTCTATAAATTTAAATACATTACACATGTTTGATCCGTACATAGAGGTTGGAATCATAAGGGGGATTTCCTAATGTGGGGGTGCATAATATGGTTCTATGAAGCAATATGATGTGAATGAGGACCGAAGAAGTCCCAACCATACCAATAAACATTCTAGGAAGACACATTAAAAATGGAAAAATATGTTCATGGTTGTGGTTGTGCCTAAAAAAACATTGTCTGGTTGTTACTATGTATCTCATGAAGATGAGAATCAAGCCTCACGTAATTCTAGAAATGGACATAATTTATGTAAGTCTAACCCATAAATATAGGTGGTCATTATTTATGTTGAAAAATGTAGCGGGTCCTAGGATTGGATCTAGGCATGACTATGTATCATGTATGGGCATGAATCATGCTACACATAGTTCATGATGTTCCATGTTGTTTAACATCATACGGTGAGGATGAAGGTAGATATACATGAATTGGTAGGTATATTGTGTTTGGTCCCATGGATTCAAGCTTGGGAATCACTTCATATCTCAGGGGTATGATAATCACACCACATGAAGTTCTTGAAGGACCATGAATATTAATGTTCTGCGACAAGGAAATTTACTATGTAGTTTAACATCAAGCAGAAAGGACTTATGGAATGACTTTATGGTACTGCATTCATAACCATAATGGAATTATCATGATCCTCTATTCCATGTTATGAGGGTATGTCCCTACCATAGTTACTATGCTCACATGAGTTATGCTCGTTGTGAGAAATCATGGAGAGAAATGGGTTCCGTATAGTGCAGAGACAAAAGATGGGTCTAACATGGGAATTTTTTATGTTTTAGTTACTAGATTACCATGTATTATAGAGGCGTCCCTATATATTTAATTAGGAATGACAATCAATACTTATGTAGTGTGGTAGGGAAATGTGTTGTTTAACATCATGTGACAATGGTGATGGATTAGCCGATGGAGGGGAAGGGGAGTCATGGATATAACAGCCTATACTTTACATACATTGTTATTACTTCAAAATTTAAAGCACACTTATTACAACATATAACTAAACCATGAATGGACCATATTGGTATAGTGTCTTTAGAAACTAGGAAACATAAACAACTGGTTCATAAATCATCTTCGTTGTCTCCCATTTATTTCATCATATCTAGACTCCCTTTTGGAATATCCTACTTAATACCCCTTTTCCTAATCTGGGGAAAAGAAAACATACACAATGGTGAGCTCAAATGCTCAGTAAGGGTAAACAAAAGAAATACCAATCATATCATATTCATAAGAACATAACATTTTGAATATATTAACCTGTAAAAGAGATCATAATATCATAACATGGGATAAATAATAGTGGTAAAATTTAATCCCAATAATCATAACATAAAACCTGAAACATTGTGGCATATACACATAATCATAGAAAATCATTTCATTTTAGTCAATACTCGTTGCCAAGACTATCATAGCGGAAAAAGTCCATTACTAAATGGAGTTCACTCCTCGTTCCAGTCCTGTATCACTGAACTGGATTAAATTGTCCTTCCAGCCATGTCTATCTCATGAGATATAAATCTTTACCCATTTCATTGGAGGGAGATATAGGTCCTACCCATCTAATAATGAAACCATTCTTATGTGTGCTAAAAAATCATAAATCATACATCATAGCATCACCCATGTAATAAAAATGGGATTCTTAAACATCATACCATCACAATATAATCCATAAAAGATAAAAGGACATCATAAAAATAATTCCATTATAACATAATCAAATCAATGTAAAAATAGGGATATAAACAGAACCCTATATTCTCTTAAATATAAAATAATTTAGAAAAAATGCTTGAACTCTATTCTTGAGGAAAATACCCTTTCTACTTCAAAAACATTTTTCATTTCTTAACATGTCATAAAAATTTAAACTAAAAAAAGTTGATTAAAAATAAACTTTAAAACTTGTAAAGGAATATTCTTGGTAATAATGTTATATGAAATCATAAAAATCCATTCATGCAGTATAATTTAAAAAAATTCTTCTCGTACTTTGGTCGGAAAAGTCAAAAAGTACATTATACTAAAAATGAAAAAAGATTCCTTTCATATCTTTTATTAAAAACTCACCAAAGGGAAAATTTTGATTTAAAAAATTGTAGGATGATATAAATACTATTACATATTGAGGAAACATGGATGTGGAGGATAAATATTCCCTAGTAATTTCTGAAATATAAACAATCTCGGATAAAAATGAGATTGTGAGATTTTCACTTACCTTAGGTCTGATATGATTTATACATGGCCAAAACTCCTGTATAATGATTTAAATAATGTCATTGACTTATTACAGAATCATACTCATTGTTATGGTAATATTCATAGCTTCTTATTAGTAATATTTCATTGCTACTTTTTATTCGGGTGTTTATTGATTTATGTTCTTATTTGTGTTTTGTCGAATAAATTCTTATTCTTATTTTTAGGTTATATATAACTCATTTCCAGAATGGTATTAGTGTAATATATATCATATTTATTCATTAAATTTAATTATATGATAATTATGCAATTATGATCATGTAGAACGAGTCGCATCACATCGTGGAGACGGTAGGTCGTACATACGCATGAGTGATGATATCGTTCCCATGATCGTGGAATTGTATTCAAGTGTATGTATACTATTAAGAATTAATATAACATTAAAATAATCATATATAGTTATTTTTTACACCATTATACCCATCCAAGTAAGGTGGTGGTGGAAAACAAATTACACCTCGGCGTGGAGACAGTATTCCGTACGTACGCACGCGCTGTGATTTCGTTTTCCGTGGGATGGATAGAAGGTGAAATAGGGTTGTTTCATATTCATAATAAAATATCAGTATATAATTGATACTGATGTTATTACTTCATAATTAAAAAACTAAAGAATAAGAAGTAGAAGAAGAAATAAATTTGAAAGAATTGGTATGGGATATTACCTCTTATTCGATAGGCCTATTTGAAACCTTCTCTTAAGGAACTATGATTGGTCTTTGAAGTAGACCAGGACCTATAAGATGATTCCAGGGATGTGGAGAAGATAAATTGGTAGGGGTTGGATGATCATGAAGGCTCAAAGTTGTGTGAGGAGGAGAGGGAGGAGGTTCCCTTTTATAAGGGAGGAGAGGGGCACCTTTGGAAAGTGTGAAAATATTATTTTATTATAAAATTATCTTCGGTTTGAAAAGGTCCAAAAATCATTAAAGTTGAAGATAAGATGAATCATGATCGAAATAAAATCATCAAATCAGAATTGGACATGTTTTGGAAAATATTTGAATCATTATAATATTATTTATTTAAATCATTTATTAATGAGGTAAATACGGCATCATTATTGTGTCATAAATAATTTAATTTATTTGGTGTCTAAAAATTATAAAAAAATATCATCATGTAGTAAATATTATTATCTTTCCAATAAATATTTATTGTCGACAATATAATTTATATAAAACCTTATAAAAATTAATTACTAAAAGATTTTTGTTAATGTCAATTTTGTCTTTACATTAAATTAATTAATCTAAATTGTCATTATCACTACCAATTGGCTCAATGGGGTTTCCAAATCGACCCAAGGATGTCCATGGTCGGCCACTACTCATAAAATAAGGTTATGACAAGTGTCAAGGTAATTTTGAATTATGTTAATATTCTTTTAACCTTGAATTACCCTATTTACCTTTAACCGTAGTAAATAAAAATTACCGTAGTTACTATTCATAATATAAAAAAAAGTTACCTATTAACCTAATTTGGACCCACTGATTCCGAAATATGGAATCCATTTTTCAAAATTCAAAACACGGAATTTTCAGTAATTAATTTGAAATTAATCCCTTAGTTAAGCAAACGGGTTTTAAAAGTCAAAACATTGCCAAAAATTGAAATGTTTGTACCTATGAATTCAATGTAAAATTAATGTTAATGAAATAAATTATATTCAATGGTAAAAATATAATATATTTATACATTAAAATCATTCAATATTATACTTTAAAACCCTTCAATATTATAATTTACCATATAAATTTTTACGATGAAAAAAGTTGTCTTTAGTTAAAATATAGCGTGTTTTTACTATTCACCAAAATAAGAAAGTTTCCAGGATAATATGAAAAATTTATCCAAAGTAAATTTTTATTTTATGATTCCAAATTAGAATTATATTTTTCCAAATTGAACTTATAATCATTTCAAATAATATATTTAAAATGGGTGTGCCATCAAAAGGTGGTAAAACTGCATTTTGTGAAACTTATTTCTTTTATTCAAAAAAGTGATTTTGTTTTCATAACTCATTCTAGAAAATGTGTAAGATGAATAATAATGTTATAAAATTGAAAATTCAGTTAATAATATTCATAACGACTAGTTTATAATATTATAATAATATATCGTTGTTTAGTGAAACTCGGTATTGCGTACAACACACGCTATCAAGGGATGTCGTGACTGCGTATAATGCAATCCAAGATAGTGTTGTGTGAAGTGAAAGATTCCATTGCATATAACATATTAAAAAAATATATTTCTCATAAAATCTCTGGGTGTTACATTCTACCCCCCTTAAAAAAAATTTCACCCTCGAAATTCATCACTTTGTAATAAACAAATGAGGATACATCTCCCTCATCATTTCCTCAAGTTCCCATGTAACTTCTTATAATTGGTGGTTCCAACATAAAACATTAACCAAGAGAGTGGTCTTGATTCGTAGTACTTTTTTGCTATGATCCAGAATCTCTATCGGCTGTTCTTTATAGGAAAGATCTTGGTCCAACGGTACAACTTCTGAGCATAGTCAATGTGATGGATCAGGTATGCACTTTCTCAGGAGAGATACATGGAACACATCATGATCTTGAGAGAGATTCGGTGGAATCACCAATCGATAAGATACCTTCCCAACATGATCCGGTATTTTTAAAGGACCTATATACCAAGGGCTCAGCTTTCCCTTCATCCCAAATATCATTACTCTCTTCCAGGAAGATATTAGTAGGAAAACTTTATCACCAACTTCAATCTCTAGGTCTTTTCTTCTGTTGTTAGAATAACATTTTTGTCAACTCTGAGCTTCTATTATGTGTTTTTGAATAGATCTGACCTTTTCTTCCATCTCATCAACAAGATCAAGTCCTAATAGATTTCTTTCCCTAACTTCATCCTAACAAGTTGTAGTTCAGCATTTATTTCTATAGAGAGTTTCATAAGGAGCCATATGAATGCTGGAGTGAAAGCTATTATTATAAGAAAATTCCACCAAAGGTAGGTGTTTATCCCAACCACCTTTGAAATCCATAGAGTAAGATCTCAACATGTCTTCTTGAGTTTGAATTGTTCTCTCTGACTGACTGTCTGTCTGAGGATGATAAGCAGTGATGAAACTGAACTCTGTATCTAGATTATGCTGAAGACTTCACCAGTACTTCAAGGTAAACCTCATATCCTGATCATATATAATGTAAAGTGGTACTCCATGGAATATTACCACTTCCTTTATATATATCCTGGAATGCTGATCCAGAGAGAAATCTTCTCTAATAGCATTGAAGTGTGCCGACTTCATAAGACGATCAACTATGAACCAAATAGCATTATTGCCTTTAGATGTTTTAGAAAGTCCAATGAAAAAGTCCATAGTGATGTTTTCCCATTTCCATTCGGGTATGGCTAATGGTTGTAATATCCCCTTAGACTTCTGTTTCTCAGCTTTAACTTGCTGACAAACCAAGCATCGAGAGACATATTCAGCAAAATCTCTTTTCATTCCATCCCACCAGAAGTACTCTTTCAGGTCCCTATAAATCTTCATGCTTCCAAGATGAATAAAGAATGATGAACTATAAGCCTCATACAGAAGCTCCTTCATTAATTATAGGATGGGAGGAACAAAAACCCGATTCCTGAACCTTATTATCCCATCATAATCAAGGATTAATTCATGAACATTTCTTACTTTCTATTGTAACTCTACATTTTCATTTGCTGCCTCTTTAATCATCACATTAATAGATGGTTGAACATTCATTTGAGAAAGATAATATTTTTCCCCTTCAATTATAATTCCATGATCCATCCTTTGTAAATCCATAAATATTAGATCTTTTGTGATCCTCATCATGGATATGATATTATGGTCTTGTTAACTTAATGCATCTGCCACCTTGTTTACTTTCCTAGGGTGATAATGAGTTGAGCAGTTGTAATCCTTAATCAGATGCAACCATCTTCTTTAGTTCATATTCAGCTCCTTTTGTGTGAAAATATAATTTAATCGTTTATGATCAGCATAAATATCACACCTTTCACCATAAAGATAATGCCTCCAAATCTTTAATTCAATGATTACAGCAACTAACTCCAAATCATGAGTTGGGTAATATTGCTCATGGATTTTCAACTGTCCTGAAGCATAATATATCACCATATCAATTTTCTTGCAAACACACCCCAATACCTTCTTGGATGCATCACTATAGATCACAAACCTTTATCCACTACAAGGCAGTGTGAGCACAAGTGCGCTGGATAACCTTCTTTTAAACTCTTTGAAATTCTCTTCACACTCATCCGTCCACATGAACTTAACACCTTTTTGAGTCATCCTGGTGAGTAGATTAGATAATCATCAAAAATCTTTCACAAAACATCGATAATATCTAGCCAAACCATGAAAACTTCGAATCTTAGTTATTTTTGTTGGTCTCGACCATCTTTCGATAACCTCTATTTTTTCAGGATCCACGGATATCCCCTCTTTTGAGATTATGTGACCCAAAAATGTAACTTATTGAAGCCAAAATTTACACTTGGTAAATTTGGCATAAAGCTTATCCTTTCTCAGGGTCTTCAATACAATTCTCAAGTGATCTTCATGTTATTCCTAGCTCTTTGAATAGATAAGAATATAGTCTATAAATACTACCACAAACTGATCAAGATAGTCTCTAAAGACTCTATTCATTAGATCCATTAATATAGCAGGGGCAATAGCAAGACCGAATAGAATCACTAAAAATTAGTAGTGTCCATACCTTGTATGGAAAGCTGTATTTGGTATATCCTCTTTTTTGACCCTTAATTGATGATAACCTGAATGAAGATCAGTCTTTGGAAAGTATTGAGCCCCACGTAGTTGGTAAAATAAGTCATCAATGCGTGGGAGAGGATATTTGTTCTTGATAGCGATCTTGTTAAGTTCTCTATAGTCAATGAAAAGTCTCATTGATCCATCTTTCTTCTTAACAAATAGAACAGGTTCTCCCTAAGGTGATGCACTAGGGCATATAAATTCTTTATCAAGATTCTCTTGGAATTTCTTCTTCAATTCTTGCAACTCAATTGGGTCCATTCTATAAGGTGTCTTTGAAATGGTAATAGCACCCGGTATGTGTTATATTGAAAACTCAACTTCACGATTTGGTGGAAGACCTGGAAATTCCTCTGGAAAGACATCATCAAACATTCATACAATGGGTTTATTCATAATCGTGAGTTTCCCTCCAACTATTTGAGATAAATAACCTTCATTTATTGGAATCAAGACCCATAAAATGGTATAAATTTCCACTTGAAGGATATATTCATCCTTGCATCGAAAGACGATAGTGGATTTATCGGGAATATTAAATGTGATTTCCCTTATTTGGAAATTGATATGAGATCCATATAATGAAAGCCAATCCATGCCAAGAATCACATAAAATTCCAATATGGGAAGGATCAAAAGATTTTTAGGAATCACTTTCCCACAAACTTCAATCGGAAAAGAATTATAAACTTTTGATGCGACTATTGTGCCATTAGGGGTTGTCATAGCTAACTCAACATCTATTTGTTGAGGTAATACAGAGATACCCTTAGAAAATTCTTCAAAAATAAAAGAGTGGGTGGATACAGAATCCAATAAAACATTTTCTACTTTAGAGTGGATGGTAAGTGTACCTATCACCACTTCATTATCGTACTCCACATCGCCGATAGTAACTGCATGTGACTTTCCATTGTATTTGGCCTTAAGAGTTTTTTGATGTCGATCATCATCAACAACCCTAGGATTTGGGCATTGATTGGGATAATGTCCTGTATCCTTGCACTTGAAACATTGAAGTGTTGTAGGTGCATTATGTGTATCCCTTTGTCCGCATCACCAGAAATATTCTTCAAATTATTTCGGCATTCAACTGCCCAATGACCTTATTTTCCATGCTTAAAACATTTTCTTCTCATTTTACGATAATTCCCTCCAGTTTCTTTCCACAATTTTAGTATAAAAGAAAACTCATCTTCTTTTCAGTGTGGTATTTAGATTTTTCTTTGAATTCCATTTTCCTCTTCTTATCAAACACATATGACTGATGGGTTACTCCATTCTCCATCTCAACCTTGAGAGTACATCAAAAAAATTTATCATAGCTATTGAAGTCCCTTATGGCTAATGCCCTTCAAAGACTTGGTTTTAAGCCACTAAAGAATCGATCGATTTTACTCTCAGGTTGGAAAATAATTCTGGAAGCGTACATTACAAGTCATGTAAAATTTGCTTCGTAGGTACAAACAGAGTCATCATCCTTTTGCTTCAGTTCAAGAAACTCCTCCATCTTTGTTTGAAGAATATAAGGGAAGTACTTATTGAAAAATAAGTTCTTGAACTCGTCCCATTCCAGGGACTCAATTTCATCTCATTGCCTCGTATTCTGGATAAGATTCCACCGTTGATCAGCATCACCTTCCAAATGATACACTGATAAGATGACTTTATCAGGTTCAGAAAACTGTATAACTAAAAATATCTTTTCAGTGGTACTAATCCATTGTTCATCCACTAATGGATCAGAAGACCCGCTGAATGAAGGTGGACGCTGCCTCATGAAGGATTCAACAGAATGTTGCTCCTTCCTTTGTTTGTTTGGAAGTCCTGGTTAGTTCATATCTTGAGAAGGTTGTGTGAGCATGGTTAAAAGATTTTTCATTCTAGATCCCATAACGTTTGGTTGCTCAGGGGGACAATCATTGCATTGCCCGTTGCATTCTGCATTAACACAGTTCCTTTGGGTCCCATCCATTGACTAAAACCAATAAGCATATTGTGAGAAACAATAATCATAATAGGAAAACCACATAATCAAAAATAAAATTTTACACTTAAGGTCTTATCATAGGTTATTAATGTCCATTTTTAAAACACTAATATTGTGTTCTATGATTAGACATATCCTTAGAGTTATTACTAGGGATTTCACATCCGAGTTTCCTATGGTTGACTATACCTTTCATCTGATACCAACTATAATGACCCATACTTTACAGACATTGTTATTACTTTAAAATTTATAGCACATTTATTAAATCATATAACCAAACCATGAATGTACTGTATAGGTATAGTGTCTTTAGAAACTAGGAAACATAAAAAACTGGTTAATAAATCATCTACATTGTCTCCTATTAATTTCATTATATATAGACTCCCTTTTGGCATATCCTACTTAATACCCTTCTTCCTGACTTGGTGAAAAAATACAAAAGGGTGAGCTCAAATGCTATGTAACGGTAATCGAAAGAAATATCAATCATATCATATTCATAAGAACATAACATTTTGAATATCTTAACCTGAAAAAGAGATCATAATATCATAACATGGGATAAATCATAGTGGTGAAATGTAATCCCAATAATCATAACATAAAACAAGAAACTTTGTGGCATACACACATAATCAAAGAAAATCATTTCATTTTAGTCAAGACTCATTTCCAAGACTATCATAGCAGAAAAAGTCTATTAATGAACCGAGTTAACTCCTCGTTCCAGTCCTATATCACTGAACCAAATTAACTTGTCATTCTAGCCATGTCTATCTCATGAGACATAAATCTTTTCCCAATGCATTGGAGGGAGATATAGGTCCCACCCACCTCATAATTAAACCATTATTATGTGTTCCACAAAATCATAAATCATACATCATAGCATAACCCATGTAATAAAAATGGGATTCTTTAACATCATGCCATCATAACATAATCCATATAAGATAAAAGGACATCAAAAAAATAATTCCATCATAAAATAATCAAATCAATGTAAACATAGGGATAAAAATAGAACCCTATATTATCTTATATGTAAAATAATTTAGATTAAACTCTTAAACTCCATTCTTGAGGAAAATATCCTTTCTACTTCAAAAACATTTTTCCTTTCATAAAAGGTCATAAAATTTTAAACTAAAAGAAGTTGATTAAAAATAAACATGAAAACATGTAAAGGAAGAATCATGGAAATAATGTTCTATGAAATCATAAAAATCCATTCATGCCGTATAAGTTGAAAAAACATTCTTCTCATACTTTGGCCGGAAAAGTCAAAAAGTAACTCGTACTAAAAACGACAAAATATTCCTTTCATATATTTTACTAAAAACTCACAGATGTGTAAAATTGGATTTAAAAAACTGTATAAGGATATAAATAATATTACATATTTAGGAAACATAGATATGGATGATAAATATTCCCCAATAATTTCTGCAGTATAAACAATCTCGGATAAAAATGAGATTGTGAGATTTTCCCTTATCATAGGTCTAATATGATTTGTACGTGTCCAAAACTCCTGCATAATGATTTAAAAAATGTCATTGACTTATTCCAGAATCATACTCATTGTTATGGTCATATTCTTAGATTCTTATTAGTAATATTTCATTGCTACTTGTTATTTGGGTGTTTATTGGTTTATGTTCTTATGTGTGTTTTGTCGAATAAATTCTTATTATTAATTTTAATTTATAGATACCTCATTTAAAGAATGGTATTAGTGTAATATATATCATATTTATTAATTCAATTCATTTATATAATCATTATGCAATGAAGATCATGTAGAACGAGTCGCATCACATCAGGGAGACGTTAAGCCGTATGTGTGCACGAGTGATGATATCGTTCCCCTGATCGTGGAATTGTATTGAAGTGTATGTATACTATTTCATAAACAATATAACTTTACAATAATCATATATAGTTTTTCTTTACACCATTATACCCATCCACGTAAGGTGGTGGTGGAAAACAGATTACACCACGGAGTGGAGACGGTATTCCGTACTTACGCACGTGCGGTGATTTCGTTTTCCGTAGGATGGATAGAAGGTGAAATAGAGTTGATTAATATTTATAATAACTTATCAGTATATTAGTGATACTAATTTAATTACTTAATAATGAAACAACTAAATAATAAGAAGTAGAAGAAGAAATAAATTTGAATGAATTGGTAACAGATATTGCCTTTCTTCGATACTCCTCTTTGAAACCTCCTCTTAGGGAACTAATATTCGTCTTTGAAGTAGACAAGGACCTCTAGTATGTTTCTAGGGAAGTGGAGAAGATAAATTTTCAGGGTTTTTCTGAGCATTAAGGCTCAAAGTAGTGTAAGGAGGAGAGGGAGGAGGTGCACTTTTATAAAGGAGGAGAGGGGCGCCTTTTGAAAGTGTGAAAATATTATTTTATTATAAACATATATTCTGTTTCAAAAGGTCCAAAAATAATTAAAGATGAAGATAAGATGACTCATGGTCGAAATAAAATCATCCGATCATAATGGGACATGTTTTGGAAAATATTTTAATCATTATAATCTTATTTATTTAAATCATTTATTAATGAGGTAAATAATTCATAATTATTGTGTCATATATAATTTAATTTATTTGATGTCTAAAAATTATAAAAAAATAAAATCATGTAGGAAATAGTTTTTTCTTTCCAATTAATATTTATAGTCGAAAATATAATTTATATAACCCCTTATAAAAATTATTACTAAAAGAGTTTTTTAATGTCAATTTTGTCTTTACATTAAATTAATTAATCCAAATCGTCATTATCACTACCAAGTGGCTCAATGGGGTCCCAAAATCTACCCAAGGATTCCCATGGTCGGCCAATACTCATCAAATAATGTTAGGATAAGTTTCAAGGTAATTTTGAATTATTATAATATTATTTAACATTGAATTACCCTATTTACCTTTAACCGTAGTAAATAAAAATTACCATAGTTATTATTCATAATATCAAAAAAAAAACCAATTAACATAATTTGGACCCAATAATTCCAAATATGGAATCTATTTTTTAAAATTCAAAACATATAAGTTGCATTAATTAATTTAATATTAATCTCGTTGTTAAGCAAATGGGTTTTAAAAGTTAAAACATTGCCAAAGATTGAAATGTTTTTACCTTTGAATTCAATGTAAAATTAATGATAATGACATAAATTATATTAAATGGTAAAAATATAATCTATTTATACTTTAAAACCAATCAATATTATAATTTAACTATATAAATTATTGCGATGAAAAAAGTTGTTTTTAATTAACATATAGTGTGTTTTTACTATTCATCAAGATATGAAAGTTACCAGAATAATTTGAAAAATTTATCCAAAGTAAAATTTTATTTCCTGATTCCAAATAATAATTTTATTTTGTTAGATTTAACTTATAAAAATGTCAAAAAATAATTTTAAAATGGGTGCGCCATCAAAAGGCGGTAAAACTGCATTTTTTTGAAAAAAACTTCTTTTATCCGAAAAAATGATTTTGTTTTCATACCTAATTTTAGAAAATGTGTAAGATGAATTATAATGTTATAAAAATAAAAATTCAGTTAATACTACTCATAACAGCTAGTTTATAATATTATAATAATATATTGTTGTTTATTGAAACTCTGCATTGCGTACTACACATGCTATCGAGGAAGGTCGCGATTGTGTGTAACGCAAGCCAAGCTAGTGTTGTGTGTAGTGAAAGATTCCTTTGCGTATAACATGACAAATAATTATTAATAAATAAAAAAATATATCTCTTAAATTATCTGGGTGTTACAGTGGATCCGTGCGGTTTTATGTCAGGCACTTAGAAAATTGGACATGCAATTTAATGTCTTATGGTTAGAAACATAATCCATATAGTTTAATTTCAGCTGGTTAAGATGATACATTCCATGTTGTTTAACATCATGCAGTGATGATGAAATGTTCCATGCAGTTTACCATCATACAACAGTGATAAAATGTTCTACCATATTTAACATCATTCCGTGAGGATGAATAACAGTTCTTACTCTAATGTGGATAGAATTTTACTTAACAGTTTTCAAAAATTATTTCTTGAAAAAGTCTCACATTTTATTGTGGTGTGAAATGATCCCCATCCGTAGTGGAAAGTCAATATGATGCATTATTATAGACCTTATGTGTGATGTATGGTCCTTCCCACTTGGGCTCCAATTTCAAGGGATTCTTTCCTAATATCATTAGGGTTATGAGATCCAACACTAGTTCTCCTATAAATAGTGAGTGAAGGTGAAAAAATTTATTAAAACATCTTGTAGTCAAGATTCTGGTGGACTTTGAGGTTTTTCAATAGGTGAATCCTTTTCTCATCAAACCATGCCAACTCATCTCGCCATTTTTGCGACTGTTAATCATCTATGGGTTTTCCACAAATGGATATTCAGAGAGAGGGAAGATGATGTTATATGGGAAACACTATCGTGGTCCCATAAAATAGTGAGTATGACATTTCTTGTGTAGTAGTAAGTGTGGTTTTACTGTAGGCCAATAAATAATGAAGGAGTTTATCTGGACAAGACTTATTATACCTTTTAATCATCTCCAAGAGTATGTTTGATAAGGTCTTATTGAAGGCTTCTATCTATGCATTTTATGCTACATGATATCATTACGAGTGATTGAAATAAATTTTGTACTTCTGGTAAAGCTTCTTCAACTCCATGGAACATAATTTGGTGTCATTGTCCATCAAAATTGTGTGAGGGACTCTGAACCTAGTGATGTTATGGGGCTTCATGATGTTAATGGTATTTTTTATCCTGAAATCCTTGAAGGGTATTGTCTTAGTCCATTTGGGAATGAATTTGGTGGCAGTAAGTATGTACTTGATGTTCTTTGCTTTGCCTGCGAGATATTGACCCATGATAAACATCCCCAAAAAGGAAAATGAATATGAATACTTAGTGGTATGTAGAAATTCTAGTGGCTAATGGATGAAAATTTCTTGGATATAGCATGCATGAAATTCTTTAATGAATCCACAATGTCTTGTATCATATTTTTACAGTAATTTTTCAATCTTCTAATTTGTTGGGAGATCATGGTTCCAGATTGATGGGCGTTACAAGATCATACGTGTACATCCTCCATGATAGAAAGAACTTCAACTTCTTATATACACCAGATAATAATTCAATAAAATACATGATTATAGAGTATTTTTTTCTCATTTAGGCCATCATGAAGAGTGAAATTCATTTCCCGGCACTGAATCTATTCCCTTTTATCATGATATGCTGGGAGAGTTTCATTTTGAAGATAATCAATTATGGCCTCCATTCATCCAAGGGTGGCCATTGGTTCACCATTCTCTACGTGGTTCTGACCACGTATACCACATAATCACTGGGATACATCACTTATCCCAGGCACTCACTATAATACTTCACCTATCCTAGGTGATCATTGGGATACATCACGTATCCCAGGTCAAACCTTGTAATGACCTGGTGAGTATTCTGGGAAGGGGAATCCTTGACTTTGGAGGACCTGGTTAGTGAACACCTGGACTTGAAATGACTGGGCCTCACTATTGAAGAATCAAGCTTCTTTTTCATCCTCATTGGCATATTGTATGGATGGTCCCAAGGCCTCCAGTTCAATTCTGATCTACCTATGATCGTTCCGAATGAGTAGCGATAACAACAGTTCAATTTCACTCTATCATTTCTATTAAAAATACCATGACATCAATTCCATTCCCATAGGCTGGATCTCATGATGATTTCCACAAAACAACTGGCGAGGGCACCCCAATAGATGCTGGGTAGATGGATTGATGATACTAGATCTAGTGGAACCAGATTTGATGTTGCTAACGTCTCAGTACGAACACCACAGACTCCAAATACAAATGGATCCTCCATTCTAGTCAACATGGGAGGGAACACCAACCAAACCATTCCCCAACCCCACATTCGATACGCATGTATAGTGAGACAAAAGTGACAAATTCACAATAATTGGGTCAGATTATCCAATTGCAGAACCCTGAACAACGACAAACATGGAACAAATGGAATTCCTTTTTCTATCCACTCTAATACCATAAGGCCATTACAAAAAAATCTATCCAAAAATCACACTCCTACACCCCAAGGGCATCCTAGGGAAATGTACAAAATTGCAGACACTGAAACGCTACTGCATGTTCAAACTACTGGTACAGTTCAACCACCTCTTTCCCCAAGCTGTAAGATAGATGATGGCATTCGACATTCAGGAAGACATTGGAAAAACAGTAAAAGAATCCAATTGACCGTTGGATAAAAAAACCCATATAGTATACTATAATCGTGAGTCGCCCAATAACCTGAGATATGAAAGAGCATCAGTGACTTAACAGATAAGTGGAATTGACTGGTCAAGTGATTCAGTGACTGACAGAACAAATAACATAGATAGTAATGCAACAAGATCCCAAAAAAAAATGTGTTTACAAACACATCACTTCGAGTAGTTAGGAATGAAACCAGAAAAAACAAATAATTAAACCATTCCATCATTTCATCACCATCAATGCATATGATATTGTTCACTGAAAGGCAGTTAAATGGAATCATCCAACCAAATTGTATATATATAAATTCACCATTCCCCTCAGTACTCTACTCCAATTGTCACAATCGGATCCCTCACGACAGTCATGCAGTTTGTTCACCATGATAGATATCACTATTGAAAATCCACTCACATCTATTCCCCCATTTTCCTACCCCTTCCTTTCCCATGCCTAGCTCCAGTACAACAATGATGCTAGTGGATATGGCTATAATCTCATGTCCACAACTAGACATGATGTTTTTCCATGAGTACTGTAAGGGGATGGTACTGATATGTATTAATGGATAGCCAAATCCGTCGAGTCATATGAATGATACTAATATATAAAAACAGATGAACCCTCCAATTCACAAGGGGAACCAGTGGAACACGTACCGTAACCTCTATTACATATATATTATCAAGACCCATCCCACGAGGCCTGTTCCATAACTACCCCAAGCCTTCCTTCCATAGGGCAAAGGTTGGTGACTAGCATCGAAATACGTATTCCCTAAAACTGGGAAGGCATTGCCTGCATATCCTATAAAAACACTCAAATAAGCACACATAAATATATGACCACATGTAAAATGTTTAGTAAAAAGAGTGTGTACTGTAAGTAAAAGGGGCTAGAATACAAACCCAACTGGAAAGTACAAGAAAACTGGAAAGTACAAGTAAACCGAACAACTCCTATTAACACACACCAAGGATCATAAGGGTAGGAACAAATCTCAATAGGTCGTCTCTATGATACACCTAATATAAGGTCCACCTCCAAGATACCTCCAGTCCTGGTACCCTCTTCCTCAGTCAGCGTTGTTCGTCGTCTACACCAAACACAACAAGGTATGGGCATAACCCATACATGGGTGAGTATAACAATACTCAGTATGGATCCTGAGACCCTTAAAGGTCTCATAAAATCCAAAAAAGATAAACCAAAAAGCATGAAAAAAACAAGAAACCTTACTTAGGTATATGTCTACACATATACATAATTTATTAGGTATACCCATCTCATTCATGAGGAAACTCAAGGCCCAAATCCATTGCCAAAGTACAACTATTCCACGAAGGAATGAATACCCTGAAGGTAACCCCACAATGGTAAGTACCACAAATTTAATTCCACACAATAGAATAACAAAAAGGTGTCAACACTAAGGTAAGTACAACGAAGGTAACATCACAAAGGTAAGTACCACATAGGTAACGACACATAGAAAAATACCACAAAGGAATCACCATGAAGTTAAGTACCAAAAATTTATGCCACACAGAAGATTACCACAAAGGTAAAGAATCATCTCACACCTGGTATAACATCAGTACAATAGTAAAGATGGTTAAATGTAACTACTAAATCATCTTACTCTGTTAAGAGGCAGACCCTCGTAGCATCCTAAATCATCATACCCACATAAGATCCAAGATCATCAGAACCACATATTATCCTAGTACAACAGACCCATGTAGGATCCCAGAGTAGTCCCATGTAGATTCCTAAATCAGATACAAGAGTGATACTAGAACACAGATCCATGTAGGATCCCAAAACATAGACCCACATAGGTTCCCTTTCTCATGTTACAGCCAGCTACAGGGTTCTCGCTCTAACCTCGCTTGATTCTGGGAGGATCCACTCCTCAAGCCACAGGTCGATACCCCAACTACCAAGAATACCCAAGAAGAAGTATCACAAAGGACCTCAACCTAATTGGTGTCTCAATGCAACAGATTGTGCATCAATCGGATTCCTGGTCTGTATGTTATTGGCCTTTTAGTCCCAAGGGCCTGGTTGGATTCATGTTCGATCCAACCCGGCCATACCTCAAATTTATCCAAAATTCATGTGGGTTATGTCAAAAAGACCATATTGATCCAATGATTCTGACACTGTAGATGGTTTTTCAATTGAATGCTCGTAACTCAAGATATGGCTGAAAGAGAGAAAACAGTCAAAACTGGTCTGGGTCCTCTCCGACCTGGTCCGGATCGACCCGGGTCCGGACCTATGTCCGACACGACCTTCCGGCATGGCCTAGTACATGATGTTGGTACTCTTGGCTCACAGATGATTAGATGACCATCCATACTCTATGCGGAGTGGTCGCACGCCGTACCCTCACCGACGGCTGTCGGTGATCCGACTTCCACTCTATCTTTGCCACGACCTTGCGCTACAACCCAAACACACATGGCAACACGGATGCACGCCGCCACCCCCTTCACATGGTCGACCTTTCACCAGCTTCCACCCTCGCTTTGTGGTGGCCGAGGGGCCGCGACCCTTCTCCGGCGGCACGGTTGCGCCGCCGCCGTCTTCTAGGTATGCCGGAGAGCCGACCGCAGATCCGAAGCCCCACAGGTGTTGGTCACCGGCACGGTTCATCGGGTGTACCATGGTGACCCTTTCTTCATTCTGTAGAATTCCACACTAGTCTCGGGATTTCTCCATTTATTTAAAACCACCAAAATCCACAATGGTTGTTGAGAGGTCATGTCATGTTCGTTAGGCCCGAAACCTTCGCATTAGAACGGTTAGAAGAGGCTTAATTATTCTTGAATCATGAAGAACATCAAGAATGAGTATGGGGTATTAAAAATAAAAAACCCAACATTGTCATATGTTGGAGGTGTCGAGATGTATAAGATGAAGGTTTTGAAGAACGTCAGTGTTTGTTGCTTCTGAAAAGTGCTTCTGATCCAGGCTCAGGGTCGGTTCCTCGTTCTTTGTTGGAGAGTAAAATATCTTCATTCAAGAGAACGTTTCTCCACAATTCTCTTAATTTCCCTTTCCAATGAAATCCCCTAACCCAAAAAAACTGAATATCCAACTTATTAAAAATAAATCTATCAATTAATTAAAGTTGAAAACTTTTATTAATTGTAGATGGATCAATTTAATAATTGGAGAGATGAGAGGTTTTCCCCCATTAATAGTGGTTCGGGTGGTCCCTACCACCAAGAATTTAAATTGGTGGATTTCTATCTCGGTTAGTCCCCACCTCCATAATTTAAAAATAGAGGTTATAAAAATAAAATAAAATTTGTTTTTTATTTTATTTTTATTTCCACAAAAAACACAAAAAATAACTTTCACCCTTGACCTACTGCGGTCGAGGTGAAAGTATCATTAAGAGAATAACAGAACTGTGAGTTCAATGGTGACCTCAGATTTCAATTCTGAACAATGGTTCAAACATTACAAAAACTCACTCACACAGTTACTGAACGTTCTTCAAAAAAGTTCTGAAATTAATTACTGGCACACTAGGCCTCAGAATCACGCGCCGTCAATTTTCACGAACTCATAAAATTCCCATATAATTAAAAAAAATTACATGGAATTTCCGGGTCTTTTAATTCTCCCCACCTTAAGGATTTCATCCCCGAAAGCCACATCACAAAAACAAGGAAATCAAGTAGGGGTATTGAGCATGAATCAGAGCCTCTCGCTCCTATGTTCTCTCATGGAGGATCCCGTGCAGCCAACATACACGCAAATAAGGTATCAATTTACCACAAAGTACTCTCTCCTATCAATACTCAATCTCCACTGGAAGCTCTGTAAATGTAACCCCATCATCGATGTCCAACACGTCCAAGTCAATTATGTGTAAAGGGTTTTGCACGTATCTCCTCAGCTGGGATACGTGGAAGACATCAGGCACTTGGTGCAACTGAGGTGTAAGAGCTAAGCGGTACGCCACCACACCAACTCTACTAAGGGACTGAAAGGGTCTTATGAACCGTGAAGATAACTTACCTCCCCAGCCAAATATCCGCAAACCTCATCAAGGTGAGAACCGTAGAAAGGCATGGTCTCCATCCTTAAAGTCCAGGGGTCTCCGTCTGCTGTCGACATAAGAATTCTGCCTTCTCTGTGTAGAGTTCATCTGCTCTTGGATGATCTATACATTCTTTGTGGTAGCATGTACCATCTCTAGCCCCATGAGTGTTGTATCTCCTCGGTCAGTTCTGCACAAAGATGATCTACTAGGTCAGCCGTACGGAGCCTCGAATGGTGCCATCCCAATGGTGGAGTGATAGGTGTTATTGTATGCAAACACTAGAAATGGAAAGTGATCCTCCCAGTTGTGACTGAAGTTGAGGACGTAGGAAAACAACATTTCCTCAAGGTTCGGAATGCGCCACTCAGTCTGGCCATCCATCGGAGGATGGATGGCGGTGATCAAATGAAGATGCGTCCCGAAAGCCTCATGCAACCCATTCCATAGTCAGGAATTGAAACATGCTTCATAATCGGAGACAATCATCAATGGTACACCATATATCAACATAATATCCTGCACATAGAGGCGTCATAATATCTCTACTGAAACCTACTCTCTGATCGGAAGGATGTGGGCTGACTTGGTGAGTTCATCGATGATCACCTAGATTGAATCATGAACCCTAGACGTACATGGACATTCTACAAATAATTCCTAGGATATTCCATCCCATTTCCACTCTGGGACCTCTAAAGGATGCACTAAGCATGCTGTTACCTGATTCCCCACCTTCACTTGCTGACATGTGAGGCACCGAGAGATAATCTATGCCTTTTCTTTCTTCATTCCCAGCCACCAATGCTATCGTCAGAGGTCCTGGTAGATCTTAACCACTCTTGGATGTACCGATATACTGGACGTGTGGAAATCCCTCAACACTTCCCCCTGAAGAGACACAGGTACAAGGGTACGTCCTCTGAAGATGATGATGTGCTCCCTACCATCATAAAATCCATCGGGTGCCTACCCTAAGGATATCTGAACACGTAGAGCCTCGTAGTTAGTTTCCCCACACTGCGCCTCCTTGACTCGCTGAAGAAGTGGGGGAGTGACTGTATGAGATTGAAGAAAAGATTCTCCATCTCATTCCACAAATGATATCTGTAAAGCGGCCAACAGCTCCATCACCATGCCTAGAAGCTACATACCAGATCTTTTACTGAGTACATTTTCTACAATGTTCCCTTTCCCAGGTGTATAGACTATCTCGAAGATAGAGTCATGGAGGAACTCAATCCAACGTCATTGTCTCTGGTTGAGGTCCTTCTACGAGAAGATACACATGAGACTCTTGTGATCATATTAGACTGTAAAACATTTTCCCATCACGTAATGTCATCACATCTTCAAGGATAAGACCACTTCTGCGAACTCCAGGTCATGGGTAGCATAGTTCAGCTCATGTTGTCTCAACTGTAGAGAACCATACGCAATCACTTCTCGATCCTACATCAGTACACATCCGAGCCCAGTCCTTGAAGCGTCGCAGTAGACTACGTACCCAACTCCCTTTTCTAGAAGTCTCAAGATGGGGTAAGTAGTTAGTCTCTGCATGAGCTCTTGAAAACTCCACTGGTATCTCTCTGACCACATGAAATGTTTCCCCTTCATCATCAACACTGAAAAAGGTGCTGCAACTCTGGAGAAATCATGTACAAATCTCCAGTAGTATCCTATCAAAACCCGGAAACTCCATACCTCCGTCACACTCCTGGGTGTCTCCCAAGAAATTACCACCTCAATATTTTCTAGATCCACTGCAACTCCAACCTCTTAGATGACATGCCCTAGAAAGTGAACCTCTCTGATCTGGAACTAGAACATTGAGAGCTTACCATAAATCTGGTGCTCTCTGAGTGTTTCTAGAACTATCTTAAAATGATATGCATGCTCCTCCTCGTTAGCTGAGTAGATCAGAATGTTTTTGATGAAGTCTAATACAAAGTGATCAAGGTATTGCTGAAAGATCCTATTTATGATTCCAATGAACACTAATAGAGCATTTTTCATGCTGAACGACATGACCAAAAACTCATAATTGTTGTACCGACATCATAAATTTTTCTTCTGCACATCCTCATCCCGTACCATGAGCTGGTGATAACCTGATCTGAGGACTATCTTCGAGAACCACTGTGCTCCCTTCAGATGATCAAAGAGGTCATCTATCTTCAAAAGTGGGTACTTGTTCTTTAGGATCACCTGGTTCAGGTGTCTATGTTCAAAAAAATGTTTGAAGCTCCCATCCACCTTCTTGGCGAACATAATAAAAGATTCCCATGGATAAACACTAGGTCGGATGAACCCCTTCAACTCCCCTAGCTATAACCGCAGCTCATGAAGCTCCATGGGAGCTATCCGATTCATTGGTGTAGATATTGGTGACACCATGGGGTACATGTCAATGATAAAGTATACCTCTCTGTGAGGTGGTAGAACCAGAACATCATCACGAAAGACATCCGCGTACTGGTCCACCACTTTAGGATAGCTCGGACTCTCCACATCAACCGTTTTGAGGGTAAGGCTAGCCAACTGATGAGTGATCGGCTACAATCTCCTTCGGGTATGTCCATCCTATGCTGCAAAGGCTCCCTTCTCTTTGGGGAAGGTAAACCTAGTACTCACAGTGTGGGAACACCACACCTTGCACCTAATATAGTCAATCTGACAATGGAATGTAGATAACCATTTCATACCCAAGATGACTTCATAAGGCCTCGGCGCCACTACAATGAGATCCCAACTGATGCTCTCACCTCCTAGAGCAAGATCACACTACCAGCACGAGTGTGTAATAATCGAATCCTCTCTCGTAGGAGTCTCTATATGTAATGATTGAGCCAGCAGCTTTGTCGGAATCTCTGATCTCTGAACGAGTGTCGTGGAAATAAAATAATGACTGGAACCGGTGTCTCTAAGTAGTGAAACTAAGGTGGAGTAGACACAGATCATACATCATATCATCTCAGGAGTGCCATGGTCATAGGACTGAGATTCCTAGAGCTGATCTCACCCCTATCCACCTGCACCTTATTGTCAGGGTGGAACAACTGTTGGTGGTGGAGGTAACATCTCTAATCTTCTCCCATCACCAGCTGCAGGACCAGCTCCTCTACCACGTTCGATTTCTAACTGTGGACCTCCTCAGTCAAAACTCTATCTCTACCTGGGTGGTCCTTCGACCATCTATAGATCATCTGTTTGGAGGGTCGGGTAGTCACGAGCCATGTGACCTTGCCCGCCGCATGCATAACACTGTCTACTCCTCACATAAATGGCACTGTCTCTGGTTCCCCCACACAACCGACCCTATATCCTGCAGTCTTCCACCTGTTGGTCAGGTTCTCTTAGACCACTATGAGATCTATCTTCTTCCAGCTGCAGAAGTCTCTCGTACGTGATGCTCGGTGGTGGGTCTCACTGTTGGAGAGTTTTCAACAAGAAAACTCTCCACTAAGAGGGCTCTCTCAAACACCCCCGCCCGCGTAAAGATGCAGAGAGAGATCATCAAAGCCTTGATCTCCTACCTGAGTCCCTGCTTGAAGGTCCAGGCCCATATTAATGGGTCCCGCACCCTATCAGTGGAGTAACATGAGTGGTCGGTGAACCTTTCTGAGTACTGAGCCACATTCATGCGGCCCTTTTGCAGATAAAGATGATCTTGAATGCGCACTACACAAAGGGTCGCTGGGACAAACTCTGCCTGAAATAGGCTCTCAAGGTGTGAACAGAGAAGTGTCACCTTATTGTGAACCTAGAGCATCAAGCTCCACCGTCTGCCTGCTGCTTCCTGTAGAAGACTGGTGACAAGGATCACCATGGGATCCGCTGGTGTCCCTACAAGTAGGAAGACTCTCACCACGACCTCCAAACAATCCTCATCCGATAGTGGGTCTGTCTCAACCCTTAACCTAGGTGGCCTCTGGCACAGGAACTCATGCAACACGCTCAAGAAGTGTGCACCCTATGCTACTAGGGCTGGTGGCATCAGTGACCTATTGGGTAATGGTACCACTGGTGTGTCCACGTTTGCCTCTACAAATAAAGGTCCCTACACCGAGGCCATGTCACTCAGTGGGCTATCCTCGCGTACTATACCTAGAACCCTAGATGGTTGTCTCTGTGGAGGCATCTTGAAAAGAAACAGGTGTGCCATGGTTAAAAAGTTATACCTGGTGATCTTACTCAAAGATTTCACAAATAAAACATTTCAAAACACACAAGCAATCAGTGATTTCATGCACTGATTCAGAAATCAGATGTCAGGGTCCTGGTGTATGGATACATCGGTCGCCACAGCAGCACTGAATTCCCTAAAATGATAACCACACTCAGTACTCATAACACTGTTTCCGTTAAAAAGATCAGAGTATAATGTTCTACGGTAGAACTGACTCCTCTGATACCAATTTATCATGACTCGTCACCCAGGTCCCATGTCGTGACTACCCCAAGCCTTCCATCCATAGGCTAGGGGCTGGTGACTAGCACTGAATTTTGTATTCCCTAAAACCAGGAAGGCATTGACTTTTTTCATGTAAACACAATCAACCAAGCACAAAACAAGATATGAACACAAGTAAAATCTATAGAAAAAATAGTGTGTACAATAAGTAAAAGGGACCAGAATACAAGCCCAACTAGAAAGTACAAGAAAATTGGAAAGTATAAGTAAACTGAACATCTCTTGTGAACAATCTCCAATGATCCGAACCGAAGGGTAGGTATAGCTCTCGAATGGTCATCTCTGCGGTGTGCCTCATCTAAGGTCCACCTCTGAGCTACCTCCAGTCCTAGTACCCTCGTCCCCAGTCAGCACTGTTTGTCATCTGCACCAAACACAACAAGGTGAGGGCATAGCCAATGTAGGGGTGAGTATAACAATACTCAGTAGGGACCTTGAGACCCTCAAAGGGCTCACAAAATTCAGAAAGGATAAACCAAAAATCATGAAAACCATTTAAAAATATACTTAGGTATATGGCCAGAGATATATCTAATTTATCATGTATACCCATCATATTGAAGAGGAAACTCAAGGCCCAAATCCTTAGCCAGAGTACAATTGTTCCATGAAGGAAAGAATACCACAAAGGTAACAACAAAAAGGTAAGTACCGCAAAGGTAACACCACATAGAAGAATACCACAAAGGTATTACCATGAAGGTAAGTACCACAAAGGTATCACCACAAAGGTATGTACCACATAGTTAATGCCACACATAAGAATACCAAAAAGGTATCACCACGAAGGTAAGTACCAAAAACGTACACCACATTTAAGATTACCACAAAGTTAAATACTCAGATCGAACCAGGTATAAAATAGGTACTGTAGTAAAGATAATTAGATGTAACTAGTGAATCACCATACACTCTTAAGAGGAAGACCCACGTAGGATCCTAAATCATCAGACCCACTTCGTATCCTATATCATCAGACCCACATAGGATAATAGTACAATAGAACCACATAGGATCCTAGAGTAGTCAAATGAGGATTCCTAGTGTTGATCCAAGAGGGATACTGGATCATAGTCCCACATAGGATCCCAAACAACGGACTCACATAAGATCCATTTCTCATGTTACAGCCAGCTATAGGGTTACCGCACTAAGCTCCATTTATTCTGAGAGGATCCTCTCTTCAATCCACAGGTCAATACTCCAACTACCAAGAAGTCCCAATAAGAATAATCCCAAAGGACCTCCATGTAATATGGGTATCAACGCAATAGATGGTGCATCAATTTGATATCTAGTCTGTAAGTTATTGGCTTTTTAGTCCTGAGGCCCTGGTTGGATTTTCGTTCGATCCCACATGGCCGTACCCCCATATTTATCAAAAACTCAAGTGGGGTATATAAAAAGGACCATCTCGATCAAAGGTTTATGGTTCTGTAGATGGTTCGTCAAACAGATGCCCGTAACACGTGATATGGTGAAAGAGTGAAAAGAGACGAAACTGGTACGGGTTAGGTCCAACCCAGTTTGGGTCAAACCATCCTTGTCAGGGTTGATCTAGCCCTACTTGTGTCTAGCCCTAGGTCCGAGTCAGCCCACTAGGTCTGGTCTAGCCCACCGGCAAAGCTTGGACCATGGTATGGCCCGCGATGGGCATCTTTTGGTAGCAGCCCGCTTGGCTGTCAGTTGGGCTTGTGGGGTGCCGGATGGCCAACCTTCCTCCGTATAGGGCGGTATCATGCTGCGCCATCATGGGTGGCCTATATCAATCAAGTCTTACCTCCATCGTCTTTGCGACCTTGCGTCACAGACCCTGCACATTGCATTCCGCCACCACCATCACATGGCCGAACGTGCATCTACCGCCACCCTTGCTCTGCCGCGGCCGACGGGCCGCTGCCCTTCTCTAGTGGCATGGTTGCGGCACCCCCATCGTCATGGCCAACCAGAGTGCCGACCACTGCTCTCGAGCCCCACTAGAGCCGGTTGTGGGCACGGGTCACCGACGACGTTCCTCAGGTCACCGGGCACCCCCCTGGTGGCCCGTTCTTCATTCGATTGACTTCCACACTCATATAAGGACTTCATCATTGATTTAAAACCACCACAATCCACAAACGTTGTGGAGAGGTCGGTCCATGTTCATTTGGACTGAACCCTCTGTATTAGAATGGTAACAAGTGGCTTATTTGTTCTTGAATCATGAACAACGTCAAGAATGATTAAGGGGTCTTCAAAATAAAAAACCTTTCCTTGTCATTTAGTGGAGGAGTCGAGAGGTAGAATATGAAGTCCTTAAAGAACATCAGAATTTTTTGCTTCTATATAGCGCTTCCGATCCAGGATCATGGTCAATTCCACATTCTTCGTTGGAGAGGAAAATTTCATCATTGGAGAGAAAATTTCTCCACAATTTTCCCAAGATCCTTTACCAAAAAAATCCTCCAACCTAACAAAAATGAAGAGCCAAATTATTAAAAATAAGTCTATAAATTAATTAAATTTGAAACATTTAATTAATTGTAGTTGGCGCAATTTATTAATTGGAGAGTAGAATGGGTTTTCCCCCATTAAGAGAGATTGAGGTTGTCCCCACCACCATGAATTTAAATTGGTGGTTTTCTAGCTCGAGTGGTCCCCATATCTATATTTTAAAAAGAGATGTTATTAAAATAAAATAAATGTTTTTCTTTATATTATTTTTATTTCCATGAAAAACAACAAAACTAGATTTCACCCTTGACCTACTACGGTTGAGGTGAAGGTTTCTTTAAGAGAATAATGGCGATGCGAGTTCAACAGTGTCCTCAGATTTCAATTCCAAGCATCGGTTACAAAGTTACAAAAACCCATTCACATGCTTACTGAACGTACTTGAAAAAAAAATTAGAAATTAATTCCAGGAACACTGGGCCTCAGAATCACACACCATCAATTTTCACTGACTCATAAAATACCCATATAATTAAAAAAAATTACATATAATTTTTGGGTCTATACATATATATTTTTAGTACTCTACTCTAACAGTCGTGTTGGGCCATGAAGTACCAAAACAGAGATATCCCACCAACTCCCCCGCTACTCAATTGATTCTGTCTTCCAATGCAAACCATAGGTGAATCATGCCACCATCAATGATATTAAAATGGCATTCCCCTGTGTTCAAACTCGTATTGTAATGAAATGCTTACTAGCTGATCATAGACCATCAGTACTCTCTTGTTCCTTATCCGTATCAGCTATTAATATAGTAATGAATATTGATTCTATCTGACCCCACTGCAATTCCATTCCAATACCCACAATAGTCTTGATTTCTGATAGGTGCCCATATGAGTCGTACAACACTTGTATAACTGTAAAGTAATTTCCTCCCAGGGACTAGGCCACCAAAGGTGGGTACCATGCAGTAGTATGGCATTCTGAATTGTGTATCTTCCCACTACTGAGTTGTTCTATAAAAAAAGGACTCAAAGGAGTGTGTAACCCCTGCATCTCATGTGATGAGGCGAGGACATGATTCAATCCTCAATATCTCATAGAGTGGAATGTGATAGATTCCATGCATTTAGATCATCAGATACAATACATGACTTGATATATGCAATGTCATATATCACTCCGCGGGTTTATGAATTAAGAAATTCCAGAAAACTATTAGATTAGAGTATTTTGAAGGGTAGTGGGGTGGATGAGGTAGATAGTGAGGGAAAGAAAAACATCTCACTGCTAGGATACAGCAAGGTCTCAGCTCTTCCATAAGGGATCTTGATGTAGCAGTTGGAGAGGGGAACAAGAGCTCTCATTGATATTCCTTGTCTAGATTAGTCAATGGCGAGACTTGACAAAAACATCATCTCTGTTTGTTGTCACTCTATTCCTATCTATGTGATTTGGAGATGTCATGACTTCTTGAAACTCTCAATATATATATGTACTTGGTCCGTCCATCACACATACTGGTCACACTCTCTACTCTTCTCTATCCCCCATCGTGTCTTGTTTGAACTCCATATATGACCCCAGATCGAGGGCAATTTCAACCGAAGGGTAGGTATAATATTGGTAGTAGTGTTGGATCCCGAAGTTCTATTGTTTATGATAGAAAAATCATAAGAATGATGATATTTCCTTTAAACTGAAAAAGGTAGAGCAATTTTAGTGGTTTTCAGGGAAAAATAAAATGAAGTAAGGTTCTTTTGGGATATTGGAGTGGCATTGATCAAAATAGATGAGAGCCAAAATAGGTTTGCATTGAACCCAAATAGGATATTCAATTCACATATTGAAAAATGAATTTCCCATAATAATTATTGATGAATTTGAAATCCATAGAAATTATTTTGACCCATTCTCTCCCTGGCTAGGTATTCTTCCTATATAGTTATAGGAAGAGTACCTATCGATAGATGGTCATTTCCCATGAACCGTCTTGATACTTCTTTGTCGTGCGGGAATGAGTCAATTCACAAGGATATCTAACCCAATTAAACAACCCCACATATAAAACCCCCCATGATATTAAAAAGCCTCACCACTCATGAATCACACTATTATAAGAGTACTAAATGCTGAGATATTCAACTACACCACAGAAGAATGTATATATACTCATCGATAATCATAAATCGTAATGTCGTCGAGGATTAATCTCTAAAGGGAGGGGGTCACACATGAATGGGAGAATATGAACCTATATAAATCTTATATATAAATATTATATAGATGAACCAGTCAACGGCCATCAACTTATGAACCATTGGGCAGTCTAGTTTGATCGAGTACCGAATTTCACAAGATAGAGTACCCTGCAGGATACCCCACCCCATTTCTATATAGTCTATAGGGGTATGACCCTGGAATATCAACCACCCTTCCTAGTATCATGAATGTTAGAATCATCACACCAAACCCATTCCACATTGTCTGATTGGGTTTTCAAGCTCTAGATGATGAACACTATTTGAGTAGAGTACTGACAATGGTGAGCCCCCTATGAAATGACCCCAAATAGACAAAGGCTTTTTCAAAAGGCATCAGGAGTATGTGTGTTCGTTATCCCACTTGGATTATTGGATCTATTTATTGTCTTATTGGAGTAGATTAAGAACTCACTATCCTACTGGACATTCTTGTACCCCATTCACCTTCAGGGTACCCAAGTGCACATGGCTGGATTAGTGGCCAGGCATGACGGGATTTGGGTATGAGCTGCTTTTCTGACCTGGTTGAACTGACGTTCCATATTGGTAGGTACTGGGTTCCAGCTTTCCGCTTCCATTCTCTTAATAGATAGAATAGACTTTACTACTTTCACTTCATGCTATCCCCTTTTCTATTTGAACGTAGGCATTTCCATTTCCTTCCTCGCTAATCCCATTCTAGTGATGGTGTGCTCATTATTTTTCTAGGAAATTGTGCTTCCAGTGGGAAAGTTGGGTGAAACTTCAGTACTATACTATAATAGTCCTCCCTTATGGTATATCAAGGAAATGGTATAATATAGGTAGTAGAGCATCCCACCCCAATGGCACCAAGAGCCATACATAGCAGAAGGATTGGTGGGGTAGACTCATAGTCTACTACCTATATTATACCAAGAAATGTACCATTTCCCCATTGAGCTCGAATGCAAGGGGGATCAAAAGATCGTTCATCCCGGTGTACGCAACTAGCAGATTTATTGTATCATTTTCTCTTAGGAAATATAAATACGTACCATTATCTACTACACTCAGTTTCATAGCCCCGTTTCCTATTCAATCATCACCCCCTTTCAAATTTCAATAAAAACTTCAATATAGCATGGTACATAATATGTTAATGTTCCATCATTTTTTGTTTTATTCCCCTCAGTACTCCACTCTAATAGTACTACTACCTACGTTATACTGATTCATTCCCACCATTACTAATATATATTGACCAAGGACTTGTGACCACTTTCACATGCACTCTTCTATATAGTGTATGTCTTCTGGCCTGTCTGAAGGGGGAAGATTCCAATAGGATGATGACTTGGTAGTATTTCTTTGTAGAAGTCGGCATATAGGAGTGAACACTAGGTGTGGAAGTTGTTATAGGTAAATTAATGATCGACATGGACCAAACGGTACAAACCACTTTGTACTGTATGTTTTCCCCTAATAAGAGTAGCCTGCCTTATCTAACTAGACCTTGGTGGACATGGGATACATTCAGTATCTGACTATCTAGATTATAAGGATGGAGGACCTGGACCTTCCAACCACTATGTTCGAAGACTATAAATCATTGTTGTCCATCCAGTTGTTTCCCTTTTTCTTTGAGGTTTATTTGAACTCGAATTAGGAGATCTTGTGCCGAGGGTCTGGGACTGGGCATGTTAGAGGAATTTTTTGTTCACCAGGAAGTCTATAATCAAAATCCTGTGCGCCTACCTTGTTGGTGTAGGTTCCCATATGTCGCTCTCACAACTACCCCCTTTATATATAGTCGACTATTTTTTTTTTCGGTCAATCACCTCCGAACAGATTTGATTCTAAACTCCACATAAGTACATTACATATCACATATGACTACTGATGACACCATTATTCAATTTTTAATGTGGATGGTTGATTTCCTTGGGCCAGGGTCATCATGGAAGATAGTTTTACTCTCTAGTGTGTCAGTAATACCATTATGTGGTTGGAAAACATAGTGCAATGTGGGTTTGAAGGTTAATTTTTACATCAACCTCTTGATGTAGCCTGTTTGGGGAGCTAAATATTCCTTATTAACTGAATATTCATCATTGATCTAATTTATCCCTAGTTTTGACTCTCCTTTGATATTAAGGTAGGCTATGTACAGTTTTAGGGACATTTCTAATCAAGTTATAAACACTTCGTATTCAACCTCGTTATTTATGAAGCCTTCGAATAGTTAGAAAAATTAGGCAATAACCGATACGTTTGGGGAGACAAATAAATTCCCTATACCAACCCAATTGAGCTTTGGGTTCCCAATTATATTATCAATAAGACTCTGCAAGGTTCCATAAAAGTATGTATCCCACGTTCGGGGAGATTCATGTACAAAAAATACATCTTCATTGGGGAGGTCGGTGTCATTAGGTGTATTTTCTTGGGAAGGGTGTGCTGTGAGGAAATCATAAAGGGATTTGTATTTCACTAACTTTTGTGACACAAATTGGATGTCATATTGCTGACTAATGTCTTACCATCGATCCAAGTGCTCAATCAACTCATGGAAACCATGGATGTACTTTAGTGGGTCAATATGAGAAACCTGGTGGACCTCATGGTGATTCATGTAATGCCTAATTTTTCAACTATAATGATGATTGTAGGATAGATCTTTTGATCATCAAAATATCTGGTCTCCGTACCTTGAATGGTACAACTAAGGTAGAAGAGAATATTATCACTTCCCACATCATTTTTCTATTTGATAAGGGAAACCCATGAACATTCCATAGTGTACAAATATATGATGAGTGGCCTCCCATCCATCAGAGACAACAAAACTGGTGGTTGCATAAAATAATTTTTGGGGATTTCAAAGGATTTCTGATAATCATCATCCTATTGGTAGGAGGATCACTTCTTCATTAACCTATCAAAGGGGAGAGCCTTACAGGATAGGATGTCTTTTAATCAGCAAATGCTGGCAAGGTTCCCTTGGAGTTCTCTTAGTTCTTTCAGGTTCATGGGGGTGACATTTCCAAAATAGCACTAGTATTCTCTGGGTCAACATCAATTTCGCAGTGGAATGCCACAAAGCCAAGGAACTTACCTAAAATTTACATGAGGGTACATTTTTGTGGATTCATATTTAGAATTTTCTATCACATATTGTCAAAGATTTCTTGGATATCCATGAAGTGATCGCATCATTTTCTGGATTTAATGGATATGTCATTGACATAAAACTAAACTATCCTTCCTAATAATTGATAAAAGATGTGATGCATGGTGCACTGATATGTGGTGCGTACATTTATTAATCCAAAGGTCAGGAAATTATAGCATAATATCCCTTGAGGTTATTTGAATGTAGTGGATTATTCATCCTCATGGGCTATCTTGATTTGATTGTTCCCTGAGTGACATCCATGAAGAAAAGGGTCTGGAAGATAGTAGTTTCATCGATCTAGAGTTATGTGATCGGTAATGGAAAGTTGTCCTTTGTGAATGCCGATTAGGGTCTTTGATGTCAATGAAGATAATAATCTGTTAATTTTTTCAGACAAGGATGATGTTGATAAGATATATTGGGTATTTCAATTCTTAGAAAATGTTTAATTTGACCAACCTATTGAAATCAACCTCTACATTTGTGGGGTGGGATGGGTGCATCTTCTCAGGTATTTCCATGAAGCCCGAATTCCCATCGAGTAGTCTGAGATGGTGCATATCAATATCTAGATTCAATATGTGCATTTTTGTGTATTTCTAGGTAACCAAATATCAGTGCTACTTCAGAAATGAAATGTATATCTCTTGGTGTTCAAGATACATGACATAACTAATCAGGGTAGGTCACGAGTCTTCTTCTGTCCCCATATATAACTTCATGATATTGTCTACGGTGGTAGAGATGTCTTCCTCAAATGATGGAGATGAATTTATGAGATCATCATCCTTAATTTTAGAGTCTTCAGATATGTATTTAGGTAAAGATTGTAGTTCAGGGACATCTCTGTCAATATCATAGTGAAGGAGGCTATTAGAAGAGATATCACCCTCCCCTACTATATTGGTTGTTGCAGAGAGATGCTGGAGATCATTTTTGATGAGGAGAATAGAGGTTTGGACCTATTTGGTAAGATCTTCTACTTCAACCATGTTTATGGGGAGAACATAGTCATCATCGAGGATACTTTAGGGATTCATAGTGTTGTTCCCTAAGACATTAGTAGCTGCAACCTATATATCATCATCCGACATTGGGTTTTACCTTCCATCATATAGAAATATACTTCAACATAAGTGGCTCTATAAGTCTAAAAGGAGGAGCTGTCACCCTATAGTATGCCAACTATTCTATTGATGGGGTATATTAGAAATTGATGGAATATTGATTGTATTATGGCATGGAAATGGAACTAGGGACTTCCAATTAAGACATTATTTGTGTTATCATGCTGGATAACCATAAACTTGGCATCATATGGGAGCTCCCAAATTGGGCTTTGAGATAGATACTCCCTAGGTGTCTCTGCTAATGATTTTCATATCCATGGATAGTCAGCATTGTATGGAATAAGTACCAATATCTATACCATAATATTTGAAGGGTCTGTATTGGGATAAGACATATCCTTAATCAGTTATTAATAAACACCATTTTGATATTGGCATTATTGAGCCCACATGAAATGTATAAGGGTTTGATGTACCCCAAGATGGACTCATTATAATCATTAATAGTGAATGAAATGCTGACATGATAGGGAATAGTATCTACTAAATATAAATCAGTGGTAGTGATTTCTAACTCAAATTCGAATGGGAACTAAAGGGACTTATTAAGTTCCTCCGTGAGTTCTTTTGACCGATGGGGCGAATCCATGATCGAGAGCTTGGTTGGAACCACAACTAACTATTTCAGAGCATCATTGTTTTTTGCTCGACGTCGGTGCTTCTTGATGTGGGGATGATCTTGGAAAAGTGTTTAATGATATAGAGAATCTGAGTTAGGTGGCTCTAGTGCTTCTGCTAAGGATGAGTGGGGATCTACTGCCAGTAGTTTAGGTTTCACTAATCATCCCTATTTTCCTAGTTTGATCATATTGGACCCCAACTAGGTGGTCAAGAAAGATAATTGGATGTGCAAACTACTAAATTGATATGAGGAACCTCCTCGCCTCCTTTGGGACTATTGGATTTATTGTCCACGAGTATTAGATGAACATATTTCATCTACGGGGACATGAACGAAATATTGAGACTGACCACATACATGTGGCACCCTATACCCTCAATTCTAAAACATGTGTCCTCATGTTCTTTGTTTATTTATGGGAAAACAATTGTCAGGGGAATAATCATCTTCAAATATGGGGGTTTTCAACTCTATTATGTTGATAGAATGAAATATGATCTCTTAGTCTGATGATTGTTTGGTTTGGTGTGGAATTTCTTGTGCTACGAATGTCATAGGGAAGAAATCAATGAGGGTTAATTCCTACATTGGATGAGAATATGACTCTTAGTCTTCTAATTTATTCCACTACTGGTGGACTTTCCTACCAT
This sequence comes from Viscum album, assembly GCA_963277665.1. Classification (NCBI taxonomy): domain Eukaryota; kingdom Viridiplantae; phylum Streptophyta; class Magnoliopsida; order Santalales; family Viscaceae; genus Viscum; species Viscum album. Next base: position 368,397,428 of record OY728166.1, read on the forward strand.
TGGGAGAAGCATCTCATGCGTCTTTCTTAGGTGGTGGAGATACTACTGGAATACACAACTGTGATCTTAGAGAGGCATGGAATCAATCAACTATCATATGCACTATCTAGTTGTCAAATTTTCATGCACGTCTTTTCTGGACCTCTGACCAATCATCCTCTACTTTTGGTTGGACCATGGTTATGCATGAAACTGGATCTGGGGAATTATCCAACATTACTTTTCTAGAATCGATCATTCCTAGAAAGATTTATTTGAATAAGAAACAATTATAGTTATTAAGACACAACCTTCTATCAAAAGGGCGGTAATCAAATCTGTCAGTGACGTTGAGCTCATCGGGCATCCTAGAATGAGGAAGTGTAAGAAGGTTATTTTCAATTGATACTAACAAATAACTGAGAACCTACTCATTTAGGAAGGATTACAACTTATTCATATGTTCATATAAACCCAAGTGACCTATTTTTCTTTTTGCATCAGGTTGAGGGTGATTTTACAGTTTTTTCCACTCGATAGGAGGTTCTTGGTGGTTTAGATCCTTCTTTGGAATTTGGAAAGGTTTCACTATTGTCTTAATAGGGATAGTTTTAGATTCTGTTCTTGCTAGCCTTTTTCCCTATTCCAAAAACATGATTGGATATTTGGATTCGGTCCTTGGAATAGACTCTTCAAGGTGTTGTGTACTTTTGGAATATTCCTATAATACACCAACATATTTCTCTAGAATCAGAGTTTTTTTCAAAACATCAAAATTATTTTTTTTCATTGAGTTCCTGGAGATTCCCTTGAGAGAGAGAGAGATATGTTGATAGAATAGATCAAATCCTTCCCCATTTCTATAAAATCAGTCACCCAATAATTTTTTTTATTGTTTTCATGTTTTCTGGCCGAAGATCATTTTCATCAACAGAGTATAACTAAATTAGTAAGGGAATTGATGACGAAGGTATTCCCATCCAATCATAGATCCTGCTGGCAGACTGCTATACTAAATGAAGGCTAACCCTACAAGATTATATATAAAACACCTAATCGTGGTTGCCTCTTGTTGATCTCAGGGGCCCATCATGGGTCTTCAATGGGACACAAAGTGTGTGAGATGTGGTTTAGGATCGCCTGTACTCCCAAAGGTAGAAAAGTTTGGATTTACAAAGTGGTTGGAGGTGGAGTATCATCCACCCATTCAGAATATGGATTCCATTAAAGTTTCATAGGTTCCTGTCTCCACTCCATGGATTCCATTCAAGTAGTCAGGTCCTCATTGATATCTAAGAGCATCGGGGGAACTACTACCTGGACCATCTTCCACCCATGGGATGTTGGATAGTGTTTATGTCGTGTCCTTATTTTTATCTCTTATGGATTTAAAATTATTCCTAGTAATGAACTATTATCTATGAGGGGAAGAGGCTATTTCCATAATGGAGGGAATTCACATTCATTTTCGTCTTCCTCATCCATGTGGTCTGGTTTTAAATACTCAGAGAAAATTTGATATTCATAAGATTCCCTAGATATTGGATCTTCTAGAGGAGGGACAACATTTGATTCTATTTTGAAAAAAATACCCCTTGGTAATATTTTCCCTCCCTAAGTAACTCGTCATTGAGTTTTCAAAGAGATTTTATTTTACTCTCATATTGTGATAATCGATCCTCTGAGGAAGGAACCTCTCTCCTCCAATGAGGCGATTGAGATGTGTTTTTACCCTACCCCTTAGTGGCATTTCGTTATGGAGGTGGCGACCCAATAATAATAATTTCTATTTTTTGGATCAATCTATGGTTCATTGTGAATGAAAACTCATTTGGTGTAATCAAGTCACCCTTATCTATAGGTATTTATCTGTGTCAAGACCTACTATATTAATGTCGTGATCAGTATCAACCATGTTGACAGTGAAGAAAATCATACAGTCATTTCGTGTAGTGGTTTTCAAACCATTTCATTCAATTTAATAGGATTATTCTTCCCTGCATCTATCAGAGTTAGTATTCAATCCCTTGGACTTATTGGGTATTTTTTTCATGTGACCCCAATGGGGCTTAACTGTCCTCACTACGTGTTCCTTTAACTTTGTTTTTTAAATAGTGATCCTGAGGGAGTTCCCAGTCTGGGCTGCCGAATAGTCCCCAACCACAAGATTTGTGTCTTGCAGTAGGTGGGATATTGATCATTGATTCATTTTTCCAAACTCAAAGAAGATAATTCCCTCTACAATGGTAATGATGTTTTAAATTCAACCATCCTTATGGGGTGGGGTCATTCAAGGCCATCGTTGGAACTGATTGGTAAAATTTTTGAAGATCCAATGGCTCTAGTCAGGGATTTGAAGACATCTGAGACAAAAATGAAGATATAAACAACCCCGTCCCTATGTGGTGGGGTTGTTATAGGATCAATGATGATGTTTCTAGGGTCCTCTTAGGGGATTATGAACTCAGGTATGGTGATAAATATATAAATTCCCCTATCCCATTAGGATGGTGTTCACTTATAGGTGTTGTTAATGCATCCCAAATCATCTCAAAAATTGATGATGTGAGAGGTGTAGAAGGTGGTAGATATTATCCCAGCCCACCAGGCTCGGTCTGATCCTAGATGGCTGATACCATAGTTAAAATAGAGACCTTCTTGATATTCCACAATTGTGATTGTGTATGATTTGGGTTTGATTTTGACCCATGATGAGTATCATTTCTCACAGGAAGATGTCTGGGTGGTCGCAACTTCAGTCTCAATGTTTTAAAAGTCTTCTTATTGTTTAGAGTGGCCTTTTTTTAAGTCATTTTGGCTGTCCTTTTTCTCTATCTGTAATGTCTGGGAACTGTTAGAATAGAGGAATTCTGTTTTATTGACCAATTCACCTAATTGTTTCCCAATCCCTTGATCTCTATAGAGGCTATAACATTGAAAGATGTAATATATTAAGGGCCCTTTTTTTCCAAGGTATTGTAAAATTATAAAACTCCATATTGTTCACATCATTGAATTTGTATTCCTAACATAACATCGGAGATCAGATACTAAATTTTGTGATGTAATGGCGACAAGCGTGTTGCAGGTTTATGATGTAATTTTTCAGTATCAAATCTCAGGCCATGGAGATAGAAGCTAGGTTGAGTGTGCAACAAATTATCTTGTTTGTTTGAAGGTGAAAAACTTATCTAGGTTAAGGAAGATATGGATCCTTCAATTTTTGATGAGTATCCCACACATTCTAGCATAGATAAGGATTACACACCTTTTCAAGCTCATTTGGGATCTCATTGTTGGAAGTAGCCAGGGGTCAGAACATGACGAAGAGGTTGTTTCAAGATAACTCTCTCCTTATGCCAATGTCAGCCTCCTCATCATCAGACATACATGAATGCACTCAATAAGACCATATAATATGGATATGATGGTCTCCTATGAATGGGAATGGAGTGTTACTAGACGGTGATGGGGAATCATATACGGTTGACCTCATTATATTGATCACCTCACTACACGATGGTTTCAGTGTTTGGTTCACCTCCGTATACAGAGGTGTCTGGATAAAGAATTATTGACTTTACTGGGGTAGATATCATCATGGGGAGGTTGAACATAGTTGATGTTAGAAGCATAATCACTACGATCCATCTTCAAACTACTATGAAGAGGAAACTTTTGGTAATGAATTTCTCTTACTTCCACATTGATAGATGATTTGATGGACCATTGCAGAATTGATAATGTTACTCGATATACCCCATGGACACTAGCAATGAAAAAATTACTGGTTTGGGCCATGTTCTACGTAGTGGTTGGAATATGATGACCTTCATTTTGTACATTTTAAGGGGTATGCGCCTTCAATACGACAATTTTTAGAACTTGTATATAACTATTTGGTGTTGTGGGAGTATGATATCTCTATTGGGAAGCTATTGGAATATTTCGATAAGATGTATCATTATTGATAAGGATACGAGCTCATCCTGATGCATGTTCCATTATCACATGGTGAGCCTCAGTCAATATGGGGGTATGAGCCTGATCTTGAGCCTTTGGGGTATGATGTTGGTATTTCTTGGTCGGAATATGAGCCATCACTGAGGCATGTGTCACTATCACCTTGTTAGCCCTGATTGGATCTTGAATATGAGTCTTGTATAAATATGCATTCCAAATCAGAATAAGTTGACAGACCTCCAGAATGGGAGATAGAATATGAGCCTTCCCCTATTTTTCGGTAGAATGAGTTTAGTACAGTCAATTTTCAGTATAATTAGATATATTATCATGAATTTGATGATATAATAGAATTTTATGGATGGATCCACTGATAAAAATTTATGCTTGTCTTGATGTTTGTTCTATTCCCACTTGGCCATCCTCAGACAGAATATGGAAATGCACCCAATCTCGGGCCATTGTATTATACAACAAGACTTCAATGATCGGAATTTACCTGTATCCCGAGGCATGTGCTGATCTCACCTGGTTGGCCTCATCTGGAATATGGATCTGATCTCGATCTGATGCCATACCCTTCATCGGAATATTCTTACAATCCTCTCATGTGGGTGTTTGATTTTGAACATTCTCCGAAACAACCACTTGTTCATGGTGATTAGAGTGTTGTGTTATCATGGTTGTAGGGATATGAGTATGCAATTATTACTTAATATTTAATAGTGGAAGAATATATTGGTGGAGTTATTTAGAAATTTTTTAAATGTATTGTAACTTTAGTAAAGAATGTGCGGGGATATGAGCCTATTCATTTTTTATCTCCATAATGAACTAGAAAATATATTCTATTAAAGCAGGGATATGTTACCACTTCTTTTATCCTTATTCCATCAAATTATGTTTATGGTATTTTTATATGGGGGTAGGAATATGATCCTCCCCCATGCTTTGTGTGGGAATATGTATGCATACCTGTTCAGAGAGGGCTGGTATATAAGCCTACTGGTTGGTCCCTACCTAATTATGTAGAGAATCATCATTGATGGGAGTAGGGATATGTTCCCTCTCATAGATATCTGACACCTTTATACTTTTATGTGTTTTCCATACAATACATGCATGGGTTTTACAAGTTTCTATATATCAGGTGGTATGATCAGTAGGTGACATGGGGTTCTAGTGGGATTGTTTCGGCAATGGTGGTTATAAAGACCCCTCATGGGAAGCTCTTGAACCTGAAGGGAGCCATATTAGGATTCTTGGCCCACCTTCCACATATATGGAAGGTTCCACTTATCGTGCTCCATTGATAGGATCCTGAAGTTGTTGGTTGTAGTGATTAGAGACATAGGATTAGTAGCATCCTTTCTTGGTTGATGCGGCCTCTCTATCTATCATGTCTAGAAGAATTCATGAGTGTCCACCATGGTTGGGATTATACAATAATTTTGGTACTCACAATCAATTGTATTGTCTACCTAACGTTGGAGTTTTATTGTAGGTGAGACTTTTTTACAACCTTGAAAAGTTGGAAAATAGAGTGATTTTCAATAGTGGATGCTTGATGATGATGACATCATCTCGAATTGGGCTGTTGAAGTAGTATCAATGATTATAAAATAATAATAAGGTTACCAATTAGTGCAGTATCATAGGAATAATATGGTATATTAGATATTCATGCTTAACTCATTTTTTCTATTCTTTTATATTTTTCTATTCCAGTAATTAAGAATTATTAAAATTAGATGGAATTATAAGAACCCTAGATACATTGGATCATTTCTATGATTATGCGGTAGTTATTTATTTTTTTGTATAGGGTTTTCAAGAAACATTATCCTGACACATTAAAACCCACTCATTTTTTCATTAGAGAGCTTCACATCGGGTTCACATTTTTTTTCTTTGGGAGTTGTGGAATTGAATGGGTTTCACTTGTCACGTTACCATTGTCACTTTTGCATAAAACCCCCAATTATTCCCCCATCCTTAGATGTGTAAAGATCTTATTTCCAAATTCCAGCAGTCATCTAGGTTTTCAGTCCCAATGAATCTTAGGTACTCGTATTGGTTGAGATGATGGAGGTCAGTCTCATCACACACTTTGGAGGGGGGGATTTGTTTCCTAATCCTGGATTCTATTATAGATTTAAGATATGATCATGAATCTCTTCCAAATCTCGATTCTAGACCGGTTACCCAAAAAAACTATTATGGGTTAATTTTTTTCATAGGTGATAAGACTTGGGCTTCTTTAGTGAATCCATCTATATGTATTTGAGGTTCTTCATCACTCTCAAGTAATATGAGGTAGATTATATGGTGAAGTCATATAACTAAGTGCATTAGAACATGTTCCCATATATGGTGGGGATCAATATTTTGAATATAGGATTGAGGCTTTATGAGGTATCCAACATGTCTTTATTATCGCAAGAATCAAAACCCTTGTAGTTCATTTAACCCGTGTAGTTTAACATCATGTAGAATAACATATATGGGTTCCCTAGTACAACATCAACCTTAGGTCCCATATAAATATTATATGTATTCCAAATATAGCGATACTTATTGTGGTCATTATTCAATCCCTCAGGATGTATATATATTGGAGTTTCTTGAGTCATTATATAGACTTTAGGTATAGATTACATGATTATAGAAACTCCCTAATCTCAAATGATACATGCTCAGTGTGAGAAGAAATTGATATAAAGTAAAAAAAGAATTTTTCTTTGAGTAAGGGAAATAGATGACTGGATCACCTTGAATGAACAATATGATGCTCAAATCACATAGAGAGGTAGCATAAGTATCCTGAGTATGGAACGAATTAGATTCATCATAGTTCTCTTTATTTCAGGGCATACACAAAGAGTTTTTCATGGATGATGGAGATTTATGATTCTAGTGATGTGTTCGTTGAATCCCTGTAATCCCACGTGATCCATACTCAGGGTGATAAATAAGGGTGAGAAAATGATCTACCTCATGGTGTATGGGCATGGGGCATTTATATTGGAATAATCTTTGGGGTGATTGCTATAGAGATCATGAATTTGGGATGTTTCCTATGTATCCTGGTAATGTTAGGAATAAAATTTCTCAGTGTCAATTTTATGTGGTGTCTTACACAATGAGGTTCCCATATACCATTGTAGGTGTTCAATAGAAAAGATTATATTACCATTAAAACACCCAAAGCACATGTGATTCATTCTCATCTATGAGAAACAAGGGATAGAAAGTAATCAATGAAATTTCTTTGGACAAGGGACACATATTATAGTCCCTCAATGGGTGATTAATATGGAGATTAGACCTCCTAGAGAGGTGGCCAGTGTAATATGGATAAGATATAAATCCTAGTCATCATAGTTCCCATTATGTCAAGGATTACAAACTAATGCTCTCATATTGATCCGGAATTACATGCTGAGGACATACAACATTCTCAAATCATGGGATTCCATAGTGATATAGTGTTCTTGTCTGAAAGACATCCCAAGACCCATTTTTAAAATCCTAGGGGTTATCATATGAATATGATTGAAATGTGTTGTTGGTGTCATGGGATTCAGGGTGGCATAGCCTATGAGGTGTCATGTGTCTTGGCCGACATGTATGGAGGGCATCACGAGTCTTAGCTGACATAAGTAGAGGGTGTCACAGGGGATTTGTTGTCATTATGGATTCTTCTGTAAGACTTAGTTGATGTGATAAGGCATCATTATATGTGCTAGGTGATGTGTCTGGAGGGTGTCACAAGTCCTAGTTGATAAACCTAGAGGGTTCAGAAGATCGAATTAGCACCTGTGGGGGAACTGTAAGATTTGTCCTGAAAATTCTGGAGGACACCACACTTTCTATATGATATGCCTAAGGGGTGTCACAAAATCTGGGCAACATTCCCTAGTGGTATCCCATGAATTCATATGACTCATAAAAATTTCACGAGGGGAAATGAGAATGTATTCTGTTTAATCCTTCTACCTATGATCATGGTTCTAACCATTATATTATAAATTCATTTGTTTTGTTCAGTGTCAGTTTCCTTGAGTCTCATGTGATTTGGAGGACATGTGTTATTTTTTTGAATGTCACTAAGAAGTCCTTAATTTGATATATGAGGGATCAAACAAATATATTTATGTCCAGTTCATTACTACTCCTGCTTCCTTCAAGTTTATTATATGACGGAAACATAACTAGTCATGTGACCAGTTCCCCCAAGAAGTAGGTAGAAGTTGAGAGCCAAATATTGTAGAGCCTGGGTTTCTGGTTGATAAAAAATCCAACCCTTTCATTGTGTTGTAGTGGGGAATAAATAGGCATCACCACCCCTGATACCCGTCAGTTTGTGTGGCATATCTAGCGCAAGTCCAGGCTAGAGTCAGTGAAGGGGAATGGCTCCACACGTTTTCTTGAGTCTCTTCTAGGGACTGGTTCAAGCGCATCACCTAGGTTTCAGAGATCATGGGACTCCTTCAACAATAGTTCCTTTATAATATTATTGTTTATCATCGATGAGTTTTTTTATCATGCGATTGTGTCGATGGACGTCCATGTTGGTATGCTGAAATTTCTAAGGGCCTTCACAAGATTCAAATTCATGTGGGAAGACAGTCACAAGTCCTTCGGTGACTTATACATGGGTAACACTAGATATTGATGTTTGTGCACTGTTCATATCACATGACTTTCAGAAATTGTAGATTCCTCTTGCCTCCCCTTTTAATCCACTTTATTCAATGTAACAATGGTTTGGATTCTTGTGAGATTTCATGTGTATTGTCAAGGGAATTTCTTCTATTTTTTGGAGATTCTTCACATAAACAATATGGGTCACATGGGGGTGAATGAGTATTCCATGTTCTGAAGAAAAATATGAAAATACAAAGGGATTATATGAGAAAAGTCGGGCATGTTGACGAGGGATCATAGTGACTTATAGGTCGTTAGGGGAATGTCACATGTCTTTCAATGATGGAAAACCCCTCTCTCCTTGTCCCTTTTTGTCTTTATTATTTTATTTTACAAAGGTCATGGATCATGTGAGTTGGCATGAGTAATATCTATATTTTTTACTTTATTTTTGTATGATGTATCTTTTGACCAATATGGGTCATATGGAGAGTGTGAATATCTGTAGTGGATAGGTCTATCTACAAGCCCTTAGAGCCCCATGATGTTTCCTAGACATTTATGAGGAATTCCATGTGGTGAGGTTGAAAAACTAGAAGGTTTTTTTCTTGGTGAGGAGGATATGTCACTGATGTCTTGTAGTATCTCAGGGATAACTCGGGATGCATATTTCATGTCTTGGAGTGAAAACAGTCCCCTCTCACCTCCATCCATTTTTCTCCTTTGTTTTATGTGGTGAAGGCATGGAGGTCATGCAGGATTTTTTAAATATCTACAAGGGATTTTAATCTCCCTAAATTTGATATGGATCATGAGCTTCATGGACAATGTGGGTATCTTCATTTATAGTTCCATCCCTAATTATTCTAAAAGAATTTTGGATGGGTTTTCAAGCACATTGTAATGAAAAACCACGCAACATGGGGATTCTTGTTCATTTACCATTGGGGACTTCACAAGATAATGAAGGTTTATTGAAGAGGGCTCTATAGGACTAGACGTAGCTGATGCACCATTCATGGAGATTTCAAGTGACATTGAAATGGCCACATGATCACAAGTATCTCACAAGCTTCACGAATCTTCATGAATCCCATTATTCCTTTCATTCATTGGGGATAATAATACCCATATTCATGTATTTCCCCATTTTTTGATTTTTTTTGTGCTTATTTGGATAGAATTAACAATGAGTTTGATCGAAAATTGGACAAAATAATAGAATATTTACAATTATATTAAAATAATCAATATCCTAGATTCAATGTGAAATAATTTCACCAATTGGATAACTTAGACATTTTTAAAATTGATTACTAACAATATAAACATTTGATATTATTTCAGAAAATGAAAATTATATAAATAAATAAATAAAATTGTTATAAATAAAATTATTAATTATTGTTGGAGATATAAATTATTTCGAAAAAATTATGTAATACTAGAAGTGGAATAAATATTATAGTAAAATAAGAAAAAATCTTATAGGATTGAATGGTTATTGGTATTTTGAAGGCATTACTTTTTATTTACCCAATAATAAGAACAGTGAGTTTGACATTAAAAAAAAGGAAATGTGATCAATTACTTTATTGATCATATGAAGTAATATTTAAAAAAACTCAAATTAGTAGAATAATATTTTAAACAAAATAATCCTTCCAATATGTATAAAATTAATATATCTCATAGTATTTTTTCATTAAAATATTCTCAATAGATTACTCCAAATTTTAAAACATAGAATTAAAAATTTTAACATTCAATACATCCTCTATGAAACAAATTCATTGTTATTATGGGTGTTGTGGAAAATTTGTCAATAAATCCATCATGTATTAATCCAAAAATTATCTTTATATAGGGAGGAATGATTTCATATTTAATGTATGATTCAATAAAAATCTAAAATATTATCAGCTGTAATATGTGTGGTATATCATTGATGTGAATAATTTTTTTATCTCAATGAAACTTGTAGAATATGTGATCAATAAATAAATGTCATTGACAAGGGTATCAAAATATTTGATTCTCAACTGATTAATGTGGAGAAACATATAAAATCCAAATCATATTATTATTATTATTATCATTATCATTATTATAGAAAATATGAAATAAATATATATTTTTCATTTAAATCATTAAATTATTAGAATGGATATATTATTCACAATGGTTTCTCATAACATGTGTAAGTGATCAAAGAATCCAAAATTTGTTGAGATGTTTTTTTATGATCTATTAAATTTATAAATTTTTTTTTTAAGGGTAAAAGGCATTTTATTGATAAGAAAAAAAGTTACAAGAGGCGGAAGGATGGAATTCTTTTACAATCTCTATCAAGCAAAGATGAGAACTCCGCAGGTAAAGAGGTCAGCCAAGTCAAGGACTGATGAATGCCTTTGTTGGCAAGAGCATCTGCAACATAGTTCGCTTCCCGATAGGTGTGAGTGGCTATGTAGTCTATCCCTTGGAGAGCGTTGAGACAATTCGTCCAAAGAGAGGTGAGAGACCAAGCCAGATGAAGGGTACCGTTCCAGATGGCCCGAATGATAGTAGTAGAGTCACTTTCAATCCAGAGTTTTTTCCAGCCTCTTTGAAGGGCAAAATCAACGGCGTGAATGACACCCAGCATTTCAGCTTCCAGGGAAGAGGAATGGGCACAGCCAGCGTAGAAGCATCCCTGACAAAGACCAGCCGAGTCGCGAAATATAGCACCACAACCAGCCGGGCCTGGATTACCCTTGGAGGCACCGTCAACATTCACTTTGATCCAACCTGACATCGGTGATTGCCAGAAAACTTCGAAAGATCGTTTGGTTCGAGGATAGACGCCGGGCACACGAAGGTGACGAAGGATCTCAAAATCGCCCACTGAATTGGTGCAACATTCTTTTTGAATTGACGCCGCTTCATGTATCGCAATAAGAATTCGAGATTTACCTGCAATTAAACTAAATGAGCGCTTATTATGCATAATGTCATTTCTAGCATACCAGATCACATGAAGCAGTTCTGCCACCGCCGTAAGCAGCAGATTTTTAACCTGAGGAGAGAAAACATAACTAGTGCACTTGTTAAGGAATAAAGAAATAGTATCAGAAAAGGACCATCTGCAATTAAAAAGGTCAAAAACATAATTCCATAAAGCAGAAGCCGTCGCACACGACAAAAAAAGGTGATTCGCATCTTCCCTGTGTTGATTACACAAGCGACAAATGGAGCAAAGTTGAATGCTAAAGGATTGTAGACAAGCTTCAGTGGGTAATCTATTATGGGCAATTCACCAAATGAGATTAAGTCTAGAGGGTTTGATCCACGGCTTATCAAAATGGCTCACCCAGTGTAGAATAGAATCACTTTCAGAAAAGTAATTTTGATAGAAGTTTTTGGAGTCAAGAATGCCATTCGGGGCAGGTTCCCAAACAAGGAAATCACCAATAGGAGAAAAGTGATGCTCATCAATGATCTGCGCAATATTGTCAGGGAGAGCATGTCTGTGATATTGTAAGACATCCCTTATGGAAAGGTTATAGTCATTGGGGGTGATATTAGGTGGTAGCAGTGATATCAGAGGGTTACCACACCATTTATCACACCAAAAATTAATGGATGAATCAGCACTAACCATCCATCTAGAATTCTCCATGATCTTCTGAAACGAGTCTCTAATCGAGGGCCAGATTGAAGAATTAACATATTTGAGCTTCCCACTTAAGAGCTTGGTGCGGAATCTATGGTTCAAGAAATCAGAAGCTTTGGAATTACCATTGATAATGCGCCAAGTGAGACGGGCTTGGAGAGCATTATTGAACATCCTTAAATTTTTTATACCAATGCCACCTTTGTCTAGGGGTTTGCAACAGGTTTTCCAGGGAATAGTGACAAGTTTTCTGTCAAGAATACTACCTGTCCATATGAAGTTTTTGATGTAGGTATTGATCCTTTTGATGGTACTGGCGGGCCATTTGTAAATCATCATAGTGTAAACCATCTTGGAAACAATGGTCGATTTGACCAGGCAGATCCTGCCAGCCATAGAGAGGGATCTTCCTTTCCAGGTAGAGAGTTGGTTTACAATTTGTTCAGTAATATTAGTGAAATAGCTTGCCTTAGGTCGACCCCAAAAAATTGGGACACCTAAATAAACGAAAGGAAGGAGACCCTCTTTAATACCAAGGTAGGAAGTAGTGGCATTTTTCCTTCGGACGGGAAAATTCTTTCCAAAATAGATATGTGATTTATTCCAAGATATCGATTGACCAGAGACTTCCTCATAATGATTAAGAGCATGTTTTAGGACATGAATATTCCTTTGATCCCCCTTAAGAAAAAGAATGATGTCATCAGCATATAGGAGGTGGGTAGGGATATTTAAGTTCCTGGAAGCTTGAATGGGCTTCAAAGATCCTTGAGCTACCAGGCTACTTAGGAGTCTGCTTAGGTAGTCCTCAGCAATGACAAAGAGGATGGCCGACAGGGGATCACCTTGCCTGACACCTTTAGAACAATTGAAGAAGCCCCTAGGAGAGCCATTGATTAGAATAGAAATATAGGTAGATCTGAATAGGGTTTTCAGTCTTCCAATGAAGGGATCCTGAAATCCAAAGTTTTTTAAAACCCTGAAGATGAAATTCCAGTCAATAGTATCAAAGACCTTTCTAATATCAAGTTTAATGGCCACACACCCCCCTCTGGTGTTCCTATTAAGACTATTAGTACCTTCGGAGGCCAGACAGATGCATTCTTGAATGGCCCTGCCTTTAATGAAACCAAATTGATTCCATGAGACTATTTTATCACAAATGGGCGCCATCCTATTCGCAATTATTTTAGTAATGATCTTATAAAGAGTATTAATGAGGGCAATGGGTCGAAATTGATGAATCTCCGAAGCATTGTCAACCTTAGGTATTAAAACTAAAAATTGAGAATTAATACCATGAGGCAGAGAACCATGGGAAAAAAAGGTTTTAACAAGGTTACAAACATCCTTTTGGATAATGTCCCAATGCTTTTGATAGAATCCATTGTTGAACCCATCTGGACCAGGTGAACTGTCTGGATTGAGACCAAAGACAGCATCTTTGATTTCCTGGTAAAGCGGTGTGCTTAATAGAGTTTCATTGTCTCTATCATCAACAAGTAAGGGAATAATGTTATCCCTGATGTCAATATTTATATCCGGACCATTAAAAGTGTTGTAAAAGTATGAGGTGACATGATCTGATATGGCTTCTTCAGTATCAATGAGCAAATCTTCATGAATAAGCTTGGTAAGAGGACGATTTGCTTTTCTTATTCTTTGAAGAGTATTATAAAATTTAGTGTTACGATCTCCATCAACAAGCCATTTAATCCTAAACATTTGTTTACGGAGGTTATCCTTGAAGGTAAGCAGAGAATTAAGTTTAAGGGCAAGGTTGGCTTCCAGTTGAGGATCCAAGCAGAAATCAGATATAGTGTTTTGCGTTTGAGCACGACTAAGATCATTTTCGAGAGAGGAAATTTCAAGATCAATTTGAGAGCTAGTAGCTTTGCACCAACCTTTAAGGGCCTGTTTTAGGATTTTCAACTTAAAAATACAGGCAAATGAATCTTTAAGGTGATTCATAGAGTTCCAGGTGCGGTGAATAAGATCTACACAATCCGGGTTCGAGGACCACACATTATTAAATTTAAAGGGGAGAAGATTCTTATGGGCGGTCATACAAAAGCTCACTAAGATAGGATGGTGATCAGAGTTGATTCTAGGCAGGGTTATACTAGAAAGATTATCCCAAGTATCAAGGGCCTTCATGTTGACAAAAGCTCTGTCAAGCTTACTGGCGACCATTTTATTGTGGTGCTTCCTGTACCAAGTATATTTGGCACCAGTAAGCATAACTTCAAATAGGCTACAATCATCAATAGCTGACCTGAACTCATTTGAGGAGATTGTAAGATGTGAGGGGCCAATTTTTTCACAAGGGCTAAGAATGGCATTGAAATCCCCCATTACGACCCAAGGTTCCTTAATAGAGCAGGCCATGTCGGAAAGGTCAAGCCATAGAGACCTTCTATCCTGGTATCTATTATTAGCATAAATCATAGTACAGAAAAAGAGACGACCGTTCAATGAGAAGTCACATGTAATCTGTTGATCTGTGCTTTTACTGATGTGCACATTTTGAAGGGAGTTATGATAAAAAATCCACATGGAGTCAGTTTGAGTTCCATGTTTACACGAGCCAAGAAAGTTATACATAGGAGCACCAAGTCTCATGTAGTTGGTTTTGAAGTTAACCTTGGGTTCAGAGATGGCAAAGAGTTGAGGTTTGTGAGAATATATAAGCCTCCTAATTGTAGTGGAGGTGTCATTGTTAGCTAGACCTTGGCAATTCCAATATAGAAAATTCATTTCTACTTGCGTTTAGGGTTGGTACCCTTCTTTTTTTGGGATTTTTCAGAGTCATTCTTTCTTTGGGATCTAGTGGCCATAGAAGAGGAAGAAGATTTTAAGTTATCTGTCAGGGTATCGGCATTAGAAGGTGAGTCGTTGCTAGAATCAGTGACAGGTTTATGCTCAGAAACTGTGGTGCTAGGACCAACAGCTTGGACAACAGAGTGATCTGTTATAAAATGTGCAGTTGCAGATGCAGGTTTTTCAACATTGGGAGTCTGCAATTCGGCACTATAATTTTCAGTAGGAGTTGGTTCAAGGGGGAAAATAGGATCGGGAGTAACGCTGAAGGAAGATCCGGCCATAACAGTGCCAGAGTTGACAGCATTAGGTGCCAGGTTTTCGGAATCCAAAGCAGATGCTGGAAGGGTAATTTTAAAAACAGATGCTGCAGGAGCAGAATCAGAAGTGTGTGTTGTGTTAGATAAAGTGCTGGCCACTAAGGTAGCAGAATTGGTAAGATGGGGAGCCAGAACCCCTGTTACTGGAAAATTACTAGCAGTTTGGGCAGTAGTAACAGGTTGTATAGAATCATCAACAGAGGAGGTGCTATGTGCAGTGATAGTGGGAATATAAGAAGAGTAAGCTGCATCATTTTCAGTGTTAACGGTATCCATCATCATATTATTCACTACCGGGGCAGTAAAGGGATTCGAAGAACCTGGGTGTGCAGATTTTTGCAAATCACTTGCTGTTGCATTGGAGACCTCTGGGCTGGCAATGAGATCCGCAGGGGTAAGAGCATCCGGCCCCAAGTCCCTACTTGCATGTTCAACCAAAGCAAGAGAGTGTGATGGGAAAGCATCAGTGGCCGAAGTGTGTTTAATTCCACCACTTACAGCCACTGAATCATGCAAAACTATAACAGGATTATCATTTTTTTGGAGGGTCTCCTCTTCCTCAACTAACTCCCCCCAGGATTTTCCTTGCAGAGCTGACAGTACATTGGATTTCTTAACCCAAGTGTCCTGCTTTTCTCTATTGGGGGGCTGCTGTTTGGCAGAGGTAGTAGGCCCCTTTTTGGCATGTTTTATTTCTTGCCAATCCTTAGTGTTTGGAGGGTCCATTTGTTTTCTAACCACCCTACAGTTTGAATGATTGTGACCTATCAATTTGCATACTTCACAATAGGGTGGCATCTTTTCATACTCAATTCTGAGTTCAAATTTATAGTCTGGGGCATTGAAAATAATGCTGGAAGGCAGTTCAATAGCTAGATTGACCTCAACCATTATTCTAGCATAGAGCCCTAATTCCCCATTCAATGTTCTATGATCAATTTTTATGGGAGTCCCTATGCAGGAAGCAATATCATTTAGGATTTTCGGATGCCAATAGAACCAATTAAGTCCATGAACTCTAACCCAGATTTGAGCTAAGTGATTTTTGTGTGTGGATGGATTAAAGTTAGGATCCCAATCCAGTGTTCTAAGATAACCTGGTTTGAGTTGTAAATTACCGAATTTCCTTACCTGGTCCAGTTCATCCTGTGTGCCGAAGAGGAAATGGTAGTACCCCTTTCCGATGGGGATCATCCTCCATTTCGAAGAGCCCCAGCAGTGGGCGATTCTATTCTTGAGCTCCAGGAGAGACCAGGGTCGATCACCTGTGGAATATGTCACCCGACCCAAAATCGAGTACTTACAGAGCTGTATCCTTTGCTTCAGAGCTTCCGGATCTGCATCAACCATAAAACAACCATCTTCAAGCTTCTTAAAGAGAGGTTGTTTACATACCGTCACATCGCGAGGATCGGCCCCTCGAAGGGCATCGCGAAAGGAGATGGGTGCAGAGCGAAGAGGGATTTCTATTTTTCCCACTTCAATTTTCGAAGAGTCTGCTTCGGTAGAAACCGGAGCAGGAGGAGGGAGTTCCCATGTCGGATCAAAACTAGCCATCATCAGGAATCAGCGAAGAACAGGCCAGATGCTAGGGTTTTGAGTCGCCCGATGAGTCGCCCGTTGAGCGCTTCGCGAGCCATCAAATTTATAAATTATATATATCAGAAAATCCAAGGAATTAGATAATCCCAAATCATTAAAATTAATTTCAATTCAATGAATATTCTTTTTTACTGATGGTTTAAGACATAATATTTATTTTGTTTACCAGAATTTTATAATATAGAAAACTAATATTATTTATTAAAGTATTAATTATGAAATGGTTGTTAGGTGGTGAAATTTTAACATAATTTCAAATAAATAATGAAAATTTGTTTCATGTCTATGATAAGAAGAGTTCATGATATATTATCACAAAGAATGATTATTATATTTTTCATAGATGGCTTGGTCACCTTAAAAATAAAAATATGAGGATAATATTTAAATAATATTATAAATTAACTCGATAAAATATCAAAAGGTATTAGATAAATTCATTTAAAACATTTCATAAAACCATAAAAGACAAACCTAAAGAACACTTGATATTATTTTTTCCAATATTGTTTCCCTAATAATTACTCAACCAATAAATGGATATATTTATTTCATCATTTTTATTGATTAATATACTGTAATTACATGTGTGGTATTAATTTAGTGAAATCCTTGTATTTTTCTATATAAAATAATTAAATCTACTATGACTAAATTAAAACGGGTTGCTTCATTTAATGGATTAAATTCAATAATGGAATAGATTACACCAATACTATATTTTTTAAAGACCATTAAAAGAAATGAATGAAAAATTTGTTTAGTTCACCATATACTCAATGATAGATTTTAGTAGACTATATATTCAATAATAGATTATATTTGTCAAAATAAATAATAAGAGTTCACTGGACTCAGATAAAATCATTCTGACCCAGATAGAGACTTCAATTTATTTTTCGAGAAAAGAGACTTGAATAAAGATTTTTTTTCCAAATAATTGTATTATATTGAAAATTTTAAAAATGTATTCATTAAATAATTAAAAAATTTTAACATTTCATTAATATTTTTGAAAGCTCGTGATTGATTTATGTAAAAAGATATATGATTGTAAATTTTTATTAAAAAGTGAATGAACAAAAATTACATGGTTATATATAATATATATGATCCTATCTCTATTATTAAAAAATGGGACCTATAAATGATGGTTATTATTTTATGTTCATTGGTGGGGAATCATAACCACAATAATAGATTTATATTGATGATGAAATTGAAGAGTTACATGCATAAAATTATAGACTAGATGATGAATATGATGATGATACCATTGATTTACCTTATTATAATTTCTGAAATTACAAGTATTGGTCCATAAATAAATTTTTTGATTTCAACATAATTCTATATAAAAATAACATTAATAATATGAATTAAGTGGGGAAAAAATAGATTTAAATTGTTGAATTCAGACACAATAGCAATGATTGATGGGTTTAGATAATTTTTGTTACTAAAAACATGGAACACATGGAATGGATTGATTCTTTTAATAAAGAGTTTAATCAAACTGAAATAAAAAAGAAATTATAGTTTATTTAAAAAAATCGTTTTTGTGTAAATTATTACTTTTATAATAAACTCATTGAGAATTGAAAATTTTCACCGAATAATTTAGGCCATTTTTTCGGAATAAATTCACAAATTAAAGGACTGGACATTAATGATGCATTTTATCTTATTTAAAAAATTATTATTAAAGATTATTTACTAAAACTATAAATTTACTAAGATATAATTCTATAAAATGGATTTCCAAATATTACTCCTAAAATTATACCTTGTAGAAGTGTTTTAAATTGAGACAATGAAATATTTTCTACCAAATAAAATAAAAATATGAAGTGAAAGATGAATAAGATTACTTATGGATGAAATAAACACTATGGAACATGGTACATGATGTTGTATATGTTATTGAGAATAAAAACATAATAAAATTTATAGTTAATAGAAATCTATACATCTAATTAAAAAACTTGTTTACTCATTGTAGTGATATATGTAATGACCCAAACATGTATTTATATTATTTGAAGAAGAACTATTGTTTCACAAAGAATTTTTTTAGTTATGCCCATATAGAGTAGTTTAGATCAGATTGAAACATTAAAAATCATGTAACAATATTGAACAAAATAAAATAATACATAGAAAGAAACACCAAATAATAGTGAAAATGGTAATTGAAACTCCATAGAATTCAATTCTCCCATTATAATAGCACCTATCATGAAAAATATAACAAAAATTAGATGAATTAGTAATAAAATATACATAATAAATTTATGTTTAGAACCATTAAAAGTAAAGTATTGAATGGTTTTATATGAGAGTGGTGGGAAATATATAAAATTTAATGGGAAATATTATAATATTCCATAATCCACATTCCCAGGTCTAGTGTTGAATTCATAAACCTTACATTTCCTTCTTTGACATCGATAATTTCAAGACTTTTTCTCATCCAAACAATAAAATATCAACTAAAAATGTTGGATCACATACATTCTTAAGTACATTTTATGTATTCATTTGAATTTGGGAAAACGCTTTCATAAACAATACCTACATAGTGGAATTATCTTATCACCCAATTAACCCGGTTTTTCATATTTCATATTAATCCATCATTATAATCCATATGAAATCCATTATAGAAATAATTCTTTCAAACAAAATATTTATAAACGGTGGAAAATGAAATATAATAAGGATGATATCATGTACTTATTATAGGTTGACATACGTATTATCAACGTAAAGTCATCAATGGTATTTATAATTGAATAATGGTATGAACACGTAATCAGATTTAATTAGAGAATAATGAAAATAAATCATAAAAATAAACACATAGATCATTAAATATATAAATATGGAAAAATAATGATTCATAAGAATCAAAAATAATTTGAAATTTGAGATCAATAATTATCATAAAAACATAATAAACCCATAGAAATCATAACAATAATGTGTTTCAATCTTGGAACATTTCAATTTATAACTAATGTAAATCCCATGATAGAAATAAATGGATCCTTGATAGATCCATTGGATAATCCCTCACATAACACCCTACATATTTACTCTCAATATAAGGTACATTACCCAATTTATCAGAGCCCTATCCCGGTGCATCTATCATTTATGTTATAGTATGCTCACAAAATGCTATATGGGTATCCCTATCGTAGAAGTTGTAATGGCGCCACTCGATGCTATCTAGGAGCACTAATTTTTCATGAATAATTTTCATATACAATATCATGAATATTTTTTATGATTTCATTTAAAAATGATAAAACATTTTCATATCTCTTTTATACTCATAAGGATCACATTTAGGTATCAAAATAACCTTTCTTTAACCCATTTTGAATATAATAATACATTTAACTTTTGAAAAAACTTTTTCCATGAAAAAATTCCCAAATAAGAGGAAAAATATTTTTCCATTTATTTAAAACATGAAATATTGAAAATGATTCCTGAAATAAATTAATGGCCTCTAAGGTGGAAAATTCATTTTCACTATGTACATTAATAATAAGACATTCAATTGATCATTTGTCAAAAATTTTGTTATTAAATATGATAAAATTTACATTTTTTAAACCTATTAAAATAAAGTAAAAAGTGATAAAAATTAGGATTTATTATTATTTTATTTACATTTAAATAATTTTAAAATAATATTTTAAAAACATGGACAAGAAAGATAATGAGTGTTTTAATTAAAACATTAAAATATTAACTTTTAAAAGAAATTTCCCTTATCATAATTGAAATGTGGAAATCATAATTCCCATGAAATATTATAATTAAAAAATAATTTAAATACAATCATAATTGAGTTACAAAAAAGATATAATATTTAAATATGGTTTTATATACCCCACTTTAAAGAATATAGGTGCATAACATAAAAATATGCCTCAATGAAAGAAAATTTAGATGAAGTCCCTTGCCGATTCAGTAATATTGAATATGTAAATAAAAATAAGATACATATCCTCATATGTACTAGTATATACCCATAATTGTTTTTACTATAATCATATAATACATCTATGGAAATTATATGCACCACAAAACAAATTTGGGAGTTTGGCATATATCTCACAGAAATAAAAGTGAGACTAGAAAACGCTTACCATGTCATTTGTGTATTTTTCATCATGAATAATAAACTTTTTTTAATTAGTTTAATTATTTAAAACATTTCTCAAAATTATTATTACCATATTTCACTTATTTACATGTTATATACAATTACATAGTCGATTAATTTTACATTAGTTGTGTTGACCATATTTGGATTATAACTCAAAAAAACATAGGTCGGTTGATTAAGGTAAAAGGTGTAATTATTTATATATATCCAAAATAATAATTGTGACATAATTAAAATATATATACATAAATTATACATTTGAAACCCATCATTAAATGTGATTTTGAAAAATTATATAACCTTTCGATCCCAGAGATAGAAAGTAATATGTACAAATGAGTAACATTTCCATTTTTCAATAATAAATATGGAAAGAGTGTAATTAAAAAATTATCTTCCATAATTATAATAATATCATAAATAAAATATTATTTAATTATAAACACTTATATATGTCATTCTTTTGATTTGGTGCTCAAAAAAGGAATCACATTGCTTCAAGGTAGTAGTAGGCCATACATCCATGAAGAACATTACTATTTTTTCAGTGAGTGAAAAGGTTAAAATTAAATGATATATTATAAATACATAATAATAAATATGTCATTAATATCCTAAATATTTCATTTATATAACATATATCAATTATATATTTCCATTATTAACTTCAATGTAATAAGTCATTGAAAAATAATATATTATAAATACATAATAATAAATATGTAATTAATATCATAAATATTTCATTTATATAACATATATAAATTATATTTTCCATTATTACCTTCCATTTAATGAGTCGTTAAAAAATGTTTCAAATCACTCCCGGAGGCGATAGTTTGACATACACATGAACGACGTTATTATATCCCTTATGAAATTGAAAATATAATGGTATATTTTATATAATGACTCAATGTGTATAAATATTTTATAAATATTATATATAAACTCTATTTCCACAATCATACAAAACTGTGATAGTGGTAACAAAAAAATGAATGACATCATTTTGCGAGGTGATAGTCCACCGTACACATGAATGATGATTTCGTAATCCATTTATTGAAGTGTCTATGGTGGTAGCTCATATAAAAAATATAAAAATATTTGGGTGTATATAAGATAATTATATTATAATTTAATCATGTTATAAGAATAATTTAATGTGGTGAAGAAAAAATTAAAATAAAAATGATCTTTGAGGAATGCTACATGTTCATTGTGTAATTCCTTTTGGTTTTCCCCAAACGCCTTACTTGGACAAATTTAAGCACCAATTAAGGCTTCAAGGATGATATTTCGTTATTTTAGAAATTTTCTGGTCAGTTGACATAGAAAATAAATAATTCTTTAAGTGTGAAGTGGGGTGGGGAGTTAGTTTACATTTATAACTATGGTTTGTGGAACACTTATATATTTTTTCAAAGAGTAAATTCCTCCAACATTTATTTCATGTCAAAAGACCCCAATAATGATCTATGGATGATCCTATAATGTTTAAAGTGGATATATATATATATATATAAAGAAATGGTTTTTTATATGTTTCTATGTGACGTCCCTACCTGCGTGCAGGGTTCTGCTATTGAAGCTGAATTGTGGGCCATGATCAAAGCTATTAATTATGCTTTTATTTTTGGATGGAAATTTCTTTGGTTCGAATCAGATTCTATAGAGGCTGTGGATCTTCTTAAAAACCGATCCAGGAATGTTCTTTGGGTTTTTCTGCCTTATTGGATCGAATGTCTACATCTTCTTAATTCGATTGTCATTGATGTGACTCATGCTTTCAGGGAGGACAATCAGGTTGCTGAAGCCTTATCAAAGAAGGCTATTGGGAAGTCAAGCTCTGAATGGTCTTTCGTCACCCCTGATGGTTGTGTGCAATTTGTTGAGGCTGATTCCTGTTGCACATTATTTTCTCATCTTTGTAAACCTCCCTTTTGATGCTCTGACTTTGTACTTTATTTTCTAATAAAATATTGGTAGGAGTGGATCTATGATTCATTCCTGGGCCTTTTGAGTATAATTCATTGGGATACTATTCCCTATTTATAGAAGAAATTAACCAGGTTAAATAAATAAAAAATAACTAAATTATATATAACAATAACCATGATAATACCAGTATCACAACAATTCCAAAACTGAGAGCACAATATGAAAACTGAAAAGTAAAATACATTTGAGTTGGTGTCCTAGAACAAACTACTCTATACTTTAATCATTAAATAAACACCTTATAACATCTTGATTGTTCTTCTACGTGAAAATTCATGTGATAATGTATCAAGGATAGTTGTTGCATTAAAGGGTCATAACGGATCCCTGATATGATGAGAACCTGGAAGTGCCATAAAACTATTTTGGAATATATATTCTGTGGCAAGATGATTTGTTTGAGGGAAACAAATAATATAGTCCATTAGGGGTGAGGACTCAGAAATCATTGAGGCACCTTCTCAGGGTGTGCACCCTTGGTAATATCCAAGAAGATATTATGAGAACAAGATGCACCAGTATGAAATCCACATTTTATAGTGTCATTGGATGTTCCTATCTGCGGACATATGTATTGGTCCTTCAACTTTAAGATTATTATTAATCTGTATTAGAGATCACACACTTAGACATATTGATAAAAATTGTGACGAAACACTATTCTCTGCGAGGTAGGATACGTTGGGTGTGTCACGAGTAATAATCCATTAATATATAATGCAAGAAATGATTTGTCTCTCCTTTTCCATAACGGAAGTAGATATCTCAGTCTGTTTGATGGAATTGATATATCCTAAATAAATCCATGACCATGCTATGGAATTGGCGAGTTCAATTCCAGAAATTCAAAGAATGAATAATCAAGAACACGGGTTGATGGCATGGGCATGCAACCCGCTTGATTCAAGATATTGGGACAAAGGGATTATATTACATGGTAAGCGTTCATATGAGGTAACACATCATTGTAGTGTTAACTTATTTCTCTATGGGTACCTTGGCATGTTGCTAGACTCTAACCTTGGACATTAGGTAGGCTCTACCTAATGCAACTGAGAAAAATGCCTAGAGGGTCACACACAATGTATTTCCATGTATCTCAGTTAAATATTAATTTAACAAGTTAAATAAATATTTTTCCCGACTGTGTCTTAATAATTATTTAAGGAATTCTGTTCACATTAATTTTGACACTAGTTATTCGAGAGAATATATTGTGGGAAAAATAATATATATTTATTAGAGAGTAATACAGTTACATTTATTTAAGAAATAAAAATCCATTACTCATGGTCTGATAAATCTGGTTGAGGAAATAATGAAAAATTAAAACAAGATAAACACAACATGTACATTGAATGTACACACTGTGTAATTTTCAGGTAAAACAAGTACATGCCGTGTATTAATGATTACACTCCGTGTATTTTTTACATTTGAGATTTTGACGAAATAATATCGTTTTTAATGATATTTATTATAATCAGCGTGGGGGAATATAAAAGAAATAATCATTCAAAATGGGGGTTTTCAATAAGAGTTCATTAAAGATGTAAAACACGTAACATTATTAATTATTATCATAACTCTATAACCTCATACCTGATTATAAATATCCTTTTAACCCAAACACTTTTCCAGTGAGAATCGTTGTGCAGAAAAATTCTATAGAAATCTCTCATGTCTGAAAGAACACTTTCCTCTAATAAATCTCTCAAGACTGAGAGAGATCCTCTTTCATTAGATCAAGGCGATCTAAGGTGGACAACATAAGTAAAGGCTTCTATATGATGGCACCCAGAGATTCCTTTGGCGACTTCCATAGATACGTGGAGCATGTGTGGATCACCGCTAGAGGAATCCTACACTTGTATTATACAATGTAATAACAAATCACATTGGATCATGACCAGAGACATCAACGAAGAAAGATTTCCATCAAGGTAATTCATGTCAATTAATTAAATTAATTATAACCAACATATGATGATCCTATCTTTATGGTTTTGGGACTCCCTATTTCATTTTAGTTCTTTGTTATATTCCAAATATCGGGCGTTTTGTTATCGTGACGGATCTCATATTGATCATTCTGAACGCTAAAATTAATGTTTAGAAAACCCACCAACACACTTCTACTATTCCCAGAACCAACAAGTGGTATCAAAGGGGTCATATTGTTGGTTATAATTATTTATTTTTTCATTGGTAATTTTACAATTTAATAATTTATTTGTTTCAATTCAAGTTAATCATTCTTTAAAATCTGAATCTCAAGATCTGTGACTCCCCTATCGTTTCCCATTCAACTTAATAAAATGAATTTTTCTTTTAATTTTGATTAAAATAAAATAATGGAACTCATCCAAAGGTTCCAAATGCTCCTGGCCATACAACACTAGAATACCCAGCGTGTAATTGGATGTACACACCGTTTAGTATAGGTTAAATTCATTGTCTGGTTTGCTAAATCAGGCTATCTATTGGATCCTATCTAAGTCATTTATAACACCGTGTGTCAACCAGGAACAGGTGGCACACAGTTTCCTGATTACACGCCATGTGGTCCAACTGAAAACAGTGTTTAGTCCCTTCGGGTTAGGGTTGTACTATGTACCCCGTACACGGCTTGCCTGGCTATAATCCATGAAACACAGATACTACCTAGTGTGTGTGCAATCGAATATGTCATGAACTTCGAAATATTTTAATGTACATATACACACCATATCCCCGAGCATGTAAATCGGATGTACGGTGAACAAAAGTACACATCGTGTAGTCGGAACTGCACGCCATGTACTCATCCAAATTACACATATTTATTAAAATTTATTATTATATTATACAATCCCTTGAGACGTGTACCATAGTGTAGGTGTAAAGCTGAGGCACAACACGTGATAGGTGTTTTATATATATGTGGTTAATTTAACATATGCATAATGAATGGGAATTCACTGGGTTTCATCCATGTTACAAGTTATGTACAAAGATAATTTTATATAATTTTATATTTTTAAAAGCATGATGGATGAGAATCTCAAGAAAATTCAGAAACATGGTTTTAGATAAAAGGATTGATTAATTAAAGATAATTTACTGATTTGAGAGTGTTTTATCTTAAACCAGAATTATTAAAGAAATGAAATATAGTTTTATTAATGTGTAATATCGTGGAATTTATGGATGGTCATGAGCTAGACCAAGACCTTTGTATGGGAATGCTTTATTATACTTTATTTATTAAAATTAAATTTGTTGGCATGCGAGCCTTCTCCCCACTAATATTTAGGGCCTACATACCCAAGGTTTCATTTATGTAAAACCCCATTTTACCCCTCACCTACGTGTGAGATAAATGCATATGTAATGGATGGAGCTCCCAATCTAATGGAGGAGGCTCTTGTTAGGATCCACGGTAAAACAAATCCAAGGAGATACAAAGATGGACCGGTGGAATGTTGTAAGCACGATCTTGAAAGGTTCAAAGTGTTTTACCTCTAGGTCTTGGGTTAGTTTATTAACTTCTAGATAAACTAACCAATAGAAAATCTCATGATCATACCATTTATTATATTTTTTTCAATTTCATGATTAAAATTTATTGTGGGTGTGTTGTCAAAATCACACAATTAATGAATTAAAAAAGCATGAAATATGGAACTAAAATAAGACTGTCTTATGCATAAATATTATCTTAGACATGGTTAATCACTTATGTATATTCCACTTAATATTAACATGCATGTAATCAAATATAATAAATTATAAATTTAGGTATAAGGATAAAATCACTCTAATGAATATTAATTCAGTATAGCCTTCCATAATCATAGTTAGAATCGAACCATAGTTCAAAGTGCTTGACCAACCCTAGTTGGGGTACTTTCAATTATCATCGAATTATAATTGAAGGTTTTGGGTTGACTTGACTTGTTTCATATAAACCATTTACTACCACAGCAGGACTTTTTGTGACCCAGAGTCAAAGGTTGAGGAAATCCAAAATTAAAGGATTTCAGGATTGGGGAGTCCACTCAACAGATCAAAGAGCTACGAGTTAATGTTGATGGAATTTAGAATGCCTACCTAAAACCCTTAATGATGCTTGACCAACCCATTTTGGTGTAATGCGATGGGAAATATAGAACCTTTCCACTAGAATATTCAGGATACAAAATATTCCTAAGTCAATAGTAAGGGCTATTGGATTCGATAAAATAGCGGGAGACTAATAAGTATTAATTTATTTATTTGTCTCAACATTTATAATAACATAATAAAACCTTTTCTCATTTAGTTTGTAAAAATGGAAAGAAAAATGATTTCAAACATATCATTACGAACCATACTTGAGAAGGAAAACCTTCTCACTGGCACCAATTTCCAAGAGTGGTAAAGGCGTTTACACGTCATCCTTCACCATGAGAGGAAGTTGTATGTGCTGGAAGAGCCTATTCCAGTTGTGCCTGGAAAAGAGGCTGGTGATGAGGAACTATCTCTCTATATGAAACACATGTATGATGCCATAAATGTTTTGTGTTTTTTGCTATTGGCCATGTCTAATGAGCTCTTTAAGAAACATGAAAACATGGACGCTTATAGCATGATTTATGACCTTAAGTATCTCTACCAAGATACGGTGAGATATGAGAGATATGAGATCTCCAATGCTTTGTTTAAAACTAATCATAGAGAGTCTGCGCTAGTTGGGCCTCATGTAGTCATGATCATTGGCTACATTGAACCCCTGGACATCTTAGAGATTATGTTCTCAGATGCACTGCATACAGATCTCATCCTATCATCACTGCCCAAGATATTTTCTAGATTTACTATCAATTATAACATGAGAAACAATGAGAAGAGTCTATCAGAACTTCTTACCTTAATTCACTAGGTAGATAAGGACATGAGGCATGGAAAACCCACAATCCTTATGGTGAATATGAAATTGAAGGAAATAGAAAAGGGGAAAAAGACTTATAAATGGTCCGAATCCCCTGAGCGTCGTCCTTCCAAGAAGTGGAAGATCTAGAGGATTGGCAAGGAATGGGAGGAAATATGATTTTCATGTGGCAAGCAAGGCCACTGGAAGAGAAACTTCACCCAGAAGTGTGGGGGCATTAAAGTTGGGTTCATTATAGAGTGTAATCATTCCATTTCTTCAAATTGGGTATTAGATAGAGATTTTGGGGCTCAAATCTATATTCAAATGCAGGAATTAATTATATTTACAAAGTCTTCTAGAAGATAGGTGGATCTTCAAGCTGCCAATGGCGTGAGGCTGGCTGCATTGGCCATTGGCGATTACCACCTATCATTGCCGACTGGGATGATTTTGGCTATACATAACTGTTATAATGTGCCTAGTGTAACCAAGAAAATAATTTATGTATCTTGTTTGTATATATATGGATTTATTTTCATGTTTAGAAATATGGGTTGTATCTTTTATAAGAACAATTTATTTTATGGAATGGAACATTTAAATAATGGTTTGTATGTATTAAATTACGAAAACCAAGTATTATCAATCAATAGGGAAACAAACTCACATGACTCATACATCACCTAGTTGTGGCATCACTATCTCAGTCATATAAATGAGAAATGATTGACAAAGCTCTGGAAAAATGGCTATTTGGACTCTACTAAATGAAAAACAATTGATAGATGTCACTCTTGTTTACAAGGTAAAATAACCAAGCTGCCTTTCGGTGGACAAGGTGAAAGGGCCAAAAATCTTCTATGATTTGTTCACACAGATGGATATGGACCATTTCCAGAAGAATCTAGATGTTGATATTATTACTTAATTACTTTTTACTGATGATTTGAGTAGATATGGCTATGTCTACTAGATGAGGTATAAGTCAGAAGCCGTAGAGAAATTTAAGGAATTCAAGAATAAAGTAGAGAACCAGCTTGGAAAGAAGATAAAGAAGCTTTGATTGGATCAAGGTGAGTAATATCTGAACCAAGAGTTCATCGATCTTCTATGGGAGTCAAGGATTCTATCTCAGCTCACCCCTCTTTATACGCCATAGTAGAATTGTGTTAGTGAAAGGAGGAACCGCACCTTGTTGGACATGGTGAGGTCGATTATGAGTCATGCAGATCTTATATTATCCTTTTGGGGATATGCATTACAAACTACAACATACACATTAAATAGAGTACCAACTAAGGTGGAAAATTTAATTCCCTCCGAGTTATAGAGTCGAAAGAAACCCATTATGTCACATGTACATTTATGGGGATGCGTGGAATTTTTAAAGGCCTTATTCTGAAAAAAATTAGCACCACAGGGCACGAGGTGTATCTTTATAGGGTATCCCAAGGAAACAAAAGAATATTACTTATATAACCCTCAAGACAAGAAAGTGACTATCACCAGACAATCCGTCCTTATTGAGAGGATGCACATCCTCAAAAGGGATAGTGTGAGAAATATTGACTTCGACGAAGTTAATGCTCATGATATATAGGAGTTGGTACAAGAAAAAATTCCACAGGTCCCCATGGAAGAGGTTCTAGAAACACAAGTACTGCGTAGGATCTCAAAAGAGGTAAGGGAACTATAGGGATTTGGATTCCTAGTCACTGAGAATGGTAAATCATAATTATTGGAATGTGATGAACCTCTCTCCTACAAAGAAGTAGTAGAAAGCTTAAAAACTACAATATGGACATAAATAATGAATTTTCATGTGGATTCCATGTATTAGAACAAAGTCTGGGTTCTGGTTGATGATCCAGTTGATGTAAATCCTGTATGATGGAAATGGGTATTCAAGAGAAACCTGGACATGGAAGGTCATGTTAGCACCTATAAATCAAGGCTAGTGGCTAAAGGATTCAGACAACGTCAAGGAATTGACTATGATGAAACCATATCACTGGTTGCCATGTTTAAATCCATAAGAATAATAATTTCCATAGCAGCTTACCATGAATATGAAATTTGGAAAATGGATGTCAAAACAACATTCCTTAATGGGAAACTTCAGGAAAATGTCTATATGACACAACCAGAATGGTTTGTGACACCAGGTGAAGCCAAATGGGCTTGCAAGTTGCAGAAATCCATTTAGGAATTAATGAAAGCATCCAGGTCATAGAATATTCTATTTGATGAAGCCATAAAGGAATTTGGTTTCACTAAGAACGAATGTGATCCATGTGTTTATAAGTGGTTTAATGGGAATGTGATCGTTATCCTAGTAGTATATGTTGACGACATATTGCTTATGGGAAATGATGTACCAATCTTACAGTCTATTAAGTATGGGGTGAACAAGTGTTTCTCCATGAAGGAATTGGGTGAAGTAGACTACATTCTAGGTATCAAGATCATTCATGATAGATCCGAGAGGCTTCTTAGACTAATTCAGGGTACATACATTGATCAGATACTAAAGGGATTTTTTATGGCACAATCCAAGAGGGGATTAGTTCCAGTATCACATGGACTACATTTTTCTAAGAAAAACTGTCCACATAATCAATATGAAAAAGATAGAATGAGTAAGATACCATATTCTTTATCTATAGAATCCATCATGTGTGAAATGTTATGTACCAAGCTTGATGTTGCCTATTCATCGAGCATGGTAGGTAGATATCATGCAGATCCAGTAGACCAGCATTGTACTACTGTTAAGACTATCCTTAAGTACCTAAGAAGAACTAAACATATGTTCTTGGTGTATAGAAGAGATGAGGAGATTTTCATCGGATGGTATGCTGATGCTGGTTTTCAGACATATCAAAATGATTTGAAGTCAAAATATGGATATGTTTTCTATCTCAATGGAGGAGCTGTGAGATGGAAGAGCTCAGAGCAACCGGTTGTCACCGATTCTACAACAGAGTCCGTATATATAGCGGCTTATGATGCAGCCAAGAAATATGTCTGGATTTGAAACATTGTCCATGATCTTGATGTGGTGCCTAGCAGTAAAGATCCTATCACATTTTAATGTGTTTATACTACAGTGGTGGCTCTTGAAAAAGAACCAAGGTCACATCAACGGACAAAGCACATATTCCGGAAGTATCACCTTTTGAGGGATTTATATCAAAGGGGTGATGTTGCAGTGAGTAGAGTGTCCATGGAAGATAATGTGGAGGACCCCATGACAAAAGGCCTATCTCTCCAAAAGCATGAATATCATGTGAGAGCTAGCAGGTTAAAAGTTGTTAGCAGTTGGATATAGTCCAAGTGGGAGTCTGTTGGAGTTGGTGGCCTAGAATCAACTACTTTGTAATTTATTCATTAAATAAACACCTTATCACATCATGATTGTTCTTCTACTTGATAATACATGTGATAATGTCTGAAGAATATTTGTTGCATTAAAGGGACATAGCGGATAACTGCTATGATGAGAACCCAGAAGTGCCATAACACTATTCTTGAATATATGTTCTATTGTTGGATGATGTTATTTGAGGAAAACAAATAATACATGCCATTAAGGGCTAGGACTCATAAAAATTTGAGGCACCTTCTCATGGTGTGTGCCCTTGGTAATATCCATGAGGATATTATGAGAACAAGACCCGCTAGTAGGAAATACACATTTCATAGTGTCATTGGATGTTCCTATCTGCAGATGTGTGTATTGGTCCTTTGAATTTAAGATTATTAATAATGGGTATTACAACATGCACACTTAGATGTATTGGAAAAATCTACGAGAACACACTGTTCGCAATGAGGTAGGATACGTTGGGTGTCTCAAGAGTAAAACTTCATTAATAGATAATGCAAGAAAGGATTTGTCACTTCTGTTCTATAACAGACTTAGATATGTTAGGCCCTTGATGAAATTGATATAGCCTAAATAAATCCATGGTCATGGAAAGGAATAAGAGAGTTAAATTCAAAAAATTCAAGGAAAGAATAATCAAGCACATGGGTTGATGGAACTAGCATGCAACCTGCTTGATTTGAGATATTGTGGAAAATGGATTATATTACATGGTAAGCCTTCATATGAGGTGATACTTCATCGTGACATTAACTTAATTCTCTATGTGTATCTTGGAATATTGTTGAACGCTAACCTTGGATTTAGGTAGGATCTTCCTAATGCCACTAAGAAAGAGGCCTAGAGGGTCACACACTAAGTGTGTCCATGTATCTCAGTTATTTATTAATTTAACAAGTTAAATTTCGATTATTCTTGACTATGGTTTAATAAATATATAAAGATTCTTGATCACATTTATTTTGACACTTGTTATTCAAGAGAATATATTGTATGTGAAATAATATATATTTATTAGCAAGTAATGTAGTTATATTTATTTAAGAAATAAATATCCATTACTCAAGGTCTAATAAATGTGGTGGAGGAAATAAAGAAAAATGAAATCAA
The DNA here is from genome assembly GCA_963277665.1 of Viscum album. NCBI lineage: Eukaryota > Viridiplantae > Streptophyta > Magnoliopsida > Santalales > Viscaceae > Viscum > Viscum album. The sequence goes on from OY728166.1 coordinate 368,429,996, forward strand.
GATAAACATGCCGTGTACATTGAATGTACACGCCGTTTAGTTTTCAAGGAAAACATGTACACATCGTGCATTAATGATTACACGCCGTGTAGTTTTTTCAGTCGGGGTATTGAGGTAATAATATCGTTTTATTAAATGATATTTATTATAATCATAGTGGGAACATGTCAAGGAATTAATCTTTCAACATGGGGGTTTTCAATAAGAGTTAGTGAAATAAATAAAACGCATAACGTGTTTATTTTTTCTTCTAAATCTATAACCTCAGACCCGATTATAAATATCCTCACAACCCTACCACTTTTACAGTGAGAATCGTTATGCACAAAAATTATGTATAATTCATTCAAAACTGAAAGAACTCCTTCCTCTAAGAAGGATGTCAAGACTTAGATATATCCACTTCCATCGAATCAAGGTGATATAATGAGGACAACACAAGAAAAGACGTATCCGCGCTAGCACCTGGAGATTCCACTTACGACGTCCATAGATATGTGGAGAACTTGTGGATCACCACTAGAGGAATCCTACACTTGAATTCTATGACACAACGATGGATCACATCAGATCATAACTAGATACATCAAAAAATAAAGAAATCCATCAAGGAAATTCTTTTCAATTAATTAAATTAATTATATCCACCATATGATGATCTTTTCATTATGGTTATAAGATTCCCTCTTTCTTTTTCGTTATTTGTTCTATTCTGAAGATCCGATGTTTTATTATCAAGACAGATCACAAATTGATCTTTGTTATCACTAAAATTAAAGTTGGCCAAACCCACCAATGCACTTCCGCTGTAACCAGAACCTACAAAATATTCCATACTAATGAATGTTCCTAGTGTCAAAATAAAACTCAAAATTAATGAATCTGAAAACTCCAAAGAGGGTCATGAACCACTTCAGTTTCACTCATCCATACTCAATCATGAATTATCCATCTAACATAGGTCCTTTTCCATTATCCCGTCTTGTAACCAATGAAATATATTTGTGTAACGATCAAGAATCCCAAGTATGGTGTGAGTACAAAAAATTATGGAACCACTAGTGGCATAGAAAACAATATCCAGAAAATAATAGTTTTATCATTTGTATAAATAATACAAAAAAGTGAGAAAGTAAAAAATTTACTCTTATTCAATTACTATTTATTTAACCACATAACACACGTGTTCTTGAGGACACCCAAACTCTCAATACCTACTTCACCCATGCCATTGTCTGAACTATCCTCAAGGGATATCATATAACTATATAACCATGTTACTGTTCATTATACCAATTCACATATGAATTTCATTAATACCATTCATCATATCTTGTCAAACTATGGGATTTTAATGTATCAAACCATGTCCCACACACAATTATCACATGTGATTTCCATTTTTACCATTCAAAAGATCTTATCACACTATGTCATTGTGATTCATTAGACAATGTCCCATATAGAATTGTAACATTTGAATTCCATTTTTACCATTCCTCATATCTTATCTCAGTATTGGATTTTGATGCAGTGGACCATGTCTCAGACACAATTATAAAATTAATTAATTATCTAATTAATTAACCACATTCAAGAATTTCATATACTCATAATTCCATTAATTAATTAAAATATTTATTATTCATACCCACACTCTCAATATCTCATATTTAATTCAACAATTATTTATTCAATCTTTGAACCTCAATATCTCTTTATTAATTCAATAAATAACTATACAAACTCATAATCTAATATCTCATAATTAATTCAACATTTAATTATTCAATTCAACAATCCCCATTCACTAATAATTATTTCATCAATTAGTTATTCATAATCTACAATTTCAATGTCCCCCAATTTGACATTTTCCTCAATTAATTAATTAACCAACTTAATTAATTTAATCAAGTACTCAATTTCTATCTATCTAATAGAAATTATACAATTTCATGCACATAATTTTAATTCATAATTTTGGTTTTTAATTATAGACCACTTACCTCAATTTTGTGATGAGTGATCTCGTAATGGAAAATCCCCATTTTTTTCAAAACAATAATGTAAAATTATATCTAGATCATAAACCTTAATTAGATATTGAACAATCCATATTTAATATTCCTAGATCTAAAACTAACAATTCCTAGATCATGACAAGGTATGAAAGGCGATAACATCCCTCTAAAATATGAGGAAGATAAGGGAGAGAAGAAAGAAACCACATTACAGTATATCATCTTTTCAGGAAGGGTTCAAATCCGTAATTTGGGATTATTATCATGAAGAAAGGATGTAGTAATGGATTAGAATATATTTGGGATTCTCCAAAATCATGGAAATACATTAGTCATCGAGTTAGGGACAAATATGGGCAAAAATGGGAGTTTGGGAAAATTTAAAAGTAATTTTTGGGGGATTAAAATATTGTACACCTCGTTTGATGCTTGAGGTGTGTGGTTTCCCCTAACATTGCACCTACTTAGGAATGCACAATTTTTCCTTTTAGGGAAAATAGTTTGAAAAACTGTGTTGCAGCCATGCAAAACATCTATGTCCTAGGTTTCATGGTTTCTCAGGCCACGATGTACAAAAAGGGAAGCTTGTGCGCTAACTATGCATTTCCCACTTTCTTCTATTTTTTTAAATTTTTTATCTAAACTCACCCCAAAAAAACAAATGAAAAACAATCTAAACAAGGATAAATAGTACTTTTAAATTATCCCGAGATATCCCAAAAAAATGATGAGATTTTATAATCTCCCCAGCTTATATGTTCTCATCCTAAAGCTATACTCTGTATCATCTCTATGATTGCGAGTCAAAAATATTAGGCCATAAATCCCTCATATTTTTTTCTATCTCCCATGTCACCTCATGAACACAACCATATAGCTATAATACATGATCGATCAGTATGATCATTCCATGATAGACCTTATCACTTGAATCTGACACACAAATCGGATCTTCCTCAAAGGCCACATCTATCTCAAGCTCAAAATTATCGATCTCAATCACATGATAATGGTCATGGTTATACCATAGAATTTGTGACACAAGGATAAAATCATACATAGCACTATATCTTTATGAAATATCAAATTGTTATGCCATCAGACTGAATCTCTCCAAAAACTCAAATGGTCCATCGAACTGGGGTGCCACCTTTCCCTATATTTGTATCACGCAGTACACCAATCTATACGATAATTGAATGAATACACGGTGACCCCTTATAAGCTCTAGGGTTTATCAACATCTCCCAGCATAAAAATTCATTCTACTCTAATCTATTGTAAAATACTTTCATATTAGTTTTCTCCTCTCTAACGTCTCTTATATGATACTCAGTCCCAACAATTATGACTCAACTCTCTCCATATAGAATCTAATTGATCTTAATGGAATACCATAAATTACCTAAATTTTTTCCATATTTATTATTTCGTGATGAATTTTTATAAGAAAAAATCCACTAAGGCCTGATGCCTCTCCCAACATATACTAAGGTCAACAACACATGCCTTAAGCATATCTTTAAGCACCTCTATAGTATGCTCTAACTTCCCATCTATCTATGGGTGGAATTTTATAATCCATATTGCAAGTTTACTGAGTTTCTTATGAAATTAATTACATAGGTGTGAAGAAAAATGTGAGTCATAGTGTGAAATAATATGTTTTGGAACCCCATATAGTCGGTCAATCTACGCAACATATAGTTATCCAAACTGTTCCACTAAGAATGTCTCCCGTTTACGAAAGAAATGAGCTAAAATTTTGAAATATTCTTTAACCAAAAAATTAAAATAATTCTTCTAATACATCCATGAGATACCCAACACCAATTCTATAGTAGCATCATCCCACTTATATTCTAGAATGGTCAATGGATTTAATAAACCCCAAGGTTGTTGATGACCAGCTTTCACTTACTGACAGGTGTAGCATCGTGTTTTGAACACTATTATCTCTTTTTGATTTCCCATCCACCAAAACTATCATCATAGGTCATGGTATATTTTAGACATAGTTGAATGTACCACCCATTTCAAGAAATAAAAATCATGAATCATCTCCACTCACATACTAACAGGAACAATAAATAGATTCCTAAAATAGAAGATCTCATCTTCATCATTTATATAATCAGACGGTGAATCCACACCTTCAAGTCTTTATATCAAGGGAAAACACATCAGGTCCTCATATTGTATTTCCCTGGTCTGTATAAAAAGTAATGTCTCTACTAAAACCAATAAAATATTTTTTTACTATTGACTCTCTTGAACCAACACATGCATCTCAGCCAGTAAGATCATTATTTTCCAATCATCACTAGACTGTTGAACCACTTAACTCTATGGTTTCATGCATAAAGTGTCTGATACACTATTTCTATTTTAGGGAATATATTCTATCTAAAAATCAAATAACTGAAAATAATCATCCAACTTATTTTTTTAGATTCAAATCTCATTGAAAAAATATATTCTTTAAGATCTTGTAATTAGAATACACAATAAACATCTCTCACAATAGATAATGTTACCATAAATTTAAACCATATATCACCACAACTAAATTGAGATAGTGTGTATGTATGTTCTATTCATGATGCCTCAACATCCATGACCCATAAACCACAACTCGATCTCCCTACATCAACACTATTCCAAGTATGATCCGAGAATCACCACAAAATACAATATATTCCCCACCTTTCTCATGTGCGATCTAGAGAGGCGTCAATTCCATGTTATTCATCAAATCATAGAAGGTTTTATCGCATGATTTCAAATATTCAAACATTACCAATTTTCTAGTCAAGCATGTTTTTTGCGCTGCCAAGAGAAAAATATTCAGAGTGAATATCAAATAATTTCCTGATAACCCTAGAATGAAACGAATATTGAATACATTTTGGTTATACTTCCAAGAAACAATTTCATGAACCATCTCTTGGTCCACTGACACAACCTTCCTCTATATTATGTGACTCAAGATGTGTACATGGTAAATAAAAAAGTGACACATTCATAGATTGGTGTATCGATTATGATCTCTCATTTTTTACGGGAAGATGTCAAGGTATTCGGAATGATCTTAATGTGTCATAAATTACACCAATAATTTATCCACAAACTCTACAAGAAAATACTCCTGCTATGGATCGATGATTATACACATCAAGGATATAGAACCTATCGGTACATTATATAACCAAAACAACATTACAAAGAACTCATATAGTCTATAATAGCTTATGAATGCAGTCCTCGGAATATCAAAAGTGTGAAAACCCACCTGATGATACCTTGATTTCAGGATTATCTGGTAAAATACAAAATTTCCCCTAAACTGTTCAAAAAGAACATTGATAGGAAGAAGTGGATATCGGTTCTTCACGTTCATCTGGATGTAGTTCTAGTAATTGACACATAAGCACAAAATCCCATCCAACTTCTTGAAAAATAAATAGGTTGACCCCATAGTGACATAATCTATTGGATAAAATCCTTATCCAATAACTCCTCCAGATGATTATTGAGGTCTTGAATCTCTTTTGGTGAAATTATGGATGATGGAATAGAAAAATTCCCATCCCCTAACATGAGAAAAAGCATAAATTCCATACCTCTTTTAGGTAGTATCTTAGAGAAGAATAATAGAAACACATCTTAAAACCTGTCCACTACTAGTGGAATGACACCCTAATTCACACCACAATCATTCCGAAAAAATAGAAACCTAGGTTTTAATCTCCCTCGGTTTCTAGTAAACATGTCCTACTCAACCTACCTTGATATCCCACTCTATATGGTGAATATATTTTTCACCCTAAGGATATGTAACAGTCACTCTAATGCGGTAACAATGAATGTGGGCTAGGTATGCTACTAATAATTCAATAGCCATAATTTGGTCAAATCTTAAAATTTCAAGGATGTAAAGATCCCAAATAAAGGGATAATCCCCAAAGTTTAAAGGACTCCCCTTGAAAAAACATATTTCATTATATTTCACTCCAAATAGTGTTTTTATCATCAACACCTCACTCATTAACTCTACATAAAGCCTCAAAACATTCACAAGTTTTGTATAAATAAGGAATGAGAGGAACCAGTATCAAATGAGGCACTGTATAGTGTAGAATCTATAAGAATAACACCTCTTATAATCAACGGTACAACCTCAATATCAAAAAGTGTATGACTAGTGGAAAGCAACATCCATGACCCACTTCCCTATTATGCAACTTGAGTCCCCAATGCAACAATAATCTTATGATATTGGTTCTCTTTCCATGATGCACCATTTCTAATTCCTCAACAATATCTGATATTAGATCACCAACTACCATATTGATATGGTGGAAAAGATCCCTTTCCTACACCCTGGTTCTAAAGAGCAACTCCATGGATGCCCGTCCATCACGGGATAATACAAAACCAAAGTAGATGTTCTATCTTTTTACATCATGAACACACTATCAATGTTTGGGGACAATAAATTTAGAAGATTCATGACCTACCACACTATTGACAAATCACTCGAGTAAGACCCTGAGAAACTAATTCTTTTTTTTGCGTACTCCACTTCCCACTACCCTTAAATATATTGTTGTAGAAATGCTTCCTTCCCTCAAAATTCATACATCCTGACCAATGATTTGGAACCACATGTCATACCCTGCAATCCTCCATCTAATTCCACTCATCTATGAGATACTAATCTACAACCTCAAAAAACATCATTAACGTGTAGATATTAACTTGGGAATTAATTTTAAATTTAAAATCCTTCTACGAAAATCTTCAACTTAGCTACTCATCTCAAGATAATTCTAGAGAAAATCGATGAAAGTCTATAAAGTTTCAAACATATTCCTTTACAAACATACTCCCTTGATTCAATTTTATGGGTTCATCCCCTCTCTCATTCATCAATTGTCTCTGGATATGATTTCTCTAGGAAGATCTCCAAGAAGTCCTTCGATAACATAACATCATCTTGTACAGTCCATGATGGAACATCCCACCATCACATCACTGATTCTTGTAGAATATAAGTATCCAACATAATATAAATCACATCAAGAGTGTCCAAATGATCATGGATTGTTTGGATGGACTCAATTCATAAAACTTCTTCCTTAGGTCCACCCTCTCCAGTAAAATTCAGAGGTTCTTTGACTATAACTCATGTTACAAGATAAAAAAGCTCCTAACAACCATCTTTGGGTCTAATTCCATAATCTACATGAAGAAAATAATGTTACCACAAATCTCATCTCTTTCTTCTTCACCACACACAAATGGTGGCTTAGGTTCCACTACTGGAAGATTATATCCATCAAATTACTCAGGTTTTCCTCTCACAAAAATTATTCATAGAGGAATATCTCTATAATGCTGAGCACACACTTTAGGACACACAACATAGGTTGACACATTTATGGGAAAAAAATATAACAAAATAAGTAATTTCCCGAAACCCAGTAACTCGGTCAAAACTGAGGCCCTATCACTACACTTAACAATCCTAGACCTAGGTCCATGTTAACAATGGCAAACACATTATCATTATTCAGTATTCCCATTTATATTAAAATTTATTCTCATCTTACATAATTTAATAATCTTTCTCAATATCTTATAAGCCACCATTTTTAGTTCAATTTCTCCTAAAAGGAAAAACTATTGATGTTTAATAAATTACTGATAACCTCTTTTCCCATGCATCCCTAAAACGAGACATGCCACAATAATATTGAGTGCCTAGAATGATGCCTGAAAACTATCCCTTGTTCTACACCAGGCCACAAGTAAAATCTCATAAAAATCAAAGAATTAATAATCACATCATAAAACAAGTGCATCACCCAAGGTGAAATAACATTCAACTGCAATAGAAAATAACAATAAAATTAATCCCACCCTAGATACTTGGGTTCTCCCTCATACATGGGTTAGTTATTCCCATGAACCATCTCATAAAAAAAGTCATGACTCTTCCTACTCTTCAATCTAACTTTCCCAACTATTAAGAAAAAATAAAGGAAAATAAAATTCCTTTTATACCACTTTGTCTCATCGCAACCCGTGTGCAACACACCAATGTCCTGAGATAGAATACCACATCACATCAAGGAGGCCTCCATGTATGGCATATGCTACCGACTTGCAGTGAGGTTCTAATATCCATCATGGGAAGACTATACCCTCTTTATCAGAGTAATACACAATTTTAATTAAATAAAAACTAAATTAATGATATATAATCATAACCAGGATAATAATAATATCAAAAGATGACCAAAAATGGAATAAACATATCAAAAATAAAAAGTAAAAAATATATCACGCTAATGTATGTTCCATGTGTGAAAATGAATCTCAAAAGTAAAGACACTAAAAAATATCTTGTGGGTGTTGACCCACACCTAGTTCTGTCATCTTCACTCTATTGTAACTCATTAATATAATATAGGAACATTTTTCTTATCGTGTTTTGCAATCATGATATCTATATGGTTACTGACTATCATCCCAAGTAGGGTGTGAGTAAGAATTAGTAGGCAGTCCCCAACAGCATCTAAGACAACATCTAGTCAATAATCAGTGTATATAATTGTAAAAATAAATCATAAAATGAATAAAGTAAACAATTTACATGTATTCAATTACTCTATATTTAAGAACATAACAACAGGGTTCCTAAGGACACCCAAACACTCAATACCTACTTCAGTATGACCATGATTCTAAATTGTAACGACACAATGTTTTTAATGGAAATTACCTTCTTATAAATATGCCATAAAATCACATAATAATGAACTACTAAGTGATAAGTGACCTTTGAACAAAATCTTTTCACTTCTGTGTTTGGAATTTTGAAAATCCAGCATACACGATTGTAATCAGTAAGTTAATTGGAGTCTGATAAGGAAAACATATTTTTTAGTGAATAATAACATACCCTAATGAATAGTAACATACCATTATGAATAGTGATATACCATAATGAATAGTAACCTCACCTATGGTGGTATAAAAATAATATTCACATTGGATGTACAATATACCTATATTCTAGAATAATTTAATTAATGTTTTAAAACTGGTTATGATAATAAATTATTATTTTAATTAAATATTAAAATAATAATATTTAAAAAACTATTTTTGAAAAATGGACTTCATTTTTGAATTCTACATTTTAATAAATGGTTAGGATGAATTTTTGGGAATTTTCTAAAATACTCAAATTTTTGATAAATAGTAGAATCCGATAATTCACATCAAATGTGAAATAATAGATTAACTAAGTCATCGATGATGTTCTAATGATTTAAGACCACTCGGTTTTGAATGAAATGATAATATCACTATTAATGGTCATGGAATACTTTTTATTCATTTTCTTAGGAAGAAATAATAAATTAATGATTATAATATTATGAAATCCCATCTCTCCTCCACTATAACCCCCATTCACTCTCTCTTCTATCCACTCCCCTCAAGCATTGTTCCTTTCCATTATTCTGCCCAAATCTCTCCCTAAGGTCCTCCCCCACGTCTAAAAGCTCTCAGCCTCCTCAAAATACCAAATCCTCATCCATTCAGATGTTCTCAAAGGAGTATGTCTCAAGAGGTAAATTCTTCTTTCCAATTTCCTCTTTTCTTTTATGTTCTTTTCTTTTTTATTTCTTTCTTCACCACCCTTCACCATAATAGTATGATAAAATCCAGTATCATACATGTAATTTAATTTACTCATTCTAGTGGTATATTTCCATATCTTCTCTCCTTTCCCCACTCTTTTATTTTGAATAAATGAATGCATCGTTTGAGATATGCTAATTTATAACATTCAAGGGAAACAATTTATGAATTTCTATTATTATCATTAATTATTGTCATGAAACCATTTGTGTTATGGTTGAACCAGAATATTATATATATATATATATATATAATTTATCCTATTTGTGGTTCTGTAATCTTTTGGTGCAGATGGAATTAAGTTTTAAAGAAAAACACATTCTTTGTAATCAAATCCACCGATTAACAAAAACAGTTATCACTATAGCTATATATATATAATAATTCAACCTCACTCTAAGTAACCTAATTAAAATTAAAACCAGGTAATCTCCTAGATAATAACTAAATAATATAACTTAAATTATAGACTACCACTTTTATTCTGCATATAATACAAACATGAATATAAGTGAACTTATCTTTTAAAGCCAAGTAAACAAATGAGCCCAAACAATTAAATTGAAACTTGTAACTAATAAAACAGGATTTGAATGAACTAAAAAGGTATATAATAAATAAATAAAATATATAATAGGTTCTGTAATTATTAATAAATAATCCTAATTTGTTTATTCGGGTTGTTAATAACAAGTGGAGAACACCAACGGATTTAAGGTAAGGGATCCTCCCCTTTTTACTCTTAATCAAGATTGTTCTCTATGATATGCCTTTTTATGTAATACCAAGTGATGGGGTACATTTATACACCTTACTCATAATTCACTTCTATTTTATAAATGATGAGAAACCCTTTATCTCTCTCATCAAGCCCTCTTAGTTACACCCGATACCATGCCAATAAAACCGGATCGATTCTACCCGAAATTCCTTTATTCCTTCAGGTTTCTCTATCTTTATTTTTACCAAAATGTTTTTCTCTTTTCATTTAGAACATAAATATTCTGATTATATGCTCCAAAATCATGTTCCAAGATTTATCTCTCATTCTACCTCAATGATATACATGATTTTAAGTGAATCCTTATTTGATACTTCCCAATAAGCACACTTCTTTTAAAAGAACTTCCAAACCTTTTACCCAATTTCCAGTACACTCTATATTCTGTTTTAAGAAACCATTATATTTAAAAATTATATATTTTTTTTATGAAAACATTCTTTCTTCAATTCTGGTTTTATATAATAGAATGACTTCTTTACTATTTTAAAAGCTCTATAGTATTTTCCTTAAAACCGCACAAAAATGTTTTAATGCTAACATTTCTAAAATACATTTCTCACATGTTGTCACTTATGTTTGACACCACTTACCATGTTATATGACTATTTTACCCTATGAACGTCCATGTATTTTCTAATTATTTCCTTACATGGACACTTTCATGATACACCCATTGGTTATGATTTGTGATTGTGGTACCCAATTCATTCCATGGGTACCCTTATGTTTGTGTATGGTTGATTATGTATGATTGTATATGTGGTAATAATATTTATGTTTTAAAAATAGTCATGAAAATGTTGAGATTGGTGCTCCCAAATAAAACTCTAATGCATTGGGTAAGGTTACATCTCATGAGATGCGATGTGAAACGGGATTGGCGGTTAGCCTGGACCCGTACTAAAATGGGAAACAGGATTGGAGGTTAGCCTTGACCCATACTGAATATATGATTTATGATTCTACCACATGTATATGATTCCATTTTTATATGATCCCACTCTTATATTAAATGATTATATAAGTTTCTTGATTTGGATATCATGTCATGCTTTCTAACTCATGTGCTTGTGATGTATCCTTATGTTCATTCCTTTACTGGGCTTTTTAGATCATCCCTTTGTTCATGTGTTCCCCAGGGTACCCTATGCATATCTAAGGGCTCAATGAAAGTTGGAAGCTCATTATGGAGATTAAATAAAGATGTTTTTTAGCCCATGTTTTATGTTATACGTATCTAGTCTTCCAATACACTAGACTTAACAGTCCTTTCCTTGTACTCTAATGATTAATTATGCTTAAAATCATGCAATGTTTTATGTAAAAGGCTCAGATCACTACAGTTGGTATCAAAGCATAGTATGGTAATTTTTGGAGATTAAGAATAGATCAACTTAGTGTTAACCTTAAGGATGAGACTATGTATAAGAAAACACTCCAAAATTTTGGTGAGTATAGTGTATGTGGTTTATCAAGAAAATACATATCTTTCTGGTTACGAGAAGGTAGAGGAGGCTCTGGCATAGATGTATCTAAGGGTAAAACCCAAAAACACTAGTTTGAGCTAGACTTGAACGAGAACTAGTGCATGATAATGGCCCTTACTACACTCTTGGTTATGACACTCCTGGGGGATATTCCTTGGTAGATTCATGAGCTTATTACAAAATGTTATTAAGGAAAAAAAAAGAATCCCATAAGAATATAAGTTAATAAATAGATCGAGGATCACCTAGATATAAACCTGAGGAATCCAAATTCAGGATATAATTCTTATTTATATGTTCATATTTTTATGTTAAAAGTTTCTTTTTATGCTCAATATCTAAGTATTCACGACATATAATTATACGATCTTTGTCATAGTGAATGGAGGGAAATAACATAACATGTTCTTATAACCAATGTGATAGGAAATTTGATGATTGCCCTAATAACATGCCTGATGTAACGAAAGAGGGTGCTCCAAACTTCATGGAAGTTCTTGATCAACTAGCTCGAGTTATGAATAATAACTTGAATCAGGTGGAACGTCCCCCTCCTCCAAGAAAGAGTAAGTTTCATTAGAATCCATCATGTGGAAAAGGCCTCCCATTTTTGGTGAGTCTTCTGATCCCCTCCTCGCAGAACAATGGATTAACTCCATTGAAAAGATTTTCTCTGTCCTCCAGTTCTCGGTAGAAGAGAACGTTGTACTAGCAGTCTATCATTTTAATGGGGAAGCTGATCAGTGGTGGAGACTGATCATGAAAACAATGTGCCCAGAGGAAATTGATTCCATAGAATTTGAGGTATTCAAGGGTATGTTCTTCAACAAATATTTTCCTCGAACCCTCTGTCTCAAGATGGAAAGAGAGTTCCATGGACTCAAGAAGAAGGAAGATGAGTCCATCAGGGCGTATGAAGCGAACATTACAAGGATTACAAGGTACCCCTCTGGCATTGTCATGAACACCGAAAGCAAGGTCGACCGCTTATTTAGCAGACTAAAGATGAGTCTATGAAAAGTTTTGGTGATTCGAGACTTCGTCAGCTATGAGGAGATTGTCCGTTGTGCCCTCAAGGTTGAAATGGAGATTGGAGACTCTCAGTGGTCTCATGGGCCTAGTGAAAAGAGGCAGAAAATGGAGAAAAACATGGGTTGTTCGTCAAACAAATCCAATGATGGAAAGAAGCCTCACTTTCCCCTTTGAAAAAATTATGGGATGAAACATTTTGGTGACTGTCTCAAGGGAACCAAGAATTGCTTCAATTGCGGAAAGTTTAGTCATATGGCCAAGAAATGCCGAAGGGATATGAAAAATCCCACCAATTTTAAGGAAGAAAGGAATGTTCAGATCAACACTAAGCCTACAGTGCAATGTTATAACTGCAAGGAGCTTGGGCATTATGTGAACAATTATCCTAAACCAAGGTTTGTCGGAGGCAATCAACAATAACCTCCAAGGAAACAAGGAAGGGATTATGCTATAACTACTACTGAGGTGGAGCCTGAAAACGAGGGGGTGACATGTACACATGTTATTCATTCATGAATAGAGAACATACTATTTGATTCTGGTTCTACACATTCTTTCATATCTTGCAAGTTTAGTAAAACTAATCAAACACCACCTCAAAATTTAAAGGAAAAGTTATCTTTGAGAACAAAGAATGGGGAAATTATTGCATCCATGGTTTATAACTCCTCCCTGGTTAATGTTTGTGGACTGAACCTCCCAGAAAGTGTTTTCATACTTCCTTTAGAGGAGTTATACGCTATCTTGGGCATGGATTGTCTATCTTTATACAAGGACAACATAAATTGTTGGGAAAGGGAGATCACTTTTTTACATCCCAAAGCATCCTTAGATTCTTTACAAATGTAAGGAAAAAGATGAGTCTCCTTTATAATCTTTATCTCATGTTTGGATACTGCTTCCTTGTGAGAAATAATATCTAGCTCAAATGATTGGTACAAAGGATAGAATAATTTTTGAAGACATTCCAATCGTGAGAAATAACACAGATGTATTCCCCAAAGAGTTTCCTGGTCTTCCTCCAGACCGAGTGGTTGAGTTCATAATTGAACATATCCCTGGATTTTTACCAATCTCGAGGACACCTTACAGAATGGCCACTGTCGAGCTAGAAGAGCTAAAGAAGTAGTTACAGTAGAATATGGAGAAGGGTTTTATATGCACGAGTGCTTCACCATGGGGTTCTCCATTCCTCTTCATCAAGAATAAGGATGGATCAATGTGCCTCTATATTGATTATCGTGACCTCAGTAAAATAACTATAAGAACTAGTATCCCCTTACATGGATATATGACTTTTTCGATCAGCTTCGTGGGGCCAGTTATTTCTCTAAGGTGGACCTTCGGTCGGGATATCACCAACTAAAGGTGAGGAAGGCAGTTATTCCCAAGACTGCCTTTTGTATGAGGTATGGACACTATGAGTTCATAGTGATTACCACGAAACACCCTAATTCTCCAGAAATTTTTATGGATTCAATGAATAGAGTCTTTAGATATTACCTCGACAAATTTGTGGTGGTCTTTATTGATGATATTCTGATATACTCCAAGAGCAAGGAGGAACATGAGGACCATTTGGGAACTGTGTCAATGACTTTACGAAGGGAGAAGTTGTATGAAAAGTATATAAAATACGTGTTATGGATGGAGGAAGTATCATTCTTGGGGTATGTTATCACCAGGAAAGGGATATGTGTGGAACCTTCCAAGATGAAGGCAATTGAAGAGTGGCCGAGGCCAACTTCTGTAACGGAGATCCACAACATTTTAGGTCTAGCTGGGTATTATCGACAATTTGTGAAGAACTTTTCAGAATTATCAATCCCAATGACCGAGATGACACAGATGTGAGTATAGTTTGTCTGGACAGAGGAATGTGAAGACTATTTCAAGGAGTTGAAAAAGAGGCATATCACTGCGCCGGTACTCAAAATCCCTTCAAGTAGAGAACTCTTTGTGGGGTAATTTGGTGATTCTAAGAATGGCTTAGGCTATGTGCTAAGAAAAAATGATAAAGTGATAGCCTATTCCTCATAGAAGATGAAAATCCATGAGAAAAACTATCCCACACATGATCTGGAGTTGGTGGCTGTGATCTTTGCATTGAAAATATGGAGGCATTATCTCTATGGGGAAAAATGTGAGATATATACTTACCAAAAGAGTCTAAAATAAAAATTAAAATGGAAATAGATTAATATGCGCCTGTGAATATGGATAGTTCTCATCAAGGATTATGAATTCTCAATCCACTACCATCCTAGTAAGGCAAACAAGGTGGCAGATGCTCTAAGTAGACATGATCCTACATCTTTATCAATGATGGGGAATGAAAAAGATCTGATCTTCTTAGATTGGAAAAGGATGGATATAGGAATCATTATGGTAAGAACATCATCGATCCTTTCTCAAATTATTTCTCAACCAAACCTCTTGGAGAAAAAAAGGATGCTCAAAGAAAGGTTTTGGAAATTCAGAAAAGGGTGGAAGCTGTTAAAAATGGGAAATCCTCTGGTTTCAAAATTGATTTGGAAGGAGTTGTAAGATTTGGGACACGATTATGTGTACCATATGATCTAGATATAAAGAAGGAGATATTGAATGATGCTCATAGCTCAACCTTCTCTGTCGACTTAGGGAGCACAAAGATGTATCGAGATCTCTGAGAAAACTTTTGGTAGGACAATATGAAAAAGAGATTTCTGAATATGCATCAAAGTACCTTCTATGTCCGCAAGTAGAGGTTGAGAGACAAAAGTATAAGGGGATGATGCAACCACTTCCCATACCAGTATGGAAGTGGGAGAACATTACCATAGACTTTTTCACTAGACTTCCAAAGACATCTGGAGAAAAAAATTCTATATGGGTCGTTGTTGATCGTCTTATAAAGACATCTCACCTTATCATGGTTCGAGAGGACTTCTCAGTGGACCAACTTTCATAGATTTACATCAAAGAAGTTGTAAGGCTACATGGAGTACCACTATCTATTGTATCTGATCGTGATCCAAGATTCACCTTGACGTTCTGGAAAATTCACCAGCATGCTCTGGGCACTGAACATAACATCAATATGACCTATCATCCTCAAACTAATGGCCAATTTGAGAAAACTATTCAGACATTGGAAGACATGTTGATAGCGTGTTCAATGGAATTCAAAGGAGGATGGGACCGACATCTTCCACTGGTTGAATTCCCCTACATCAATAGTTCCCACTCGAGCATCCGAATGGCACCATATGAATCGCTTTATGAGAAAAGGTAAAAAACACCGACATGTTGGGATGAAGTCGGTGAGGGTAAGATGCTAGGACCTAAAATGGTCAAAGAAATTATGGAGAAGGTGAAAACCATTCAGCAACATATCAAGGCATCCCATAGTTGACAGAAGAGTTATGCAGATAACCGTTGATGAAACCTTTTATTAAAAGTTGGAGACATGATATTTGTATGTGTATCCCCATGGAATAAGGTCATGAGGTTTGGGAGGAAAGGGATTTTAAGTCCCAGGTACATCGGCCCCTTCCAGCTCCTTGATTGAGTCAGAGCTTTGTCCTATCAACTAGCACTTCAACCTATCATGTCGAAAGAGCATGATGTCTTTCATGTATCCCTCTTAAGGAAGTACATACCAGACCCTTCACATGTAATCTCTTAACTGGTGGTACAGTTGGATGATGATCTCTTTTACGAGGAGTAGCCAGTGAAGATCTTGGATTGAAGAGAGAAATTTCGACACAACACGACTACTCATCTGGTCAAGTTACTATAGAGAATCCATATGTACGCAGAGGTAACATGGGAATTGGAGGAAGTAATAAAGGAAAAGTACCGACATCTGTTTTTGGCCTAGAATGTAAAATGAAATTTCGAGGGTGAAATTTCCTAAGGGGGGAAGAATGTAATGACCCAATGTTTTAATGGAAATTCCCTTCTTATAAATATGTCAAAAATCACATAATAATGAACTAATAAGTGATAAGTGACCTTGAAACATAATTTTGTCACTTTTGTGTTTGGAATTTCGAAAATCTGGCATACACGGTTGTAATCTGTAAGTTATTTGGAGTCTGATAAAGAGAACATAATTTATTGTGAATAGTAACCTACCCTAATGAATAGTAACATACCCTTATGAATATCTATATACCCTAATGAATAGTAACCTCACCTATAGTGGTATAAAAATAATATTCATGTTGGAAGTACGATATACCAATATTTTATAATAAGTTAAAGAATGTTTTAAAACAGGTTTTGATAATAAATTATTATTTTAATTAAATATTAAAATAATCATATTTGGAAAATTATTTTTAAAAATGGACTTCATTTTTGGATGATACACGTCAAAAAATGTTTGGGGTAAATTTTTGGGGTTTTTCTGAAATACATGAATTTTTGATGAATAGTAGAATCCGATAATTCACAATAAATGCTAAATAATAGATTAACTGAGTCATCGATGATGTTCTGATGATGTAATCTCACTTGTTTTAGGATCAAAAGATAAAATCAATATTCTTGGTCATTTAATACTTAATATTCATTTTCATGGTAAGAAAAAATAAATTAATGACTGTAACATTATGAAATCCCTCCTCTCCTCCACTATAAAACCCCCTTCACTCCCTATTTTATCCACTCCTCTCAATCCTTGTGACATAGAATTACTCTTCCCAAATCTCTCCCCAAGATCCCCCCCCACTCCCAAAATCTCTCATCCTCTTCAAAATACCAAAACCTCTCCCCTTAAGTGGTTCTCAAAGCAGAATGTCTGAAGAGGTAAATTCCTCTTCCCAATTTCTTCTTTTCTTTTATGTTTTTTTTCTTTTTTATTTGTTTCCTCACCTCCCTTCAACATAACAGTATAATAAAATACAGTAACATACTTGTACTATAATTTATTCATTCTAGTGTTATATTTCATTATCTTCTCTCCTTTTCCCACCCTTTTCTTTGAACGAAATGAAAGCACCGTTTGAGATATGCTAATTTTGCACATTAAAAGGTCAACGATTTATCAAATTGTATTATTATCTTTAATTCTGGTCATGAAACCATTTTTGTTATTGCTGAACCAGAATATTATATATTTAATATATCCTATTTTTGGTTCTGTAATCCTTTGGTATGAATGGAATTAAGTTATAAATAAAAATACATTCTTTGTAATCAAATCCATCGATTAACAAAAATTATTATCACTATGGTTATATATATAATAATTAGACATCACTATAAGTAACAAAATTAAAATTAAAATCATGAAATATCATATATAATAACTAAAGAATATAACTTCAATTCCGGACAACCACTTTCATCCGTTATATAATCCAAACATGAATATAAGTAAACCGATCTTTTAAAGCCAAGTAACAAACAAGTCCGAACAATTAAATTGAACCTTATAACTAATCAAAAAGGATTTGAATGAACTAAAAAATGTTATAATAAATAAATTTAATATTTAAGAGGTTCTGTAATTATTAATTAATAAGCCTAAATTTTTTATTCAGGTCGTTAATAACAAGTGGGGAACACCAACAGAATTAAGATAAGGGATCATCCCCTTTTTACTCTTAATCAAGATTGTTCCCTATGATATTCCTTTTTTTGTAATACCAAGTGATGGGGTAAATTTACAAAACCTTCCTAGATTGAAATAATGTTCTATAAGTGATGATAAACCCCTTATCTCTCTCATAATTCCCTCTTAGTTACACCCAATAACATTCCAATAAACCATGTTGGATTCTACCCGAACTTCCTTTATTCCTTCGGGTTGCTCTATCTTTCTTTTTAAAAAAATTTTGTTGTCTTTTTTTAGAACATTAAAATTCTGTATATATGCTCCAAAGTCATGTTCCATGATCCATCTCTCATTCTCCTTCAGGGATATACATTATTTTATGTGAATCTCTCATCGATAATTCCCAATAAGCACACTCGTTTTAAAGGATCTTTTCTAACTTTTACCCAATTTCAAGTGCACTCTATATTCTGTTTTAATACACAATTATCATTTAAAAATATGTATTTTTATTTTTATAAATTTCTTGGTTCAATTATGGTTTTATATAAAAGAATGTCTTATTTTCTATTTTAAACGCTCTACAGTATTTTCCTTAAAACCACACAAAAATGTTTAAATGCTAATGTTTCTAAAATACATTTCTCATATGTTGTCACTTTTGTTTGGCACCACTTACCATGTTATATGACTATTTTTTCCTATGAATGTACATTTATTTTCTAATTATTTCCTTACATCGACACTTTCATGATACACCCATTGGTTATGATTTATGATTGTGGTGCCCAATTCTTTCCATGGGTACCCTTATGCTTGTGTATAGTTATTATGTATGATTGTATATGTGGTAAGAATATTTATGTGGAAATAATATTCATGAAAATGTTGAGATGAGTGCACCTAGATAGCTCTCCAATGCATTGGGTATGGTTAAGTATCATGAGATGCGATGTGAAACGAGATTGGCGGTTAGCCTTGACACCTACTAAAATGGGAAATAGGATTGGCGGTTAGCCTTGACCCGTACTAAATATATGATTTATGATTCTGCCACATTTATATGATTCTATTTTTATATGGTATCATGAATACATTATGTGATTTTATATGTTTCATGCTTTGGATATCATTATGTCATGCCACTTAACTCATGTTCTTGAGATGTATCCTTATGTTCATTCCCTTACCGGGCTTTTTAACTCATCCCTTTGTTTATGTGTTCCCCATGGTACCCTATGCAGATGTAAGGGCTCAAAATAAGTTATAATATCATTATCGAGATTAAATAAAGACGTTTTATCCCATTTTTATGTTATACGTATCTAGTCTTCTAAGATACTAGACTTAATGGTCCTTGGCTTGTACTCTGATGATTTATTATGCTTAAAATCATGAAATGTTTTATGTAAAAGGCTCGGGTCGCTATATAAATCATCACAAAGAGATATCATATAATGGAATTTATATGTTACCATACATTATCACAATTCAAATATGAATTCTATTGTTATCATTGAACATATATTATCACACATTAGGATTTTTATGTAGCAGACCACATCTCATACACAAGTCTCACATGTGAATGACTTTGTTACCATTCAATATATCATACCACACTAAGGGATTTGATGTATACAACCATGTACCACACAAAACAATCATATTTTTATTAAATTATATACATTCAACATATTTAATAACACTATGGACTTTTGATATAGTCGACCATATCCAGCACATAATTTTCAAATAATTAATTCGCCAATTAATTAATAACATTAACCAATTTGACATACCCGTCATTCCATTAACCAATTTAACATTTTATTATTAAGTCTCAAAACCTCATTTTCTAATAATTAATTAAATAATTAATTATTCACACTCACAATCTCAATATGTCATAATTTATTCAAAAATAAATTATTTATACTCATATTCTCATTATCACTTACTTGTTTCATATACTTATTTTTCAATTAAAAAAAATTACATCATAAAAAATTAATCAATTAATTATTTTTAATATATAATTGAAATATCCCCCAATTTCACTTTTTTATAAATTAAATAATTCACAAAATAATTAAATTCAATCAAGAACTCTATTGTTAAACATCTAATAGCTATTCTACAGTTTAAAACACATAATTTCAATCAAGATTATTGTATTTCAATTACATACTACCTATCTCAATCCATTTATCAACGACCACCCAATGAAAAATCCCCAATTTGTGTAACATGTTGACATAGAATGAGATCTAGATATTAATCCCTTAGTCAAGATCCAACAATCAAGATTCCATAATCCTATATCTATATATAAAAATCATAGAAATAGATCGAATATGTAAGAGGATAACATCACTTTGCAATATTTGGGAGACACAAGAGATAAGATGGATGCCACAGGGGATAATAACCTCTTACCAGAAGGGCTGAATATCTTCAATTAGTGATTCAGATCATGAAGAACATAGGTTATAATGGCTTGGAATTTTCCCAAGAGGCTCCCAAATCATGAAAATATGTTAGGGGATGAGTTAGATCAAAATTAGGGTTAAAATGGTTGATCAAGACATTTGAAAACTAATATTTAGTGGATTATGATCTCATACACATGGTTTTCTTCTCAAGGCGCATGGTTTCCCATAACCGTGGGCCTTAACTATGTGCCTCTTCTAGTGGGTTCACAGTTTCTTTTTTTAGGGAACAAAATTTCAAAAATTGTTCACCAACCATGAAAAAACCTTTCTATACCATGTCTTATAATTTTCTGGTTTAGGGCATATGGTTAAGGAAAATCGGTCACTAAACACGAAATTCCCTTTTTTTACACTTTTATCAAAGTGTTACCCAAACACTCTCCAAAGAAAACCCCAAATGAAAAGTACTAGTCCCAAGTAAAAAAATAGTACCCATTAATGTGGAGGATACAACTCTAGAAAATTATAAGGTGTTATATTATATGAATTTTTTTCCCTTATGTTTAAAGTTTAATATCTTGGTAAACTTGCTTATACGTTATTCAAAATGATTAATTTTTATTGTTTTCACTAATATTTATGATAAAAAATTAAGTTATCCTTAATAGAAATAATAAATTGTTCTCTTTATGAATATGAAATCAATTTTTATAAATTCAATTCACAAAAGTAGAATCTTTTATTTTACAATTAATCACATAATGGTGACCGTAAAAGGAGATTTTAAGAAGTGCATGTTTTTAGAAATAGAAGAATCTATATTAACTCTATGACTAAAACTAATGACTATAAGGGACACAATAAATAATTATGGAGATCTATTGTATACATTTCATTTAAATTATTCCACATTATGGATTATTTTAACTAATTAAAATTGATAAACATTAGGTATTTTAAAATAGGTTCTTATATCTGAAAACAAACTTATGATAAAAGCCAATATAAAGTGGATTAAAATTAATTAATTGAATTAAATATAAGTTGATAAAACATAAATTACATTAAAACATATTCTAAACATATTAAGTATTTGAAATTATTTAAGTTATTGAAAATTATTTTTTTTACAAAAAACAGTATTCTATAATATTAAGTCAAAGGTTTTTTTATTGAAAAGTCCCAAAGTTTTACCCGAAGTAAATTTTTATATACCTATTAAAAATATAATATGATTTTATCAAATAAATTATATAAAATTTAAAATAAAATTATATTTTGATTCATGATGATCAATAAAAATTCTATTTGAAGAAAATATTTAATTAAAGAATATAATCACTTTAGTAATACTGATTTATTATTTTATAAAAAAGTTATTAACACATAATATTTATTCATTCATTTATAAATATATATAAATTTCATAAATTAGTTAATAATTTTCTTACCCATCAATTTAACAACTAGGATATTATAGTAATATATATCATGGGTCATTTATGTTTGGTGATGCTAGTAAAATATTCCATCAAATGTTAAAATCTTAGAGATGCGTGTAATGGAAGATAAAATGATTTTTTTATGTAACACATGATAAAATATGTTTTTTTATCCTTTTCACCATCAAATGAAATTTTATTCTTCTAAAATCTAGTTTTGTTATATCCCCTTAATAAATTGTGTCCTCACACTTTTATTTTTATCTCGGTAATAACAGATGAGACATTTTAATATACTATTTCCATTAAACCACATTATAATAAGGGTTAACAGAAAATCCTATCAAAAATGGATAAATTGGAGTAAATACATTATATTGAATAAAACATTACTAGGTTTTCAAATATGAAAACATAGGTGGGAGAGGAAAAAATTTATATATAATTATAGAGAGTTATTGAGGTCACTTGTCACAAGAAATTGAATAATCAATGAGATGTAAGGTAATTAAAACCTTAATCCATGATGATTAAAAAGCACCTACGTTCATCAGAAAGTATAGAAGTAGGATTAAATTATTTTTTAAGATCATTTTCCTAGTGTAGGAGAATTGAATTACGATATACAGTAAGATAATACGGAAATATACATACTTGATGAGTAAAATTTCTACTTTAATCAATTTCCACTAGAATCTCATTTTATTTCTAGAATAATTTTTATTCAGAATGAATTTTTCATGGTTTAAGTAAACAATTCAAATTTTAGAGACCACATAACAATAAAAATGGTAGTGTGTTATTCCTACCATCTTTAATGATTAGAAAGAGGAATTTTTTTTGCACATAGTAGTAGTAGAAACATTTGTAAAATATTCTCCAAATATCAATAGTAATACCGAATATTCTACAATTATCAATAGTAATACTTATTTGGTGGGAAATATATACTATTAGAATGATTTGATATGTTTATAAGTATTCATGTACTAATATCTTGTCTCCTTATTTTTATATCACATACTGATATTTATGTTCTCATCCTATGTTTTAAAATGTTTTTCACATGTTTTATGGATGGGTAATGGAAAAGTAAAAGCCAAGATGAATGTTCTGATTACTTTTCATGAAACTATTTAATATTTTTATTAAAAACATTATTATCATGAAAAAATGGAAACTGTTTTAGTTTTACCCACTTTCTATTTTTTGGGTCTATATTTATATATTATTCCCTTATTTTCTAAAACACTAAACCAAAAATATATTTTTTAATGTATTGAATTCATATCTAAAGAAATTTACTAGATTATGTACTATTGGAGGTTAGGTCCTTACAGTTGTGGTTTAATAATGGGTTAGATGACCTTAGGGGTTCTGATGATGTTATTGGAATACCATAAATTAATTTTACCTTATGTTTATGTTTAAATGATATAGAATTTTATGATTAAAATGTTTTTTCATTTAAGATATGTTTTCTCAGAATTTTTTTTTTGTATAAGAAATAGGCATGCAGAAGTACGAAGGCATCGAGAGGATGTTGTATTTCCAAATATTAAACATGGAATGGTGAGAATTGGAACTAATTAGTTTTCTAAATTAATGTATTATTTTTCATAGTCTATAAAAATTGGTGGAATCCATGCAAGGTGACAACTAGAGCTACCAAAAATAAACATGATGATAAAAATAGCATTTTATGAGCAACATCCTCCAAATTTCGGTGGATCCTTTAACCCGGCGGTGGATGAATGATGAATTAAATCACTTGAAAATATATTAAATGTTATGGTGGGATCATATAATCAAATGTTTAGTCTTTATATTTATCATTTTCATGGTGAATCTAACTAGTGGTGGTCAATGGTCAAGAATATCAAGGATAGTGATGAGATCAATGCCATAGAATTGGATGAATTTAAAATTATTTTCCTTAATGAATAATTTCCTTAGGTGATTTTACTAAGGATTTAAAATAAATCCCTTGAATTGAAACAAAATGAGGAGGAAAAAATAGTCTTGTTTGTAGAGAACACAACCTTATTAGAGAGGTATCATCGAAATCCTTTTTGAGATCTTGATTAAAAAATCATTCATTTTTAATTTATATTGAAGATAATATATCAAAGGTTATAGGATTATAAAAAAATAAAATGTTATGAGAAACTAGTATTATGTGCTAATAGGGTAGAAATAGAGTTTGATTATGATCACATTTATGTTGAAAATAAGAAGAAAAAGAGGGTCAGATTGAGAGTGATGGGTAAAGATCAATCAATGAAATAAAAAGGTAATAAATTCATGTTTTAGTTTGTGGAGGTGTGGTAAAAATAACCATGGGGAATTTTTAACAAAATATGGAATTGTTTTTATGATCTATGTTTGAATATATATCCTGATATTTTAATGAAAATGATCTTAATATTAATTTTGACAATAAAACTACTAACTATTTTAAATGTGGTGAGATGGGTCATTGCACAAATACCCTTGCAAATAAATATCCGAATGATTTAAAGCTACCATATTATACGTAGAAAAGTGCATTGAGATCCTTTGAAACTATGTTTGTAGATGTCAATACATATAATGAATTGGTATCTAGTATATTATTTTTTAATTAAGATTTTGATAAAATCTTGTTTGACACGGGGTATTAACATCAATTTATTTCAGATATATTTTTTTGGTAAATTATTAATTTCTCCTAATGAAATGAGGCCAGAACTAATGGTTAAAACACCAAGGAGAATATTTCCGTAAAGATTCATTATAAGAATCATTATTTTGTTTTTTGTGGAATGAAATTTCCTACAATCATTTTTTTACCTAGTAGAGTTTGACATTATTCTGGGTATGGATTATATTTTTTTATCATGTTAAGACTGATTATAGATCTAAGGATTTTTTCTCCGAAATAATTCCAGTTTGTATACATTAATGAACCCATACAGTTGATAACATATCAGGAAGCTGGTAAAATTTTAAAGATGGAAATGAAAGTTATCTTCCTCATATTGTAGAAAAAAAGGAACTATTTAGATTAATGATGTTCTAGTGCTAATAAACATATGGATGTTCTTATTGGTGAGTTTATTGATGTTATACCTGATCAAGAAGTTGAATTTAGTATTGATATAGTACGTGATGCTAATACAATTTCAAAAACCCCTTATCTAAAATCTCAAGTTGATCCTCTTTAATTAAAAAATCAATTAAAGGAGTTTCTTGATAAAATCTTAATTTGTCCAAGAACTTCATAATGGGGTGCTTTTATTTTATTTATTAAAAATAATGATGCTTCCATGAGATGATGAATTTATTATAGAGGTTTTAATAACATTACTTATATGAATGAGTTTCCTTTTCCTCATATCGATGACTTATTTGATCGACACTAGGGAGATCCAAATTTTTCGATGATTGAATTGATATATGGGTACCATAAACTTAAGGTGATGGATTATAAAATCTCTAAAATGTCATTTTGTACTATATATGAGCATTATTAGTTTGTTTTGTGCCCTTTTCTTTGATAAATTCCACTTTTCTATTCACGGATTTTATGAATATAATGTTCCATAATAGTTGGATAATTATTTTGTTGTTTTTATGGATGATATTTTAGTATTTTTAAAATGCTATGAGATTCATGAAAAACATTTAAATATTTTCTAGAAAAATCTAAAAGAATGTAAGTTATATAGAAAACTTAGAAAATTTTATTTTTGGTTGCAATAGAAGATTTTTTTCTTTGGAAAATTATACTTAATAATGGAATAATAGTTGATCCTTGTAAAAAAAAGTTGATTATGAATGTAAAAGAACCTAAAATGCTATATATATTAATAGTTTTCTTGAATTAGCATGTTATTATCGGGTATTTGTTAAAAAATTGGCAAATTTATGTACCCTACTATCTCTGTTAACACAAAAATGGGTTAAATTTTTTGGGATAGAAGACTATGATGTTTGTTTTTTGGAACTGAAAAAGAGATTGGTGAATACTTCAGTTTTGGCATTGACTCTAAAAAATGGTTAATTTTTCATCTATAGAGATGCTTCATTGAAGGAAATTGTTTTATTTATGCATAAAGATTTGGTAAATGCTTATTATTTAAGCCAATATAATCCTCATGAGTTAAATTATCCCACACATTAATTGGAAATTTCATATAAGGTTTTTTCTAGTAAAATTTAGACACATCATGTAAATGGAGGAAAATGTGAAATATATACTGACTATAAAAGTTTACAGTATACAATCACATATAAGTAATTGAACATGAGTCAGAGAAGATGGATTGAACTAATAAAGAATTACAATTGCATGATCAATTGAAATACTTGAAAATCAAATAATGTAGATGATGCCCATAGTCAAAAACATCATGCATCATTAACTATGATAAATTGTGAGTATTACTAGGGGATGGAATTAAAATAGATATTTCATATTTTACTAGGTAATGTTTTACTTTTCAAGGGTTTAATGTTGAGAGACAACTACCAAAGGGGATGCTTCATCATTTTATAATGCCCAAGTGGAAATGAGAAAATATATCTAGGGAATTCAGGGTGGGACTACTAAATAGTTCTCTAGGTAATAATGTGATTTGGGTAATTATTTACAGGAAGACTAAATCTTCACATTCACTTCCTATTCATGATTTTATATCTTTTGATAAAATTTCTCATCTGTACCTTAAAGAGATAGTTTGGTTACAAGGATTTACTCATTCCATTATATATTACAGTGATCCTGAGTTCACTTATAATGTTTTAAATGGAATTAAGAAGTTGTTGGGTACTTAATTAAACTTCATCACTACATTCCATCATCAATATGATGTTTATATAGAATAAAAAATTCAGAAATTGGTGTATATTCTTCTATTTGGTTTAATAGAATATGAGGGAAGTTGGGATCAACATCATTATATTGTGGAGTTATATTATAATAATATTTTTCAATAATGAGTGAATATGGATATTTTTGAGGTATTATATTGGAAGTAGTGTCTAACTCCATCATTTTGGGATGCTGGAGGGGAAAGGAAGGTGATGAGACCCGAATTAGTAGAGTAGGTGTATAAGAATGTTTAGATGATCTAGTAAAACATGAGGATGGATCAGAGAAAGAATAAATGTCATGAAGATAATAGGATGAAAAGATTTTCTTTTGAGGTAGGTGATTATATTTTTCTTATAATCTGACCTTGGAAAAGTGTTGTGAATTTTGTTAAGAAAGGGAATCTTATTCAACGGTTCACTGGACCTTCTAAAATAAAAGATAATGTTAGACCAGTTTCTAACCAATTATCTTTTACTCTGATTTTATCATAGGTGCACACTTTTTTTCATGTTTTTAATGTTTTTATGTTGAGAATGGATGTTCTAAATTCATCTAATCTTTTGAGTCAAGAAGTATTTCAGTTGGAAGAGAACCTTTTGTATAAAGAGAAATTTGTTCAGATTGTTGATCGCATAGAGAATTTTTGGTGGAATAATTTAATCTATTAGGTTATGGTTTTGAATAGAATCAACATGGTTGAAGAAGAAACATAATAATATGATATTATAGTGTGGTAAAATTATCATCACTTGTTTAATATGTGAAAAATTGTGAGGGGTAATTTTCCAAAAGGTGGGGACATTGATACAATCTATGTACTTATACAATAATTAGTTTTAATTTTGGAATTTTTTATTAAATTTTTTTATAAATTTATAAATAAATAATTGATACTTATAGAAATTAGGGAATTTATATTGATGGAATAGTAACATGGACTTAATAATAGTAACATGATCATTATGAATAGTAATTTGGCCAATAGAATTGTATCCTCACCAATGATAATATAAATAAAATTTATTTATATTATAACTTTAATCATTGTATATTTATATCATGGAATAAGAAAATTAATGTTTGGGAAATTATGAATTATGTGTTGTTATTTTTGTGAGTCATTAATATTTTATTTCAATATAATATTTAATTTATTGATTTAAAAGAAAACATATTTTCCTAAAATATTATCATAATTTATTATTTTGTTGTTGTTTGGTCCACTAGGATAGATACCCTGAGGGGGGGGGGGTGAGGAGGTAAATTATAGTATGACATATTAATTTTTTTTCCCCATTTTGATCTTGTTTTGCTGTTAGACAAAAATCACTTCTATCTCTCTTTTTCATTGATGAGTATGAATGAACCTTAAAGAATTCATAGGAAACATCAATTTTACTAGGTTCACCCTCAATGGGCTATGTCCAAGGACCATACACCAGTTATGTGTCGATGTACCAAATCCAATATAAGTGCACTACTATTTAAATGTTTGAAGGGGACTCATTGTCCCTCCTAGTTTAGAACCATTCAAAATTTGAGAACAAACTCCCCTTTCAACTGAAGTGAACTCACTCCTTCTTTAGAAGATCCCCTCATAGTTTCTAGACCTGTATGTCTCTTCATTATCACTAATAAATAAATCCTCAATTACTGATATATTATCTACTGAAATCTAAATTTATCCACTAATGAATACCCCTTTACCTCTGATCACTAGGAAAAAACCTTTGGAAGTAACTTCACAAAGTACACTACTTCATAAATATCCCAATTTTGCAAAGCTCAAACAAGCCTTTGTGATTTCCCTGCCTCTTCATGGAGAACACACCTTCGCATAGATTGCTACCTCATGGGGAACAATGCTTCGTAGATATCAACCCTTCAGAAAGAGAAAGCCTTCACAAAGCATAGGCCACTAAAGATATCAGGTAATTTCAAAGCGACTTCTTTCGTGAAGATCACTCAGCTAACGTGGGATGAAAACATTCACGAAGCTAGATTAATCGCCATCAAACTCATTATTTCGTGAAGAGCACTACCTCTGTGAACCTCCTTCCCTATTTGAGAGGAAAAAATATCACTGAAAACTCTTTACTTCTCTTGAAGGGGTGGAGGTATATTTATATGCAATTCCACCGACCCTCCGCGCGAAGTCATCGCCACATTAACTCAAATACCAAAGCTCTAAAAAAATTTCTGAAATTCTCTCTTTATTTCGAATCCCCTTGAAATTTTTTAGATTGCGGAGCTCATTGAAACTGAGGATATTTCTATCAATTCTTTTTCACCTTCGTTGTGAAGCTCCACTCGCAAAGCCCTTCACCTCTGCTGTTCACGACACTCATTTTAATAGCGAAGAACACCATTAAAATTATTCATGTCTTCGTGTAATCCACATTAAGAAGCCCATCATTGCAAAACTCATGATTTTTTCATATTTAGATGATATCTTCATGGAAATCCACATTTCCTGATGCCCACAAAAATTAAAATTTTATAACCCAAAAATTTGGTAAACACTAGAAAACAGCGCCACCATGTATCTGAATTTTTTGTACCACCTTTAGATCATCCATTTCTTTGTTGTGGTTCTTCGTCAGTATGGATTGTAAACAACATATCTATAACTTGACAATTCACCATGAAAACTTGAATTGTCAACAAAAAAAACCAACCCAAAAATGTTTTAATGTTACTTTGAAGGATTTTTTTCTCAATAATTGTCTTATGATTATAATATACTTTTATGAGACATTAATTAATTTTTAAAAGTTTTATAAAATTAGTTAGAATTGTAAATTTTTTATTTTTTGAAATAATTTTTTAATTTAATTAAAAATTAAATTTCACATTGTTGGATTTTTTTTAAAACAGGGGAGTCATTATTTAATTATACACTTCAAAAATGGATGGGGTGAACTTTGGGGAGTTTTCTGAAATACATGAATTTTTGATAAATAGTAAAATATAGTGATTTACAGTATATATAAATCATGAGATAAAAAAAATATTTCATATATCATTAATTATGCAAGAACAATAATATCGAACATGAATTAATTATTTTAATGTATTTTATGACAAATCTCAAACTATTCAGAGTCTTGATCCAAATTTAAAATCTAATGAATATAATAATTAGAACGCTCCCCCCTCATCCACTATAAATACCTCCCTCACCACCACTTCTACCAACACATCATAGACTTTTAGATTTCCTATTTTCATAAAATTACCTTCCCAAGATTCTTTAGTACATAAATGACATTCTAGTATCACAAAAAGGGCAAAACCAAGGGCCTTAATGAGCCTTTCAAGGAGGATATTTAAAGAGGTAAAAATCCACTTTCATTTTCTTTTATTTTTTTCAATTCATTTTATTTTCATAGACTCTAATAACCACCCCTAATCCAAGGGGAATGAAAACTCTAGTATCTTATATATACTATAAAATTATCATGTTTATGTAAAAATTCATCACCATACTTTTTTTTCACTCCATTTTATTCTAAAAATAAACACATTGTCAATGATGTATCGATCTACCGAAATCCTGGATGATGTGTTTTCAAGTTTCATTATCGCCATCAAGACTGGTAATGAAACCATTAATATTGTTGAGTAATATTTTATTATACATATTACACTTTTCTTTATTGTTTTGGAACCTGTGTTCATTTAAAATATTAGTTAATAAAACAAAAGTGGTTTGTAATGATCAAAATTTACCAAAATAAACTAACGATCATAAAACAAGTTTTATATAAATATTTATACTCATACCATATAACAAAAATTATATATATAACATTAAAAATTATGTAAGTTCATTAATAACTATTAATTTTAATTGTAGATTTTTTTCTCTCTTTGGAAAATAAAATCCATAATAAGCCAACCTTGGATACCATGAAATAAATGCACCTAAAACAATAAAAATAACAAAATATTATTAATAAATGGGTTGAAAGATGATATGAGAATATCATATAATAATTTTAAATATTAATACAGCTCTTTAAATTATTAATAAAACTATATCAACAAATATAGAAGAGGTCCAAGGATATTTGAGGTAAGACAAACCTGTTGTAAGGGAATTCTTAATCTAATTTCTATTGTTTTGGTAAACCTTCTACTTCATTGATTTTTTCAGGCTATGATCATTTATGAAATTAATGTTTATTATATTATGTTTTATTATGTGTATTTACAAATACTATGCATATTCAATTCAATTTATTAATTCCCTATTCAATGATATGATATTTGCGATGGAATATTTCTTTTAAAATCATCATTTAGATTTCTATTTATTAAAAAATAAAAATGAATGCATATATGATGAAATTGTTGATATTTTAAGAATGTATCCTAGTTATTGGTAATTGTTTATATGGAATAGTGAGACCTATATCACCCTCTAATGGATTGGGTATTTTTATGTTGGAGGTCAACTATATGGTTACTCCAAGTATAACTTGGATGGTTAAACCATAAGGTAGTTTTGAGTGTTACATCATAATGTATTTCCGAGGGATATATTTTAAGGTAGTAATTAGGGTTTAAAATAATATGATAATTATGAGGGCTAAAATATTAAGTATGTAATTCATCATGTTACCTTTAAGGAATTATTTATGTTTTCTATGTTTTATGGAAATCTAATGTTTTTACAAAGTAACTATATGATACTTATTGGGTGATAAGTAAGTATTCATGATAATGATATGATAGTTTTATAACTATTCATGTACTAATAGTTTCTATACTTTTTTTTATATACCTTACTGAGACATTTGTTCTCATTCCATGTTTTAAAATGTTTTTCATAGGTTTTGATGATGGGAAAGAGAAAAGGAGAATCCAAGATAAATGATGTGAAGACTCATCATGAAAAGATTTGATGATTTTATTAAAAAAGGTATTATAAAAAAATGTATATTGTTTTAGTTACAGCCAATTTGTATGCTATTAGGTCAATTTGTATGAATTATGTCTTATTTTCCTAAAATTGTAAATCGAAACAATCATTGGGAATGTAAGGAAGTAAATTCGAATGAAATATTAATGATTGTGTAATGATTAAGGTATGTTACTTATAATAATTATGGGTATACATAACAATTATCTATTGAATTTCATCAATGTTCCTATGAAGTTCATAGGGGTTTCATGACATAATTAAATTGCATGATTTAATCATAAAGAAATCATACTCATAAATACATGTATTAACAAATATGACAACAATCCAATGCTAAGAATAATAAAAATAAATAATCATGATCCACATGATATAAATCATTATTATAAGATACATTATAAACCCATTGAAATCATAAAAATATTTTGTTGGTATTTTATAACATTACTCTTTATAACTCACATTAAAACTGTGTCAGAAATAAATATAGCCAAGTTAAATCCATAAAAATAACCCTTAAGAAAATACCTTTTTATTTATTCTCAAGAAAATGTACTCCACTTAATTAATTGGATCTATATCATTTTGTACCTGTAGTGTTTTCAATAATGGCATCAACAGACTCTATTTGGGCCACACTATAATATAAGCTCTAATGGGGTCACCCAATGCTATCTAGGTGCACCCACTTCTCATGTATAATTCTCAAGTACCATATCATGAATAAAAAATTATTATTCTTTAACATTAATTTTATTAAAAATCTAGAAAATTCATTTAAACTCATAGTAAAGTCACTTTTTGATATCAAAATACCCTTTTAACAAATTTTCAATATAAGAATGCAATTTTTTAAAACAAATTTTCAAAATCAAATTACCCAAATAAAATAGAAAATTTTCATTATTTGAAGGAAAACATGAATTCTTGAAATGTAATATAGAAACTATGTAATGTTCATGATGACAGAAATGTCAATTCCATTATGTGTTTTAGGAATATTTAATTCTTTTGGTTGTTTTTCAAAATGTTCCATTTAAAACATCTAAAATTATTTCTACTGAAAAAATTTTAAAATAAATTAGAAAGTGACATAAAATGCACTTTATAAAACTTTTATGTACTTATAAAAAGTTTCTTATTTTTTTATCATGGGAATACATGAGAAATAGAGTTTCAAGGAAATAATTAGAATAGTATTTTTAAAGGAAAAGTACATTATAAATTGGGAAACACATGAATAATGACAATGATTAAATATTAACATTAAAAAAAGTTAATGCAATGATAATGGATTATTTTAAAACATAATATTTAAAATGGTATTTGTATTCACCTCCTAAAACTATACTGGTGCATAACATCAAAATATGCTGCAATGAATAGAAATTGAGATGATGAACCTTACCGGTTTGGTAACATTGAAATAGTAAACACTATGAATAGAGATATCCTAAAATGAATATTTAAATACAAATAAAAATAATTTCAATAATAACATATTATATTCATGGTAATTATATAGACCAAAAAATAAAAATTAATGGCTAGTATGGCATGTATCACACAAAAAAGTGAGATGACAAAATCATTACATTGATTATGACATATCCCTTGTAAATTTAACTTTTTTAATAACAAACATCTATTAATTATTTAACTTATTGGGAAAATATATCTTGTTTATTACTAATTTTATTTAACATATAAAAAGTTTTATATAGTAACTTAATAGATAATATTTACGTCGAATTATTTATCAAGTTTTTTTATTTCCTTTTGTGTCAAAAAGGACATAGTTGGGATAAATATGGTGAAAAAGGTCCTTATATAAACATATATAGAAAAAAAAATATTTATCATATTTTCACATAAATTATAATTTTTAAAAACATAATGAAATATGGTTATGGAAAATGAACTAAATTTATGATCATGGAGACAATAAGTCATACGTACGCATGAACACCATTCCCATTTTTCAATGATCATTATAGATAGAAGGTAAGTAATATTTTATATTAAAAAAATTAAAATATCATAAATAATTTATTATTTAGTTATATATTATTATATATATAATTATTGTGGTGTGGTGGTCAAAATAGGAATCACATCTCTTTATGAAGTTGACATTCTACACATCTATGAAAGATGATATCATTTATCTGGTGAGTAAAAAGGTAAAACAAAAATAATATATAATATTTCCATAATTATATAAAAGTTATAAATATTATAAATATTAAATTTATATCACATATATTTATTATGTCCACCCTTATTACCTTCCATGTATTTCCTTCTTGAAAAAAATCATATCACTTCACAATGTGTTTGTCAGCCGCACACAAGAGAGACATTATTGTGTCCCTGTAGAAAGGGTAATTAAATGTTATATATTATATAAATACAATAAATGTATAATTATTTTATAAATATAATATATAAACTTTTTGAACTTCATAAAACCAAACTGTTATAGGAGGAAATATAAAAAATAATTACATCATTTCGTGGGGTGGTAGTCTACCGTACACACAAATGAAGATTTCATAACCCATTTGATAAAATCACGTGTAATTATAGGTAATAAACCTAACATAAAAATTTCTAGATATATATATATATTATAATAAGGATAATATTTTATAATTTTATAATAATAATTGAAGGATGTGGAAAAATAAATAAAACAAAAATTGTTTTTTATTAACATTACCTCTTCTTCGGTTAACTCCTTCCGATTTGTACCAAAGGCCTTCTGTTGTTGTATTTCAACAAAAATTAAAGATTTAAGGATGATATAATGGATGGTGAAAAGTTATTATGGATGGTATTTACTAAATCAGTTATCATTTAATGTGTAAATAGGGGAGGAGATATGGTATCCATTTAAAAGTGATGTGAGCAGAACACTTGTAATTGTTTTTGAAAGAGTTAATTCCACCAACATTTGTTTCATTACATCAAGCCCCAATATTGATCTATTTACTATAATTAAATTAATAAGTTCTAATTATTCATATAATGTAGGTTCTTTTCATTTTTCTAGGGCAAATTCTCATTTCTTTTAATTTATGATCCCTCAGTAAACTCATTTTTACCTAAATCATTATGAATAATTTTAATTGATTTCACTAATAAATATGGTATAAAATTATGTTTGAAAAATTAAAATTATAAATTATAATTATTCCAAATATGGAATAAAATTCTCTAAATTAAATTCATATAAGTGTGAAATTTTAATTTAATATAAACCCACAGATGTGGCAAGACATGAAATATTTAATGACTATATTTTTCAATAAAAAGATGACTTTATATTAACAATATGATGAATAATTATCATATTATGAAATTAAATTAATATTTAATGACATATATTCTATGAATTTAAATATAAATTATAGTTATTATGTATGATTTTAATTAATTTAAATAGAAAATCATTAGGCATTTTAAAACATCTTTAAAAACCATCTTTTAAAGCAATGAACAAACATATGCGAAACACAAATATATATAATTGATTAAAAGTAACTAATTGGATAAAATATAACTAAATAATAATTATGTTACTTAAATAGTATTAAATACATATTGTGACTTTTAAATTTTATAATTTATTGATATTAGAATACTTTTTACAAAAAAACACGTATTCTTCACAATTCACATAAAAATCAAAATTTTCAGAAAATACAGAAAACTTCACTAATTTATTTTGATTATCTGATTCCAAATATTATTTCAATTTTATTAGATAAATTTTATAAATTTTTTTAAACAAACTATTATAGTATTTTTTTTCATGATAATCAATAAAATTTATTTTTTAAGAAAACATATTTTTGAAAATGAAATCACTTTACTAAAAATTGATTGACTATTTACTAAACAAATAAAAAATTTATATTCAATAAGATATATATATATACATATATCATAATTTTTTTTTATTATTCATACCAAACAAATTAATGGCTATGTTATAATGAATTTATATATCATAGGTTATTTAAGTTTGGTGTTTCATGTTGAATAATATATCGAAGATAAACATCTTGTTATTGTATAAAATAAAATCTAAATTGAGTATTTCATGTGTATAAGATAAACTCAGTGGTTTGTTTTCTTTTATTCTATTGAATATTGTTTTATTATTTTAAAATCTCATGGTGTTACAAAAATGACCTTTAGGCTCAAAGAATTAGAGGAACTTTTCCTGGATATTGCATTGTGACCATTATAGGATCATTGGAATTGTAATAATACCCAATAAAATTGTAAAATAATAGTTTAAATGTAAAATAAAAAGTTATATATAAATTAATTATATTTCTATACACTATATAATAATTAATATATATGATATTATAAAATTTATAATTATTTAATGTGAATAAATATTGTTTTTTCATTTATAATAGTATTTTATAAATAATCTGTCATGACCCGTCCATTGGGGCATGTGTCGTGACTACCCCAAGCCAGCCTTCCATAGGCCAGGGGCTGGCGAGTAGCACTGGAAAGGCGTATCCCTAAAATGGGAAGGCATTACCTTTAAACATGTACAAACACACAGACAAGAATGCAACAGGCTGCACCCATGAAGTAAACTGCTATAGTAAAAAAGATTACTCAAAGTAAAGAGGCCCGATTGGATTTGGGACTAATCCAACCCAGACCTACATCAACTATCTCAAAAACTCATGTAAAGTATACAGAAAGGACCGTCTTGCTCCAAGGGTCCCAACACTGTAGATGGTTCGTCAAACAGATGTATGGTTATCAAAATACGGTCCTTTAAGTATTTCTGGGTCTAATTGGTCCCTGGGTCCATTCCAACCCGGTCAGACTGACCCAGTCCAACCCGCAAGGAGGCGGCCCCACCAGCAAGGTGGCACAGCCTGCTGGCCCGGTGGCCTGGCCTCGTGAGGCATGACTAATCCATTTGTGGCGTGGCTCACAAGGGGGTGGTCGGGCCGCATGTGGCATGACATACAAGGCGGTTGTCGAGCCACATGTGGTGCATCCCGCAAGGGGGGCAACTCATGGCCTGATGTTGCAAGAAATGGGGGAGCGTTCCCCCTCGGTATCTTGAATAGAAAAAAGGACATTCAGTTTTTTGAAACAACAATACCATGTAGGAAACACTCAACCGTCACGGAACAAGCACGACGGGTTCCTCCTCCGCCATGGCTTTAGTCGCGGACTCTTGCCCACCGGCGGAGCACTAGTCGTGCCTCCAACTGTTTCTGCGGCCGACCGATGTGTCGACCACCTTTTCTAACCACTGTAGATGACGATCTGCAACACCTTTCTCAACAGTGGCACATGACGACACATTGCACCTCCTCCATAGTTGGCTAGGGTCAGCCACTCAGATGACCTCTGTGGATTAGTTCCATGGCCTACTCTTAAGGCGTGCGTGGGCACACTACCTCCTTCATAGTCGGTTGGTGCTGTCGTGTCGGCGGTTTTCCTCGGAGGGTGCAAGTGTAGCAATGAATCAGAGAGTTTGTTCTGGGTTTCTTATGACCACGCCCTCGATGTTAGCTCGTAATCACAAGGGAGGATTTAAATTTTCATGAAATTCACTTGAAATAAAGAAGAATCAAAACCCAACCTAAACAATGATAGAGAAACTCCCACATTTGAGGAAGTAGGTTGGTGTTCCATGTCCCACGCAAGTAGCCTCCAACAACGTCACTCGATCGTCAATCTCTGGTTTGGGATTTTGGTGTCTCTCATCACCACTCGCCAGAACCAGCTCCATCCTCCAAGGGTTTGGCATCTAAGTACCTTTTTAGGACTTCACTGCTTGGTGAAGTCAAGCCATCACATCCCCCATGATATATATTAATTGGAGAGGGGGAGGGTAAGTAATTACATTTTAAATTAATGGTTTCTCATTAATTAGGAATCTTTCCTAATTTCCCTAATGTTGTTGTCACTTATATTGAAGGGTCAAGCTGTTTAATGGCATGATACATCGCTGGTACCACACTCCGCTTTTCC
Organism: Viscum album; assembly: GCA_963277665.1. Lineage (NCBI taxonomy): Eukaryota > Viridiplantae > Streptophyta > Magnoliopsida > Santalales > Viscaceae > Viscum > Viscum album. The sequence continues at coordinate 368,468,276 of OY728166.1, forward strand.
ATTTGAGGATAAGAACGAAAATAAAATAATAAAGAAATTTTATTTTATTTCATTTTAAATTTCCCAAAACATAACTTTTTCTCCAGAACTACTAAGGTCAAACTAAATTCTCCCTTCAGTGAATCCTGGCACTACAGATTCAATGGTGCCCTCAGATTTTTAATCCCAGCACCAGTTCGAAATTTATAAAATATTGTTTATGCATTTACTGAACGTACCCGAAAAAAGTTCTATAATTTATTAACGTTTACCCTCAACCAGCACCAATCAAGGTTAGTCTCTCCCTTAGGATAAAATTCCCCAAAAAACCCAACAGTACACTCAGATTTTCATTTTGAGTTACCATTTAGATATTGATGATGTTAACAATAAAATAATTGGTACTTAAATATTTTATTTTCATAAAAAAACTAACTTCCACTGTTGGTCAGCACTGACCAATGTTAGTATCATTCTAAAGAAATCATAACTTCATGATCTCATCGGTGGTATCATATTTTTAATCTGAGTCACTGTTCATGAGTAATAAGAATTTTAAAAATAAAATAGCATTATTTAATTATTTTATTTATGGCTATCCCATTTTCAGTTTTTCTAAAAGGAGGTATTTGACGACTAAACATACGTTACCCTAGGGTAACCCCGCAATCCTGAACGAAAACATACCCTCAGATTTTCGATCTAGGAAACCATTTACTTCTTATTCCACTTTTTCAAAAAAAAAACTTAAGCGCGCAAATTAAATCTTAATAAAAATTCACTGGATCATTCCGGGAAATCCAGGACTCGGAATCACGCGCCGTTAGATTTTTTAGCCCCGAAACATTATCAAATTATTTAAAAAAATCATACGGAATTTATAGGTATGTACATTCTCCCCACCTAAGGGCCTTTCATCCTCCAAATGAAAAATAAAGGGAAATCAAACAAATGAGGGTACTGAGCACGAATCTGAGCCTCCTAATACCATGTGCACTCTTGAAGGTTCCTCTACTTCCACCTAATGGGTACCTATTGTATCAATTTCCCACGAAGGACCTACTCATGTTGATCCTCAATCTCTACTGGAACCTCCATAAACGTCAGCCCATCGTCAAAGTCCATCTCATCAAAGTCGATAACGTGTGATGGATCATGCACACATCCCATTAGCTGTGACACATGGAAAAAATTATGAACGCGAAACATCTGTGGGGAAAGATATAGATGGTATGACACGACGTCCACTCTGCTGCGAATCTAGAGAGGTATGATGATCCTCAGAGATAGCTTGTCGCCCTGACCAAATCTCTGCAATCCTTGTCATGGTGAAACCCATAGGAAGACATGGTATCCCTCCTCGAACTCCAAGGATCTCTGTCTACTGTCGGCATAATACTTCTTCCATCTCTATCCATTCTTCATTTTTTGACAAGTGAGGCATCGTGATACAAACTCTACCACTAATTTCTTCATCTATGGCCACCAGTACTGGCGCTAGAGGTCCTGATACATATTCATCACTCTAGGATGTTCCATTTAAGGGGATGTATGGATCTCCCTTAACACCACCTCCTGAAGCGTCACTTGCACCATGGTGTGTCCTCCGAAGAGGATGATGTGCTCACCACATTTAGAAAATTCTTTAGTTGATCGTCTTGAGGATATCTGAGGACATCAGGCTTCACATTCAACATACCAAGATGTGCCTCCTGAATTCACTAAATAATTGGGGGTGTGAGAGTCATAGACTGGAGGTATGCTACACCATCCTTATGCATGAAGGATATCCATAGCATTATTAGATGCTCGGACGCCTCACCCCGTAGCTGTAGACCATAACTCCTGCTGAGCGTGTCTGCTACCATGTTCCTCTTCATAGGAGTATAGACTATCTAAAGGTCATAGACATGGATGAACTCTAGCCATCGTCACTGTTTCATCTTTTGAAAGATTTGATGAAACTTATTCATCCACAGGGAAGGACCCCCTTCATTGTTATAGTTTTTAAGGGTTCCGCTACCCTGGAGAAGTCTGGTTCAAAACTCTGGTAGTACACCTAACCCAAACCAAAGTACCTCTCCCTTCAGTGAGGTAATCCTTGATACAAATTTTGAAAATATGCCTCCACACTCTACCAATTCTGTGGGGAACTGAAAACACTATACTAATTTTACCACTAGGGTAGGTATGGTCCACTCAAGAGTGATTGGCTGCACCCTCCTATTCATGAGATTATCTTGAGCTTCCTGAGTATCCTTTATCACTGACCAAGTAAAACCCCATTCCAAATTTGTAGATAAACCAAAACCTTTTTTACTAATACTTTCAATCTGAATATGAACTATGGAGGTCCATTCAATACCCTATCTAATGTCATAAGGCCTCAACACTTCCACCAAGAGGTTCCAACAAAAACTCTCGCCTGAAGGGTCAGATCACACTATCGGCATAGGTGTGATTATCAAGTCACCTCCCAAAGGTATCTCCAGACATAAGGGTCAATTCAACGGTTTAACCATAAATTCTAGGTATTGAACAATATTAAAGGAAATAAAAAATGGATGGTTCTTATTTATATTAATACGGTATCTAGTAGTAGAAACAAACCGAACCTATAATCATTCATGGAGCCCTTGGGTCACAATCCTTAACCACATGTAGCTACTCCCTTCCCCTGTCCTCCATCTCCCTGAGCCTGGTGGAGACCACAAATGGTTGGGGGTTGTAACATTTTAAAATGTGTGCTAAATCTTTCATCTCTCCTAGCCCCTCTTCCATATCTGCTCCCCAACAGATTCATATGTCCCTATCACTTAATCTTTTTGAAACAGATTTCACACCCATGTCTCCAAGACTGGCATCAGTTTCCTTATTTCACACTGCTAACAATCACTGGTTGTATCTGATCATCGAAGGAACATTGAACCATAAAAGTGACTCTACATAACCCCAACATAAGTAGGAAATCATAGAGGAAATGTTCAAGCTCAGATATCCCTAAGAACACATCGATCGGATGTCTGATCCCTGAAGCACTGATCGTAATGTATTCACCGAGTACCTTGGATGGTGGGTATGCCTCGACGAAGACTCAGATAACGGAATGTCATCCTGATATAGATTTAGAATCTCTAGCGAACCCTCCTCCCTTAGCTCTTTAGGCACGACACCCCCTTCTTTGAAGAAGGTTCTCAAGATTTTTCACATAAAATTCACCTTGTGAAAGATCAGGGTAACCTAAACCATGCCATCATTCTGCTGAGCCATGTAGAAGGATCTCTACTAGGACCACTATCTGATCAAATGGTGCCTTGGCTAGAAAGAAACTCGACCACCTCCTCAAGAATGTCCTGAGATTTCGAGAGTCGGGCTCCCCTCAGAACCTGATGGGTATCTGATACTAAAACACGGGTAAGGTACAAATCCTACATGTGTCCTCTACCGATACGGTTGGTTGTAACTACTGCACAACGAGTAGTGATATAGCTAGAACACTATATGAAGATACCATATTAGTCAATGGTCCATGTATCAAAGCCTCATCAACATGCAAACCATCCCCATTTACATGCACTGATACAGACTAGAAGCTAGGATCACCATCTAATCTCCCGGTGTCCCAATTAGGTGGAAAACTATAGCTACATCCTCCAGACCATCCTCAAATTCTTGGGGATCTTTCTCGCCTAGAAACATCAGAATCCTATGTCACTAGAACTCATGCAATGTGCTCCTTTAAAGTGGATCGTCCTTCAGTGTGGATGGTGGTAACAGATGCCCAATGGTTGGTGGTGTTGCTGGTACACCACCTGAAGGTGCCAATACAGTAAGAGGGCCCTGCACCGAAGCCTCGTCAGTTGATGGGACTTCATCATGTACTCTCTCTGTAATCATATCTAGTTGTCTGAGTGGAAACATCATGATAAGAAGACATGTGTTACACAATCAATAAGTTATAACTATTTAGATGACTCGAGATATCATAAGAAAAAAATTTCAGAAACACACCAAATAAGTGTTTCTATGTACTGAGTTGAAAATCATAATTTAGGGTCCTTGTGTATGGATACGTCGACCACTGCACAAACACTATATGCCTCAAACTAAAAACCACACTCATAACATGTAACACTATTTCCATATAAAAAATAATCGGAGTCTGTTTTCTTTGGTAGAACAGATTCCTCTGATACCACAATGTCATGAACCGTCCCTCAGGGCCCGTTCCATGACTACCCTAGGCCCACCTTCCATAGGCCAAGGGCTATAGACTAGCACTAGAAAGGTGTATCCCTATAATGGGATGGAATTTCATTTAAACCTATACAAACACACAGATTAGAACGCAATAGGATGCAACCATGAAGTAAACTGCTATAGTAAAAAGATTACTGAAAGTAAAGGGGACAGAATACAAACCCAACTGAAAGGAAAAGTACAAATGAAAGTAAAAATACAACTAAATACTAAAAATCAACTCTTCTATCATCTATAGAGGATCCTACCCGAAAGTTAGGTAAAGCACAAAATCAGTAGTCCTTGTGTCACGTCACACCAAATGATCCACCTCCAAGTATTGTCCACTCCAGGCTCCCTCAGCCTCGATCAACGCTGTCTGTCATATGCACAATACACAATAAGGGTCAGGAGTAGCCCATATAGCGGTGATTATAATGATACTATTTAGGGACCTCGAGAACCCCATTAGTCTCCTAAAGTTACAAAAAGGAAGTACCACAGAGAAAGTCCTCAATCTTGTAGCACGACGCAATAGATATCAAGTATACTTAGGTATATGCTCATACATACACCTATGATACCAAGATATACTCATCTCATACATGAGGGAAGAATAGAAAAAGGGTAACACCACAATGGGGGAAGTAGCACATAGAGAACCACACAAAGATATAAGTACCACACAAGTCACACATGAAGATAGAGGTACCACACAGTTAATGCCATGAAGATAACACAACAAATGTAGAAGTAATACATAGGTAACAACATGAAGATAACACCAAAAAGGTAGAAGTACCACATAAGTAACCCCACAAAGAAAGAAGTACCACACATGTAACACCACGAACATAACACCACGAAGGTAACACCACAAAGGTAGCACCACAAAGGTAGAAGTACCACATAGGTAACACCAAAAAGATAGAAGTACCACATAGGTAACACCACGAAGATAACACCACAAAGGTTGAAGTACCACAAAGGTAACACCACGAAGATAATACCAAGAAGGTAGAAGTACCACATAGGTAAAACCACGAAGAAAACACCATGAAGGTAGATGTACCACACAAGTCACACCATGAAGATAACACCATGAAGGTATAGGTACCACATAGGAAACACCACAAAGATAGAATTACCTCATCAGTAACACCACAAAGGTAAAAGACTCAGCTCACACAAGGTATAACATAAGTACATAAGTACATATGATTATTCGTAAGGCTATATCATCTTATTCTAGTAAGTAGAACTGATTTTTACCCACACATGATGGATAGGTAAATAAGACCCACTGACCCACATAGGATGGATAGGTAACTAACCCCCAAAGACCCACACAGAATCTGACCAACACAGGATCTGTATTTGCTGACCCACACAAGATTGTTGAGCGCTGACTGACACAGGATTTGACCAACACAAGATCGGTATGCACTGAATCAAACAAGATCACTGAGCTTTGACCCAAAAAAGATCTGATAGATATTGAACAACAAAAAATTTATGTTCTTTATTCTTATTATAGCCAGACACTAGGTTCCTCCCATCCGGTGCACTTGAGTTCTGTAGAATCTGTCCCTCAAGATATCAGTCGTACCTTGAACTCCACTATTCTCTAATAAGGTGTAACCCAAAGGATCGTAATTTCATAAGGGTTTCAACACGACAGACAATGTTTCAATCAGATTCCGGGTTTGTGAGTCATATGTGTTTTTTCAGAGGGCCCATTTGGATTCGGGACTGATCCAATCGGGTCATACTCCAACTGTCTCTAAAACACATGTGGATTTTACCCAAAAGAACATCTCGCTCCAAAGGTCCCAATGCCACAAATAGTTTTTCAAGTGGACTTTTAGTACTCAAGATACATTGCTTTTAGTAGTTATGGGTCCAATTCATCCCGGGTCTGGTTCGACCTGGTAGGACCGACCCTGTCTGGGATCAGTTGCGGCGGGCTCGGCCCGTTGGGTAGAGGTCCGACTCAGCCTGTAATGAGGTGGCCCATCCCACAAGGGCAGCCCATCTCGCAAGGGGGTGTGACACACTAGCGTGCGGACCACTGGGAAGGCAGCCCGTCCATGTAAGGCGCGAACCGCAAGGGGGCAGCTCAGTCGCAGGTGGTACAGCCTGGAAGGGGGCAGCCCGGGCGCATGTGGTTCGACCCGCAAGGGGGACGGCCTGCGGTTCACTAGAGCTAGAATGAGAGAGTGTTTCATCCTGGTATCAAGAATTTCCCGAAGGCCATTCAGTTGTGTGATACGGAGACACCACGTGGGCACCTCCCAGTAACCTCGGAACCTGCGCGATGGGATCCTCCACCACTACGGCTTCAGCCATGTCCTCTTGCCCACCGGCGACGTGCTGGTCGCCCCACCCTTTACTTTATAATCCAACCGATCACTATAAATGCACATACCTAAATCAAATTAGTTTCACTCCCAGGATCATTATCACATCTCCCCTTCTCTTATTTTTTCATTAATTTCTTTTTTGGAATATTTCAACCTCTCAATGAATAACCCCTATTGGATTATAAATCCATACATAAGGTAAGGGATTTTTCTCAGTTTTTTCATGTAAATTCATATAATATTCATTTTGAATTTATTATTATTATTCCATAATGTTCTTATTACAATCTTATTACTATTCAAATGATTCCCTATTACTAATATAGTACATTTTCATCCCATTATTCCAATTCTATAATCTAATATACGCACACTACAAAAAAGTTCATTTGTGTTGGTTTGTTTGTTGACTATTGGCAGTTTAAAAAACTACATAATAATATAGCTACGACTAATAAAATGTTCACCTATTTCATGATAGCAAGTAATTAGGTGGATTTTTTTTAATTTCAAGGCAGTTTTCTAAAGTGTCATTTTTTGGAACATTTAGCGACAGTTTCATGTTTATTTAACGTTCGTTTTTTATTATTTAAAAAAAATATATTTGGGAAATATAAATAAAATTAAACTAACCACCACTGATCATATGAATAATTATTTTTCAAGTAGTGGTTAATTTTAACCCCCATAGAACATATATTAGTTAATGCATTTATCTGTAGTTACTAAAAACCCCTACTAAATGATATCTTCTAAAAAATGTAAATATGAAAACCTAACATGCAATAAACTATAACATTAATATTTAATAAACCCATTATATACATGTCATACATCCATAGTAATATATAAAAACATTCACAATAATCATTACCTTATTCTTAGTCAAGCCATATATCTTTCAACCAATACATAGGTCATCAATATATACATATAAAATATGTCCAACAATAACCCATGAGCAATATAAATGACGTCATGACCTCCAGAACATTATTCTACCTATACATCATCTCATCAACTAAAACCAACCACATCATCTAATCAACTGTAAAAAAATAAAACAATTATTGAAAATAAATAGAATAAATCATATTTATAGTAGAAAACCAGAATAATTTTGAGGATTATAATGATCATAATCATGCATACCATTTCCATCTACTACCTACAATGAAAACCATAATATTTGAGAAATTAAATGTGAGAGAAAAAATATATATCTTCAAAATGTTTCACATAATTTTTTCTATTTTTTAATAATAAAGAAATATTTATATAAAAAATAATATATAGTGAAAAAACAATGAAAACATAATAATACTTATTTAAGATAATATTATACACTGATAAATAAAAATATAAAAGAAAATATTCAAATTTATTTTTAAAGTGATGCATGTTGTGCTTGAACCTGACTAAATAAACAAATTTTAAAGACATTGATATAAAATAATTTTCAATATTTCAGAGACTACTCAGCAGTAGTTTTCCATTTATTTAACCTCAATTTTTGGTCATTTACTAAGGTTCTTATCATTCCATACACATTATAGTGTTTTGAAACACAAATACATGTTTACAACCATCATGGGAAAACCATAATTATAAATGGCATGTGGCTAGTCACTACATTTCACGAATCAATATACTGTCTCCCCCCCCCTTTTAGGGAAATTTAAAATTGTTTTTCTAGTTTTGAACCTTACACATGCTTTTAATGATTTTTTTCCCTTTAAGAATTTTTTAATGAGTAATTTGGCCACAACCCATGTTGAATTCATATGTTTTATACAAGTACATTTAATAAACTAAATAGTGGTTTTCCTAGGCTTCTACTACTATTTGAGTTTGTTTGATATGGTTTTTACCATTCTATGAAAATTTTAGTGTTTTAAAATGCTAAAAATGAATTTAAATCCATTTTGAGCACACCCTAAATAGGAATAACATTTTTTTGGTTCCTATATTTCAAAATAAAATCTATGGTTTGTGTATCCTAATTTCACGGAAATCCAACTTCATTTTATAGGTTTTGACATCCTTACACTTGTTTTTAAAGTATTTTGTACCTTTAAGAAGTGTTTACCAAGTAATTCTTACCACACCATATATTAGATTAATGTTTTAGATATGTGTAACCATAAAAAAGTCATTTCACAAGTAGTTTTCCCATGATTTCACATCAATTTGAGGTTGTATTATGTGGTTTTGACTATTCAATGCATGTTTAAGTGTTTTAAAATACTAAAAATGAATTTATGACCATCAAGGGAAAACTATTATAAGGAAATAAACCCATCTAATCAATAAACATCTTTAATTAATTATGGATTATTTTACTAATGTATCTAAAAAATCAAAACTTTTTTCTTGATTTTGAGTCGGTCAATTGTCTTTTATAATAAAATGTATGTAAACTATATATAAAAATACACACTTGGAATCATTCCATTGATACATTATATTGGATTATGGTTCATTTTATTTATACATGTCTCAAATTTCATATGGATTTTATTCAAAATGTATCAAAATAATCTGATTGAATTTAGGCAATTTTTTTAGTGTGTCACCTATCTTCTTTTTAATAAAATGTAATTTCAAACTGGAAACATGCATCGTTACTCATAATAATCAGTTAGTGTATCAGTTATATGTGATAATTATTTTTACATTTCAAAATTGAATTATGAATCGATATCATAAATTATCAAGAAAATCCATGTGTGATTTCTTAGTTTTTACTTATAGACAATTTTTGAACTAAAATGTCGATTTTAAACTTCTAATGGACACATTGAGACATAAAAGTTATATAATGTGTCCTATTGAGGTGTGATTGATTAAAACATGTCACAAATTAATTATTAATATTTTTCATTATTTAAAAAAAATAATCTGAATGTGTTTTCTCAATTTTGAGTACGTCAATTATAATTTTTACTAGACTAGATTTCAATTTTAAATAAAAAGATGTGCGTAGTGTAATACCGGGAACCTAATGTATAAAATTGATTTGAGTTTGACTCATAAATACAAAAATTAATTATGGATCATTTCCCAATAGTATAAAAAAATTTGTGAGTGTTTTCTTGGTTCTGAGTAGTTCATTAGTACTTTTAATTAAAATTGATGTCAATTTTAATTAAAAACATGTGCTTGAAGTTATAATTGTTACACAATGTGTCATTTTAAGGTTATGGTGATTTAAAAACTTCTCAAATGACATATGGATTATTTCTAAAAAGTATGAAAATGATATGAATGATTTTTATTGAATTTTAGTAGGTCACTTTCCTTTTTTACAAAATTGTCATTTTAAACTTGAAACATGCACTGTGAATCATACAGATCACATAATGTATCAGTTTGATGTTAGAACGATTCAAAAATGAAAAAAATGAATTACAAATATTTTTACTAAATTATCATGAAAATAAATATTTGTTTCTTGGTTTTTGCTGATTGAAACTTTTTGAACTAAAATTTTGATTTTAATCTCACAACGTACACATTTAGTCATACTGAGACCATCATGTATTGGATTGAGGTGAGTTTGATTCATATACCTAAAAAATGACTTATATATACTTTTACTAAAGAATAGAAATAAAATTGAATGTTTTTTCAGAGTATTGAGTTGGTCAGTTTTTTTTTTCATAAAAATACTTGTAAATTGTAAATAAAAAGACTCACTTGGAGTCATATCGGGCACACCGTTTGTCAGATTGAGGTGTGGTTAATTAATACATGTCTCAAATGACAAATGGATAACTTTTCAAAAGTATAAAAAAATATGGATGATTTTTATTTATTTTGAGTATGTTGCATTTATTTTTTACTAAATTTTCATTTTAAACATGAAACATGTACATAGAATCATATAGATCAAATTGTGTATCAGTTTGATGTGAGTCCAATTTCTACACATCATAATTGATTTAAGAATCAATGTCCCAAATTATCAAAAAAATATGAGTGTGTTTTCTTAGTTTCAAATAAGTGGTATTTTTGGAACTAATATATCGATTTTGAATTTATAATGGACTCTTTAAGTCATACCTAGAACATCGTGTATCGTGTTGAGGTGTGGCTAAATCCTACACAACAAAAATGAAATATTGAAAATTATATTAATATATCAGAACAATCAGAATGTTTTTTCATGGTTTTGAATATATAAATTTTATTTTTAATAAAATTAATTGAATTCTAAATAAAAATTTGCACTGTGAGTCATATTAGTCAAACAATGAGTCAAATTGTGGTGCGATTGATTCATATACATTCCAATGTCTCAAAAAATTTATAACTTCCAATTTTACACTGATTTTAATTTTATTTATTTTTTAAATATCCAAAACTGCATGTTAAATACATGATATTAGCTGAAAAATATTTCTTGTTGTTGAAATTCAGAAGGGGTAGAAACCTCATGTTCCAATTAAACCATGAGAATCCACCACATTGGAAAAATGATCTTCCTCTATTCTTTTGAATTTTAAAAATAATAAAGCATTTTTAGTTGATAATATCGACTTAATATACAGGGTTTATGATTAAAAAAATTAAGGAAATGTAAATATAAATAGTTTTAATATAAGTAGAAAGAAAAAATTTATATCATTTTTTCTTTATTATAGATATTTGAATAACAATATGATTTCTATAATGATATATGAAAATAATGAATAATTATTAGATAAAATTGAAAGGAATGTTAACTTATAAATAGTCTATAAAATTATTAAAAAACTAATTAAATAATTATATTGAATTCACCTTTTCATCAGGGTTGTATTCATTATGGACTTATATCATTGTTGTAATTTTCGCAATTTCAGACTCATAGTCTAATCACTCACGAGCATGAGAACCTTTAGAAAAACCACCCCAACGTGAAAAAAATAATTCACCTATATAAGAATATAATAATTATATGTGTAATTGTGGAATGAAATAAATTAAACATAAATATTAAAGAATAAATTTTAACAAAAATCAAACCCCTGATGTTAAATATGTGTTTATGAATTTAGAGTTGGGTGATGACGTGTCTATATTAGTAAGGGAAAAATAATTTATTTATATATATATTTACATTTTTAATTTGTTTTATTTTTACTATAGAAACATGTTTTTACGTATATAAATTATGATTTACTAACCATATAAAATAACCCCTAAAACTAAATTTCTTTGTGTTCAACCTTAGTTTTTATTAATTTAATTTAATTAAATTTATAATCATGATAAAAGAAACATTTAAATCTAAACATTTTATATATTAGAAAACTATTTTCTATTGAAAATGATATTTTTACTGTTATTTTCTCTTAATATTATAATGTATTAATTAAAAATAAAATGTCTACTAATATAAACATATATTTTTGTAAACATCTTTATAGTGTCATTATTTTAAATAAATTAATCAAATTTATTAGTTAAGTGTTAGAAAAAATTAATAAAACAATTAATCAAAAATAATATTTTTATCATTATCATTATCACCACCATTAATCATTGTAATTATACAATTATTCCCAAAAGAGACACTATAATTACTAAATAATATGATAATATAATTCTACTATAGAATTTACATTTTATGGATATAATTTCAATAAGTGATGATATCTAAATTTTTAATTTATTCTTCTAAAAAAAAATTTTGATTAAAAAATTACATATGAATGAAAATTTATATACAAGTGTTTTAAAAAAAAATAATGTATTTTTAATTTAATATATATATTTATAATATTAAAATGCATCGAAAAATTAATCCATTCTTCTATTATAGTAATTTAATTAAATTACATGTCTTAGATAAATTGGAATATTTTTATTATTTATCTTAAAAACAAATACTTTTGAAACGTATGAAAAAAAATTAATAATATTATATTTAAATATTATAATCAAGAAATTATATATGTTTTATAAAATTAAAATTAATTATCTTTGTAATAATTATATGTATATATATATATGTGTCTGTGTGTGTGTGTGTGTGTTTTCGAAGGAAATTTTTTAACAAAACATATTCATCTTTATATGAGCACAAGATATGCCTTGAATATCTGAAATATTAAACTATATATGTATAACATTGATGTAATATATGAAAAACCCCCTTCGACCACTATAGCTGATTCACCCTAGAGAGCACAAGCTATTCTAGATATATGTAATGTTTTTATTTCTATTTTTAAATATTCTATGGATTTTTACCAATGTTGGTTTTTATTTAATTTTTCAGTAAATACCACATTGTGGAGAAGAAAAAAACCTTACAAAAATGAATCAACAATTCAGTAATATAGTTATAGAAAACAAAAATAAAACAATACTTCAGTAGATAGACTACCAAGATGAATCAGCCCAGTACTTCCATTCTAAGTCACTAAAATCATTATTTGGGTGTGAGGCGAAGAAAACCTATAACATGATTACAATCAAATAAGTCAACTAAAGATGAATTATGATAAAATAATGATAAGTGATAGTTAATGATATAGGGGTAAATTATATTGGCTCTGAAATATTCCCATTTTATTAATATTATAGATATATAATCAACCTTTTCCACGATTATATGGAAGAATATATCACTTGATATATATCCAATTAATCTTGAGAATGTTTAACCTTTATGTGTCATAACAAAATCTAATCCTGTAACACCATTAATCCCCTACAATATACTATATATAAATTAACACTCTATGAGGGGTTTTTCGAAGGGGATATAAAAAATAAACAGCAGCAGTAATATATTCACTAATGGATAATATGTAATATAATACTATGTATATATAAAATCAAAATTGTTGAGATAAACTGCAAGAAAATAACCCCCTTATGGAATAATATATGTATACTGATTTTGGGGATGATAATAAAACCATAAAGTGGGGTGGTCTACCTTCCTCCTAGAGTGGATCTGAGCCAGGGATATGCAGGTTGGATGGGGGGTGTGTCGCTACTGAGTAGGGGAAATAGAAAGACAAAGATATGTCAGAGGGGGGTGGGGGGTGGGGGGGTGGTACACTTCATCGACACGGAAGGGAACCACGATCTGGGAGAGGGAGATATGGGGGAGTCGTGGGCTTCATTGTTTTAAGGGGGTGTCATGGGGTCTGGGTCAGAGTAGGGAAGGGAGGATGTAGGTTGGAGGGGTACGAGATTGGGGGTTGTGGGGTTGGGTTTTCCACTCAGTAATGGATATTATGAGGTTGGGGATGTAGGGGGAGTAAAGTGCTTAGGGTCACATTGAGGGAGAAGGGGAGGGGGAGGAACTATGGTTTTTTTGATACATTTAGTGGGAGTTAAATTAAAACCACTATGAATTATAAAAATAAAAAATAGTAGTAATTTTATCAAAATGTGATTATATTATATATATTTTTAACTATATTTAATTTTCGGTGGTTACTAGAACCACCATTAGAAAAATGATAATAAGAAGCACTCTTTTTAGTGATACATGTTATGTTACCAATATAATGCATTGATTTTCCATACCATACTTTTACATTTTCACTTACCAACCCTAATTTAATTTAATGGTAGTCATATATATATAGACATACATAAGTTATTATATAAATCCACATATTAAACAAACATTTCATACTCATAGATTACAATATTTAATAACATTATTATGATATATGATCAATGTATAACTCATAAAGTTAAAAATGAGAAGGGAGAACCCTAATAGATCAATAATGCAGTAGCTAAAAAATTAATCTTTAGAGATGAAATTTTTTGGTAAATTTTCATAATTACTCTTAATGATTTATGATTCCTTGCTGAAAAAAATAAGTAGTATTTTTTATGACAGCTTGGTGATGAAAAAAAGTGATATTCTTATAAAGGTCTCCTTTTTATGTCTTGGTTAAATTTACATTTTATGAATCATGTAATTAGGATCAACTATTAAAATATGCATCATGTACTAATGACCATTATCTATTTTTATGCATCATGTTTTATCCTTGATGATCACTCAAATAATGTTTACTTTTTTACCCCTTACTAGGATTTATACCCACCCATTTATATTCATGTATATCCAAAAGAAATTACATATAGTGAGGTGACCTAGTGTAACATCCCATTACCATATTTATGTTATTTCACATTTCTATTCTTGTTTTCCCCATTTTTTGGGTGTTCTTTGTGTCCTCCGATGATGGAGGGAAATTTTTGAAGAAAATTATCTAAAATTTGGAGATTTATGATTGTTTTAATTATTGGAGTTTGGGAATAAATTTGAATATTATTAATATGATTTCCTTTGAGGACTAGGTTAACCCATGGTAAATTTATAACATTTTTCTTTATTAATTGAGAGTTGGGAAATATCAGGTCATGAACTAGTTACACAACATCAAACCATTTCATGTTTGATGTTGTGAACTATAATAAAGTGTGAAAATTTTACACAACATGAAACAATTTCTTATTGTGAAAATACATATAATTTTTTTTAACTAACATGATGCATTTTTTATTATTTATAATTTTCATAGATATCACATCATTATATCTATAATTTTTATGCGTTTTTATTGGTTTCAGGTAAAAATATTTTTCATTCGATCTACCAGATCCTCACTCGAAATAATTTTTCATTCTAAAGTGATTTTGGTGGTCACTGTTCCTTCAAGATCATTTCATTTGTTGATTTATCTTCACTGTGGTTGCGCTATATCTTTCTTGTTACATGATATTTATACTTATTCATTATCACTGGTTGTTGTAGCATTGTTGTGAGACATTTTTAGATTCATTTTTTATACTGTCGATTATTCTTGATCCTTTCAAGATGAATTATGCGATCTTTCTCAATTAATTTTACTTTTTGTTGTTTATAGTGGGGAATGAATGTTTCTGAAGGTGTGTATTGTTTTAATTTTTTGACTGACTAATTTTTTTATTGAATTGATTCATAGATGTACGGATAGATTCTTGGGACATCATTAATGTATTTTTATTCATCCATGTTGGTTAATCACATTATAAAAGTGCGCAAAACTATTTTAAGGTAGGGGGATTTATCTATAACCTTTGTTGTAGGAACATTTATTTCTCTAGTTTTATAAAAAATCATAAATAAAATTAAATTATTTGCTTATAATTTTGTGTTTGTTGAAATGTTTTTTTTTGAAAGATATGTTTTCCCCATATTTAAATAAAATAAAAATGGTATTTTCAATGTATTATGAAATGTATTTATGAAAGGGTATTGAAATAATGGGTTTGACGAAATGATTTGGAACATGTATTACATGGGTAGCCTTGGGTACATAATTTGGTGGTGTTGTAATGGTACTAGTCTATTGATACTATTAAAGGGTTCATTCACGAGGTGTTCCTATTGTCCCATGAAGACTTTTCCTAGAGACTTGTAAAATTTTTTGGGTTTTTAATATATTTTTGTGTTTCAATGATATCTAGTTTTTAGGAACACAACTATAGAAATTATGGGAGAAATTGACTGTGTTTGGGTATGAGTTTTTAACTAAAAAAACATGTACTGATCCTTGTCATGATTTAGCCATTTTATGGTTTGTACTAATTTGGATTTGATATGATTTGTGATCAATTATTTTATTGTATGATGTATGTGATATTATTTGAAATAGTTTTACAAATATTTTTTTGGAAATGTGAAAAAGGGTATTTAGTTACCATACATATGAAATAAACACATTTATCTAATTATGAATCCTTATTTTATTTAATGTTGAGAATTTTTGGTCTGTTTAATAGAATCTTGGTATGGAACACCAATGTGGGATCTTATTGATCATATTCATATCGCACCCTATTCACCCCATTAATAGTGTATTATACTAGTTATTTATATTCATGTAGGGAATGGAAAATAGAAGTGGTGAGGTTGAAATGTTTCTATTAGCTGGGCCAAGGTAGATGATGGTGCGATTGTGGGATTTCCCACTTAATATCACTTGGAGTAGTTGTTTCCATTTTATTTGTCATTTTTTGGATATGAGCCTTGGATATTATTTTGATACACTTTAGTTATATCAATTTTATAATACTTTTTTTTCTATGAAATATATTTTTGGTTTTAATCTTCCACTATTTATTCCAGCCATGTATATATATTTCCATTATTTTTTTAATTAGAGTGAAATATTTTTCTCGGGTTGTTGTTACTAAGCGATTTTGAGTCACCATCACATGAGGATCAGAAATTCGCTGTGGTATGTGGCCGATCATTTTGGGTAATATTTTATGAGTGTATCTTGTTTGGTTAAACATATTTTGGTATCAAAGGTAGTTGTTCATAGTTTTGGGATGTTGAAAAACTATAGATAATATTTTAGGGACTTGAGAGGTATGAGGTGATGAGTAACTGTCCCGCTCATTATGTGATCAGACTATAGTATCCATGGAATGTTGGGATGTATATATCCTTTTTTAAATTATTTATATAAATCTTAATTTTTTTTCTTATTTTTTAATAGTCTAATATAATATTATATTATTGTCTGATCCTTTCATCTATTTTAGTGTGTTGTTATATTCTTATTAGATGTCTCTCATTGGTTCCTTATGAGGGTGTATCAGTTACTCCTCAACGGATTCCACCTCAATATCAGATTCATATCAAAAATATAATGTGGTTAGTTCATTGTGTAAAACAAAATGTACCAAAATTATAGATAATAGTTTTTTATGTACCAATAGGAGTTGTAGAAGAAAGTGATTGGTCACATGTTTTCTTATACAAGAATACACCATCCATTAAGGGTACGAGTGATCCCTAAGTGTTGGAGGATTAGATGAAAATAATTGAGTAGTTGTCAAAATTTTTAATAGACCTAGGAATACCAAGGTAATTTTTGTGTTGTTTAGAATCGAGGGTCCAGTGAAGCGATGGTGGGATTCATTGTTTTAAGTAGACAGAAACATGGTCTTGGATTAGAAGGTTTTAAAGACCCACAACTTTTAGAATGTTTTTCAAAGTCACTGATTATGGTGAAGTATTTAGAGTTCCTCTAATTATAGTATAGAGATATTTTCGTGGTTAATACACTAATTGGTTCAAGGATCTGGTTATTTATTAATTTAAGGTGTTAAATAACGACCAGTTGAATGCTTAGAAGTACCTTTAGTGTTTTTGAATGGATATCATAATACAAGTATTTATGTCAAATATTTATACCTACCTAGAGACAGTAGATAATGAAAATATTTAAGAGATAGACATTGAAGGAATGGATGGTTATTCAATCTATTAACTCCTAAAAAGTGGTATATTTAGTGGTAGAAAGTGATGTAGGAGGAAATTAAATGATCATCATAGGAGTGGTGGGGGTGTCTCTCAGTAATGTTACTCCTATAATCCTTCATTAATAGTTACTAGTGTTCTAAAAACATACTATTAATATGGAAAGGCTAGGCACACAGAGAAATCTTATTTTTCACCTATGATGATCTGTATGTTTTGAAGGCTATATCCACATAATGTGTTTCAGTCTGGCTATATCTACCCCTCATTATGGCTAGGGATCATTTTATCAATAGGATAATGTGGTGACATCAGATAGTTAAAAGTATATAGGGCTCCATTAATAGGCCTAATGAGTGAAGAAGCTTCACAAAGTGGTTGTTGTTTTTTTGTTAGAGGTAGATGTGGGCAAAGGGACAATGAGAGGTAGCAACATTTTTAAAATCATCAGTAGTTACTATTTTGTTTGAAACAGGTGCATACGACATTATTATATCATCATGTTTTGTGTATATATTTAATATTACAGTGGAACATAGTTCTTTTTTATGGAGTTAGTGAATCCAATTTAATTGATAAAAATTAGGGTTTTCAATTAACATCTTTTTCGATATTGATAGATGATTAAGAGTTGTTATATGATTTCCCTATACTTGGTATGGCTCTGTTTGATGTCATAATCAAGATATATTACCTTATTTCATTTTTTATTAGGTCAACTATTGTCATTGATGTGAATTATTCCTTATGTATGATGAGGTATCTCATGTGTTTTATAGAGATAGGGATCAGAGTTCAGGTCATTCAAGTCCATTCCACCAAGATATTAGTCGTTTTTTCCCTACTGTTTCATTTTTGATTGATATAATTTGACTATGAGTATGGTTTTATTGAAAAATAAAATTTTGAAATGTGGTTTTTGAAGATATATCTTTGGTCAAGTTATCATCAGCTCACATTTTCAGAGGCTGGTATACCTAAAATGTATTCCAGGAGCATGAATACCCTTCAGCGTATCTTATGTTGTTGTTCGGTATGAATAATACATATTTTTTATGGATTTAGTAAATTGGATATTTTATGATAATCTCCAAAGTTTTGTGTTAGAGTGTATGGATGGTTTGTTTAATTTGAGATCAAAGAGTGAGAACAAGTATCATTTGATTTTGGTTCTATAAATCCTAAGGATTTAACATTTTTATTGACTTTTTCACAAAGTATTTTTATGGATTCAAGAAGTTACATTGTTAGGGAACAAGTTTTTTAGGAATGTCTTATTAGTTGATCCTGAAAAGGTAATGGTTTTATTTTTAGGTGAATTACCATAGAGTATCTTTGAGATGTATGTATTCTTTATTATAACTAGTAACTATCAATAGTTCATCAACTATTTCTCGAAGTTGGAATCACATTTGACTGGTCTTACCTAGAAATGAGTGAAATTAATTGTAGAAGAAAAATTTCAAGCATCCTCTATTGAAATAAAATGACTTCTAACATCATCACTTATTCTAATCATACCTAATCATTGTATGATCTATTTTATTTTTTGTGACTCTTCAAGCGCTGATATGGATTGCATGCTTATATATATTGATCATGAGATGTATCCCGACTACCACCACCTTCAAACACATGAGAATAATTACCTTGTCCAGATTTATATATTTCCATAATTATTCATTCTCATAAATATTGTCCGAACTATATTTTTGTGTAGAGGTTCAAATTATTTTCTGACTATGAGAGTCTAATATATATCATTCCTCTAAAAGTCATGTATCCAAGAGATCTATTGTGGGTGGAATACCGTTAGACATTTCACTTCGACATCACCTACACCCGATGTATGGGGAATAACATTATAAATTCTCTTGGTAGGAATGTACCATCATAGGATGTTTTGGAATCAATGAAGGAGTGGAATTTACCGCTTCTCTGAGTGGACTTTATAAAATCCAAGAGACACGATTAATATCAAGGATTAAAATGTGGTTCAATGTGATGAAAATAATTTGTGGTGAATATTAAATTTTTACATTTATTTACCACGATTAAAAGTAAAAAAAGTAATTATGGGTAATAATAATATTAATATTACCCTAAAACATGTCCTAATTATATTGGACAAGTGTATCTTGACCAAAAACATACTTAAGAATAAAATATTATCATTTAGGTCGACTTGGATTAGATTAGGACATTTATTATTATTTAATTTAAATATGAGTTAAAAGATATAAATGAAAGTTTAATAACTAAAACATTTTCAATATTGGGATATACATAAGATAAATTCGATTATAAATATTCATTATAAAGATAAAAAAATTTCATACATAATTTTATTTTATTTATAATTTTTATACATTAAATAATTTGATTTATTATTGACACAATGGTGATTCAGTAATTATATAATTAATGAAATATTAAAATAATTGATATTATAAAAATAAAAATAAAAGTAATTTGGGACTTTTTATGAATTAAACTACTTTTCTAGGTTAATATAACATATTAGGATTAGTTATATACATTTTTTACTAATTGATAAAAATTTTATGAAATTATCAAAATAAAAATATCCAATAGTGTCAAAATTGACATAAAAGAGTTCTTAAAACAATATTAAATTATTAATTGATATTATATTCCTTAAGATATATTGTTTGGAAAAATAACTTATATAATGATAGGTTTGTCATAAATGGACCACTTGGGTGTCTCTTGGAAGTATACAGCAAGTTCATTAACTATATAATATAAAAATACAAAGAGACATGGTAAATGTCAAACTATTTTACTAAGAGTTAAATATAAATGATAAGGTTAATATAGTGACACAAACATGTCTAAAATCTTTTGGATGAAAGGATTTAGACCCATCCCCACCTTAACCATTAAATAATCAACTTTGGAACCATTAGAAACCGAATATTAATTTATTATAAAATAATATTTATAGCTTTTCCAAAGGTACCCCTCACCCCTCTTATAAAAGGGTACTCCCCCTTCTCTCTAATTTACACCATAAAAGCCTTTTGTCATGGCAAAACCCTGCACAAATATTCTATAAACTTCCCTAAATTTCACCTAGATGCTTAGTTTGATCATAAATAAATCCTAAGGAGCTCTTTTGATCAAATCAAAAGGAAGAACCCGAAAAAGAGGTAATGTTTTAACCACCATCTTTCAAGTTCCTTTCTTCATAGACTTCTTGTTTCCTTGTTATTTCCATTATAAAATAATTACTCTTCTTTCTTTATATAATTTGTTGTTATTATAAATATAGTACAACCATATTTAGTATTCTATCGATCCTTTTAATGACATGTCACCATACGTGTGTACGTACAACCTACCATCTCCACGTCATGGTGTAATTGTTATTCAATACATTATTATATAGATGAGTATAATAATGATGTGTAATTCATGTATATAATAAGTATACAATGATAATGATTCTTTATATATGATATAACATCCAATTATATATGATTTTAATATCAAAAGAATGATATTATTGCCTGTGCGTACGTAAAGACTACTATAACGACCCATACTTTACATACATTGTTAATACTTCAAAATTGAAGCACACTTATTACAACATATGACAAAACCACAAAGGACCGTATAGGTATAGGGTCTTTAGAAATTGGGAAACATAAACAACTGGTTCATAAATCTTCTACAGTGTCTCCCATTTATTTCATCATATCTAGGGTCCCTTTTAGCATATTCTACTTAATATCCATCTTCCTGACCTGGGGAAAAGAAAACATAAAAGGGTGAGCTCAAATGCTCAGCAAGGGAAAATAAAGGAAATAAAAATCAGATCATATCTTTTTGAAAATCATAACCTGCAAAAGAGATCATAATATCTTAACATGGAATAAATCATAGAAGTGAAAATGAGATCCCCATAATCATAACATGAAACTTGAAACTTTGTGGCATGCACACATAATCATGGAACATCATTTTTTGTTAGTTATGACTCATTGCCAAGACTATCTTAGTGGATAGAGTCCCTTTCTGAACCGAGTCACCCTCGTTCCAGTCCTGTTCCACTGAACTGGTATAACCTACCGTTCCAGCCATGTCTATCTCATGAGATATAAAATCTTTACCCAATGCATTGGAGTGAGATATAGGTCCCACCCATCTTATAATGAATCCTTTCTTATGTGTGCCACATAATCATAAATCATACATCATCTCATAACACATGTAACAAAAATGGGATTCTTGAAACATCATGACATCATAAAACAAATCATATAAGGTAAATTACTTCATAAAAATAATTCCCTCAAAACATAATCAAATCAATGTAATAATAGGGATAAAAACAGAACCCTATATTATCTTAGATGGAAAATAATTTTGATAAAACACTTGAACTCCATTCTTGAAGAAAATATCCTTTCTTCTTCAAAAACACTTTTCTTTTCTTAACATGTCATACAATTATAAACTAAAAGAAGTTGATTAAAAATAAACTTGAAAACTTTTAAAGGAAGCTTCTTGGAAATAATGTTTTTAAAAATCCATTCATACCATATAAGTTAAAAAAACATTCTTCGTACCTTTGTCAGAAAAGTCAAAAAGTACCTCGTACGAAAAAAAGACAAAAGATTCCTTTCATATTCTTTACTAAAAACTCACCGAAGGGTAAAATTGGATTTAAACTATTGTAAGTGGATGGAAACAATATTACATATTGAGGGAACATGGATGTGGATGATAAAATACCCCCAGTAAATACTTACGAATAAACAATCTCGGATAAAAATGAGATTGTGATATTTCCCTTACCTTAGGTCCGATTTGCTTTGTACATGTCTGAAGCTCCTGTATAATGGTTTAAATAATGTTATTGACTTATTCCAGAATCATACATATTGATATGATATCATATATAGTCATATTCTTAGCTTATTGTTAGCAATATTTCATTGTTACTTGTTACTCGGGTCCTTATTGCCTTTTGTTCTTATGCATGTTTTGCCGAATAAATTCTTATTCTTCTTTTAAGGTTATAGATACCTTATATCCAGAATGGTATTAGTGTAACATATGTCATATTTATTCATTCAATTCATTTATATAATTACTATGTAATGATGATCATGTAGAACGAGTCGCATCACATCGTGGAGACGGTATTCCATACGTACGCACGAGTGATGATATCGTTCCTATGATCGTGGAACTGTATTGGAGTATATATATATTATTTCAGTATCAATATTACTTTATAATAATCATAAATAGTTACTCATTACACCATTATACCCATCCTAGTAAGGTGATAGTGGAAAATAGATTACACCACGGCGTGGAGACGGTATTCCGTACGTACGCACGCGCGGTGATTTCATTTTTCTGTAGGATGGATAGAAGGTGAATTAGGGTTGTTTCATATTTATAATAACATATCAGTATGTAAGTAATACTGATGTTATTACTTTATCATGAGACAACTAAAGAAGAAGAAGTTGAAGAAGAAATAAATTGATAAGATCAGTAATGGATATTACCTCTTCTTTGGAACGCCTCTTTGAATCCTCCACTCAGGGAACTAAGATTGGTCATTGAAGAAGACCAGGACCTCTAGGATTATTCTAGGGAAGTGGAGAGGAGAAAATGGAAGGGGTTGGCCGAGATTGAGAGCTCAAATTGGTGTGAGGAGGAGGGGGAGGAGGTTCCCTTTTATAAGGGAGGAGAGGGGCACCTTAGGAATATTTCAAAATATTATTTTATATTAAACTCAAAATCGGTTTATAATGGTTTCCAAGGGTCTTATTTTGAAGCTAAAGTGGGGATGGGTCGAAATCCTATCATCAAATAGGATTTAGACAAGTTTAGGGTATTATTTTAACCTTATCAATTAGATTTAACTCTAAGTTAAATAATTTAACTTTTACCGTGTCTTTTTTTTTCTTTCACTATATGGTTAATACACATACTATAACATTCCAAACGAACCCGAAATTGTTTATTATTAATATATATATCCTTATCTAAGACATTTGTCCATACCTTATATTTTTAGGAATAAAATTACAATTAGTAATATAATATATGATTTAAAAATTATTTTGTGTCAATTTTGACACTATTTGATATATGATTTTTGTGAAAGTCATAATAGAATTACATGTTCAAACAAAGTTGATTAAATAAACAAATATATATCATAGTAACCTAGAAAATTAGTGGAATTCATAAAAAGTCTCAAATTACATTTATTTTGGTGTTTATAACATCAATTATGTTAATATTTCATTAATAAGATAATTATTGCATCATCATTGTGTCATAAATAAATTAAATTATTTAATGTCTAAAAATTACAAATAAAATACCATTATGTAGGAAATCTTTTTATCTTTCTAATGAATATTTATAGTCTAATTTATCTTATGTATAACCCCATATTAAAAATGATTTACTTATTAAACATTGATTTTAACTATTTTAACCCTTCTTTAAATAAATTAATAATAAATGTCCTAATCTAACCCAAGTGGGCCTAAATGATCATATTTTATTCCTAAGTTTGTTTTTGGTCGAATTAAACTTATCCAATAGAATTAGGACATGTGTTAGGGTAATAGTAATATCATTTTTACCCTTAGTTACCCTATTTAATATTAACCGCGGTAAAAAAATTTAAAAGTTACTATTCACCAAAAAATTTATTTTTATCTCATTGAACCACATTTTACTTACTGATATCAACCGTGTCTGTCGGATTTTCGAAATTCCATTCACAGAAGCGGTAAAATTATGTTTTATGCAAAAATTCAGTTTTTAACCTACCACTTAGTGGTTTCACTATTCATCAAAAATTGAAAGTTTTCAGAAAAATACCAAAATTTCACCCTAGGCTAATTTCGGTATTCCGAATCCAAAAATGAAGTCCATTTTGAAAAATAAAATTTATAAAATTTCAAAAAGTGGTTATTACTATTCATAACGGCTAGTTTTAATAATATTTTAATAGCATATTATTGTTTAGTGAAACTCGGTATTGCGTACGATGCAAGCTATCGAGGAAGGTCGTGATTGCGTCTAAAGTAAGCCAAGAAATTGTGTAGTGAAATATTCCTTTGATTATATATAAAAACAAAATATTACTCATAAAAATCTCAGGTGTTACATTCTACCCCCCTTAAAAAGAATTTCACCCTCGAAATTTGTCACTTTGTAACAAACAGATGAGGATACTTCTCCCTCATCATATCCTCAAGATCCCATGTAGCTTCTTCAAGTTGGTGGTTCCTCCATAAAACTTTCACCAAGCGAGTGGTCTTGTTTCATAGGACTTTTTTGCTACGATCCAGAATCTCTATCGGCTGTTCTTTATAAGAAAGATCTTGCTCTAGCGGTACAACTTCTGAGCTGAGTACATGTGGAGGATCTGGTATGTACTTTCTTAGGAGAGATACATGGAACCCATCGTGAACTTGAGAGAGATTCGGTGGAAGCGCCAATCGGTAAGCTACCTTCCCAACACGATCCAGTATTTCGAAAGGACCGATATATCTAGGGCTCAGCTTCCCCTTCTTTCCAAATCTCATAACCCTCTTCCAGGGAGATATTCGTAAGAACACTTTATCACCCACTTCAAACTCTAGGTCTTTTCTTCGGTTGTCGACATAACTTTTCTGTCGACTCTGAGATGCTCTTATGTGTTGTTGAATAGATCTGACCTTTTCTACCATTTCATCAATGAGATCAGGTCCTAATTTCTTTCCCCAACTTCATCCCAGCAAGTTGGAGTCCTACATTTTTTTCCATAAAGAGCTTCATAAGGAGCCATCTGAATACTGGAGTGAAAGCTATTATTATAAGAAAATTCCACCAAAGGTAGGTGTTGATCTCAACCGCCTTTGAAATCCATAGAGCACGCTCTCAACATATCTTCTAGGTTTTGAATTGTTCTCTCAGACTGACCGTCTGTCTGGGGATGATAAGCAGTGCTGAAACTCAACTCTATATCCAGAGTATGCTGAAGACTTTTCCAGAACTTAGAGGTAAATCTCGGATCCCGATCAGATATAATAGAAAGTGGTACTCCATGAAATCTTACCACTTCCTTTACATATATCCTGGAAAGCTGATCTAGAGAGAAATCCTCTCTAATAGCAATGAAGTGTGCAGATTTTGTAAGACGATCAACTATGACCCAAATAACATTATTGCCTTTGGATGTTTTAGGAAGTCCTGTGACAAAGTCCATAGTGATGTTTTCCCATTTCCATTCGGGTATGGGTAATGGTTGTAACATCCCCTTAGACTTCTGTCTCTCAACTTTAACTTGTTGACAAACCAAGCATCGAGAGACATATTCAGCAACATCTCTTTTCATGCCATCCCACCAGAAGTACTCTTTCAGGTCCCTATACATCTTTGTTCTTCCAGTATGAATAGAGAGTGATGAACTATGAGCCTCATCCAGTAGCTCCTTCTTTAATTCGGGGATGGGAGGAACACAAACCCGATTCCTGAACTTTATTATCCCATCACAATCAAGGTTGAATTAAGGAACATTTCTCACCTTCTTTTGTAACTCGACATCTTCTTTCTGTGCCTCTTTAATCATCACATGTATAGATGGTTGAACATTCATTTGAGAAAGATAATATTTTTCCCCTTCCATTATAATTCCAAGATCCATCCTTTGTAAATCCATAAATATTGGATCTTTTGTGATCCTCATCATGGATAAACTAGCATGGTCTTGTCGACTTAATGCATCTGCCACCTTGTTTTCTTTCCCAAGGTGGTAATGGATTGAGCAGTCGTAATCCTTAATCAGCTCCAACCATCTTCTTTGACGCATATTCAACTCCTTTTGTTTGAAAATATAATTTAAACTTTTATGATCTGTATAAATATCACACCTTTCACCATAAAGGTAATGCCTCCAAATCTTTAATGCAAAGATTACCGCAGCCAACTCCAAATCATGTGTTGGGTAATTTTGCTCATGGATTTTCAACTGTCGTGAGGCATAAGCTATCACCATATCATTTTTCATAAGAACACACCCCAATCCCTTCTTGGATGCATCTCTATAGATCACAAACATTTCTCCACTACAAGGCAGTGTGAGCATAGGTGCACTGGATAACCTTCTTTTCAACTCCTTGAAATTATCTTCACATTTCTCTGTCCAGACAAACTTAACTCCTTTCCGAGTCAACTTGGTGAGTGGATTAGATAATCGTGAAAAATATTTTACAAAACGTCGATAATATCCATCCAAACCAAGAAAACTTCGGATCTCAGTTACTATTGTTGGTCTTGACCATCTTTCGATAACCTCTGTTTTTGCTGGATTCACAGATATCCCCTCTTTTGAGATTATGTGACCCAAAAATGCAACTTTTTGAAGCCAAAATTCACACTTGGTAAATTTGGCATAAAGCATCTCCTTTCTCAGGGTCTTCAATATAATTCTCAAGTGATCTTCATTCTCTTCCTTGCTCTTTGAATAGACAAGAATATCATCTATAAAGACTACCACAAATTGATCAAGATAGTCTCTAAAGACTCTATTCATTATATCCACGAAGATAGCAGGGGCATTAGTAAGACCAAATGGCATCACTATAAATTCATAGTGTCCATACCTTGTACGGAAAGCCATCTTTGGTATATCCTCCCTTTTGACCCTTAATTGATGATACCCTGAACGAAGATCAATCTTGGAAAGGTATTGAGCTCTGCGTAGTTGGTCAAATAAGTCATCAATGCGTGGGAGAGGATATTTGTTCTTGATAGTGATCTTGTTAAGTTCTCGATAATCAATGCAGAGTCTCATTGATCCATCTTTCTTCTTATCAAATAGAACAGGTGCTCCCCAAGGTGACGCACTAGGGCATATGAATCCCTTATCAAGATTCTATTGGAGTTTCTTCTTCAATTCCTGCAACTCAATTGGGGCCATTCTATAAGGTGTCTTTGAAATTGGCAAATCACCCGGTACGAGTTCTATTGAAAACTCAACTTCACGATTTGGTGGAAGACCCTGTAATTCCTCCGGAAAGACCTCATAAAACTCTCGTACAATGGGCATATTCTTAATCATGAGTTTCTCACCAACCATTTGAGATAAATAACCTTCATTTAGTGGAATCAATACCCATAAGATGGACGAAATTTCCACTAGAAGGTTATGTTCATCCTTGCATTGATAGACGATCGTAGATTGATCTGGAATATGAAATGTGACTTCCCTTCTTTGGAAATTGATATGATCCCCATGTAGAGAAAGCCAATCCATGCCAATAATCACATCAAATTCCACTAAAGGAAGGATCACAAGATTTGCAGGAAGCACTTTCCCACAAACTTCGATCAGAGAAGAATTATAAAAATTTGATTCGACTGTTGTGCCATTAGGTGTTGTCACAACTAACTCAACATCTAATTGTTGAGGTAGTACAGTGATACCCTTAGAAAATTTTTCTGAAATAAAAGAGTGGGTGGATCCAGAATCAAATAAAACATTTGCTACTTTAGAGTGGATGGTAAGTGTACCTTTCACCACTTCGTTATCACACTCCACATCGCTGATAGAAATTGCATGTGACTTTCCTTTGTCTTTAGCCTTAAGATTTTGTTAATGTCGACCATCATCATCAACCCTTGGATTTGGGCATTGATTGGCATAATGTCCCATCTCCTTGCACTTGAAACATTGAAGTGTGGTAGGTTCATTCTGTGTATCCCTTCCTTTGTTTGCATCATTAGACATCTTCTTCCCATTATCGAGGCATTCAAATGCCCGATGACCTTCCTTTCCACATTTAAAACATTTACTTGTCCCTTTAAGACAACTACCTCCATGTTTCTTTCCACACTTTGAGAATAAGGGAAAGCTCATCTTCTTTTCAGTGTGCTCTTTAGATTTTCCTTTGAATTCCATCTTCCTCTTCTTATCAAACCCATGTGACTGATGGGTTACTCCAATCTCCATATCGACTTTGAGAGCACATCGAACGATTTCCTCGTAGCTATTGAAGTCCCTTATGGCTAACGCCCTTCGAAGACTTGGTTTTAAGCCACTAAAGAATCGATCGATCTTACTCTCAGGTTGGATAATAATACCAGAAGCGTACCTTGCAAGTCTTGTAAAATTTGCTTCATAGGTACCAACAGATTCATCATCCATTTGCTTCAGTTCAAGAAACTCTTTCTCCATCTTTGTTCAGAGAATATGAGGGAAATACTTATTGAAAAATAAGTTCTTGAACTCGTCCCATTCCATAGACTCAATTTCATCCCAATGCCTCGTATTCTTAATAAGATTCCACCATTGATCAGCATCTCCTTCCAAACGATACACTGCTAGGATGACTTTATCATGTTCAGAACATTGAAGAACTGAAAATATCTTTTCAGTAGTACTAATCTATTGTTCAGAAACTAATGGATCAGTAGACCCGCTGAAAGAAGGTGGACGCTGCCTCATGTAGGATTCAACAGAATGTTGCTCCTTCCTTTGCTTGTTTGGAAGTCCTGCATGATTCATAGCTTGAGAAAGTTGTGTGAGCATGGATACAAGATTTTTCATTCCAGCTCCCATATCGTTTGGTTGCTCAAGGGGACATTCATTGCATTGCCCATCGCATTCCGCATTAACACAGTTCCTTCGGGTTCCAGCCATTGACTAAAACCAAGAAGAATAGTGTGAGCAACACTAATTATAATAGGAAAACCACATAATTCAAGAATAAAATTTTCATGCTTATGGTCTTATCCTAGGTTATTCATGGCCATTTCTAAAACACTAAGATTGTGTTCTATGCTTAGAATTATCCTTAGGGTTCTTACTAAGGCTTTCACATCCTAGTTTCCAAAGGTTGACTATACCTTTCCTAGAATACCAACTATAACGACCCATACTTTACATACATTTTTAATACTTCAAAATTGAAGCACACTAATTACAACATATGACAAAACCACAAAGGACCGTATAGGTATAGTGTCTTTAGAAACTGGGAAACATAAACAACTAGTTCATAAATCTTCTACAGTGTCTCACATTTATTTCATCATATATGGGGTCCCTTTTAGCATATTCTACTTAATATCCATCTTCCTGACCTGGGGAAAAGAAAACATAAAAGGGTGAGCTCAAATGCTCAGCAAGGGAAAATAAAGGAAATAAAAATCATATCATATCTTTTTGAAAATCATAACCTGCAAAAGAGATCATAATATCTTAACATGGAATAAATCATAGAAGTGAAAATGAGATCCCCATAATCATAACATGAAACTTGAAACTTTGTGGCATGCACACATAATCATGGAACATCATTTCTTGTTAGTCATGACTCATTGCCAAGACTATCATAGTGGACAGAGTCCCTTTCTGAACCAAGTCACCCTCGTTCCAGTCCTGTTCCACTGAACCGGTATAACCTACCGTTCCAGCCATGTCTATCTCATGAGATATAAAATCTTTACCCAACGCATTGGAGGGAGATATAGGTCCCACCCATCTTATAATGAATCCTTTCTTATGTGTGCCACATAATCAAAAATCATACATCATCGCATAACACATGTAAAAAAATGGGATTCTTGAAACATCATGACATCATAAAACAAATCATATAAGGTAAATGACTTCATAAAAATAATTCCCTCAAAACATAGTCAAATAAATTTAATAATAGGGATAAAAACAGAACCCTATATTATCTTATATGGAAAATAATTTTGATAAAACACTTGAACTCCATTCTTGAGGAAAATATCCTTTCTTCTTCACAAACACTTTTCTTTTCTTAAAATGTCATACAATTATAAACTAAAAGAAGTTGATTAAAAATAAACATGAAAACTTGTAAAGGAAGCTTCTTGGAAATAATGTTTTTAAAAATCCATTCATGCCATATAAGTTAAAAAAACATTCTTCGTACCTTTGTCGGAAGAGTCAAAAAGTACCTCGTACGAAAAAACGACAAAAGATTCCTTTCATATTCTTTACTAAAAACTCAACGAAGGGTAAAATTGGATTTAAACTATTGTATGTGGATGGAAACAATATTACATATTGAGGGAACATGGATGTGGATGATAAAATACACCCCAGTAAATACTTACGAATAAACAATCTCGGATAAAAATGAGATTGTGATATTTCCATTACCTTAGGTACGATTTGCTTTGTATGTGTCCGAAGCTCCTGTATAATGGTTTAAATAATGTTATTGACTTATTCCAGAATCATAGATATTGATATGATATAATATATGGTCATATTCTTAGCTTCTTGTTAGTAATATTTCATTGTTACTTGTTACTCGGGTCCTTATTGCCTTTTGTTCTTATGCGTGTTTTGCCGAATAAATTCTTATTCTTCTTTTAAGGTTATAGATACCTTATATCCAGATTGGTATTAGTGTAACATATATCATATTTATTCATTCAATTCATTTATATAATTACTATGTAATGATTATCATGTAGAACGAGTCGCATCACATCGTGGAGACGGTATTCCGTACGTACGCAAGAGTGATGATATCGTTCCTATGATCGTGGAACTGTATTGGGGTATATATATATTATTTCAGTATCAATTTCAATTTATAATAATCATAAATAGTTACTCATTACACCATTATACCCATCCTTGTAAGGTGATGGTGGAAAATAGATTACACCACGGCGTGGAGACGGTATTCCGTACGTACGCACGCACGGTGATTTCATTTTTCCGTAGGATGGATAGAAGGTGAATTAATGTTGTTTCATATTTATAATAACATATCAGTATGTAAGTAATACTGATGTTATTACTTTATCATGAAACAACTAAAGAAGAAGAAGTTGAAGAAGAAATAAATTGAAAAGATCGGTAATGGATATTACCTCTTCTTTGGAACGCCTCTTTGAATCCTCCACTTAGGGAACTAAGATTGGTATTTGAAGAAGACCCGTACCCCTAGGATTATTCTAGGGAAGTGGAGAGGATAAAATGGCAGGAGTTGGCAGAGATTGAGTGCTCAAATTGGTGTGAGGAGGAGGGGGAGGAGGTGACCTTTTATAAGGGAGGAGAGGGGCACCTTAGGAATATCTCAAAATATTATTTTATATTAAAGTCAAAATCGTTTTATAATGGTTCAAAAGGGTCTTATTTAGAAGCTAAAGTGGGGATGGGTCGAAATACTATCAACCAATAGGATTTAGACAAGTTTAGGGTATTATTTTAACCTTATCAATTAGATTTAACTCTAAGTTAAATAATTTAACTTTTACCATGTCTTTTTGTTTTCTTTCACTATATGGTTAATACACATACTATAACATGAAAAACGAACCCAAAATTGTTTATTATTAATATATATATCCTTATCTAAGTCATTTGGCCGAACCATAGATTTTTAGGAATAAAATAACAATTAGTAATATAATATTTTATTTAAAAACTATTTTGTGTCAATTTTGACACTATTTGATATATGATTTTTGTGAAAGTCATAACAGAATTATATGTTCGAACCAAGTTGATTAAATCAACACTAATATTGCATAGTAACCTAGAAAATTAGTGGAATTCATAAAAAGTCTCAAATTACATTTATTTTGGTGTTTATAACATCAATTATGTCAATATTTCATTAATAAGATAATTACTACATCATCATTGTGTCATAAATAACGTAAATTATTTAATGCCTAAAAATTACAAATAAAATACCAATATGTAGGAAATATTTTTAGATTTCTAATGAATATTTATAGTCGAATTTATCATTTGTATAACCCCATATTAAAAATTATTTACTTATTAAACTTTGATTTTAACTATTTTAACCCTTCTTTAAATAAATTAATAATAAATGTCCTAATCTAACCCAAGTGGGCCTAAATGGTCATATTTTATTCCTAAGTTTGTTTTTGGTCGAATTAAACTTATCCAATAGAATTAGGACACGTGTTAGGGTAATAGTAATATCATTTTTACCCTTAGTTACCCTATTTACTATTAACCACGGTAAAAAAAGTAAAAAGTTACTATTCACCAAAAATTTATTTTTATCTCATTGAACCACATTTTACTTACTGATATCAACCGTGTCTGTCGAATTTTCGAAATTCCATTCACAAAAGTGGTAAAATTAAGTTTTATGCAAAAATTCAGTTTTTTACCTACCACTTAGTGGTTTCACAATTCATCAAAAATTGAAAGTTTTCAGAAAAATACCAAAATTTCACCCTAGGCGAATTTCGGTATTCCGAATCCAAAAATGAAGTCCATTTTGAAAAATAAAATTTATAAAATTTCAAAAAGTGGTTATTACTATTCATAACTGCTAGTTTTAATAATTTTTTAATAGCATATTGTTGTTTAGTGAAACTCGGTATTGTGTACGATGCAAGCTATCGAGGAAGGTCGTGATTGCGTGTAAAGTAAGCCAAGAAAGTGTGTAGTGAAAGATTCCTTTGATGATATATAAAAACAAAATATTACTCATGAAAATCTCGGGTGTTACAACTACCGTCTCCACGAACGCGATGAGATTCATTCCCCATCGTATCCATACAAGTCTCATTTTAATATTATGATTAAAAATAATGTTTAAGGACTTTATATAATTATGTATATGAATAAGACAAAACCTATCCATAACAAACACGATTTATGTAACAAAACAAATATATTAAAATGAGTAAGTTAACAACCGAAACAACGATAATACTAAGATATTATTT
This sequence comes from Viscum album, assembly GCA_963277665.1. Classification (NCBI taxonomy): domain Eukaryota; kingdom Viridiplantae; phylum Streptophyta; class Magnoliopsida; order Santalales; family Viscaceae; genus Viscum; species Viscum album. Next base: position 368,501,900 of record OY728166.1, read on the forward strand.
ACCATGAAATGTTAAAAGATCATATATTATATCATATTAATGTATGTGATTCTTTTATGATTAAATAACAATTATTTCAACATTATAAAAGAGTCTAACCTACCCTCGACCAAGTAAAAAGTACAAAGTAAGGGGTTTCTTATCTCACTTTTAATTCTGTGAGATTTGCATTGTTCACCACTTATTTATTGCATGTGGTGTGTGTACTGCCAATGATTATATTAATTGTGTAATATAATTTATTTTATGGATATTTACATCATCATTTTATGATCCTTATTTCATGGGTGTATGTTTCGTAAGTTACCAAATCTATAAAGGAATTTGAAATCTCAATTTCCACTCATTCGTCTTTATGCATACTTCATTGATTATTTTACTCCAAGATTATGTGTGGAATAAATAATAATTTTCTTATATCATAATTTCCACTCCCCTTTCTGTGGATATACTTTTGATACACATAATCACTCTGTTGATAAATTCTCAAGTCATCGATATGAAGTTGATAAGAGTAATTTTAACTCAATATCCATTTGTTGCATTAAACATCCAATTCATTGGTATTATTTTTACAAGAATATGTGTGACTGTCCTCAGATTGATTTACATTGAATATCCAATAATATTGAGTATATTTATATTTTTCACACATAATTATGTTGTTCATTTATCCTTAACCTAAGGATATGGTCTTTATAAGTGATTTCATCTCAATTTACATTCCATTAAGAATTATTTGTTATTATACACCAAATCACTTTTATATGGTTTATATAATGTACTTTGACATAGTATATCACAAATACCATTATTATCATGATATTACAATGTTTTTATTACCTCAATTATTTGTATTGAAGTTTCACTCTTTTGGTTATGAACCCTAACTAAAATATCATTTTAAATGTTTTAATGAATTTTTATTCTAAATCTTTTTAATTAATGTACATGTTTTAAAAATGTTTTTAAATATTTATTTATATGGACATTAATGTTTTAAAATTAAAACCACTTTTAAAAGTTTCAAAGTGGTATGGGACACTTTGATTCAAAAATCTATTTTAAATGGCTTCTTAACAAATAGAGTGACTTTTAAATGTTTTCAAGAAAAATGAGGATATTTCTCTCAATATTTTATGATTATTTTAATCTATGTCAATACCCTTCATTATTCTTGATTTAGGTTAATATGATACAATACAATTTTCCATATTGTATCGAATGAGTTATGATTTCATATTCCAGTTTTTATACGAATGTTTATGTTATATTTTTAACTTTTCATATGAGGAATGAAATGGACTTAGTATGTGACGGGTGGAGCCCGCTATAGCTCCCCGATGCATCGGTAGGTCTAATAAGACAAACTAGAGTCTTGCCAAAAGGGCCTGAAAAAATTTTATTTGTAGTCTTGGCACAACGCCTTGACTATGCTGTTATGATAGTCTGCCATTATCAATTCCATTATTATGATAGTGGTTATTGATATTTCATGTGATTATTTGAATAGTAGAATATCCATGTGAGTAAGTAAATGTAATTATTTAATTTTTTCTTTGCCATATTATGATGATGTTCAAGTTTAAAAGGCTTTTGTTTTAGTTATACATTGCCTTAAATGTTTTTGCTTATTTATGAAATTTGACGCTATATTGTTATCCTTTCGGAGCATCTGAGGTCACACCTTTCTATGTTTTATTTTTCCAAGAATGTGAAGAAGTATTTTATTAATGACCAAAAGGGATAGTATGGGGGTATGAGTGTGGTGTATGGAGACAAGATTTTGTTGTAGTTTTTAACTTTATGATGTAATGTAAACTTGATGAATGTATCTACTGATTCCAAGGAATCTAAACAAATCCTTCTTTAGAGACTTCTTATTTTGTGATCATGCCAATTTTATGTAATAATGCATCGACTCTGGGTAACTGGGGTTGGGGCATTACAGTTGGAATCATAGGAAGTTTAGTACAAACCTTTGAAACTAGATTTAGATAAATTCTGATTAGAGCACATAGCCCTAAGTTAAACTTTGAGGATAAATATAGATGAACTTCCTAGAATTTTGGTATTGTATAGATTTTGTGATTTTTCCAAGCAATAAATCCCTATCTGGATACGAGCAGGTAGAGGATGCTTTGGCACAGGTGTACCGTGGGGTAAAACCGTAAAACACCTCTCTGAGCTAGACTCGAATGGGAACTGGTGCATGATAATGGGCCTTGCTGCACTCTTGGTTACGACACTCCAGGGGGATATTCTTAAGATAATTTACATTTTCTTTATAAACCAATTTGAATTATTTTAATATAAGATGAGAATAAATGACCTTGGTTAATAGTAAGGTGTTTAAATTTGAGAATATGGTGTCATGATATTCTCTAAATGATTTTATGTCTACTATTACTCACACAATGCTTTCTGGTTTTAGTCAATAGATGGAGTCCAAGGAAGTCATAGTAACTTTTAGAATGAAGTAAAATGTGGGAATGATGGTGGAAATAAGCAAAAAATGGAATGTTGATAGGCGTAAAAGATATCGTGTTCATGCCAAATCAGTTTTCCCAAAATATGATCAACAACATATATATTATCCAACTCCCATAATCAAAAATGAAGAGAAAGGTGATGAATGATAAGAGCTCCAACAGTAGAGACCATGGAGAAATGAATCCTAAATATCTATCATGCAAGAAATGTGGAAGGAGACACCCAGGAAAGTGTCTCAACGGAACAAAAAAATGCTTTACGTGAGAAAAAGAAAGACATACATTGATTAATTTCCAAGGAAAAATGAAGAGTACAATGGAATAAAATAAAAATGGTCCGAAGAATCCATTTATAGTAATTTCAGTAAATGTAGGGGACCTGGAAATTACCCAAGTGAATGAACAATTCTATAGGATATTTTATTGGTCAAAGAAGAAGCTATGTGGTAATAAATGGTTGGAGAAATGATTAAAAGTATTAGAGCTCTTTGTTGATGGGATTACTTTGGAATAATTTTCTCTTGTATTTGTAACCCCGCAGTTTCCCATGTGAGAATGATATTTGACGAAGACCTATCTTTTCCATTAAGGATATAGTGATAAATAACCATTTGGTTTTATATGATCATTGGTTTTGATGAAATTACATGTTATTATATTTTGGGATGAAAATGCAAGGTATGAGAAAACATTTCTGGTTAAAATTATGTTATAGGTATTTTGTAGAATTTATCTTATTTTGGTAATGTTATAAATTATAGTTTCTGAAAAAGGACAACGCACAGACCGTGTGACAACTCATCGCGTTAGAAAAAGCTATGGGAATCAAACCCACAACCAAAGTGCGATTGGGATTTATCACCTACCACTAGACTACGTGAAGTCCATGGTTAGTGTGACTAATTTTTTTAGTTAAATTATTTCATTGATCAATAATTAGTTGATTTGGGTTCTTATGTCTTATCAAATGAATACCCTCAGTATAGAAAAATGATTTAGTGATTAAGTGATAAATGTTATTTTGGAATATGTTCGATTTCTTGGGATCACTATATGCCTAAGCAAAATAGAATACTATGGGATTTCATTTGAGGATTAATGGTACATTTTTATCTGTGTTTTTATTGTGGATTTATATTGATTTGGGTTATTTATATAAATGATTAACCTATAATAGTGAATATGTTATTAGGTTAATTACTTTTAAGTATGTGACTTTAAGAGTAGTTGATGTAATTTGGAGATACAATTTGGAAGACTACATAACCCAATTCTTCTAAGTTTTGGGTTTCAAGATTAGTTTGGATTATATTGAATTATTTTAAGAAAAATTGTTTATTGAATGATATTTATTTAACTTTCCGGTATTGTTGGTTTAATTTTAGAAATTAAGATTTGTGTTTATTTCTCTAATGGAATATCCTTTTGGGGGATAATCAGATTTTATACTAATTGTTTTGGTTTTGATTAATCTTTAAAGAGAAGGTAAATATATAGTGTATCCTTCGTGGATGATGTGATTATATAAAAAGATTATTTTAGCACTTCTAGTGTGACCAAGTCTTCTTGAATACTCATCTTTTAAAAATGAGTTAGTAGTAGAAATTTAATAAAGAATGAAACTTTACATAAAAATTAAGTATATGTCTTTATGTTCTTAGTAAAGCTTAGAAATGAATTCCTCATCTTTATGTAATGTAACTTAAAAAAAATTATATTGTCCGTCTACTTTTACTAATGGGAAACTAATGACCGTTTGTCCCATCACAAGTTTGTGGTTTTCTTGTTGTTAAATTTCTCCTGATCATGTTTTCTATCCCTCTCTATCCGAACTTGACACTTAGTTAATCTTATATATCCATGTTTTCCAACATGAAATCCTATTATGGGTTATCTTGGGTGACCTTTTTACTTCTCTTTATTTCTTTTAATGTGATAGTTTTATTGACTCTTTCTCTGATTTGGGACCTTCCATTATATTCCCCATCCTAATTTTAAAAATTTTGAGGACAAAATTTATTGAAAGAGGGGATAATTTAACACCACAAGCTTCCACGGTACGCTTCCCTTTGAATAATACAGTAGTGTGTGTTGTACGTAACTTCGAGTTCTAACACACACCACAACAAATTAAACTAGCCGTTATGAATATTAATACCCACTTTTTGATATTTTATAAATTTTATCTTTCAAAATGGACTTCATTTTGGGATTTGTAATATCTAAATTTTCTTGGGGTGAATTTTTGGTATTTTTCTGAAAACATTCAATTTTTGATGAATAGTGAAAAATACTAAGTTATAATTTAAAATCGAATTTTTATTTAAATAATTATTTATTTCATTTAAATTTAATTAAGGTCAAAATATATAGATAATACCCATATAATTTCAATGTAATTCATTGGAGTTAGTTTAGAATAATTTTAGATATATAAAAATTTTATTGAACTTTTCAACGTCTTTTACCAACCTCCTAGGAGAATTTGGAAAATCACATAAAACATAATTTTACCACTTCTTTGAGTGGAATTTCGAAAATCCAAGAGACACAGTTAATATCAAGGAGTAAAATTTGGTTCAATGAGATGAAAATAATTTTTGGTCAACAGTAACTTTTTACTTTTATTTCCCACGGTAACAAGTATATAAGGTAAATAAGCGTAAAAATGATATTAATATTATCCTAACAAATGTACTAATTCTATTGGACAAGTGCATCTCGATCAAAAACAACCATAGGAATAAAATATTATAATATAGTTCCACTTGGATTAGATTAGGACATTTATTATTTATTAATTCAAAGAATAGTTAAAAGAGATAAAATCAATGTTTAATAACTAAAAAAATTTTAATATTGGGTTATACATAAGATAAACTCACTTATAAATATTAATTAGAATGATTAAAAGATTTCCTAAATAATAGTATTTTATTTATAATTCTTATACATTAAATAATGTAATTTATTTATGACACAATGGTGATGCAGTAAATAATTTATTAATGTAATATTAAAATATTTGATATTATAAATATCAAAATAAATGTAATTTCATACTTTGTATGAATTAGACTAATTTTATAGGTTAATATGAAAAATTAGGATTGGTTATATAAATTCTGTTCGATGTAATAATTCTGTTATGAAATTATCAAAAACCAAATATCTAATAGTGCCAAAATTGACATAAAAGAGTTCATAAACAAATATTATATTATTAATTGATATTCTATTCATAAAAATATACTTCTCAGGCAAAGGAATTATATAATTATAGGTTTATCATTAATGGACCTCTTGGGGGTCTCTTGGAGGTATATAGTATGATTATTAACTACATAATATAAAAATAAAAAGAGACATGGTAAATGCCAAACTATTTAACTAAGAGTTAAATATAATTGATAAGGTTACTATAGTGACCCAAAACTCTCTAAAATCCATTGGTTGAAAGTATTTCGACCCATAACTACCTAAAAATTTAAATAATCCACTTTGGAGCCATTAGAAACCGAATATTAATTTATTATAAAAAATTATTTCTAGCTTTTCCAGAGGAGCCCCTCACCCCTCTTATAAAAGGGTACTCCGCCTTCTCTCTAATTTACACATTAAAATCCTTTTGGATCGGCCAAACTGTACCAAAATATTCTATGAACTTCCCTCACTTAAACCTAGAGTCCTTAGTTTGATCATAAAGCCATCCTAAAGATCCCTTTTGATCAAATCAAAAGGAAGAACCCGAAGAATTGGTAATGTTTTCACCACCCTCTTTCAAGTTCCTTTCTTCTTCGACTTCTTCTTTCCTTGTTATATCCATTATAAAATAATTACTCCTGTATATTTATATACTGTGATGTTATTATAAATATGGTACAACCATATTCAGTATTCTATCCATCTTTTGAATGACATGTCACCATACGTGCATACATACGGCCTATCGTCTCCACGTCGTGGTGTAATTGTTATTCAATACATTAATATATGAATGGGTATAATAATGATGTGTAATTCATGTAAATAATAATTATAATAAGATAATTATTATGTAAATATCATATACCATCCAATTATATATGGTTTAAATATCAAAATAATGATATTATCACTTGTGCGTACGTACGGACTACAGTCTCCACAAACGCGATGAGATTCATTCACCATCGTATCCATAAAAGTCTAATACTCATTTTATGATTAAAAATAATTTTTATATACTTGATATCATTCTTTATATGAATAATATACAACATATCCATAGAAAACATGAATTATGTAACAGAAAATATAAATGCAAACGAGTAAGTTAACACCCAAAACAATGATAATACTTAGATATTATTAACAAAGCAATGTTAAAAGATCATATATGATATCATATTATTATATATGATTCTTGTATAATTCCATAAAAATTATTTAACCATTATATAGGAGGATAACCTATCCTCGACCTAGAAAAAAGAAAAAAGTAAAGGGTTTCTTTTCTCACTTTTAATGCTGTGAGATTTCTATTGTTCACCACTTATTTATTGCATGTGGTGTGTGTACTGCCCATGATTGTATTAATTGTGTAATAAAATTTAATTTATAGAATTTTACATCATCATTTTATTATCATTCTTTCATGGGTGTATGTTTCTTAATTTACCAAATCAAAAAAGGAATTTTAAATTTCAATTTCCACTCATTCAGATTTATGCATACTTTATTGATTATTTTACTCCACGATTATGTGTTAAATAAATATTCATTTGTTATATCATGATTTACACTCCACTATATGTGGATATACTTTTGATACACATAATCATTCTGTTGATAAATTCTCATGTCATCGATATGAATTTGATAAGATTAATTTTAACTCAATCTTTATTTGTTGTGTTAAGCATCCAATTCATTGGTAGTGTTTTTACAAGAATATGTGTGAATGTCCTCAGATTGATTTACATTGAATTTCCAATCATTTTTAGTGTATTTATATTTTTCACAGATAATTTTTTAGTTAATTTATCCTTAACCTAAGGATACAGTCTTTATAATATATTTCATCTCAATTTTCATTCAATTGAGACTTCTTTGTTGTCATACACCAAATCAATTTTATATGGTGTATATAATGTACTTTCACGTATTATATCATGAATCACTTTATTCTCCAAATATTAAAATGTTTTTATAACCACCATTATTTTTAATCAAGTTTCACTCATTTGATTAGGAACTCTAACTAAAACATCATTTTAAATTTTTTAAAGATTTATTATTCTAAATCATTCTCATTAATGTCCATGTTTTAAAAATGGTTTTAAAGATTTATTTATATGGACATTAATGTTTTAAAATTGAAACTCCTTTAAAAAGTTTCAAAGTGGTATGTGAATCTTTGATTCAAAAATCTATTTTAAATGGATTCTTGAGAAATAATGTGACTTTTAAATGTTTTCAAGAAAAAGGGGGATATTTCTCTCAATAGTTTGATGACTATTTTAATCTATGTCAATATCCTTCATTATTCTCTATTTTGGTTAATATGATATAATACAATCTTCCATATTGTATCGAATGAGTTATGTATGACTGTCGATGTGCTATTTTTATACCATTCATGTGTTGTGTTTAAATGTATTGACATTTCCTATGCTAGTTTCAATATGAATGTTTATGTTATGTTTCAAAATTTTCATATGAGGATTGCATTGGACTTAGTAAGTGACAGGTGGAGCAATCTATAGCTCCTCGACGCATCAGTAGGACTCATGGAATAAACTAGTGTCTTGGCACAAGGCCGTGACAAAATCTTATTTGTAGTCTTGGCACAAGGCCTTGACTATGTGGTTATGATAGTCTGGCGTTATGTATTCCATTATTATGAAAGTGGTTATTGATATTTCATGTGATTATTCGACTAGTAGAATATCCATTTGAGTACGTAAATGGAAATATTTCATTTTTTTCTTTCCCATATTATGCTGAAGTTCATGTTTAAAAGGCTTTTGTGTTAGTTATACAGTGCCTTAAATGTTTATGCTTATTTATAAAATTTTCTTCTATGTTGTTATCCTTACGGAGCATCTGAGCTCATCCCGTTCTGTGTTTTATTTTTCCCAGGATGTGATGAATTATTTTATGAATGACCTGTAGAGATAATATGAGGATATTAATGTGGTCTATGGAGACAAGATTTTTTTAGTTTTTCACTTTATAATGTAATGTAAACTTTATGAATGTATCTAGTGATTCCAAGGATAGTAAATTAATCGGTCTTTCAAGACATGATCTTTTGTTATCATTCCAATGTTATGTAATATTGCACCAAATCTAGGTAACTGGGGTCATGGCCTTACATAACTAATGTTTTATTTTAGTTTATTGTTAATTGGCGATAATGATTCAATATATTACAAAAGAGGTAATGGATTTATCACCTCACTTTTATATGTGTGGGATTCATGACATATTCACTACTTGCTATTATATGTAGTGTGTATTCAATTAGTCAATGTATTTTATATTTATTCTCATTAATATTATGGGAAATTAAATATAAATTATTTTATATACATTTCACAGAGTTAATGTTTCAATGGATACCCAATATGTACGAAATTCATTTCTCAATTTTCCTTCATTGAGACAAATGTCAAGTTATGAATCAATATTATTTAATGAGGTGTATATATGTTAAATTTAACATATTATAATCTGAATTTATTTATAATCATGATATTTTGTGTTTCATTTAATTTAATTCATTCATGGGGATTCATATTCAATGTTACCAAAGTGTTAAGAGTTTTATGATACATTCTAAATGTTTATTGAGATTTTTTATCTAAAAGTCCACCCAGAAAAAAGCTTCAAAAATTTTATTAAGAATGAAAATATATAAGAGTATGGTGGAAATGGTCAAAAAATAATAATTTCCCTCATCCAGAAAAACAATTCTATATATCATAATAAAACATATCATTTCCATAATCAGAGTCATAAAAGAGGATCTAGTAGACAATGTGATATGAAAATTAGAATAATCATTGTCTTGTATCATCTTTGAGGAAACTGAGGAAAAACCCTCACTATCAGTCAACTTTTCCTAGTTGCTTAAAATTGAATCCTTGTAAAGGGCATCCCACCACTGCCCAGATCGTGAGATGGGTACCAATATTCCCTTATTCATCCCAAAAAATATTCCCCTTTTTCTTATACAATTCATATGACTGAAAGATATTATTTATTCCCTGATGATAATCAACATGTTGTTGTGTAGAATTTTGATTGGAGATGTCAACCTGAGGTGGAATATGGGTCATCAATCTCGGAGACCATATCAGGGAATCCTCAACTGAAGTAACCTCTTTAGCCAAGCCAACTTGAGTAGACGTGACACTATGAGCTACTTCCATAGACATATCCACCAACAACCCTTTTTCTTAATAATAAGGCATCAAATAATAATTATTCATAGTAATCATCACATCATCTATAGTGGGGGATTTCCCTTTAAGTGAAACATCGGGATTTAACAAACCTAAATCCTGTATCTTTGGCTTTCTCGATAATGATTTGGTTGATGACCACTGATCCCAAAATCCCCACATAACACATTCTTTTAACCTAGCTTCAAATAATGTCCAACAACTATACTTTTATAATGGAAAATAAAATTTTTTCATTCTCAACATTTATTTAGATTTTATCAGAATGAGTATATAGGGATACATTTTCAATCAGAGTAGAGATGAGGTAATCCTACACCAAAATTTTGGAAATGTGACCAAACGAGACATCATATGTCTCTTTATCAAGGTAAATATGAGTCTAATTATCATACCAATGTCAAGAAAAATCATTGGATGCCAAAAGAACTAAATTAGAACATTATTATGAACCAGAATCTAAGGAAATTTATTAATTTCATGTGATACATAAACGTCTAAAGACCGTTCATGTAAGTTAATCGGTCCAAGCTTAAAATATTGGGTACCAATACACTATGTACACATATTTATATTATCTCAATGAAAAAGGCAATGAAAAAATAACTGACCATGAGAAAAAAATTTACAGTTATAGAAGCCCAACAAAAGAGAGGTTTTGAAAAGAAAATCACCAAGCTTCCATTTTTTAGAATTCTATGAAACAAATACACAAAATCAATGAATTTTTACGATGGATATATTATCAGGAAATGTTGTAGGATTGATTTCTACATGGGTTGATGAACCCTTACAAAAAAAATTCTTGGGAAAGGGTCCTTGAGAAGAGCCATAGAACTGGCTCCATGTAGATTTGTTCATGAAATATTTATCTCATAAATAAAGGATTTTTAACTAGGAACATAAGCACCATGAGACAAATTAGGATATGTTTGATTTTCTTGTAGTGATGCATCTATAGTTGTCGTCGTCACAACGTCATCCCAAATAGATGGAATTTATACATCTCTACATACATCATTCCCCTGAGACGTTTCATATAGAATCGCATCCACAAAATTCACTGCCGTAATAATACCATTCCAAACTAGTATATTTGATTCACATCAAATGGTCATACAAATAGTAGATCCTGGAAAACCATCATCAGATCTAATGAACAGATCCTGATCCGACTAAAAACAAGATTGTTTACTCATCTTTACCACAACTGAAGAGTTATGAAGCGCATCAGACACCTATGGGTTGTGTACAGATAGTGAAGATGGATCCACCAACAAAGAACTACCGGTAGGTAGAAGAAGATGAAATACCAGGAAGTTTCAGACCACTATGACCAAGTTTCAACCCTAGAACCCATCACCTAGGAAGTGATAACCCACTACCTAAAACACCATCCTTGCTCTATGATTATATTTTAGATCATAAAATATAAAATTTGATATATCAAGAAACTCATGAATTTTATTTTCCTTAGGTTATGTCTTTAGAAAACATTTTTCCCTTCATTTTCATCTCTTTATGAACCCATGATACAAAAATAATATTTTTACGAAAAATCACTTTAATTTTTCAATTGGGTCAAAAACCTTTTCTCATAAAAATCCACATTTTTAAGAATGGTTTTCAAAAATGTTTTTAATTGTATAAAAATGTGTTATTATAGCCCTTTTACCCATAATTTACTTATTAAAATTTTATCTAAAATAATAATTATGTTGTTTTTAGAACAATGGCCTTTTTCTTTTACCAAATTGTGAAAGGAATATTTTCTTTAACATGATGGACTTAATGTAATTATCTATTATCATGAGAAAATAATTTCCTTGAATATTCATTTATAATATTCAAATGTTATAATAAAATTAATGGATTTCAGAAATGTTTTATGTTTTAATTTTTTTTACAAATTGGAAATTATATATTCCTCCAAAATGTTTTAAACATTTTGTAATGCATCCATTACAAGTTAAAAAGGACATTTTTATAGAAAATTTTTTCTAAAATGTTTTATGTTTTTTAAGAAACTATTTTCATTGTGGAAAGGATATTTTACTCAATAATGTTTTTTTAATTATCATCAATTATTATATTATAATACAATTATTTTGAACATTTTTTTGTGATTTTAATTATTTCAAACTTGGAAGTTATATTTTATTAAATAATTATATTTAAATGATATTTTGTTATCATTTTCAAAGAAATTTATCTTAAAAATATTTTATGCTTTAAAAAAATAAAATATTAATGGATATTTTCTAATGATTTTTTAAATAATTTTTTTTGAAATAATTTATATATCTTTTTAATGTTATTTTAAAAGAAATGTATTTCAAAATTTTTTATGAATTTTTAATTTTAAAAATAAATTCTTGTTGAAAAGTTATATTCTTGAGGAAATGATACAAGTGATATTTGAAAATTATTTTCCATCTTAGATGACATCCTTTGATGCTACTTATGCATTAATCTAGATATGATCCAAGGATACTATTCTTATTCATTCAATCGATGGTGAATGTTTATGATGAAAATATTTTTATGAAACCCATTTCTCTTCCATGGGATATAACATGACAAAAGAATTATGAAATCTAATTTATTTAATTGGTTATTCTATGTTGAAATGATGAAATTATTATGAAACCTGTATCATTACGACATGTTATGATATGATGAAATGTTTTTTAATATAACTTCATTACAAGGGTTATGATATTATGAATGTTTTATTAACCTATAGAACACATAAATATAACATTAATTATCTTATGGGTAGGGCATATATCTCCCTCTAACTATTGAGTAAATATTTATATCTTGTGAGATATATATGACTTGAATGGGGAGTGAACTCTATTTAGTAGAAGACTTTGTCCACTACGATGGTCTTGGAAGTGAAACTTTATTATTATTATTGTTTTCAAAGATAACCCATTCCACAATTATTATCATGGATGTGATATTTGACTAATATGGAAACTATTTCATATGATTTTTTATATTCCAAAATTCCATATATTTTGCCAATGTTATTCCCCCAAGGACCATGTTATTCGATTAGTTTATGACTCATGTCTTATAAACTACAAAAATTTATACCTTCTATCATGATTATGAACATTGATATATGGGGTATGAATTTCAAATTTCTAGATTAGGTTATTATATCCTTATTCCCTGGTAATTATTATGTGATCACAGATATCTCACTTTCGTAGTTGTATAGAGCATCTGATTTCATCTTTTCTTATATTTACATACCCAGGTTATAAATAAATGTTTAGTTAGGTTATTCCTAATAAGAGTAAAATTTGATAAGATAGTTTTTTAATATTTTGAAGATAATTTATGAAATATGAATACTATGTTTATAGTCTTATAATATTGAAATCTATTATGATCCTTGAGCATGTGTTTATGAAATTTGTTGAATATTAATCTAAAAACATGTGATATCTTTGCCATAAAATATTATTTCACTATAGATCGTATCAGAGGAAAAGTTTAGTTAACGATTGTAAACCATAATTATATACATTAGAAAAATACCTAAAGATATTTCTAATGATAAGTCTTACGTTGAGTCAATATATAGGAAAATATCCTAGAATTTTGGTAAATGATATAGTAAGTGGTTTCTATGAAATTTATTCCCAGTCTGGATACAATATGTTGATGTGCATCAGGCATAGAGGTACCTAGGGGTACGAAATATTGAAGGAATCATTGATCTAGACTCAATCGTCACCTAGTTTAGGAATATGTGTCTTTCTACACACCTTGTTTTACACTCCCATGGAAAATTCTTTGTAAATTCATGAACTCTTTATAAATGATCATAAAGGATTTAAATTGATGGCGACTATGAATGGCCAAGGATAAACCTAATTTTTTATAAATTAAAAATAAGGCATTTGGTTTTAGACATATAATATGTTATTTTTCATTATTATGTGGTTCACCATGATGAGTATTGTCACTCAGTCAATGATTTATGGTTTTATTCAATTACAGGATGCATAAGGAAGTGGAATAACATTGATTGTGATAGAAAATGTGTTGATGGGAAATAAAATGGGATAATGACTGGAGTTAAGTATGTTTTAATTATCGATAATAATTTATCATAATATATGATTCATAAAATTCATTTTAACCAACACTTTGACTCACCAAATAAGATAAGGATAGAGTTCCTTAAGAGTTTGGGTAGTGGATACCATATGTGAAAGAAGATCTAGTTCACATATTTCAATAATGTTGGAAGACTTACCCCAAAAAATGTCTAAATGTAATAATAGGATTTTTTATTATGGAAATGAATGACAAAAAGAAAGAAAATATAGTGGAAAAATGAAAATTTCAGGAAACTAATGGAAGAGAGTAATGGTTTATAAAAGGTAACATTTGTGGATGGAGGGTTAAAATGTGGAACTTATCAGAAATACAAAAATTAATGTTTTAAGGGAAATCTCATTAAGAGAATCAACATGTTTTTTTGAGTAATGGATATATTACTGATGATGAAGAGACTAAACATCATATATAAAATGAAAGAACTGTTATAGAATAAAGGAATTGACCCTAGTTAATGGTGTATAAAGAATGTAAAATAATTTATGTGTTAACATATTGGGATTCAAATAATTATATATTTTTATTGTTATTTTGGTTATTAGATTAATGAAACATCATTTGATGTTCCAAATTAGTATTTTAATAAATATTTTTAATAATATGCTAAATAGAAGTGATGGGCTACAAAAAGGGATTTTTAAGAAAGGTGTTATGTATAATAAGTGTGAAAAACCATCATTTGTTCATGATATAGAGAAAATAGTGTTTAATTTGGACAAAGAGATGATTGATATAAATAAATTAAATTAGTTAGTATTTATGATCTTTATACTAGTTATTGTTTTGTGGATAAATTAGTTTATGTTATCTTTAATAGAGTTTAAAACATATTTTGATTTATGTAATATTTTAAAAAATCTATATTTTATTTTAGGAATAATTAATCATGTATGTTATAAATAATGTTTTATATTACTGCAGGTTTTTAAAATATTTAAATTGAATACCTGATAAAGTTATTCACATGTTTGATATGTTACAATCACGAGATACTTCATGTTGTTTCGTGTATTATTCATAATTTTATTTTGGAAATTTAATAACCTTATTTGATATGTTATTTTTTTTTATTTTCAAAGGGGAATTATCCTAGATATGTGTTATATTATTTAAACTGAATATTGTAAGAGTCTTTAGAGATTAACATATTATTAGTCATATAAAGTATTATGCTTGTTGGATAACATGGGATACCTTCTATTATAATACCAAGATACTGAAGGAATGATTTATTGTTCATTTTCAGATCTTATGATCCACAAGAGATTTGGGAATAAAAATAATATTCTTCTATTAATGTAAGAGATGATGTGGAAATTGATCAAAGCATAACTAAAGGATGAGGTTGCTCTTATGAAATGAAATGAAATCAAGTACGTATATCTTCTCATGAAAATTAATAAACATTAAAAAAATCATATTGAAAATATGTTATATGTTTACCAATATTTATTATTGATGAATATTAATTTCACCAACTATATATTTATGGATTGTTGTCATTCTATTTCTTATTATTATGTTCTATATTACTCTCCATTAGTATTTGGATGTTAATTTTCTATTATATTTCCATGTTATCACATCCCACCTATGTTCTACAATTTAGAAACCTAACATATGTCATCGTATATTACCTTCCAACAAATAATAATATATTTTTAAGTGGAATTTTTATTAATCATTTTTATGATATAGGTTTCCCACAAAGATATTTTTAAATGTTAAACCTTTGTTTAATAGAGAAAACATAATATTTTGATAGATCAATTTTTTTATCTGGGTATAATGTAACACCCCCAAGTCATTTCAAATAAATTTCCCAATAAATATAATTTCATTATACATTTAATTACATAGAACACCATATTTATCTTTCCTTACAAGAATCATTGAGTGACACTTTTTTTACCCTCAATGCTGAGATTAAATGAAACATGAAAAATTATTAAAATATTATTATCTAATATGAAAATTATCACATCGACATGATAATGGAAGGAGTGAATATGATAAAATAAATTTTGAATATATATGGGTTACACATGTATATAAAATTATCTATTGTATGACAAATTAATTAGAAATAAAAAAATATTTAAATAAATAAAATCTTTTTCTGGAAAAATTTTTCTAGGAACAAAAATGTTTTTTAAATAAATAAAATTAAAAAAATGATTTTTAATGCTTTATTTTATTACTATTTATATATTATTGATTCAATAATATTTTTAAAATTCATCTTATTTGTTTTTTATAAAATAGATATGAAGAAAACCAATTTAATACTTAAAACATTATTTTTCTTAAAAAACTTTTATGTCCCCTATTGCATACTTATTTTTTTTCATCTAATTTAAGATAATATATTTCAGAAAATGAGAGTAATATTTTAAATAATATTTTCAAAATTATAATAATATTTTGTTTTGATATGTTTTTGATTAGATAAATTTTTTAATGAATAATGAAAGAAAAGATTTTATTAAGAATTGTATTTTCTATTAATGAATTTAAAAAAAAAAATTATTTTAAAAATTTATCATCCCAATTAAATATTTATTAATTTAATTAAGGTCATTCAATCCAAAATTAATCTTGAAATTCAATATAAATCCTTTTAAATATTTTATACATTTTATTTTTAGAAAACTCGCTTTCTCGTCACATCAGAGAGGTTAATTTTAAATTATCTTGTTCCATTTCTATGAATGGAGTTTATAAAAATATATTACATATTTATATTCAGAATAATATATATTATATAATTTTCTAAACTTATTTTTTAACCATAAATAGTTGTAATTAGAGTAAATATTAATTACTATCGTTAATGTAAAAATTTGTTTATCTTGTGGTTTAAAAAAGAAAACTGTTAATTTTTTTAAAACATTTAAGACCAATTTTTTATAAATATTTTGTATATATATCTTATATTAGATATAATTTCCCATTTTTATCCTTGATTCATGTGAATAGTTTCGGTACACCTTTTTCTTTTCAAAAATTGTATGTGTGCTACTGAAATCATTTATAAAAGTCCACCCCTTCTCTTATCCTCTTCACACTAAAAAACCATTTTCTTTATCCACTTCCAAAACCAATACCTTCACTAATTATGTAATATCATCATATAATACTTATTTTGGTCATCAATCCATCATAGGATGATTTTTGGTTCTATCCAAAAGCAGCTTTCCAAAGAAGAGGCAACATCCCAAACCATGCATTTTACTTTATTTCTTCCACCGACACCATAAATTATTTTTAAATCATGATGATATAAAAAATTCAGTACCTTATGTATAATTATTTTTTGGTGTTAATTTCCTGAACAATATCTATCTACTCTTCCATCAAATGGGATATGAAACCGTTATTCATGTGTATGGTAGAATACTACCTCACGAACCAATGTAATTCGTTTTCAATCACCACCTCTCAACGATGAATATAGTAATGGATTTCATGTTTAAATATTATATTTATGATATTATTATATCTTTTAAATTATAGTACCACTTATACCTTCTTATATCCTGCCCTATTTGAAAATAATTCTATCCCTCTTGTTTACGACGGACTACCCCCTTACGAACCGATGTGATATATTATTCATTTTTTTACATGGATAGTTATAATAGTATATTAAATGAATATATATAATATTTTATAAAATATTGATAATTATATAATTTTTATATCACATATACCTCCATACTTTACATTCTTTTGGAATACGATAATGTCTCTCATGTATACAGTGGACTACCACCTAGCGAAGCGATGGGATTCATGAACACTTTACATTGATGTTAATAAGGGTGTTATTAATTAAATTTGGTGACATATAAGGCATAAAATTTATTTTTTTACAGAAATATAATATTTTACATTAGTTATTTCAATCCTACATGAAAATGGAAATAGAATTCATGAATACATATAGTCGACTATCTCCATGAACGTTGTTTTTAATTTTCATCCTTTAATTTTTATGGATCTATATAAATAAATATATTCTAAATATATATCATTTTTATATCATTTTTATAATTATTGGTATTATGTAACCATGATCAAAATATGTGGAATTCTAATAAAAAATATAATCATACAAGTAATGAAAATATTTTACTACTCGAAACGTGATTTTAACAAGGAATTGTTGATAAACATGTAATAAAAGGTCCTAATTAAATCATATATCGTATGATACATATAAATATATATATATATATATATATATATTCTAATAAATTTATAATAAAAATATATTTAATTTATAATATTTTATATTGTTTTTGAAGGTATATGAGACTTAAGGTAAGGGATTTCTGGTCCCCTTTTATTTCTGGTAGACAAGAAAAATCACCAATAGGTTTCATTTAGGGTTTATGTACTTAGAATTTTTTAATTATATATCATGAATATACTTATTTTAATGATATTTAATTTTTCATTTGATGTGTTTATTTATTTGGAATTATGATTGAAGGGATTGCTAAAGTGGTAAGTGATTTGTTATCTCACTTTTATATCTATGATATAAATTCCATATTCACCACTTGTTTCTTATATAAGGTGTATATAATGTCCATGAAAGTATTATATGTTTATCCAAATAAAAATTATGGGAGTTTTAAAAGGTATTTTCGGTTATCTATTTCATGGGGTTTATGGTTCATAAGATACCCATGTAGTAAAGGTTTTTTGTATCTATATTCCTTTTTTGAAAAATATGTCACTTTATAAACCAATCCTATTTTATGAAGTGTATATAAAACCAATTCAATAGGTAATATATTTAATTTAATTATTTACATGACATTTTATGTTTCATATAATTTTATTATTTCATGGGTATTAAAATGTATTGTTGAGAATGTGGTAAGAGTATTACGATACAATATCATTGTTTGTGTAGATTGTTCGTGACTTTGTTTCTACAGATGAAATATTATTATCTGTCTAACAAAAAACACATGGAATTTATTATCCTCTTTTTATTTCGTGACAATACATGATTTACCAAAATTTTCATCTACTTATTTACTCAATATGACAAAAATAATAATTTTTAATAAAAATAATCATTATTTCTCTAACATACCAAAAAATTAAAATAGTTATTTTATTTTAATTTAATTGATTCAAATACTAAAACATTCCTTTAAATTTAAATAAATTGAATTTTTATATTTTAATGCGAATAAATTAATATATTCCTTAAATAAATTTATTTTCCCAAAAATAATCGAAAATATATTATGCTTTATTTAAATTAATGATTCACAGTTAAATGTGTTAGATATTTTATCATATAATGTATATTTTTGATTTTTTTTAAATATTGTTTTATATTTACAATTTTAAGTTGTTTAAACATCCTAATTTTTAATGAAAAATTAACTATTATATTTTTAATTAAATATTTCATTTTTATTTCAAAATTTTTAACATTAATTGTCTGAAAATTTAGTTTTCTAAAACATAAATGTGTTTAATTTATAATATATTTATTCATAGTTATCAAAAATGTTATACCCTTAAATAACTAAATATATTCTATTAAAAAAATTATTGGTTCATTATAATAAATAAATTATATTAAAATGATTTATAATAATTAAATTAATTTGTATTTAAAATTATGAATTAAAGATAATATATTTTATAATAAAATGTACAAAATTATAAACATATATGAATAATGCTAATCGTTTTTATAAATTTATTTGACCTAAATTTGAGTAAATAATATAATCATATTTTTTAATCTAAAACTAATATAATATATTTTAAATATAAAATATATTAAATTATGGTAATTATAAAATAATTATTAATTATTAATAAAATCTAAATAATAAATAATTAAATGAAATATATTAATATTAATATTTATAAAAATATTATAAAATGGGGAAATCAAATACAGTGGTTTGATTTCATAAGGGAGTTTGAGCATAGTTCCTCAGCTAGTGAGATCTTTCAGTGAAAAATGGATTCGACCCTAGATGAAATCTTTAGTGTCAATCTTTTGAGGAAGAATGATATGAAGTTTGAGAACCAAGAGTGTTTCAACCGAGGACTCAAGCCAAGATAAATGGTGAAAGATTCCAAGAGAGGATTGAATAGTTGTGGGTTTGACCATAGAGGGGTATTTATCATTGTTGATATTTATCGATCATTGATGGAGATCTTTTCATCATCTTTGAAGGAGGGCTGTAATTATCTTTTTGGTTCTTGCTTATTTCTCCCATGTTAATTTCTATTTAAACCATTTCATATTCATAATAAATCTATATTTATCTTAATTGATTCTCATATGTTTTCCCTTCTTCACTATTTTCAATTGTATTTTTGTTGTTCCTTCAAAGTATTTAGTTCATTTATGAATTAATGTTGGTCAATTGCACGTTTGTTAAACCAATTTTTTCTATTGATATAATAATATCTTCTTGAATAATTAATCCTCAACCATATAATATCCACATATTATAAGATTCATATATTTATAACCGATAAACTATATGAATTCTATCTTATTTTTGATTTATCTTTATCATTTTATTACGTGAGTATATATCAATGACATAATATATATATATATATATATCAATTTTCATATATATATATATATATATATATATATCTTATCAAATTATTAGTATTTTTTGATAATAGTTTCTCATCTTCAAGGCTGGAGTCATCATTAATTCTGGATCATATAGTAAAAAAAAAACTCTCACGTTGTTTTCCACATTCAACATATTGCATGTAAAATCTTAAACTAAGACCACCTACACTTTATTATTATTCTTGAATAAAATATTATATTTATTTTCTAAAAATAGAGTTCGAATCATATGACCTTGAATCCTAAAACATCCACCGGTAGGGTTCACTCTCTAAGATATCCATTTACTAATTTTGTGACAAGTAAAAAAAACTTCTGCACTCTATATGTTTCTCATTCTAGTGAGTCCATGCATCGGGAAAAATTCTACTTTGTTCATAGGGATTCTTCAGTTAATTTTGTTAAGGAATGGGTGTATTCTAAAATTCTATTTCCAAGGAATAAATTTCCAAAAAAATGTTTTTATTTATTAAATTTATTTTTTAAATATTATAATTATGCAATGGATGTTTTTATTTGTATAGAATTTTATTATCAAATATCCATTCCAAACTATCTTGTAAAGAATACGTATATTTATTTCCCATAAAAGGTATCTTTTTATGTGGAAAAATAATTTTTGTTCCCTTGAATTAAATTCAAGTAGATATGGCCATGTTTAATGTGCATATATTATATTTCAAGCATTTAATACAAGAAACTATTTAAATTTTATGTGTCAATCTTTACTCCTATATATGTAAGAAATTACATTATAAACATGGATTTCTATTAAAAATTTTAAGGAAAATTATTTTCATTAAAATTAAAGATAAAATATTATTATCATATATGAAATTTATTTTTGAGTTTTTATAAATGTTTTTTAATTCATTATTTTTGAGATAGGTGAATCTTAAAAAAAAATTAATTGAATTAAAATGGGAACATTCATGTCAATTGATATTTTAATGTGTGGGGAGTAAACAAACTACCGCCAGGGGAAGATGTCCTACAAGTGATATTTCTATGTGGACTCATGGGTTTTATAAGATTTATAGAGTATCATTTTAATTTGTAAATGTATTATTATATTCAAATGATTTTCATGGAGAAACCGAATTGTTTTGAAATGAATTTTTAAAATGATATTATTATTGAATGATATTTTTTAAAAATAATTTTCAATATCATCTTTAATTTCAAAAATTGTTAAATAAATAAATATATATATATAAATTAGATATATATTTTATAAAACTTTTTAAAAATGTTTTAAATTACTTTTTATAAAATTATTTTTCACTAGTTTTAAAACTGATTACCGACCAATTTAATGCATGTCCAAAACTTTAAAATATTTTTCATAGGTTATTTTAAATTTTAATAACGATTGCATTGTATAAGGAGGTAGTGTAAGTGAAGATAATTAATGAAGTACTTGTACAACTATTAAAAAATTTATATTTTGTTCAAATTATCTACATCCAATACCGAAAAATGCCCTTAGTCATATAATGTACAGTTTAATTCTCAATTATCTTTAAAAAAAATATGCACATAATTTTATTATAATGAATCCAGATGTTTGGTTTTGTGTCATTACAATTGGTATTAGAGAAACATGATAGACAACATTGGAGATTAAACATGTTCATTTATGTAAAACAATATTTATTCAATAAAACTTTCATTCCAACAACAATGTAAACAAATACACTTAAGAATATAGAATTTTAGTAATTCTAATTCAGAATTTGTAAGTTAATAATTTTTTAAATTCACAAAAATGAATTTCAATGGAAAATTTCATTTATGGGGGGATAATCCAGCATCCCTATAAATTAAAAAAATTAATTTTATATTAATTTATTTTATTCAAATTATAAAAAATACTTTATATTTTTTGAAATATTATTCTTATATCTTAATGAGAATAAATTAACATATTCCATAAATTTTTTTTGTCCAACAATAATAAAAAATATATGATTCATTATTTAAATTTATGTTTTAATATTGAATGTTTTGGGTAAATTATTATATAAAGTACACTTTTAATTTTTTTATAAAATCTATTTTCAATTTTATAATTGTTAGTGGATTAATTAAATTAATTTTTTATGAAATTTTAATTTTTATCTTTATATGTAAATATTTCACTTGTGCTTTCTAAAATATTGATAGAAAATTTCTTAAATATTTATTATAAAAAGAGTTTTAAATATGTAATATATTTATTTTTAGTTATAAAATTTTAATAACATTAAATAAATAACTATAACCAATTAAAAAATGATTAATAAATTTTATTTGGATTTAAGTGGTTCTAATTAATTTTATTTTGTTTTAATAAATAAATTATAAGTAATAATTTATCACACTTAAATTCATTTATATTTAACATTATTAATTAATGGTTGTATATTTTATATTATTATGTATGAAATTATAAATTTATATGAAGTTGTTAAATTATTATTTACATTTTATTTAACTATATTATGAATAAGAGAAATAATAATATTTTTTGTTAATATGTAGTCACGATAATAAATTTAAATTAAACAATATATGAAATTATGACAATAACTAATAAATTAAGTATTATTATCAACATACGAATAACAAAAAATCAAATGAAATATAATAAAAATTATTTTTTTGACAAATAATTGATAAAGTGGAAACTGAAATGAGGGGTTTTATTTTATAGTGGAGTTCAACCAAATTTCAGTGACTAGTGGGAGCCTCAACTTAAAAGGGGATTCAAACTCAGATGAAAACACAAGTACAGATCGATAAAGGATCAGTGAGATAGAGGTTAAGGGATGAGAGGGTTTCGACATAGGTTTTATTCCAAGACAAAGGAGGTTGATAGTTGGTGATAGATTATCAAAATGGTTCAACCAGTTAGGTGTTTGGTTTTGAAGGGTTTCTAATATTGGATGAAATACGTATATCGGGGATGAAGATGATTTAATAATGTTATAATAATGGTTGTAATTTTAAATTTGGTTCCCTATTATTTCTCCAATGGTTATTTTTAGTTTAAATGTGACCAATTTTTCATCAAGGTAGATTTTTCTTCCTCAATCCTTATTTGTTCTCTTCAATTTTACATTTTCCAATGTATTTTTGCAGTTCATTAAAATTATATTATAAATTTATAAATGGATTTGGTTCAATAGAAAATTTATTATAATGATTTTATGTATGGATATAATCGAATATTCTTAAAGAATCCTCGACTCCATAATCTTAAAAAGAAAAAATGCAATTTTTTTTAATCGATAAATTGTATGAATTGCATCTGATTTTGTACTTTTATTGATCATTTTCTTCCTTGTGTAAATATCAACGATAAATATATATATACAAACCAGTTTTCATAATAAAATATCCAATTATTTATGTTTTAAATAATATTTTCTTATCGTCATAGTTGAAATCTCCATCTATTTTATATCAGTCAATTAAAAATTTCTTGCAACTTTTTCCACTCAGTTCAACTTTAATGGAAATGATTATACCGAGACCACCTACTCTTTATTATTCATCATATATAAAATTATAAATTTATTATTCAAATTTTATATTTGACTATATAAATACATGAATACAATATTATCTTAGTGTAAGGTTTGTCTATGTATAAGTTCACTATCTTCATTCTGTGAAAAACAATACAACATTTTTACTCATTATGTACTTATTTAGGGTTTTTATAATCCTTGGGTAGAAATATTATTGATTTTAATGTCTAATTTGGTGGTTTTTTACAAGTTAAGGGTCTTTTCAAAAACTAAATTTTCACGGAATATATTTCCCAAAATCAAAATTCTTAATAATTTCGGAATTTATGTTTTAATATTTATAAATATGTAAAGGAATTTTATTTTTTTAAGTAATATTATTATCAAATTTCAATTCAAAAGAAACATTTAATAATTTGTATATTGATTTCCTAAAAAAGGTATATTTTAATGTGAAATATATTTTTTTACCTAAGAATTTAATTCATGTAGATATAACCATTATAGATGTGTATATTTGATATATAATGCATTTTAAAAAATTAATTATTTTAATTGTGTATGATTATTTTTACACCTTTTAGTATGAAAATTTACATTATAAACATGGATTTCTCCCCAATGATTTTATGAAAAGTGATTTTATCAAGATTAATGTAATAATATTATTTTAATTTATGAAAATAAATTTTGAATGATTTTTAGTGGATTATTTATCCTAAATATGGATCTTCAAAATTATGTTTTCTTCAAGTTTTAGTTAACATATTCATGAAAAATTAAATGTTAAGGGGTGGGGAGTGAACCCAATTCATTAAGGGGACACAGTCCAAAAATTGATATTTCTGGGAGGCCTCATGTTTTTTATAAGATCTATAATATATCATTTCAATCCTTAAAAGTATTATTATTATCAAACGATTTTCCAGGCGAAATCCAATTTTTCAATGAGTTTTTTTTATCTGAATCTTCAAAATGATTGTATTTTTGAAAGATTATTTTTTAAAATAATTTTAAAATTAATAAGTATTTTTGAAATGTGTTATATGAAATAATTTAGTTTCATATAAAATGATTTAAATCAAATTTTAATTTATTTTTTATAAAATAATTTTTCAATAGTTTTATAAGTTCAAACTGGGATATTTAATGCTCATCACATGCTTTAAAATAATTTATAATGGTTTAGTATATATTTTTATGATTCTTGATTAATATAAAGAATAAGTAAACGTGAATATAATTAGTAATTGTATTATAAAACTGTAATTATTTGTATATTTTTTTTCTAATTGTCAAGAACCTAAACCAGATTTTCTTCATCTTTATAATGTACTGTGTATTTTTCAGCTATATTCTAAAAAAATAAATATACTTTTCAGTGATGAACCCATAAGTGAGGGCTCTGGGAATTACAATTTACCACTTCGGTCAAAAACCCTTTTTTGTACCAATTTTTTTTCTAAAAATGTTTCAAAAAATTATTTTACAATTATAAAAATGATTTATTAAAGAAATTATGAACCATGTTTGACTTTTTAAATAATGATATCAAATAAATATTCATTTCATTTTCCACAAAAAAATAAAATTTAACTTAGTGAAATTTTTTAAAATAATATTGATTTTAACAATTACGGAGTGAACATAATTATACACCATCTAAACCAATATTTTCATTGACAATTCCTTTATAATATTCCTTTTTTTATTTTTAGATATAAGAATTTTGAACAAAAATTATGTTTTGAAAATTATTTTTCAAAGTTGAAAGTATAATTTCCTGAATAAATGTTTTATGTTATTTTTAAATATTTCATTATAAGTGTTAAATTTTATTTTGAATGAAAACTATTATCCAATATTTTATGTTTTTTTAATTTATTTTGAAAGATGAAATGATATTTTACTTAATATTTTTTTAAATTTTATCTAATGCATATTTTTATAGAAAATAAATTTGAATTTTTTTATGCTTTTGTTAAAAAATTATTTTCAAAGTGGAATTGATATTTTTTTCTATAATTTTTTTAAATGACATTTAGAGATTATTTTTAAGGAAAATGATTTTGAACTTTTTTTATGATTAAAATAGTTTTTATTCAAATAAAAAAGGTTATTTTACTCAAAAAATGTTTTAAATTATTTTTAATTTTTTAATATGTTTTCAAAATTATTTTTAACAAAAACTATTTCCAAAATATTTTATGAATGTCTAGTTTTAAAAATTTATTTTTAAATATAAGTTATTCTCATCATGAAATGTCCGAAGTGTTCTTTCAAAATATTTTTACATGTAATATAAAGTCCTTTTATTCTAATTAGACATTAATGGGGATATTATCCTTATATTCAATCATTGTTATTTCATTGGATGCTTTATGTTTATGGTGGAAGGATGTTTTTCAAACCAATTTCTTTTCCATAGGTTTTACCATGATAAACTACTTATGGAAGATGATTAATTTGATGGGTTATGCTTTGTAAAAATGATGAAATGATGACAAAAAACCATATATATTTTCCACAGGTTGTGATGTAATCTAATTTTTATGGAACCCACTACATTTCATGGGTTATTATATGATTAATTTTTCTACGATCTATTGCCACACATACATGTGATTTTCAATATGTGATTAGTGGAAACTATATCTCTATCTCAGGAATTGGGTAATGATTTATGACTCTTGAGATACAAAGGATTGGAGGTTTTAGTGAACTCTATTTAGTAGGGTACTTTTTCCACTAATATGGTTTTGGGAGTAAACCTTTACTACTATAATGGTTTCCAGAGTGAACCCATTACACTATGATAACTTTGAAAATGAGCCCTGATTACTCTGGAAAATTCTTTCTATGTTTATATGTATTTCAAAACTCCTTATCTTATGATAACGTTATTCTCTCAGGAATCATGTTATTTGATTCCTTTAAGAATAATGTCTTATGATCTACCAATATTTATGGCATGTATCAAGATCATGATCTTTGGTATATAAGGTATGGTTTTCAAAAGGTCAAATCATGTTATCATACACTTATGATAATTTTACTCTCATGTGATCATCCATTTCCCACTTTCTAAACCTTTCTAAGAATACTAGAATCCCCATTCTTATGTTTCTATCCATAGGTTATAAAGAATGGTTTATGTACTTTCACTCTAAGAGGAGTAATATGTGACATGATATTTGTTGCGGATGTTGAATATCATTCATTATATAATAATATTGTGTTTCTAGTCTCTAAAGAAACAAATATATTACAGACCTGAGCCACGTATTTATTAACTTTATTGAATATACATATAAAGAGAGCTTAAATTAGTCTCTGAAAATCATAGGTTTCTATAGTTTGGACAATTGTTCAATTATTCACATCTCCCATTGAGAATAGTTTATTGGATCTACATCAAGATTATTTTTTTATGGGAATTAATTAAACCATGTATGGTGGGGAATATTTATCACATTGGTCTCTCTTCTCATATGGTATTATCCATTTTGGGGGTTGCACTGTCTTCCCAAAATCTATGGGGAGATAATTTTTCTATTGTCATAATTCTTATTTGGACATTAATATATGTAATGTGATCGTGTATTATGACATGGGACAATAATTATGGTGTCTATGTAAGAAGTCTAACATTTTATTTTATGTTTCCCTATATTCCACCTTCTAATCAGTAACATGATAGAGTCTGAAACCTTATTTTTTCCTCCGACTTCTTATAGTTATAGTATGAAAATTTTACAAGGTTTTAATGAAATGTTTTTCATGGATTACCACATACTCTCCAAGGTAGGAATGCTATCTAGGGGGGTTGATCAGTTGATAAAGTAATGTCATTCCTTTATGATCATGTAATCTACTAAATATGAAGAAATATGTAATGTATATATATATGAGGTTTTGAGGATACATGGGGTTCCTTTTTTATTTTCTTGATAGGGATAATGTGGTTACCTCAGGGTTCTAGAATGTAACACCCCAAGATTTCAGAGTAAGTTATTTTCATTGATCTAATTGAAGAACTTGCACTAGATGGAACGCCGAGTTCGAGCACACCCTGATTTACCAAACAAGCCGTTAAAAAAGCTTTTATGAATAGTGTTAACTGAATATTCATTTTATTTATACTCAAAATAATTTTTACTTCCATATTATGTGTTTATTATACATAATATAAGAACAAATTCAATTTTTTAGATAAAAGAAGTATTTTTTAAAAAATGTACTTTTAACACATTTTAATTGAAAAATATATTAAAATACAATATTTGACACTTTTATATTTTCAAATTGACAAAATAAACCTATTATTTAAAAGTGGTACATAAATATTTTGTTTGGATAAATTTTTGGTGCTTTTCTGATAACCTTAATATTTTAATGTATATTGAAAAATACTAAATTTTAATTGAAAACAATTTTTTTAGTCAAAATAATTTATAGTGCTAAATTATACATTTGATTGATTTTTATGTATAAATATATTATGTTTTTATCATTAATTCCCATGTTGGTCAATGGATGAAAATTTACATTTTAATTGGACATAAACACATATCAATATTTTGATATTTTTTACTTCTACAAAACCCACATTCTAGTTGAGAAAAATGGAATATTTTTTAAATTAATTAACACAACATCTATGTTTTTAACTTGGTAACATATATATCATTTTTGAATTTTGAATATCAAAATTATCTTTGGGTGAATTTTTATTATTTTTCAAAAAACATTAAATTTTTTATGAATATTAAAAATCACTGTGTTATTGTTTAAAGCTAACTTTTTATTTAAATAATTATTTTAAATTTATTTTAAAGTAAAACTATATACATAATACTTATATTATTCCAATTTATATCATTGAATAAATTTTATAATATGATTATATATATATATATAATTTTATTGAAATGTTTACCATCTTTTACCCACCTTCTAGGAACATTTAAAAATTTGTGTGAAACAATATTTTAGTACTTTTGTGGGATGAATTTAAAAATTCTAAGAGACACTACTGATATCAGTAAGTAAAATGTGGTTCAATAGTATGAAAATAATTGTTGGTGAATAGTAATTTTTGAATTTCATTTACCACAGTTAAATGGAAATTGGGTAATTAAAGGTAAAATGATATTTTAATTATCCTAACACATGTCCCAATTCTTTTGGATATGTTTATTTCAACCAAAATAACATTAGGAAAAAACTATGATCATTTTTATACACTTATATTAGATTAGGAAATTTATAATATTTTAGTTAAAGAAGAGTTAAAAGTGTTAAATTAAAAATTTAATAACTAAAACTTTTTTAATATAGGGCCACACATAAGATAAATTTGACTATAAATATTAATTAGAAAGATAAATAGATTTCATACAAAATTGAGTTTTATTAATAATTGTTTAGACATTAAATAATTAAATATACTTATTACACAATGATGATGCAGTAATTATCCTATAAATGAATGCCTAAAAGTATTGTTGTTATAAATATTAAACTTAGTGTAAATTGAATCTTTTGAGGAATTTAACAAATTTTCTATGTTAATATGACATTTTAGGGTTTATTTTTTTTAAGTAATCATTTTTTTTACATTCACAAAAATAAAATACTAAATAGATTCAAAATTGACATAAATGTGTTTTTAATACAAATACTATATTAGTAAATGATAAAATATTCCTAAAAATATATGGTTCATCCAAAGAACTTATATAATGATATATATGTCATTAATTAACCACTTTATGTTATCTTGGAATTTAATAGTGTGTTTATTAACCATTTAATATAAAAATACAAGAAGACATGGTAGAAGTTAAATTATTTAACAAGGAATTAAATCTAAAAGATAAGGTTAATATGGTGGCTTAAAACTGTCTAAAACATATTGGTTGAGATTATTTCGACCCCTCCCCTTCTTATGATCGAAATAAATATATTTTTAGCCATTATTAAACTAAAATTATTTAATAATAAAATAATATTTCAACATTTACCTAAAGTGACCCTCACCTCTCTTATAAAAGTGAAATTCCCCTTATCTCATATTCACACATCAAAAGCCATTAGTCTCTAGAAAAACCTACTCAGATATCCTCCCAACTACCCTCACAACACCCTAGAGGCTATAATTTCATCATAACGCCAACCTAAATTTCCATTTTGATGAAATAAAAAGGAACCACCTGAATAAGTGTTAATAATTTCAGCACCTCTTTTATTGTTCTTTTCTTCTTCCACTTACTATTTATTTATTGTTTCCATTCCAAAATAATATATTTCATACCTTATACATAAATTGGTGTTATTATTAATATTTTACAACTATATTCAATATTTTATCCATACTACGATTGAAAAAGTCACCATACAAGTGTACGTACAACTTACCATCTCTAGGGCATGGTGTTGTTTGTTATTCAACACATAATTAGCTGGATGGGTATAATAATGAGTATAATTGATGTAAATAATAAATATAACATGTTAATGATTATATATATATGATATACCATCCAATAACATATTATTTCACAATCAATAAGAATTATATTTTCGCTCGTTCGCATGTAAGGATTACCGTCTGCACGAACATGATGAGATTCATTTCTCATCGTAACCACTCAAGAATAATTATAATTTTATGATTTGAAATAACGTTTAAGAACATAATATAATTATTTATATGAATCAAATAAATCTTATCCATAATATACATTACTTAAATAACAAACCATATAAATAAAAATGAATCAGTTAACACCTGAAATAGTGATACTCCAGAAATATTATTAACAAACCAATATTAGAAGATCATATATGATATAATATTTATGTAATTTGTTGTTGTACATTTTAATAAAAAAATATTTAACTATTATAAAGGAGTTAAACGTACCCTCGACTGAGGAAAAGTAAAAGGTAAGGGGTTTTCATCTCACTTTTTATTCTTGTGAGATTAATCATATATTGACACTATTTCTTTTGTTTTGTATATACTGCCCATGATTTTATTCTTTGTGTAATATAATTTCATTTATGGGTATTTACATATTCATTATATGATCCTTTTTTAATGGGGTGTATTATTCGTACGTTTTCAAATCGGTAAGGGAATTTCTATTTTCATTTTCCACTCATTGGGATTTACGTAAACATCATTGATTATTTTAATCTAAAATTTTGTGTGAAATCACTATTTATTTATGTAGTACTTTCCACTATCATTTGTGTGGATATAATTTTTATTAACATGATCACTCCATTGATAAATTCTTAATTCATCCATATAAACTTGATATGATTAATGCTAACTCATTTTCTATTCATTGAGTTAACCATCCAAGTCATTGATGTTGTTTTTACAAGAATATGTGTGAATGTAATCTAATTTATTTATAATGAATATCCAAACATATTGAGTTTAATTATATTTTTCACACACAATTATTTCATTTATTTATCCTTAAACTATGAAAACAGTCTTTATAAGGGATTTCATCTCAATTTACATTCCATTGAGACTTATTTGTCGTCATGTAACAATTCACTTTTATGTAGTGTATATACTATACATTGACATAATATGTCATTATTCCTTTTATTCTCATGTTATTATAATATTTTTCTTACCTCAATGATTTGTATTCAAGTGTCTCTCATTTTATCGGGAATTCTAACTAAAACATCATTTTAAATGTTTAAATGATTTATTCTTCTAAATTATTCTCATTAATGTCCATCTTTTAAAAATTTGGTTAATAATTTATTTATATGAACATGAATGGTTTAAAATTAAAATTCATTTTAATAGTTTCAAATTGGTATGGGAAACATTTATTCAAAAATATATTTTTAATAACTTCTTGATAAATAGCTGTACTTTAAAATGATTTCAAGAAAAAGGGGATATTTCTCTTAAATATTATTACTAATTATTTTAATCTATGTCGATATACATAATTATTCTTGATTGAGGTTGATTTATTATAAAAAAATCTTCCATATTGTATTGAATGTGTTATGTTTGACTGTAGATGTGCTATTTTTTATACCATTCATTTGTTTGGTTTAAAATATTGACATTTAGTATGCTAGTTTTAATATGAATGTTTAGATTATGTTTCATCCTTTTTATACGAGGAATTCATTAGACTTATTAAGTGATGGGTGGAGACCTCTATAGCTCTTTGATGCCTGATTAGGTCTCATGATACAAACTAGTATCTTTGACCACAGCTTGGAAAAATATTCTTTTTAGTCTTGGCACAGTTTCTTGACTATATGGTTATGATGTTCGACATTATGCATTCCATCATTATGAAATTAGATATTTATATTACATGTGACTATTAGAAAAGTAAATTATCCATGTGAAGAAGTAAATGTAATTATTTGATTTATATTTTCTATATTATACTGAAGTTTTAGTTTAAAAGGCTTTTATTTTTGTTTTATACATTGCCATAAAATGTTTAGGCTTATTTGTGAATATTTACACTATATTATAATCCTTAATAAGCATCTGAGCTCTCCCCTTTCTTATGTTTTCTTCTTCCCTTGATGCGAAGAAGTATACAATAGTTGACAAGCACGAATAGGCTAAGGGATATGAGTGTGTTCAATGGGGAAATAATTTTGTTGTTTATTATTTCATGATGTAATGTCAAACTTATATATTTGTCTAGTACTTCCAAGGCTACAAAACTAATCGGCCTTTCTTGACATGATCTCTTCTGATCATGCAAATTTTATGTAATAATTCACCGACTATGGGTAACTGGTGTTGGTACGTTAAAGTTGGTATCTGATAATTTTAGTAGAAACCTTATAAACTAGATTTAGAAAAACATTAATCAGAGAACATTAATATAAGATAGATTTTGAGGATTAGTATAGGAGAACATCCAAGAAATTTAGTAATGTAGAGATTTTGTGAATTTTTCAGGCAATACATCCATGTCTAGATACGAGTACGTAGAGGCGGATCTGGCACATATGTATTTAGGGGTAAAACCTGAAAACACAATTTTGAGCTAGACTAGAATAGGAACTGGAGCACGACAACGAGACTTGATTACCTCTTGGTTATGAAACTCATGGGGGATATGCTTAGGATAATTCAAATTTTCATTACAAACTGGTTTGACAGATTTTAATATAAGATGAGAATAATTGACCTTGTTTAATCTGAAGGTGTTTTAGATTTAAAATAATGTGTCATGATATTCTCTAACTGTTTTTATGACTATTTTTACTCAAACTATGAATTTTGGTTTTAATCAATGTCTGGAATCCAAATAAGTCGTAGTAACATTGAACATGATGTAAAAGGTGGGAATGATGGTAGAAATGAACAAATCAATGGAATTTTGATATCCGTAAAAGATATCGTGTTCATTCCTAAGTAGTTTATCAAAAATATGACCAACGACAAACGAATTAACCAACTCAAAAACTAAATAAATAATATAAAGGTGTAGAATGATAAGAGGTACAGTAGTGGAGACAGTGGAGAAGAGAAATATCAATTTCCATCATGCATGAAATGTGGAAAAAGACACCCATGAAAGTGTTTCAATGTAATAAAGAAATGGTTTATGTGTGGGAAAGAAGGAAATAAAGTAAATAATTTCTGAGGAAAACTGAAGAGTACTATGGAAGAACATAGAAATTATCATAAGAATCCATTTACAGTCATATTATTTAAATTTAGGGGACCTGGACATTACCCATGTCAATTCCCCTTTTTATAGGATAACCACTAGGTCAAGGATGGACTTGGGTGGCAATAAATGGATGGAGAAATATTATAAAGTAATAATTATCTTTATTTATGGGATTAAATTGGAAGACATTTCTCTTTTATGTGTAATACTACAGTTTTTTATGTGAAAATGCAATTTGAGGAAGAATTTTCTTTTCTTTTGTGGATATAGTTGTAAAGAAACATTTGGGTTTATATGATCCTTGAATTTGAGGCAATTACATGTTATTAATTTTTGGGATGAAAATGAGTGGTGTGAAATAAAATTTTTAGTTAAGTTATTTTATGGTTATTTTGAAAAAAATTATCTCAGTTTGGGAATGTTAAAAAATATAGTTTTTGAAAAAAGTCAACACACATACCATGTGACAACCCATCGCGTTGGCAGAAGCTATGGGAATCAAACCCACAACCAAAGTGCAATTCAGATTTATCACCTACCACTGGACTACGTGATATCCCTGGTTAGTGTGGGGAATTAATTTTATTTAAATGATTTTATTTTTAAATAATAAGTTGATTTGGGATCTTATGTTTTATCAAATATATATCCTTAATATATGAAAATGATTTGCTGATTAAGTGATAAATGATATTTTGGAAGACATTCGCTCTGTTGGAAACACTATAAGCCTATAGAAAATACAATACTATGGGATTTTATTTGAGGAGTAATGGTGGATTTGTATTTTGTATGAATATATGTTTTTATAGAGATTCAAGTTATTAATAGAAATTATTATCCTATCATAGAGAAAATGTGATTTGGTTGATTACAATTGAATATGAGACATTAAGAGTAGTTGATGTTATTTGGAGATTAATGTTAAGATTTACTATGAAAGACAATGTGATTAAATCTTCTATGTTTTGGGATTCAATATTAGTATAGATTATATATAAGGAATTTAAGGAAAATTGTTTATTTAATGGTCTTTATTGAACATTGGGTATTGTTTGTTTAATTTTGGAAATTAAGATTGGTATTTCTTTCTATAAAGGGTAATCCATTTTTCTGATCATATGATCTAGTACTAACCATTTTGGTTTTGGTTAATCGCTAAAGGCAAGGGAAATATATAGTCCATCCTTTGTGTATTATGTGATTCTCTAGAAGTTGATTCTAGTGCTTCATGTTTGACCAAGTCATCTTGAATACTCATCGTTTGGAGAAAAGATGAGTTAGTGGTTGAAATTAATTGAAGGATAAAACTCTACTTGAAAAGTTAGTATATATCTTTATGTTCTTAGTCAATCTAATAAATAAATTCCTTATCTTTATGAAATGGTACTTAAAAGAAAAATAATTGCTTCCGTTTACTTATCCTACTGGAAGAAAATGACCATTTAACCCATCACAATTTTGTGGTTTTATAATTTTCATCTTTTTCATGATCATGTTTTCTATCACTCACTATTATAACATGACACTTTTTTTATCTTCCATATCCTTGTTTTCCTACATGGAATCATAATACAGGTTATCTCGGGTGACCTTTGTACGTCTCTTTCTTTCTTTTAAAGTGATTGTTTTATTGACTCATTTTCCAATGTGATGATTTCAATGAGGTTCTGAAGCCCAATATTAAAATTACAAGGACTAAATTTTCAAAATGGGGGAATAATTTAACACCCCAATATTTCTTAGTATGTTATTTTATTTACTGTAATTCAATAGCTTGCACTATACGCAACACCGAATTTGAGCGCACCACAACTTACCAAACTAGCCATTCAAAATGTTGTTATGAATATTATTAATGTAATTTTGAATTTTATATACTCCATTTAAATTAAACATCCAAATTAAGTGTTTCTTAGACAAAATATAAGAACAAATTCAATTTTTCACATCAAAGAAGTATTTTTCAAATAAAAACAAAATTTTAGCACCTTTTAATGGAGATCCATTTTTAAATCCAATATTTAACACTTATATATATATAATTTTAAAACATAAAGTTATTCTATTGTATTATAACATAAAAATTTAGTTTGGATAAATATTCAGTGCTTTTTTTTGATAACTTTCATATTTTGATGAATAGTGAAGATACTAAATTTAAATTGAAAATAATTTTTTTAAAAAATAATTTATAGTGTTAAATTATACATTTTAATGGTTTTTATGTATAATTAGAATATATTTTTATCATTTAATTTAATTTTTTTCATTGGAAGTAAATTTACATTTAAATTGGACAAAAACACATATCAATCTTTTGATTGTTTTTACTTCTCAAAGACCCACTTTTTGGTTTTGACAATGAGAATATTTTTTTAAATTAACTAATACAAATTATATGTTTTTAATTTTGTAAAATATACATAATTTTTGAGTTTGTAATCTCAAAATTAGTTTTGTTTTAATTTATGGTATTTTTCAAAAAAACTCAATTTTTGATGAATAGTGAAAAACATTTGGTTAATTTTTAAAGCTGATATTTTCTTTAAATAATTATTTTTTATTTATTTTAAAGTTAAAATAGATTCCTAATACCTAAATTAGTATAATTTAATTCATTGAAGTCATTTTATAATAATATTATATATATAAACCTTTATTGAACTTTTTATCGTCTTTTACCCACCTTCTAGGCACATTTACAAATTTGTATAAAACATAATTTTACCACTTGTGTTGATTGAATTTCAAAAATTTGAGAAACATGATTTACATCAGTAAGTAATATGTGGTTCAATAGGGTGAAAATAGTTTTCTGTGAACAGTAACTTTGGAATTTTATTTACCACAGTTAAAAGTAAATTGGGTAATTAAAGGTATAAATGATATTATAATTGTTGTAAAACATATCCTAATTCAATTGGATAAGTTTATTTCGACCAAAATAAAACTTAGGATACAAATATTATACTTTTTGATCTAATTGTATTAGATTATGAAATTTTTATATATTTTATTTAAAGAAGAGTTAAAAGTGTTAAATTCAATTTTTAATAACTATATAATTTTTAATATGGGGATAAATATAAGATAAATTCGACTATAAATATTCATTATAAAACTAACACAATATAATATATAAAAGTATTTTATTTACAATTTTTAGACATTATATAATAAAATTTATTTATGACAGAATGATGATGCGGTAATTACTTTGTTAATGAAAGACTAAAATAATTGTTGTCATAAATATTAAAAAAATTGTAAATTGAAACTTTTGATGCATTAAACTAATTTAATTGGCTAATATGACATTTTAGGGTTTATTTATTGTTTTTTTCTAAGTAATAATGTTTTATTGATGTTCATACAAACCAAATACTAAATAGTGCCAAAATTGACAAAAATGAGTTTTTTAAAAAATAAAATATTATTAAATGATATAATATTATGAAAAATATAAAGTTCAGCCAAATTACTTATATAATGACATATATTTAATTAATCATCCACTTGATGTTATCTTATATATTTATAGTATGTTTATTAACCATGTAATATAAAAATACAAGAAGACATGGTAAAAGTTAAACTATTTTACTGAGAATTAAATATAAAAGTTATGGTTAATATGGTGAACTAAAATTGTCTAAATCCTATTTCTTGAGAATATTTCGACACATACCCACCTTATCCTAGAAATAAATTCTTTTGGATCCATTAGAAACTGAAAATGATTTTATTATAAAATAATATTTGAATCTTTTCTAAAAATGACCCTCGCCTCTCTTATAAAAGGGTAATTCACCATCTCAAAATTAAAGACATCCAAATTCATTTGGCTCATCTAACCACTTCTCAAATATCCTCCAAACTGCCCTAAATTCAACCAAGAGTCCTTGCATTGATCATAAATCCATTCTAAGGGTCCCTTTTGATCAAATCAATATAAAGCATATGATGAAGAGGTAATAATTTCACCACCTATATCAAAGTTATTTTATTATTCCACTTATAATTTTATTGTTGTTTCCATAAAAAAATAATTAATCCAATATCTTATGGATACCTTTATGTTATTATAAATTTGGTACAACCATATTCATTATTCAATCCATCCTATGAATGACAAAGTCACCATACGTGCGTATGTACGGCTTACCGTCTCCACGTCAGGGTGTTGTTTGTTATTAAACACTTCATTATTTTGATGGGTATTATAATGAGTATAATTGATGTAAATAATATATATAACTTGTTAATTATTATTTTTATATGATATACCATCCAATTAAATATTATTTCACCATCAATAAGAATAAAATATTTGCTCGTGTGTACATACGGATTTCCATTTACACGAACAATATGAGATTTATTTCCCATCGTAACCAATCAAGAATAATTTTAATTTTAATGTATAAAATGTTTTTTAAGAACTTAATTTTATTCTATATATGAATCAAATAAATCCTATCCATAACAAACATGACTTTCATAACAAAACATATAATGGAAAACAAACTAGTAAACATCCAAAACAATGATACTACTGAAATATTATTCTCAAAGTAGTATTAAAAGATCATATATGAGAACATATTTATGTATGTGTTTCTTGAATAATTAAATAACAATTATTTTACTATTATACAGTATTTTAGCATACCCTTGACTATGTAAAAGTACAAGGTAAGGGTTCTTCATCTCACTTTTTATTCCCAAGAGATTTTTGCTATATTCCCACTATTTCCTTTTGTGTGGTGTATGTACTACGCATGATCGTATTATTTCTATAATATAATTTAACTTTTAGGTATTTAAATATTCTTTTATGATCCTTCTTTCACGGGGGTATGAATTGTAATATTTCAAATCGGTAAGGGAATTTATAATTTCAATTTCCACTCATTTGGTTTTATGCAAACATCATTGATTATTTTATTCCAAGATTATTTGTGAAATAACTATTTAATTATATATGTATTAATTTACACTCCCCTTTCTGTGGATATAATTTTTATACACATAATCACCCCATTTATAAATTCTCAAGTCATCAGTATGAACTTGATAAGAGTAATTTAAACTCAATTTTCATTCATTGAGTTAAACATCTATGTCATTGGTCTTATTTTTACAAGAATATTTGGGAATGTCCTCTGATTTATTTACCCTTAATTTCCAATCATATTTAGTGTATTTATATTTTTCACACATAATTATGTCATTTATTAATCCTTAACCTAAGGATACAGTTTTAAGGGATTTCTTCTCAATTTACATTCCACCGAGACTTCTTTGTTATTATGCTCCAATTAAATTTATGGTGTATATACTATAATTTGACATAGTATATCATGAATCCTTTTATTCTCAAGATATTATAAAGATTTCATTACCTAAATTGTTTAGTATTCATGCATCTCTCATTTGGTTAGGAACTCTAACTAAAATGTCATTTTAAATGACGTAAATATTTATTATTCTAAATCATTCTCATTAATGTCCATGTTTTAATAATGGTGTTAAAGATTTATTTATATACATGTGAATGTTTTAAAATTAAAATTCATTTTAAAAGATTTAATGTGGTATGAGACACAATTATTAAAAAGTTTATTTTTAACATCTTCTTGATAAATAGTGAGACTACTAAATGTTTTCAAGAAAAATGGTAAATTTCTCTCAAATAGTTTTAATGATTTTTTTCATCAATGTCAATATCCATCATTATTCTTGATTGAGGTTGATTTATTATATTAAAATCTTCCGTATTGTATTGAATGAGTTATTTTTTACTATGGATGTCCTATTTTTTATACCATTAATGGTTTGTGGTTAAAATATTGAAATTTTTTATTCTAGATTTAATATGAATGTTTAGATTATGTTTAAACCTTTTTATATGAGGAATGCATTGGAATTTGTAAGTGATGGGTCGAGCCCACTGTTGATCTTCGATGCATCAGAATGTATCATGAGACAAACTAGTGTCTTGTCACAAGGCCTTAATGAAATCATATTTGTAGTCTTAGAATGAGGCCTTGACTATGTGGTGTGGATATATGACATTATGTATTCCAAGATAATGAAATTAGATAATGATATTACATGTGATTAAAAGACTAGTAGAATATCCCTGTGAATATGTAAATCACATTATTTGATTTATATTTTCCATATTATAATAAGTTTTATGTTTAAAAGTCTTTTATTTTAGTCTTATATATTGCCTTAAATTTTTATGCTTGTTTATAAAATTTTACACTATATAGTTATCCTTACTAAGCATCTGAGATCACCCATTCCTTATGTTTTCTTTTTCCCAAGATGTGAAGAAGTATATAATGATTGACCTATACGGTTAGGCTAAGGGATATGAGTGTGTTCAAAGAGGACACAATGTTTTTATTTTTTTATTTCATGATGTAATGTAAAAATTATGTATGTATCTAGTACATTGAAGGCTACTAAAATAATCGGTATTTCAAGACTTGATCTATTGTGCTCATGGAAATGTTATGTAATAAGGCACTGACTTTGGGTAACAATGGTCAGGGCGTTACATCAAAAATCCTCTAAAAGATGGTGTGTATTTATGTCAAGTTGATTACAACATACCATACATAAGGAGACATTCATATTGGAAATTCTATTGATATACTAGAGGATATACTCCATGTTTTCATATTTGAATTTGGTATATCATGGGATAGTTATCTAATTATTTTTTATTTTTCTTATAAAAATAGTTATCTGTCTTCAGTCAGAATAGATCCCTTAGT
Source organism: Viscum album (assembly GCA_963277665.1). Lineage (NCBI taxonomy): Eukaryota > Viridiplantae > Streptophyta > Magnoliopsida > Santalales > Viscaceae > Viscum > Viscum album. Next base: position 368,542,636 of record OY728166.1, read on the forward strand.
GTATTTTTGTGGTCTCCTATGTAGGTAAACTTTTTATGGGAAGGGGTTGGGGAGGCCTCTTTGGTAGGACCAAGACATTTTCAGGTTAAATCAGGGTGGATTCAAGATATACATTGTTGTCCTTTTACAACTCAAAGTCAGTAGAAATTGTTTCCGGATCATCGATGTTGTAGTTTGTAGTTTTCTATTAGTGAATAGTTTTTAGGTATATTTTTTCCTCGATTAGGTCATTGTTAACATGAAATGTATTGAATGTTGTCTCCAAGAGATGTTGGATTGTTTTTGGTCACTAAGTGACTTCAAAAGGTTTCTTATCAGTTTTAATTTCTAGTTCAATTTATGGTTATTCATGATGTTTTCCTCATATCCCATCTTATGAAGTACCATCCTAATCCCTCTCATGTTTTGAGTTGTTAATAAATTGAGTGATAGAAATACTATTCCTATATAGTGTAACCAGTATAGATCGATGACTCTAATGTGAATGTATTGTGTGAGAATTCAATTTTTACTCTAACTGTATTATAGAAGCATGTATCAGATTCCCTTATATCTTGGTATCTAGAGTCATAGATATAGTAGAAGTTGATAAAGGACCCCAGAACACCTTGAGAGGGGAGGGGTGAATCATGGTGTCTGATTTTTCTTTTAAATTTATCGACCTTGTTCCCATGTTGGTAGGAAACTATTAAGCCTATCTGAAGAGGATGTGCAGATAAGGAACTATCACATGTAATGTAATGACAAGGAAATTTTACATGGCTTTCAACTAAGGGCTACATTTATGGAGCGTATGCCGATAGTGTGTCGGTCATACCAAATTCCAATAATATTCAATAGTTATAGATTACAAGAGATTAGCACAGTCACTTTGTGCTAGGTCCACTTACTTTATATGTTTTTAAGGATATCACACTATGTCCCTCAGATCACTTCTGCTGACTCTCCTTTGCTCACTACCTTGAAAACCCCATCACTCAGTTTGTCGACTTGGAGGACGCTTCAATGGTTTTTCATTAAAATATGCATCCTAATCTGAAAATGGAAGCTCTTTTGAAGTCCCATAATCACACATAGATGTGATTTTTTTTCTTGTACACTGATATGTTATGATGATTAATTTTGGAAACTGATTTGGAAAATTTCAGGCTTCCTTGGGTGTTTTGCATACTGCAACTATTTGCACATACCGTTCTGGTCCTCCTCATACGGTCCAGCTCCTCCGCATACCATCCATTTCCTCCGTATACTGCGCTACGCTACGTTCCTACCTAATCCACGTACTCCTCTAAATCTCCACATACCGTCCTGATCCGTGTACTTCCTTGATCCGCCGCATACTGCATGAGCTTCCTGTGAGAACCACACACCCTTATACATTCTTTTTTCCTTGTGCAGATGAGTCTCTCCATGTACCATGTTGTCCTCCGTGAACCGCTACTAACTTCTCTAAAATTTATCCTGAAATTATAATATCCAATCTCAGCATCTAACAAAGGGGATTACAGTTCCTCAAATAGATACCTAACTCAGGAAAAATTTGAAAATATGTTTTACCCAAATATTCAATGTGGGAAAATCTTCACTCCATCTACATATGGTTAGCCTCCACTACATACCACTCATATTTCACTAACCGCATTAACCCCACCAACCTTCATCATTCTGCCTACCATAAGCCTTCACCATGTACCATCCCTTTGAACCATTTTTCATTTCATCCTTCAATATTTCTTATACATAATTATTTCACCCCATATAGTTGTTGCGAACAGTTTTTGGTTCCACACACTACTCCTGTACCATTCTCACTTCCGAAACTGCATACCATGTGCATACACTGTGTACTAGATGCCTTCACTGCATACCGTGTGCCATTTCTGTGTACCACCAACCTTCACGGCATACTACCTGCCATCACCATGTACGATTTCTTTAAACTATTACCAAACTCTAGATTATTGAGGCCCAACAACATTGAAAGCACTGGGAAACTTCACCACCTTCAATATTGCATTCATCCACAAACATTTGACCCTATCCTTTGAAAAATTCCCCGTTATCTATGTACATATTGGTAGAAAACAAACCATCCTCCATTATTAGCAACGATCAGCCCTGGTGCCAATAATCTCCCCCTTTGGGTTTGTTGGAAATCTGTAGATATATTCAATGATGTGCCAGCCACAATCAAAACCTGAATCGTCAAGAAACAACACAGCCATCACTCCAAGTCTATGTGAGCAGTGATCAGTCTAGAAACCCATAGATATGACATGAATTGAGTTATCATTATTTTCTTTTCTCTAACATCAACATTCATGTTCTGTCTTTTTCATTGAATTTATCCATTCTCCACCATTGGAAACAAACTCGAAGACAAGTATTTTAACATTGTAGAGCTCAGAATATACTCCCCCAGGATCGTATCTCCCCCAAAAACATGCAACACTTCCACAGCCAGATTAGCATATTTAAACCAACTTGGGAGAGGGTAATCTCATAAAATCTATATTCACTTTGATGTTTTTAAACACCGAAGTTCAACCGATGTTTCTCAAACACAGCCACTGTCAGTGGCTTGGTCATAATATTAGCCATTTTCTCATCAGTTCCCACATGTTTCATTTTGATCATGCATTATTCAACATTTTCATCGATTATGTGATATCTTATATCAATAGGTTTTGTATGAGAATAATTTACTATATTCTTCGTTAGATCAATTATGCCCTTTTTATCGTAGTAAATCACCATTGGTTGTTTCACCTCATCACCTATGTAACTCAGATGCTGATTCATCCAATGTAACTGAGTGCATTATTTGGTAGCATATATATTCTGATTCAACAGTACTAAGTGATGTACTTTCTTGTTTATTTCATAACCATCCCACACATTTCTTCCAAATATAGAATGCTCTACCACTATAGACTTTCTGTCCAATACATCACCAACCTAGTCAACATCAAAGAATACTGATAGATCACTATCTCTTCCTGATGCAATGTATAGACTATAAATATGCGTACATTGAATGTATCTCATGATTCTTCTCACTGCCGCCATATGTACTTCCTTTAGATTACTATGAACATGGGCCATAAGGCCGGTTGCAAAGATAATATTTTTCAATTTCTCCATCAGGTACAGTAGGTTTACAATGATTCTTCAATACAATGTGGGATCCACAAAATTCCTTTCATCCTGCTTTCTAAGATTTGGTCCAACTATAATCAGAGTTGACATTGGTTTGGAATCATGAATATTGAACATCTTCCGTAACTCCCTTACATAATTTTCTTGAAAAATGAAAGTGTAATCCTTCTTCTGATTTACCTGCAACACTAGAAAGTATGTGAGTTTAGCAATTGTAGGCATTTCAAATTTTGATTCATGTGATTAAAAAATTCATCCACTAATCCATGTATGATTCCTCCAAAAATAATATCACCCAAGTATACCATTACCATGAATTAATCCTATTTAGAGTTATTCACATAGAAATTGTGATCCATTCCTCCTCTTTTAAACTCTAGATTTCTCAGAGAAGAGTCCAACCGATACTACAACGCCCATGGTGCCTATTTCATCGCATAAATATATTTCTTTAATTTTCAAACCCTAAGATCATATTTTCCAAGTAAGAACCCTATGGGATGTTCAATGTATACTTATTCATCCAGTACTTCATTTAATAATGTTTTCTTAACATCAATTTGATACACTTTATAACCTCTTTAAATTACCAAGGAAAGGAATATCCTAATTGAATCCAGTATCACAACAGTAGAAAATGACTTCTCAACATCAACGCCTTTGATTTTTGAATATCCATTACAGAATAAGCCTGCCTTATTTATATTCACATTTCAATGTTCATCAAATTGTTTCTTGAAAATCCACTTTGTACCAATCACATTATGATCTTGAGGTATTTTAACAAGATCATGTGTCCTATTTTTATCATTATAGTCTAAATATACACTAATTACTTTCACCCATGACTCATCCTTTGTAGCCTCTTCAAATGTGGATGGTTCCATAACTAATAAGAAATGAATATTGTTCATTATTACACATTATCTTTGTCTGTGTAGGTGCATTACAATCCCCTATAATGTTAGACTGATCAATACCTTGTCTTCTATTTTTCCTTTGGGGTTCAACAATATTCTCTCTAGATATGGCTTCTTCTTCTGATTCTTCATCAGAGTCAATATCATGATGTGACTCCTGAGAGTTTTTGACATCTTCCACTACCTATATATTAGCATTTGTTCCATGTTCACATTCCTGCTCATCTTCAATAACATTAGTATAATAATTCCATAAATAATTTGGGTTTTTTATTTTGATGATATTTACATCACTGATTTCCCAAATTATTCCCCTGATCTTATTGAAACACTTGTAGGCTTTTCCCTTCATTGAGTATCCAATAAATATTCCATATTCTTCATTGTCTCTGTACACCCCTTGATTTCATTCTTTGTTTCGGATAAAAAAATTTCTTTTGAAAAGACAAAAATATTTCAATGAGGGATTCCATCCATTCCACAATTCATAATGTGTCTTTGTTTCCCCCACATATACCCATGTTTGTTTTTGAATATAGACTATTTTTTGTACTGAATCTTTCTAGTAATATCGAGGAATACAACTCTCAATCAGTATATTCTTGTCCATGTTGTTTACCTATCGATTCTTGCACTCAACAACTCCATTTTGTTTGGGAGTTCTCATAGTTGCCACCTCATTTTGTACCCCATGATTCTCTATAAAATATTCAAATTCAATGAATGTGTATTCCCCTACATTTTCAAACTGTAGGACTTTGAACTTCCATCTAGTATCATTCTTGGAAAATTGTGGATAGTTTTACATGCAATAAAGCACTTGTCGCTTCCTATGTATAATGATCACACATGAAATTATACTATAATAATCTTGAAAAGAACAAATGACATCTCTACATATCTTCCAACAACATTTATCGGGTCACATACATCTGTATGGATGAGGTCACCTAGATTTGATGCTCTTTTCTTCTTTTTTCTGGTAGGAACTGCAGATCAGTTTCTCTCACATGCATGCATCACATGACTTTTATCGTTCACACATAATATTAGGGATATCAATGACTAAATTCATCATATATATATTTTCCATATCTTATTTATTAATGTTCCCCAATATTCTATGCCATAAGTTGTTTTCCTCCGGAGTTGTTAGGTAGCAAATTTTCTCTTTAATGTCAACCTGATATATGTTGCCTGCTGTTCTGCATCCTATCATGAGATAAATCCCAGACTTTCCTCGTATAGTAAAAAAATTATTGAATTTCACAATAAGACCTGAGTCAAAGAGTAGAGTCACACTAAGAAGAATGTGACACAGACTGGTGACATACATGACTTTAGTTTTTCAGTACTCCGATAGCTAGCTTAGTGCTTCCACTTCTTTTTATCTTCAAAGCATCATCTTTACTGAACCACATTATCCCGTCAACCTTTTTATTGACATTTGTTAATCGGTCTGAATTACTCATCAGGGGAGATGAACATCTGCTATCAAGAATCAAGGTGTTGTTGTTCTTTGCATATTTGAGGGTTACTTATTCAAAATTGGACTTTTCAATATTCCTCTATTCTTTCCATGATATATTGGATGGAATATAGGGTGATTATGGCCTTTCAATTATCTCTTTTGTGTTCATGGGTTCTTTCTATTCAAACTATTATTCCAAATAGAAAACCTATTTGAAATATAAACACTATCTTTTTTATGTGAATTGACACATCTCTGATCATTAAATGAATTTCTACCTTCATACCTTTACCAAAAATGCACATCTTTATGGACAAAGTTAGAACAGTAAAAAAATATCCATAGAAATTATTTCTCATATAAGAAGTAGGATATGAATATGGTTTCTTTTTTTGAAGTCCTAACTCTCCCATATTCATATATCTCCTTGCCTCTTCACAGCATGACATGGTATGGGTAAGATATCCAGAAAACCAACACTTCATAAAGGGAAATGTCTTCACACTTCTATTTCTCCTTATGAATTATTCCTTAGGAAAATAGTTTGGCTTCCAATCATTTCTACAAACTCGTTGATAATCATCAATTCTAATTTTAGTTTCATTTAAGAATTCTATTTTCAGCACTTCTTGTGGCTTTTCAACATGATCAACTTTCATCTTGACTTTATTCTGGATAACTTTATTTATAGAATTTAACATTTTAGCAATGCAACCAATTCCACTATTTCCCATGCACATGGGTCCTTGATCACCAAATATCTTTTCAACTCCATCAGAACCACATTTTGGTCTCTCTAGAAGCTCAACATCTAAGAACCTTCTTAATAATATTTTATTATTGGTTTCTATTGAAGTTGATTTACATTCGAGTTTACTTCTCAGAGTAACAATTTCCTCTTCGAGCCCCTCAATGGTCCTGGACTTCTCCACGTATCCCTAGTAAAAGTCATTAATTAACTTTTATAGTTATTCATTTATAATTCTTAATAATATAACAACATCAGTACTTTCCATGATTGATGATTGAACTTTCACCAATTCTTCCAGTCATTCAATTTTTTCTTCCAGCTGATCAATATATTCTAATGATTCCTCCAGCATTGCTTTCCACTTATTTCATCTATTATATATAATCTCAAGCTTACCAAATGATTACTTAAGTTGCAACATGGGATCAACATTATCAGTCCACTGATATTCTATAGATTTATCTATTAATGGTTCTGACTTTTCAATGGTAGCCATCATGGAGGAATGTTTCCCATTTTTAAATTCGGGATCATATTCCTCATAGAATTTATTATCACCATCTTCCTCCTCACAAAAAAACTCTTCTTATGAGGTTTATTTTCAAATTTTGAGTTTCCCTTTTTGAATAATCTTTTCCAAGGATTTTCTGTATTTTCAACATGATACTCTTCATTATAAATTTTTTTGAGCACTAAGAGGCAATGTTACCCTCTCATCCTGAACGAAAACAATCCAAAGGTAGCTTTACATTAAATTTCACTATTACCTACTTTAGATTATTAGCAATGAGAGAAAAATATTCATTTTCTCATCATCTTCAATACCTCTATCTCTAAATACTTGTAGTTTTTCCATGACTTTGAATGACATTTCCATGCTCACATGAGTTGTATCTTTTTCTGGTTTTGTTTTTATTTCATAAGGTGATAGATTTAATTGAAGGTCATCCACTGAGGGTTTTGAGATATCCCATTCAGCATGGGATGGCACCTTTTCATTGTAAATTGGTGGTTGTCTTCAAAATATTTTTTTACAATATCAATGTCATTGATTTCATCACCCAGACCTCATATTTCTCCTAAAACATCAGTAATTATATTGAAAATGGAGTCTACATTCTCGTTAGGGAGCATCTTAAGATAATAAAACCTATTGTGTAGTACTTGAATTTTTTCCTCCTTTACTTATTTATATCCTTCATAAAAATTCTATTTATTATCCCACATTAACTGGGAAGATGTGAAACTCATTACCTTTAGATAAATCTAATCAGAAAGGGATTTAGTGAGAGAATTATGAGTTTTTTCATCAGCATAAAGAAATTTCTTATCTATATCTGTCATCTATAATCCAGTATGATCAGTGAATTATATTCCCTACGCAGTAGCAAATAAAACATCCATTCCAAGAGATCTTAAGTGAGTCCTCATCCTATTTTTACATATCTGAAAATTAATTTCATTGATGTGTGGAACTCTCATAACGTTGACTGGATTCACCATGATAGGCAGATTCAACAGCAAGGAATTTTTTCCTATAATACCACTTGATGCACCATGGAACACCATGAAGGGGGAGGAGTGAATCTGGGTGTCAACTGTTTCTTTTAAACTAAAGGATCTTGTTCCCACATAGGTAGAAACCTATTAAACATGCCTAAAGAGGGTGTTCCGAAAATAAACAATCACATTTAAAAAGAAATGAAACAACAATTTTACCCAGTTCACCACTGAGGTCTATATCCAAAGAGCATACGCTGAAAGTGTGTTGGTTGTACCAAATTCCACTAATATTCACTAGATTTGGATTATAAGAGTTTATTATAGTCACTTTGTTCTAGGAGAACTAGCTTTACATGGATTTAGGGATAGCACACTGCGTCCCTCAGATCACTTCTACCGACTATCCTTTGCTCACTACCCTGGAAGAATCATCACTCGGATTATTGACTAGAAGGTTGATTTAAGGGTTTATCATTAATTCATACATCCTCAACTACAAATGGATTATATTTTAAAGTCTCATAATCATGCACATATGTAATTTATTTTCATATACACTAATATGTTATGAAGATTAATTTCGCAAATTGATTTGGAAAATTTTATGATTCCTTGGGTGTTCTGCTTACTGAAGTTCGTTCGACGTACCACAAATATTTTCATATACTGTTCAGCTCCTCTGCGCACCGTCTTTCTCCCCCGCATACTGTCTAGCTCCTCCACATACTGTGATGTGATGCGTTCTGCCCTACTCCACGTACTTCTCTAAATATCTATGTATCATCCTTCTTTGTGTACTACCTTTCTCCACCACATACTACAGGATCTTCCTACATGATCCACAGAACCATCTGCTGACTGTTTTCCTGAAGTGGATGAGTCTCTTTGCGTACCATCTTCTCCTCCACGAACCACTACCGACTTCTCCAAATTTATTCATTAAATTTTAATATCTAATCTTGTCATCTAAAAAGGGGGATTTCTGTTCCTTAAATATGCATATAACTCCGCAAAAAACACTAATCCGTTTTCCAAATTTTCAAAGTGGGAAATCTTCACTCGATCTGTGTACGGTTAGAATCCACAACGTACAACTACTGTTTCTTGAGCTATATAAATCCCTAAAAAATTCATCATTTTGCATAATGAATGGCTTCACCGCGTACCATTACTATGAAACATTTTTTATTTCAACCTTCAGAATTCTGCGTACAGAATTACTTCCCTTCGTATCATTTCTGCAAACTGTATTCGATTCCGCACACCGCTCCGTGTACCGTCCATGCTACATACATCGCGTACCGCATGCCTTTACTGTATACTGTGTGCTTTCACAGTGTACCGCACACATTCTCCAAGTACCACCGACCTTTACGACATACCGTCAGCCTTCACTGCGTACCATTATAGAAAACCAATACCCAAATCTAGATTTTTGAGGCCCAAATACTTGGAAAACACAATGAAACTGCACCACCTTCAATACTTATTTCATCCACAAATGTATGACCCTATTCTTTACAAACTCCACAGTGATCTATTTACATATTGAAATAAAAACACAAACCAACCTCCATTGTTAGCAATGAGCAGCCTTGGTTCCAACAATGGAATCACCACCTTCCAAACACCATTTTTCTACATGACAACCCAAGGATGGAATGCATTATGGTTGGGATTTTGTAATATCTCATTACCTTCAATCTGGTATTTCTCATCTCTATTTTGGTTTCCAACTCTTTTTTTTGTATTTGGACCTCTTGAGTATAGAGAGAGTTTTCGAGGGAAAATGGCCTAATTTTGGGGGATTTATACTTTTTTAGACTTATTGGAGTCCAGGTATAAATGTGAAAAATGATTAATACGATTTAGTTTGGGGTTCATTTTTTCACATGGTATTTTTCTTAATGTTTTTATTGAATATACCAATTGGGAGTTTTCTCATCATTAACTTGTTACTAAATGTGAATCCTTTACGGGGCTAATTCCATGAACTAGTGGAAAGCATCAAAATTAAACACTCTTTGAAACTATTTGAGATCGTAAAAAAAAGGATTAATGTTTTTTAAGAGTTCGATCCTTTTTTAGAATATATACATTTTTTGGATTTCACATCATGATCATGAAATTCAAATATTGAAATGTGAAAGGCCTGTGGGTTATTATAAAATTAAAATTTTATTATTTTTTATTAGAAATAAATGATCCTTTCTCAAATACTTTGATCTCCCCCAGGTGATTTTGTGGATTTTTTTCCTTGTAGATCATTTCATTGACCAATTTATCTTCTTTGTTGTTATGTTGTGTCTCTTCTTTTATTTTAAAATTATTCTTATTCATTATCATTGGTTTTAGTAGCACCACTGCACTACATTTCCTTATCTTTTGGTCTTATAATGTTGATACTTCTTGATCATTCTTAGATCTATTGTTTGATCATCCTCTAATGACTATTATTTTTTTGGTTATGGTGTGACATGAAAGTTACTTGGGGAACATGTTTTTCATTTCTCTAATTAATATTTTCCATGTTGAACTAATTCTCATATATAAGGATTTATTGAATTTCCAAAATTGTTTTATTTTCATTATTCTATTTTGGTGGATCCAATTAGAGGCATGTGAAGCCCATGTTTGATGTATGTGGTTCTTTATTAAGCATGTTTTTGATGATCCTTGGTTAATACGATTTTATTAGTTGTTTTATAAATAAAAATTCATAATTGGTTTATTGTTTTGCGTGTGTGGAAGTGGGTTTTTGAAAAAATATGTTTTCCCCTTATTTGCGTAAATTAAAAGGGTATTCTCAAATCATTTTGAAATGGATTTATGAAATAGATTTTAAATAATGGTTCTGATAAAATCATTTAGAAACTATAGAACATTTAATCTTTAGGTATTTGGGGGATGTGTTAATAATATTCCTCGTCTCATGACATATTAATTTGGTTTAGTCACAGCATTCTCCAATTCTCCATATTACTATTGTTCAAGGTACATTTAAGACATCTGGGGACGTTCTGTTTTTGTGGTGTTCCTCTGAACTCTAGATTCAATGTAAATATTTATTCACATGAAACTCACAATTGACTATGATGGGTGTGAAAATGTTCTAGTTGGAATGACATATCGTGATCCTTGGTGAGACTTTCCTATTCATTGTTTTATGCTACTTTTTATTTGATTTGATATATGGTAAATTTTTTTACTACATTCTTTTATGTGATATGAATTGAAACTAGTTTACCTAGATTTATTTCGATTTTGGGAAATGTGGATTTATTTACCATGTTTTTTATAAAAAAAACTATTTATAATGGATTTTTTACATTAATTTTTATCATTATTTGGATTATATTAATGATATTTTTATATAACACATGGGTTGTATCCTATATATCTAGTTTATCCCACACTCATTTCAGTCCATCAGTTGTGTGTAGATAATGTTATTTATTTTCATACTAGGAAAGGCAAGGTGCTATAGTGTGAGAACAAGAATTTTAACAACTCTTTTTGGGTATCATGTTGTTAGATGTTTGTAGTTTTCCCACACTAATAGATGGTGTATCTGTTTTGGTTTAGTTGGATTTTTTGGATGGACATGTTTGGGGAGTATTGTTTATTTACTATTGAGTTCTATACCTTAGGTTTTTTCCTTTATTAAATGGAATATATTTCTTGTTTTGATCATCCAATATTTCTTTTGGATATGTATATATATTTCATGATTTCAAATTCAGGTTGGTTAAATGTTTTCCCACCTATTTTTGTTGATGATTAGGTTCTAGTCACCAACCAATGAGGATTATTAACACCCTTAGATATGTGATGGGTTGGGTTTAGTGTCCCGGTCGGGTTGGGCAGCAGTTTTTGAGGGTATCTAGGATGGTTCATCACACCCAGGATTTATTAATAATGGAGAAAATAAATAGTATTAAATAATTATTATAAATTTTCTTTATATAAAACATTTATTATGTTATTCGATGTATTAATGTAATGTTTTGGTAAGGAATTATATTAAAAATTAGATAAGAAAAACAGGTTTCTGTAGTTAGTATCTGAAGTGCCCAGATCAGTGTGAATCACTGAGAGGGGGAGGGGGTGAATTAGTGATCCCTTAAAATTTTTACTAATTGATTCCTTATCAATTAAACCTCTATGGCTGGTTAAAGCCTTGATCCACTCTTCTTGTATCTCTCACCTTTCCACGAATGATGCAGTAAATGTAAAGGCACTGGACACAAGGATTTACAAGGTTCGGCACCAAAGGCCTACGTCCTTGCCATGTTGGTTATACGCCCCAACATGGTTTCTCCATTATAACTTGTTAGAATTACAATGGTCGATACAGAGTCTCACTGTATCTCTCCTGAGTCCCACAAGAGGGTCTTTATACTGTGTCCCACAGTGTTACCAGAGTCCCACTGGCCTGCTCCAGAATCCCACTGAAGACTTCTTCTCCCTGAGTCCCACATGGTCTTCTCTTGGCTCCTCGAGTCACACGAGTAGCTCTTCTTCACTTTAAGCTTCTTCAAGTATCTTCAGCAGTCTGGGATAAAGACTGCTGGTCTTGCTCTGTACCTCTAATCACTTGAGTTGATCAGGTCTTCTTGTCTTGCTCAGGGTTTATCTCCTTCTTCTTAGGATGACCTGGCTTCTCTCCAGCTACTGAATACTCAGACAACTGATATCTTTAACATCAGTCTGGTCCAGTCTCACTTCAGAACAACTTCATGGACTGAGTGCATGGCATCTCTGCTTCCTCATGCACTGATTGCATGGCTTCACAAAACTCTTCAAGAACTCCTGGTCTTGGACAACTCAATTGCACACAACCTGATTTATCTTTGTTCACGTGTTCATGTGCATGCATGCATGCATGCACTTCCCCTTTCCTCTTCTTGGTGCATTAGACCCACAAAGGGTGTAATCCTTCTTAGCACACACCTTCTCACTTCCTTCACACACTTAATTACATTTGATTACACACATAAATGTGTGTTATACTTTAGTGTGAGAGTCTTCCACTTCTTCTAAGTGTATACACTTCACTTAGTGCACACACTAGGTTCGGCCTTTTTATTCCTTTGCACACACACCACTAAGGTAAGTCTTTAGCCTTCCTCCTTCACTTTGCACACACACAAAATGTGTGGTCTTCACTTGGTTCACACACATAGGCTTCAGCCTTGTTCCTCTTCTTGTTTTGCACACACACAAAATATGTTCTTTTATTTGTTCTTCAAAGTGTGCACCCACAAGGCTCGGCCTTCTTCATATACTTAGACACACACACACAACTTAGGTGTGGTCTTCTTGTTTTTCACATACACTACCCGTAGGTGTGTCTTTGGCCTTCACTCCACTTCTGGCACACACACGGCCTCTTCTTCAATTGCACACACAAATGCCCGTAGGGTGTTCATCCTCTTTCTCCTTATAGGTTATATACTGCCTCACCCGAACTCCCTACTGCCTTCAACAGCCGCGCAAGACCTCAAGATACAAGCGGCGCGCAAGGGGTGCGGCCTGTCTTCCTTTCTTCAATCACGCAAGTCCTCTGGACAGGGTGAAAGGGCGCGCAAGGTCCTTGGACAGCCGCGAGCGAGCAGGGTGTCAAGGACACCAACTGCCACGCAAGTGCGGCTTCAACCGTGGCCGCGCAAGGTGCTGCGGCCCCGGGTTCTTCCTGCCGTGCAACGGAGGCACACAGGGGACCTCCCTTTCTTTTTTCGCGCAATAAGTGAGCAAAAAGGAACCTCACGGAGCAAGGGGTGCTCCTGGCTTCACTGCCGCGCAGGGTGCTACACGGGGCTTCGACTTCGCGAGGCACAGAGTGCTTCTCACAGGACTCCTCAAATATTCAGCAAGCAAATTCAAGAGCAAGGACTCTCTTTTTATAGGCAAAGGAATGCCAAATCTTCCGCGGGATATATCTCTCAAATCCCCGCAACTTTCGGGTTTTCAAGATTCTGTGAATCTTGATATTTCTTCTCGGTTCACCGCGGGTTCTCCTTCTTTATTTTCCTCTTCATTCATGTTCATGGAAACGTACGCATGCCTCTGTTTATCCCGATTCATGCAAAGCATAAACTCCATGTGGCCTCGCACCTTCGGTTTGCTTCGGCCTCGTGCAAATTTCTTCTCCCGTTGCATGCATGTGTATTTTTATGCATGAATGGATTCCTCATGGACAGACGAGCACAATGGAACCTTCAGCTCCTTCAAAGGTGGCCGGGAGCTCGAATTTCGTCATCGGGAGGCCTCTGGTTTGAACGGAGGCTGCGGGTGGCATTCGGGCGAGCTCAAGGTTGAGGACGACTCCTCAACTGTCGGATCCAGAGTTTGAAATACATCGGACGGCTAGATTAGATCGCGGCGCGCGGCGGATTAGATGAGCGGCTCGGATCGCACGCGCGATCAATCATGCGGTTGGGATTCGCTCCGCGGAAAAATTCAGCATCCCACATCGAAGCCGCGACCGGTTTTTCCGCGGTTTATCAAACTCGCGCTCCCTACAGCCGCTCAGTTGAATCCTCTCCCTCCACGGTGCCGCCCCGCACCGTGTTCTCTCTGCGGGCGCGCTCTGCGCCCACTCATGCCACACGGGCGCGCGCTATGCGCCCTCTATGCACACTGACACTCTTCTACGCCCCTGCCGCGCTCCTTCGGGCGTGCCCCAGGCACCCATGCGGTGTCTTGGGTGCGCCCTGCCGCCCTGGCTTTCCCCACGGGTTCCCCCATGGGCGTGGTGCCCTAGCGCCCATGCCTTGGGGTTTGAACCCTCAAGGTGCCTTGGCTGGCCATATTTTTTGGCAAAGGCATGAATAAGGACTTTGTCAAATACAAAGTTCTCCTATGAGTATAAGCCAAATTCCAATTCTAAATGCCAAGCCATCTTCCTCTAAGCCATTCCCCTCATCTATTCTTCTTCTTCATTAGAATTCCTCCAATTCTCTTCAATATTTATTCATCACTTTGGAATGGAATTCCCGAAGGTTCTTCATCTTCAACCGAACTCCTGAATCAAAGATTTCTTCAATGTGCTTCATTGATCTAATCAGAGATCAATTGGATCAACTTCAAATTCACATGCACTAAGTGATAGTGCATGGACTTCATTAAACCACTTCATCCACATAGAACTTGTGTATGGATCCCTTTCATCTCCTCATGCATTGTCAAAACAATACACGGCCTTCTAACATTGTTGTGACTTTGTATCCAGTTGATAAAAGTTCTTAGAACTTAAAGATCAGCTCCTCAATCGTCAGATGTAATGATGATACTCCATCATCATCCATTCTTCAAGTGGTGTAACTTAGTATCATCTTGATACAAGTATTGAAACATTAAGATCAGTTCTTCAATCGTCTGATATACATAGAGAATGTTTCAACCACAACATCGTATGTCACTTAGTGAATCTCCTAAGTGACATGCATCTTTGTACCATGGCCATTCTCCTTTCCTTACAAACACCATCACATCCTTTGTCATTCACATCTTGACATTCCTTGACATCCATCCATTCATTCCTTGACAACAACATACCTAATTGACAACAAATGCAACACAGTGCACTTCAATCTCCCCATTTGTATTTATTGTCAATACACTTCTTTAGCGCATATGAATGGGTCAATATGTGTGCCAATCTTTTCTCCCCCTTATTGGCAATCAAATGCAAAGGTGTGGTGTGGTTCTCTTTCAAAAATCTTTTCCTCCCTTTGAAAAGTATTTTCTTGAAAAATACTGAGAGATGGATGATGTCACATGTTCTCTTTAGCAAAGAACCTTTAGTAAATCTACTCTAAGTCTACTTGGGCTATCCCGGTGTAGAAAAAAAGAGTGATATGACTAAGGAATTCAAAGCTATCCATAATTCTCTACACATGTGAGATAATGCTTAGGGGTTTGAAATTTTTCAGATATAACAATGAATTTGTTAATCCTGCACAACTTCACAAAACTCATTAGAAAGTTCAGGTGCAAAGATAAAGCTCCCCCTTTCATCCATTTTTCTTCAATCAATAATCCCCCTTATTTGTCATGATGAATACACTTAAGAAATAAGGGATGAAAGTATGATTGGAATACCTTCACTTTTCTCAAGATGGTATTAATCTAAGAATCCCATCTTCTTCAGATTGGCTCCCCCTCAAGGGGTGCACTCCATTCTGTCCAAACCATCCTCCAGTTGAGAATGATCATCATCTTCAATTCCCTGTAATGTTAGCACATGTAAATACAAGTGATTAGGGAATAAGATGGAACCTCCTTGGTTCATCAATGTGAACAACAAGGTTGAGAAGATTCTCTCAACCGAGATGTCCCATTTTCACCATTCTTCACACTTGCACGTTTGATCTTCATTGATGTTTGTGCTGGTGTGGATCTCAACACATCTTCATGTGAAATATTCTTCTTCCCTTTTGCCTTAGCAATTGCCAGAACTTCATCTTCAGCTCTTTGCAGTTCTCTGGCAAGTTTCAACTGATTTTTCCATATGACTAACAAGTCATTTGGAAGTGTGGCCTCAGTTCTGGAAGTTTCACTTGCTTCCTTTGATGCTGTCAAGCTACCACTCTTAGGCAACTTGTTTTCAATCAATCCCTTCTGCTTATTTTGGATTGATTGTCTGTTTGAGTTCAGTTGGCTTCTATAGATTTCCATGGCTTGTTTGCAAAGATCCATGGTATGACCTTTCTTTCCACAGTAGAAGCATGTCTTCTTGGTGGATCTTCTTGATGCATCACCCTTCTTGGATTTGAATTCCAATGACTTCTCTTCATTTTTCATAATCTTCTTGGGAGCATCTTCCAATTTCTTATACTTGCTTCCCAAGGATTATTTCTGAGCCAGGTTCTGTGATCTTTTCTTCTTTACAGCTTTGGATACAGTTGGAGATTGACATGTATCATTATTTTGACCACTTTTGCAACCATCCCAGATGTTGTCAAGAAATCCAAATCTATTTGCAGTAAACAGATGTCTCTGGACCTGTGGATGTTGCTGATTTCCTTCTGGCTTGCTCCCCCTTGGCATGGGCTTCCTTTGTGCTTTCACATTGAGAGGATTGTACCAACAATCATTTGAACACTGCCCATACTTGTTACAACACCAACACTGACCCACAAATCTTGACTTCTTGAGTCCTTCTGATTGTAGGGTACTTTTCTTGACTTGTTGTGCTGTTTCAGGAGAGCTCTCTTTCTTCATTTTCTTCATCCATACTTGTTTGGAATTATTCTTCCATCCTACACTTTTGTGGAAACACAATTAGAAGCATTAGTACAAGATGATATGGATGGTAACTTATTTCTAGAAGATGTTTCCCTTTTATTAGAGGATGTCTTTCTTTTAGAATCATCCTTATCAAAGCTCACTTGAGTGGCAACATTTCTTCTTTTAGCTGACTGGGAGGATTCAGCTTTGGGTGATTGCAGATTTTTCAATATCACCTCTAGTTCTATGTGTTTCATGTTGAGGGAGTTCTTCTCATCCTCAACAGTTCTTAGCTTTCCTTCCCATTTCTCTTCCAGCTGTATCATCTGGTCTTCATGCACCTTATTCACTTCAAGCAATGAGTTGTCAAGCTCCTTCACCCTTTTTACTTTTTCTTCAAGTTGATCATCTTTAACAACCATTGATACTCTATGCCTCTTCTCCAGTGCATGGTAAACATCATTGATTACTACTTTAAAGATTTCTTTCTCAGAAAGGCTTCTTTGCAATTCTTCAGTAGTGTCTTCATATCTTTCATTGCAAAGCGATACCGTTTCATATTTAGCCTTCACCAGCTTTCGGAGAGTGTTGGTTATGCCAACCCTTTTAGCCAATTGGTCTTCCATTGCATTGGCTTCTTCTTCTAACTGTGATTTTTCTTCTTGAAGATCAAGGATGCCTGTAGCTATACACATTGCCACTTCCTTGGGGACTGTCTTCTGAAGATATTCGATTGCACTTTGAAGATCTTTCATTGTTCCAACTTCATCACAGCTAGGACATGCTTTCTTCATCTTCTTGGCCTGTTTCTTCTTTCTATTTTTCTGAGTCTTGGCAGATATCTCCATTTGAGGCTGGTCGCTCATTTCCTCAAATCTGCACATCATAAAGACTCCCTTGGATCTTTTAGAGGTAACCTCCCCTTTGATACCAATTGAAGTGCCCCGATCAGTGTGAATCACTGAGAGGGGGAGAGGGTGAATCAGTGATCCCTTAAAACTTTTTACTAATTTATTCCTTATCAATTAAACCTCTATGGCTGGTTAAAGCCTCGATCCACTCTTCTTGTATCTCTCACCTTTCCACAAATGATGCAGTAAATGTAAAGGCACTGGACACAAGGATTTACAAGGTTCGGCACCAAAGGCCTACGTCCTTGCCATGTTGGTTATACGCCCCAACATGGTTTCTCCATTATAACTTGTTAGAATTACAATGGTCGATACAGAGTCCCACTGTATCTCTCCTGAGTCCCATAGGAGGGTCCTTATACTGCGTCCCACAGTGTTACCAGAGTCCCACTGGCCTGCTCCAGAATCCCACTGAAGACTTCTTCTCCCTGAGTCCCACAGGGTCTTCTCTTGGCTCCTCGAGTCACACGAGTAGCTCTTCTTCACTTTAATCTTCTTCAAGTATCTTCAGCAGTCTGGGATAAAGACTGCTGGCCTTCCTCTGTACCTCTAATCACTTGAGTTGATCAGGTCTTCTCGTCTTGCTCAGGATTTATCTCCTTCTTCTTAGGATGACCTGACTTCTCTCCAGCTACTGAATACTCAGACAACAGATATCTTTAACATCAGTCTGGTCCAGTCTCACTTCAGAACAACTTCATGCACTGAGTGCATGGCATCTCTGCTTCCTCATGCACTAATTGCATGGCTTCTCAAAACTCTTCAAGAACTCCTGGTCTTGGACAACTCAATTGCACACAACCTGATTTATCTTTGTTCACGTGTGCATGTGCATGCATGCATGCATGCACTTCCCCTTTCCTCTTCTTGGTGCAGTAGACCCACAAAGGGTGTAATCCTTCTTAGCACACACCTTCTCACTTCCTTCACACACTTAATTCCATTTGATTACACACATAAATGTGTGTTATACTTTAGTGTGAGAGTCTTCCACTTCTTCTAAGTGTATACACTTCACTTAGTGCACACACTAGGTTCGGCCTTTTTATTCCTTTGCAAACACACCACTAAGGTAAGTCTTTAGCCTTCCTCCTTCACTTTGCACACACACAAAATGTCTGGTCTTCACTTGGTGCACACACATAGGCTTCGGCCTTGTTCCTCTTCTTGTTTTTCACACACACAAAATATGTTCTTTTATTTGTTCTTCAAAGTGTGCACCCACAAGGCTCGACCTTCTTCATATACTTAGACACACACACACAACTTAGGTGTGGTCTTCTTGTTTTGCACATACACTACCCGTAGGTGTGTCTTTGGCCTTCACTCCACTTCTTGCACACACACGGCCTCTTCTTCAATTGCACACACAAATGCTCGTAGGGTGTTCTTCCTCTTTCTCCTTATAGGTTATATAATGCCTCACCCGAACTCCCTACTGCCTTCAACAGCCGCGCAAGACCTCAAGATACAAGCGGCGCGCAAGGGGTGCGGCCTGTCTTCCTTTCTTCAATCGCGCAAGTCCTCTGAACAGGGTGCAAGGGCGCACAAGGTCCTTGGACAGCCGCGAGTGAGCAGGGTGTCAAGGACACCAACTGCCACGCAAGTGCGGGCTTCAACCGTGGGCGCGCAAGGTGCCGCAGCCCCAGGTTCTTCCTGCCGTGCAACAGAGGCACACAGGGGACCTCCCTTTCTTCTTTCGCGCAAGAAGTGCGCAAAGAGGAACCTCACGGAGCAAGGGGTGCTCCTGGCTTCACTGCCGCGCATGGTGCTACACGGGGCTTCGACTTCGCGAGGCACAGAGTGCTTCTCACGGGACTCCTCAAATATTCAGCAAGCAAATTTGAGAGCAAGGCCTCTCTTTTTATAGGCAAAGGAATGCCAAATCTTCCGCGGGATATATCTCTCAAATCCCCGCAACTTTCGGGTTTTCAAGATTCTGTGAATCTTGATATTTCTTCTCGGTTCACCGTGGGTTCTCCTTCTTTATTTTCCTCCTCATGCATGTGCAAGGAAACGTATGCATGCCTCTATTTATCCCGATTCATGCAAAGCATAAACTCCACGTGGCCTCGCACCTTTGGTTTGCTTCGGCCTCGTGAAAATTTCTTCTCTCGTTTCATGCACGTGTATTTTTATGCATGAATGGATTCCTCATGGACAGACGAGCACAATGGAACCTTCAGCTCCTTCAAAGGTGCCCAGGAGGTCGAATTTCATCATCAGGAGGCCTCTGGTTCGAACGGAGGCTGCGGGTGGCATTCGGGCGAGCTCAAGGTTGAGGACGACTCCTCAACCGTCGGATCCGGAGTTTGAAATACATCGGACGGCTGGATTAGATCGCGGCGCGCGGCGGATTAGATGAGCGGCTCGGATCACACGTGCGATCAATCATGTGGCTGGGATTCGCTCCGCGGAAAAATTATGCATCCCACATCGAAGCTGCGGCCGGTTTTTCCGCGGTTTATCAAACTCGCGCTCCCTACAGCCGCTCAGTTGAATCCTCTCCCTCCACAGTGCTGCCCCGCACCGTGTTCTCTCTGCGGGCGCGCTCTGCGCCCACTCATGCCACTCGGGCGCGCGCTATGCGCCCTCTATGCACACTGACACTCTTCTACGCCCCTTCCGCGCTCCTTCGGGCGTGCCCCAGGCGCCCATGCGGTGTCTTGGGTGCGCCCTGCCGCCCTGGCTTGCCCCACGGGTTCCCCCATGGGCGTGGTGCCCTAGCGCCCATGCCTTGGGGTTTGAACCCTCAAGGTGCCTTGGCTGGCCATATTTTTTGGCAAAGGCATGAATAAGGACTTTGTCAAATACAAAGTTCTCCTATGAGTATAAGCCAAATGCCAATTCTAAATGCCAAGCCATCTTCCTCTAAGCCATTCCCCTCATCTATTCTTCTTCATCATTAGAATTCCTCCAATTCTCTTCAACATTTATTCATCACTTTGGAATGGAATTCCCGAAGGTTCTTCATCTTCAACCGAACTCCTGAATCAAATATTTATTCAATGTGCTTCATTGATCTAATCAGAGATCAATTGGATCAACTTCAAATTCACATGCACTAAGTGATAGTGCATGGACTTCATTAAACCACTTCATCCACTTAGAACTTGTGGATGGATCCCTTTAATCTCCTCATGCATTGTCAATACAATACACGGCCTTCTAACATTGTTGTGACTTTGTATCCAGTTGATAGAAGTTCTTAGAACTTAAAGATCAGCTCATCAATCGTCAGATGTAATGATGATACTCCATCATCATCCATTCTTCAAGTGGTGTAACTTAGTATCATCTTGATACAAGTATTGAAACATTAAGATCAGTTCTTCAATCGTCTGATATACATAGAGAATGTTTCAACCACAACATCCTATGTCACTTAGTGAATCTCCTAAGTGACATGCATCTTAGTACCATGGCCATTCTCCTTTCCTTACCAACACCATCACATCCTTTGTCATTCACATCTTGACATTCCTTGACATCCATCCATTCATTCCTTGACAACAACATACCTAATTGACAACAAATGCAACACAGTGCACTTCAGTATCAATGAATGGTTTAGATAATTATTGAAAATTTTAATGTAAATCTATATTAACAACCCTATGGATAGGTCTAAATATAGAGAAATGACCTAAATGCTTGAGGTATAGAGTGTGTTGTTTAATATTGGATTCACCTATCTCTAGATACTAGATAGTTGATGGGGTAATAAACGCGGTTCACTTATGTGTAATCAATATAAAATGGCTTGTAGAGTATCAAATTGATCTTTACATGGGGCACAATTATTTGGTCTAAGAGTACAAACATGGATATACACTCGTGGGGGATATTTTTATGTTCATCAAATTCATTATATGAAGAAATTTTAAATATATATATCATAAGTAATTTTTATGCAAGGATTGAATTATATGATCCTAGAAGTGTGATATTTGAAATTTTTTGGATTAAAATCTCTTTTATAACTACCGTTATAATATTTAAAATAGTATTAATGTTCTCGTTTTATTTTTCGTATTTTATATAATTTGTATGAAATTTAAGGACCTAGGTAATTAGTGGATTTGATAGAAAATATAATGAAACCCATCAAACATAAGAGAATTTGTAGAAGATAAATTCAAGAAAATTATTAATCGGCTATCTCATTTTATGAATAATAGCTAATGATTCGTAGAATCCGACTTCATCAAATAAGGAATAACGTGTATTTGAATTCAACAAGAATTAATGAGGAACTACTTTTAATGAACTTTTTTATAATTTTATTATGGAATAATAGATCAGTGCTATATAAATTATATTTTTATGGATACATTATTTTGAGTTTGAGAAATTTACTTTGTTATTATACTATATAGATGTAGAATATGATCAGTGGTGGACACTGATAAGAAATAATATTCCAAAATATGAAAATTAATCCACAGAGTAGGACGACTTACAAAAATTCTTTTTTAAGAACTATTTTCCGAATACCCTCTAGAAAGAGATGGATATGTCATTACATATGACGATCACATGTGATAAAGAATTAGTGGGGATTTATTAAATGAACTTTTCATGCCTTCTGTGATAATCCTCAAGATTTTCCATTGATTATGACTGGAATATTGATCAGTTAATTGGTGTATTAATACCACATATATAAAAATATATACCTTTTACAGACATTTGGTCTTATTAGGAGTAAATTCAATGTTTTACTGAGATGTAAATGATATTTGGAGATACATAGGTTTATAATGGGAATAGTGATATAAATATGATGATATATCTAAATTCTATAAAGAATGTTTACCTTAAAAGATAAGGATGGTAATAAGAATTAACCGTGTGTAATAAGTCTGAGATGAATCATTTATATAGTTTTCTAAAATGAAGTGGTAGTTGTTATATGTGTGGAAAAGATATCTATACATCTTGACACTATCAATGAGATATAAGTACTAACCATATGAATTAAAATGAAAAATGGAAGATATTTTAGTTACAACCTCCAGTATAATTTATTAAGTTCGGTGAGTATATACATTTAGCTAACCAATATCTAAATTAGATGATATTTTAGGTGAACCATTTTCATCCTCGGAAGAGACTAAATGAGAAATTTCATGAAATTTTAATCATGAAAGTTGAATTAAAGTATCAAGACCCCATCCTGCCAGAAAGGTACCCCTATAGGTATGTAGATTATAGAAACGAGATAATGATTCATGAATCCCAGCCAAAATAGGGTAGGGTTTGGCGATAAGCATCGATGGTATATCATACAAAAAAATGTGAGTAATTTCCCCCATGAGAAAATTATAATTACAGGATAATATAAACCCACCAAAAACATCATATTCATGATACAAAATTGTTAAATATTTTTTTGTAATGTCATATAACTGAGAAAGAAAAAATGATTCTTCAGGTATAATATGTAAAACCTCAATAGTTCCCTAAAATCTTAAAAAAACTCATGAAAGTGTCCAAAATTTACAAAACACTAAATATGCCTCCAACCATATTTTATAGTTCTAAAAATGATTTTATTTATATGTTGGGTGAGCATAGAATGTTTATTCTATAGGATCCTCCATGGTTCCTCTCATTAAAAAGATAATGAAAGAATTCAAAAACCCAATTAATAAAAAAGTGAAGCCTACTCATCACCTGAGTAGGTATGGTCTGTTTCTAGGATCACCATGGCTCACTCACTAATTTTCACAAACAAGTAGTAATCTAATATCCAATATAATATGATATAAACATAACATACTACCTCTTTAAAAAAATTTCTCTTCTCCAATGTCTTGCATCCCGATCCCTCTCACTCTAAATATAATCCTAAAGGAAAACACCAGGAAAACTATAACATACCACACACCTCATATATCACATCATCCAATAATCACATAGAATTATCCTTGTTAATACTATCAACTAATCATCCAATCCACTTATACATATAGAAACCAGGTAGTTTCTAAGATACATTGTAGCCCGTATGTTATTTATTATAACATAATACATCACATATCATACACCATATACAAATATTAGTACTTAGGATACAATAAATTGACATACATGTGTGTGAAATAACTTAAATCTAAAATATTTCTCTAAAACATTTATGGGTATTGATACCCACCATGCATACCAACACATAATACAACCAAATGAACAAATAAGAGAAATAGGGGGGGTGGATTTATCCATATGTTCCCCTCTAACATGGATGTTCGGAAGAACAACCTTCAAAGATTCAATGGGTTCCAATAACTCTACTGATATGGGTTGGGTAGTGTATGAAATATCATAATAGATATGATAGATAAATATATCACAAAACACTATAAGAATCTACCTAGTCTTACAATCAACTGTAGTTATCATCACTCAGTCATATTTCTTCCATTAATAAGTAAATTAAATTCTATATACACATAAATCTTTCAGATTGTCATTAAATTAATTATTATGTTTAAAAACGTCACAATTAAACTAAATAAATTCAGTAGTTTGTATACCATTTGATATTTACATTAACTATCAACATAAATCTATTCCCTCTATGAATATTATAACCTGTCCCATGGTTCCTTAAGAATTTTAACCATTTAAAAATCCATTAATCTAGAAAATCCAAAGGTGAAAAAATTTAACATCCATTATCATTCTATAATGGATGGTACTCTAGGAATCAACCTACATTATCATAAAATAGATACATAAACTAAACAAAACCATATTATTGAATTGGTAGGGAAAGGATTATATTAAAATAAGACACTTGGCCATCAAAATTTTATAGAATATTAATTGATAAGAAATAATCCTTTCAGTCAAAAAAACAATAAGGGGAAATAAAAATTTCATACCAGTCCATAATTATTAATTTCATCACTAACACAATCACAAATATATCTATATATCCTACCAAATATTGTGACATATACAAGAACAAACATGGACCACCCCACCCATTTTCACGATATCATCGAACATCTCATACTCACATTAGATCATATCACAAGTCTTGCATCTAGAGTAATCACACAATGATGTTAGGAAAAAACAAATATTAATTAGGGAATATATGCCGTAAATATTAATTCATTCATCCTTTGTAATAAAAAAGGGTTCTTCATCCCCAAATTTTTTTTCTTTTTCAAATAAATGGTTCTTCACCATATTGAATTACCTGATTCATTTGTGACTTGTTATAACCACAAGAAACTTATTGAAAAAATTATAATTATCTATGAATTATTTATACATTATTTCAAGAAAAAATTCATGATTTATAAAATATTAAAGAATTATGAAATCATTTAAACATTTTTTAGGCATCCTATTGATTTCTATAAAAATATTGGAAAGATTTGATACAAGTTAAACATGACCCTTTATTAATTAGCCAAAATAAATTAACATATTTAAATTTATTATCTAATTTCATTATATTATACATGAAAAAACATATCCAAACAAATATACTAATCCAAATAATAGTTCAAAATAATACACTATTTAAGAAACATAGGGAAACATGTAAACACATTGGATGCTCATGTAATCGCTACAACTGAAACCAAAGTTCATTATTTAAACTATTTTAATATTCATTATAGTTAATTATAAAATCACAAAATGAGTTAATGTATTATAAAATTATGATACAAATAATAGTATAAGAAAAGAATCCACTATATTTCTATAGATGTTAAACATCATACACATATTAACAAGAGATTTAGGGTCAAACCCCATTAGAAGAAGCACCGCCGTTCCAAAGGAAGACTATACATAACCTATATTAAATAAACCCGAAACAAATGAGACTAAATTCTATCACTGATGCTAATACGCTTTCCAAAATAGACACCCGAGTAACAATTATAAACAATATCTAATGAGATGTGGGTATAAAGGTAGCTTCATCAAAATAGTGTTTAATTCTCCATGTACTAGGGGGTAAAATTTGAAGGAGTTGATCAATGGTATCCAAAAGAAATAAAACCAACAATTTCCAGGAAAATATATAACTATGAATTATTTCTCCACTAAACCCTAGGATCCCCATAATGTCTAGAAGTAGATGGAAAAATTCAAGAGGGGTTTACATATCAATCAGTAGTAGAAAATAAGTACATAAACGGATCAAAAAATTTGGAATTGGATTTATTTTCTTCTATTAAAAAGAATGTAAAAGCACCACCATGACTTCAATAACAACCTGGAAATGTTTGTAGTGTTCTTCATTATTTCATCTTGAAACAAACTGGGTTAGGTCATGATTCCCACACATGGGGATTTTTTCCATTACCAAGTCTTAAAAACATGCTTGGAAATCTATTACACCACTCCTTGTTTCTTATAGGATAAAGCATGGTCTACCACATATTACACCAAGCCATTGTGTATCCTTTTCACCAAAGAGTATTAAAGGGCCCAGAAACTCCTTAAAAATCCTCCATAATCCTCCTAAAAACTAACAAGACTCAAATGACACAAAACAATGTTCGAGATGGTACATCATGTTACATTAGATACATCAATATAAATATAATCATTAAGAATCAAAACCTAAACCTGGGAGAAGAAAGATAAATGGAGTATTATGAATAGTCTCATTGGGACATAACACTCAACAATATCCCCATCATAGTACATTACCTGCCAAACATAAAGGAACATGGAACCATAGTACACGACACTAAAAAAATCATAAACACACTTTGAATTTAGATTCCACTAAAATAGGAGTTGAACTGCAAACAAGGAATTAATTAATAGGAAACCAAACCTTAATACAGATAATGGAAAATTTCCGAAAAAACATTATTAAAAATATAATATAAATTGATCTAAAACCTCATGGTACTGGGTGTGTATCTATGGATCACATTCAGAGGTACTATCTGCCCAACATTTTCCTACCGAATGATATGAACCATAGGAATATTTTGCTCACACAACAAATTCCCATAGCATTCCAAGATCTCTGAAGTTAGCTCCTAAGTTATCTCATCATCATTAACATCAATCTCACCCAAATTGATGATGTAAAATTAATCGTGAAGATAGAGTTAAAGATACAATACAAGGAATAAATCCTGTATCCATATCATCAATGGGGGAAATATATCTATTACATGCTAGGTTCATTAAGATCCAACACCATTATTGAAACAACATACCATAGAGAAATCATACTCTGATGAACAATCCTTCCCTAACCAGGATATGAATTCACCTTCATGTACACAATTTCAATCCCTAATGGTCCCTTATTTTGGTCATAATTAGTATTATAATGATCTAAGACCAAATTCATCTTCTCATGATTCACCTAAACTATCTATTCCATGATTTTCACTTGTTAGATCTTTAAAATTTAGGACACTCTAGACTCATCTAATCAAAATTGGGAACATAATGGTCATACTAAAATATATTTAAATGGTTAGATACCAATTTAGTAGTGGAAAATTTTATTTTTCAAAAATTCAACTAAATTATGTTGACTCGTCCATAAACCTTTAAATTCCATGAGACAAGCTTAGAAAATTACTTCACGTGTATGGACAGTTCACTCTGTCTAACCATCCATTGACAAATTAATATCATTGTGAAGGTGAAATGAAGAGATAAAATCATGTTAGATAACTCTCCACAACCTAGAGGTGAAATGAAGATCTTGATCTTGAATGATGGTCCTTAGGATTCTATGGAGCCTCACCAGCTACTCATAGTACAACCTCAAAAAATTATTACTATGCTCCACTCTTAAATTTCTATAAAGTTATTTGATTAATTAAAGTGTTCAACTATCACTGATATAGCATCATATCTTTACTAATATCAGGTCAAACTGGTAAATAATTCCATTGAAATTTCCTATCACTTTTATTGAGGAACATCTAATGGCTACATCAAACCACTTGTAACATGGTGTTGAGCATTGAACTTTTAGGAAACTAAAGACCAAGACAAAAACACTGCATCATGAATCTTTAACCCATGACATCAAAACCAATATATCAATAATTATATATATCTTTTATATCTTGATGTAACTCTAAGGTTGAAATTTGGAACCCATGGAGAACAACCTCATGCATTACTAAAGTATTGAAAATCCTCACTTGGAACAACACATGGTATTGATCATCCTCTGACCATCCATTGGGCCATCCCCCCATGCAACTAAGTTTCTACATATCTCAAACTTATAAACTCTAGCTAGGAATCATCAACCAACTTAAATAAATAAGAATGCACCATCATCTAAAATATGGTTCTTTTTTACTAAAAACTGTCATATCAAGATTCATTATGAATACCTCTTTCATCTCTCTCTAAGAATCTCAAAAATCATACATAGTGTCATTTCATGAATTTTTAATCAACGAATCATGTTGATAATCTCACTTTTTTAGTTTATATGAAATCAATTTATCATAATTCATTACAAATTCTATCCACCATAATTTTCAAATGTTTAATTTTCACTAGGATAGGAATTTCCTAAATATCATGTGATCAGTAAAATCTAGAAAGTTCTCAAAGATGAGGTAATGTTTCCAAAACATCAAGGAAAAAGACCACTTATAGATAAAGATCATGGGTGGCTAGTTACATTTATAGTGATGCAACTTTTGAGAACCATGATAAATAATTGATCTCTACTATATTGAGACACAAAATGACACTATATATGAATAAAAAATCATAATAAATTCCATCATCTGAAAAAAGAATAACTAGATATTTGAATAACTTATCCTTTAGATACATGAATTATACATGACATTGGCCAGTCTATAAGAATGGTTGTTCCTTTATAGTGATGTTTTTGTAGGAGTCTCAATCCATGGAAATTTGGTTATGAACCTCATTTATTATCCTGTAAGACGGATGAAAATATAAAATTCTATAGAATTAATGGGGTCTATTAATGTAATTAATCCACTAACATCAAAGGATCCACTAACACTACATGGATGTATTTGACATAACCAACTAAATGATCTTTATTTCCCAAAAACTCAAACTAAAATATATTTTTGAATAGACACTAATAATGAAGAAATCCAAAAACAACCTAAAGATGTTATGCATGATATTCCTTAAACATGTATTAGATAATTATTTCATCAATTAAAACACTATGAACCAATCTTGTAAATCTTGAAGCTCTACATTCATCCACTCCATAAACACTTCATGTGTGTTTTTTCAATAAAGAACATCACAATGAACTCATAATTCCCATAATGAAATCATTATATCCTCAATGTTTATAATAATATGATGATAAATTGATCCTAGATCGATCTTTGAGAACTAACTGACTCCTTTCAACATGTCAAATAAATAATAATTTTTTTGAAAATGGAAATCTATTCTTCCCTCTAACCTAATTCATGTTATGATAATCGATAAAAATGCATTGTCTGTCATAGTACTTCCATAAAATCAATACTATCGCACCCAAAGCTGACACACTTGGATGAAGAAAATACCAATAAAATTATAATTTATCAATATATATATCTCCTATAAATTAAAAGGTGTTATATTATACAAATAAATCAATATCAGAGACATGATTAGATGTAGCTGTATCCCAAACTCGATCTCCTCTTTAGGGGTTAATTCCACAACATCCTCAAGAATTACATCACAATACACTTCCATAGCCCTAGGAATCATTATTGTATGAGCCTCTATTGATATTATTACCCTCTCATACATTAAAGAAGATAAGTACATAACACACCTTCGACCCATATGAAGGTCTTTCTCACCAACGAAAAAACATTACTCTCTTTTAGAATTATAGAACACCATCCACCTCCTTAATTAATCTAGGATGATGTACAAAAAATACCTCTATCTGTTACTAATGATTATTTTACATGGATGTATCTACAAATATAAAAATTCTTCCCATGATAGGATCTACCCTATAATAGATCATATTCTATATAAAAATTAAATAGAAAAACTCATCCTCTAACTTGTATAGTCTAATAAAAGGGAACTGGATGTTTCTCCACATCATGAACCAAATCATAGACTATAGAAGGTGATATGTAAAACTAAGTATCTACTAAATAAAGGATATCATACACCAACTAAATTAAATCATGCACCCAAGAATATAATAATCATAGGGTTCCTCAAAAGAGGTCCACCTCTCTTGTTGCTAGATACTCCCAACCATGATACCATCCAAGACCTATTTCATAGCATCATTGGAGTTGATAAATAAAAAATCCATGATTTATCCGTACTCAATGAGGATGATGAGAATCATGGGGGTGATCCTCATTCTACATTATATACCCATTTGTGATCAGTAACTATAGCTCCCTAGTCCCTCAGCACTAGAAGAAACTATAATAATGGTGGATGTTGAGGCATAAAAACTATTTAACATTATATACTAAAAATATTCAATTACTCTTTCCACTAAAGACCATGGACTCCAAAATAAGAAAATAATGCATTAGATCCCTTGGATAGTGTATGAGAGAATCCCCCTAGTATAAACCAAATGTAACTTCTTGTTACCTACCCCAATATATTAAAATCTCCTCTATCCAGAAAAATAGGAACCCTACACCACAACTATTATACACGGATAATCCTAAAAAATCCAGTATAATTATGATATGGTCCTAGAAATCATCCTCTTAATAACCTTTTCCCCTCAATAGCTCAAGATAAACAAACAGAATAAATTGGGTAACCAGAAAAGGGAAAATTTTTTGAAAGGCCTCTATGATAGGAATCACCTCGAACTCATCATGTTGAAATAATTCTAAAGAATTACAGGGATGGGTCTTGAAACAAAACCAAAAATCCCAATCAAAGGAACTCCCCAATAAAATGGTAACAGGTTCTTGAAGACTAGTCACCATTATGTGAAAAGAATGAAACTTTGTTCAATACTGCTCTTAGAGAATCTCTCTTGAGGTAGTTAACTCATCAAAATGTTGAAGGAAAAAAAATAAAAAATTCATTTTTTATACATGAAACATCATCACAAAAACTGTATCCTTGTTCTCCTTCTAATAAGGGATCAAACTAAATTTTATTACACCTTTTAGAACTATTCCTTTTATCACAGAGTCTGATAGAGATCTATAATAGTTTTTCAGACTATTGGTGCTGAAACTCTCCTAGTGTCCCCCTCTTAGTTCTTCATCAATAACATTAACAATATAGAGATATTATATCTCACCATGTTGAACATATATCACTCATAAATAAGAGGTAATTCAACTTAGATCTATATATGAAAATGAAAAAAACTCTTAGGGACTCATATAACTAGAAAATAGAATATTTAATATTCATTAATTATTTATTTGAGTTTAATCATAATCCCATGTTTAAACCATTTCAAACATATACCAAAAGATTAATGATGAATGATAATTTCAATGCTCTCTACATAAATAGTATTATCACATGGATTAATAGGGTCATTAAATATAATGTTTAGTTCGTAATATCATAAGGGGGACTTAAGACCCATGTCCTAGCCGGTCTCCATTGTGTACCTCGATTTCTGAGTTCAATTGGTACTATTTCCCAAACAACCCATAGAGTCCTGACCAATTCCCACAAAAAATCTCCATCATATCCCTTAATTCGAACAATTGAAACCACTCTATCGTGACCCCATTCCCAAAATGTTACCATATTGCATTGAAAATGAGAATATGGATATTATGATTCATTATTCCCACATCCAATAGTCCATGGGTTTGAGATAAGAATTGAATTTATATCAAACACACAAATTTGAGTCATTAACACATATAATAATGGAAGGAATGATAGTTTATATAAAATCACAAAAAAAAATCTGATTTAGATAAAATAAAAGTTACCAAATACATGCATCTAATATTATAAAACTATGTGACCACAAAAGAAACAATAAGTACAAAATGTAAAACCTTGTTAGTGACCATGAAGATGAAGAAACTCATAAACATATTCACTTGCTATAATAGTATAAACCAATCTCCTAACATCATATTTGTTCATGAAAATAGTTTACACACATATATGGTGATCATAAATTTTATAGTTATTAGAATCTTTCCCAAAGTCTCTCATTCAAACAATTATGAATGTGTACTAATTCTAAAAAAATAAATATGTAAGGCTAACACATCACTTAAAGAGGTATGATATGTTCCTAGAATCACCATAAATCTCTCAATAAGTATCATGTTTAGTTAATAATATGATATATAATATAATATCGAAATAAGTTATGCCTATAACGCTGCCCCTCTACTTTACCGCACTTCCACAAATTTTCTCATCCTGAACCATCTCTCCCAAAAAGTAAGCATCTATAAAGTTTCCCAGGAAGATATAACATAACATATGCCTCATACATTACATTATCCAATAATAACATAACATTATCTCAATACCTCAAATCATCCTATCCAAAACATCAGATAGTAGTCAAGTAGTTTTTAGGATCCACCACACCCTTATGTATTGTATTATATCTCAATATATCGAATCCAAAACAAAACACACCTCTAATAATCCATATGTTACTATATCCTGATATACATGGGCATAAAACAACTAAAACACACTAAATACTTATATAAACAGTTATTGGGAATACTGACCATAATAAAAACCAGTACATAATAATACTAAGAAAACATAGTAGGGAAAGACGAGTGAGTCATTCATTCATTCCTCATCAACCTAGATGCTGGGGAAAAAGGATCCCATAGTCCACCTTATGTCATTCAAGCTAACTACATGGGTCAGGAAATAGTTGAAATCACTTAATATATAGGATATATACATATATACTACACAATACTATGGGTATATACCTATTCTTAAGCTCAACTAATGTTATGGGCACTCAAACACTCATATTCCACCACATAAGACTATATATCATATAAGTACACAAAAATTCAATAATACCATTTATATTATCATTGATTTAGAATTTAAATAGTTACATTAATTAGACATAATTTATTTTGGTACCTTTTACATTTTATATTAACTATCAACTAATGTTATTTCCCTCCAGTAATAATCCTACAAATCTCATGGATCCTCAATAATTATCATCATTTACCAACCAATTAAACCACCAACCCTATGGGTTACATTTAAAATTAATTATCATTATATAATTCATTTTACTCTATGACTCATCCTACGATAACATAAAAGGGATTCATAAACCATGCACAACAACCTTCATTAAATAGTGGGTAAAGGAATCTAGGAACACAATAGACCATATACTTCAAGAAGTAAATAATATTAATTAACAATAATGAATCCAATATTTTTGTATAAAAACTTTGTATAAAAAAATTTTACTCACTATATTCTTCATATTTTCATCCCCAAAAACACTATATATATCACCATATCAGGAACAAACTAATGCAACAATCCTAAAAAACCACACCCATTACTGCTAAACCCTAATCAATTCTAGGCTCACATAACATATCATCAAAATTATCATATTTAGATAAATCACACAAGGCATCAATGAAACAAAAAAAATCAATAGGAAATGTAAGACCTAAAAACCAAGGCATTTACCCTTAATAATCAAATAGGATCGTTCGACCTTAAACATTTATCTTCATCAAACAACTCATTCCTTACTATACTGAATAAACTAATTAATTTTTCATAGGTTTTTAAAATTGGTAATATATATCCTTGGATATCATTAATTATGAATTTTTTAAGCATAATTTTATTTTTAACTTCTAGTTTCATCATGATTTATAATAACAACATCATTTAAACATTCTTCATGTAACAAATTGATTTATAACTAATTATATTGAAGATTGTTTCATGTGTAACATTAATAATTATTATTTATCCAACAAGAATTACCATAATTATATTATTTATCCTATTCTTATATAAGACATGCTAATTCATAGAATAATAAAAATTATAATCAAGACCATGATAATTTATAGCACATAATCATGAAAACCATGAGGAAAACCATCAACAATGTAGGGAAAATTTCAATTACAACAACCATAACCATTGTTAATTATTTAATATTGATTTACATTAATTTTTAGTAATTCAACATTCAGCCAATTAGATAAATCATGTAAATGATTCAATTTCATATAATATAATTGGAGAATAAAATCCTCTCCTTCAATTTAGATGTCCAATATTCCCCACACATGAACAGACTATAAAGGGAAAATCACTACAAAAAGAAATAGAACCAAGCCAGGGAAATAGTAACTTTAACACAACATACATGATCAAACTAAAAAAGAATTATATTTCATCTCCAAATATAAGAGTTTAAAGAAAAAACACCTCACAAAAACTAAGAAATATGTGGGAAATAAATGTGAGGAAAATGAGGTACATTGGACCTGAAGAATTTGAATCTCCCAGAAAATGGGATTATGTTCCTAAAAGGTTTATCACTAGTCTCCAAAAGATTTATAGACATAAATATTGTGGTGAAATATTTTATCAGTGAATCCTCGGTGTGATATATCGTTCAAACAACAATTGGTTCAGAATAACAGCTGTAAAACAAAAAAAATCATGTGGTGTGTGTGGATCAACTGATAAGTAAAAATAATAATCTAAAATAATATTTTTAAACATAATCACTATTACGATCACTTTGGTATGACAACATTAAGAGTGGAGGTTAATCAATGTTATATTACTATATATTTCTCAAAACATTTTACCGTCGTTTACACCTAAATCACTTTTTCAATGAATGGTTCCATTTCTCAGTACTTATAATAGGAAAGATCCGACACTAAAAAATAAATCACAAAGAACACTTGTATTTGTTAATCAGGTTCTCCAATAGTGTGGTAGACTACAACCTTGGTGTAAGGTGGTTATTATCCCACTCACACATATCT
Organism: Viscum album; assembly: GCA_963277665.1. Taxonomy (NCBI): domain Eukaryota; kingdom Viridiplantae; phylum Streptophyta; class Magnoliopsida; order Santalales; family Viscaceae; genus Viscum; species Viscum album. The sequence continues at coordinate 368,577,561 of OY728166.1, forward strand.
TACTTTTTATTTTCAATGAAAAAATAAGAAAATGGGTGGCCATGTACATGTTTTCGTAGCCCCAAACTGGTAAAATAAAATATTTATCTTTAATGAATAAAATTAAACGATGTCATCTTATCCCTCCTAATGTGATCAATGACATAACCCAACTCTTATTATCTAATATAAAATGACTTTTATAAACATATTTAAAATTAATCAATAAAAATGTTGTATCTATTTCACATCACTAAAAAGGATTTCACGGAAATATAGTAGTATAATAGGATACCTATTCATAATATTCAGTAAAAATAATATTAATATGATGTGGACTATATAGTTACCTAAAAATGTTCTTCATCAAATAATGGAACTATGTCCTCTCAAAAACATCTTTAATATGGTTTATAATATAAGTAGTGATAATCCATTACATTTACATATTGAATATTAAGGAAATGATATCAATTATCATAATTTATATAAGAATTATTGTATGTGATATAGTGAGTGAAGTAATATAATACTAGAACCAAAACAACATAATTTATTTTTCTTAAAAATGTTACATTTAATTTAAAACCAAAACCAATACCACACCAAAAATTACAAATGGAGAAAAATAGAGGATAAATATTGTGAAATATAAGAATTTTGGACTCCTCTATCCCTTAAAAATAATAACATTGATGAACATCAAAATAATAAAATTACATAGAGGTAATAATTCCCTATTAATTTTAGAAACAATATTGAACATTGTAAAAATCAAAGTGAAAGATTAATTATAAGAATGATACTGTATTTATTTGGAAATATGATCATATTAAATTATGTTTTTCTCCGAATATGTTTTATATTTATTATAAAAATTAGTTAATTAAAATTTAAAAAAATTATCATTGGTTACATAGATTCATTTAAGTGACAATTGGGATTATTTAATTATATAATCAAAATTTCAATATTTTAGGAGACTATTGAACAATAATATAAAAAATATGGCTTATGGTAAATGAAGATGTATTAAATTAAAATTTATGGTCATGAAATTATCTTAATAAAAAATTCTAAATGATATATATTTTAACGAAGTCCATTGTAATATTTATAATGGTCAGAATGTATTTGATGCAAAAAAATTATTGATTTAAATTAAATAATGATCATATTTTGAAAGTTAAATTTACCATAATTAGATTATCATTTTGATAAAATTAATTACATTTTTTATTAATCACATTATAATTATCTAAGGTTTACTTTTAGGTAATTTTTTAACAATGTATATTTTTTGGTGAAAAAAGAAAAATTGTCGCATTGTGACCACTTCCTCTTTATGAAATCATTATTATGTTTGTATGACTAAAAATTTTCAAAAACCATTTTATCCAATACAAACAAAAATTTAAAACTATAAAAATAAATTTTTTGATTTAAATTTCTATTTCAAAATTTATTCTTTACTTTTTAGAAAAAATAATGAATTTTTAAAATATTTGTTTTTCATATTTAGAGCATTAAATGGGGTGGCTAGAAGTTTTTTTTTGTATTGGAAGGTAATTAACACCTCAAAAGTCACTCACTCAATAATACTTTATTAAATACATGGTAACTAATTTTAATAACAAGTGGTTAGCTTATGTAATAAAATTACCAATATTTTATCCTTCAAAAACCACCCCTCCTTAAGTATAAATACCCTAAATTCGACATTCCACTATAATAAATATTTTTATTCAATGAATTTAGAGACATTTTACCTCCAAATAGTATTTATATGTTTCCCTCATGGTCTCAGGGTTCCATATTCATGTTTTAGAATGAAAGTATTCTAGGAAATGAAATTCTCCTCATCTTCATTTTCATTCAAGTACCTCCATTAGTAGGTCTTTTTAAAATAATAAATTATTTCCTTCCATTAACATTTGATCTTCCCATGACTATCAAGATTTGTTTTTATCAATGGGATTCCTACATTATATCTCTTTATTCCTTTTTTTCTTAAACCATTGTTTATACCTTCATTAATCCCAAATAATTTCCTTTATATTTTGATTACTCATTAAATATTCTTATATTATAAATACCAAAACCTCTTCCATAAACATTTTAATTAAAAAATATGTAAATATAATATACATATTTAAGGATATAAATTTATGAAACACATATTATTTTTTGGTTGGTTTCAAATAATGTAATTTTCAAGTCGATAACCAATTATGATATCAATGATTTTATATAAAAACCCTTAATTATACACCATAGTTTATTTAGGAAATGATTTTTTTTGATAAATATGTATCACGTGAATTCAAAATTGACAATCATTTACTTAGAGAGTTATTGAATTAATCTGGTATAAAATTAATTTTTAGATATTATATTTTCCTCGATACCTTAATGAGAAAAATTTCCAAATATGATTTATGGAACCCTAGTGATAAACCATGGTGATATACCTATGAATGTATCTTTTTTATGTTTTAGAAACATTTCATTTTTTATCTTTCATGTTATGTATCATGTTCATTTGATCATTCATTACTGATATTCGGCATGCTAACATGATAAGTATCCCTCTTTCATATTACCTTATGGGGTCTCAGGCTCACCCCCATTATTTAATTTATGTCCCCAAGATATGAGATGAATTAAAATTAACTTTGGATGTACATAAAAAAAATCACATCATGTGCATTAATAGAATGTTTTTTTCCATGCATTATTTTCCAAATTTTTGAGAAACTAAACCTCAATATATCTTTTCTATGGTTAAATATAGAACAACATAGTGAAAGGTTTATTAAGTAAAAATTACATGTTTACATATTTAGTATTAAAATATTGATTACTGTTCTGTGTAAATTAGTTGTAGAAAACACTATTAAATTAATTCAATATAATACTAAACATAAGAATATAACCTTATATTTTTTTAATGTAAAATGAAAATGGTTTCCCAATAAACACATCCCTATCTAGATACAACAATGGTTGTCGATATATAAATTTTTTACCAAGTGGTAATAACTCAAAAACGGGCACATTGATATGGAATCAATCATTACTTGGTGGGAAACAATGGGCCTTTCTTCACACCGATTTTTAAACTCTTGTGGGATATGAATTATTTACCATAATATTTTTACAAACCAAAATTAAAGGATGTATACATAGAGTAACTTTTTATCAGAAAATAAAGACTATTTTCAGGTATATTTTCTTTAAATTACTTATGTTTTTATGAACTCTTATTAAAGTATCACTGTGAATTTATTATCTAGATTATTTTTAAAATTATAAGTATTTTTATTTATTTTTTTTAACTTTATTAAATGGAACAAAATTTATGGTAATTAAACATGTTAAAATTTAGTTACAGATAATTAATTCCATATTTTAGAATATTCATTTAAATCGATAAAATATCATTTATCATATGAATTTAAGGTAATACCATACAACAATATTATATCTACTCAATTATTTTGTCAGTAATATGTTTACAAATATTATTTTAGATGATTTCAAAAATTTTAAAATTAGTTAACTCACCTAAAATTAATTATTTGATCTATCAAAGACCTCTTCATTTGTATTTAGTTTTCATATACCATTTTGATGTTGGAATATGATTTCAAAAGATCATTTATATAACCTAATTCAATAATGTATACACAAATAAAGACTTGACCTTTTCTATATTTCACTTTTGAACATCAAACTAATGATGAATGAAAAATGATAAATATTAAGGATGACCCTTATCTTTTTAATTAAATGTATCAATCAATAAGAAAAACTATGAGTACATAATTTCATTGAGGGAATACTGTAAATACCAAAAAAAAATTCTTTAAATAAATGAACTCTTACCTCTCCAAATAATGTTAATTATATTCTATAATATAATCACATTAAAATACCAATATGTTCCATAATTACCTTTAATTAAATTATATCCATTATCATAATATTTTTTAGAATCTATATAAGAGAAGTACTGAGTGGTGTAGTATAATAATAGAAACAAAAAAATACATTATTTCATTGTTTAATAACATTACATTAAATATAATAAAATACATAGTATCATACAGAATATTACAATGGAAAAAAAATAAAAGAGACATCAAGTAAAAAATATTAATTGGGGTTACCCGGATCCTTTAAGAACCATCATGACTATGAACATCACTATAATAGTGGAATAATGATAGAGTATAACTATATTCAATTTGGAAACAATATGGAAACTTGATAGAATCTGTTTGTATTATGATGTGTCTATTGGTAAATACAATCAGATTCTATTATGATTTTCAACTAATATAGTCAATTTAAATTATTAAATTTATTTAGTAAACCCATTTTTCATTATTATTTTTGGTTACATCGATGCATTTAACTAACCATTTAAATAATTATATGATAAAACCAAAATTATATAAATATTTCATGTTTTAAAAATATTTTATAAAAAATATGGTCTATCATAAATGTATAAGTTTTAACTAAAATTTATTATCAGGAAAAAATCATATTAAACAATCTATAAATGATAAAATATTTTAATGATGTTCAATGTAATTTTTATATTGGAGAAATGTTTATTATGATAAAAAATTATTAATTTTAATTAAATAGTTGTTTTTTATTTAAAGGAAAAAATTATTCTAATTAGAATTTTATTATGATCAATTAAATTTATTTTTTGGTCTCACTAAATCAAAATTATATTATAGTGATTTTTCCTAATATTTTAATGAAGTTTATTTTTCAATGAAAATCTGAAAATTGTAGCTTTATAGCCAATGTGATTTTATGATATAATTATTATTTCATATTGAATGAAAAATATATCAAATAATTTATCCAAAGAAAATTAATTTAATAAGTATAAAAATTAATTTATAAAAATTAATTTTTTATATTTATAATTCAATTAATTCAACAAAAAAAATGATTTTCTATAATAATTTTTTTTTGAATTAACTTATTTAGATAGAAGGTATAGTTCAATTTTGGATGGACTTGAATTTCAAAAAACCATCAATCACTCATTAATTTTCCAAAAAATTTGTTTTAATTCATTCCATCCATAATTGGTTTGGTTATTTATTAAAATATGATATATTTATTTTTTTTTAAAAACTACCACCCCATAAGTATAAATACCACTCATTCACCATTGATTAGTACTGAAAATTCATAATTCCAAAATTTCTAGACATTTTACATCTTGAATAGTCCCTCTATGATTCTCTTATAGTATTAAGGTTCCATCCACAAGTTTTGGACAGAAAATATTCATAGCAACGGAATTATCCTCTTCCTTCATTTTAATAAAGTGCCTACTTTTGTGAGTCTTCATAATGTCAAATTTAATACCCCAAACTCTAGTAACCTTAAATTAGTGTCTAATTTTTTTACATTGGTAATATATACAATATATCACCTCCCAAATCAACCAATTGTTTAGTATTCTTTTTAAAATTGATTTATACTTCAAGTTCACATTAAATTTATAATATAAAATATACAATGTGTTTTCTTTAAGATCACCATTTTTTCCATTAGTTTTTCCAAGCATAAAAATCATAAAATACAAACTGGTATCCTTGTGAATATAAGACATAAGAAATCGGTGAGCTCATATTATTAGAAAGGGTATGTGTATAATTGAAGAAATAATGAATAAATAATAATAATAAATATTTCATGATAAATCACTAAAATACGTCCCATTTAAATAATTACATGAATATAATATGATATTATTAGAGGATGATCAAATAAAGGCATATAAAAAAGTAGAAGTTATTGGAACTTATCAATGGATATTTTAACTAATCGAATAATCATTTGGATATAACTTGTTAATCTCTTAATGGGTTAATAAAAAATTCTAAGCATCTAAAACATACAGCCCTGACCGTTCATAAGACAATTTAAAACACTGATTAAAAACCAATTCAAATTGGCCAACTAATTTTCCTCACAAGGACTACTGACAAATCAAGGCGATATATATATTCAGTCCCCACCTATAACTTAATAATTATATTTAATTCATCATTTTCAAGGGGTGAAACATAGTCAACATAAAAATTTATATCAAAAAACTAACATAGGAAATTTAAATACTTACCTCAACAAATAGACACAATCAATAATCATTGAGAGTAATATGGATAATAGTAATAAAATAGTGCATACCTATTAAAATTGATCATAAACCATCAAAAAAATAAAGTTGTTATCATTAAAACATATCTCAAATGAATTATAAAGAAAATAATTTGTTGATGTCGTTGATGAATAGAAATATCATAAAATGTCACTAAAAACAATAATGAGGTAAATAAAATTCTTACATTCGAAGTATTTTTCTAAACTAAAATTTCATAAGATATTATCAAAAAAAACCTAGATAATATCATTTAAAAACATTAATTTAATCATTAAAATATTGTGTCGTTATGACTTTAAGGAATTATGTTCATGTCGTACATGTCAAAAAAATATTCCTATCACATTTTTGGTGAAATCTAAACCGGTCTTGTTTTGAAATTTAGATAAAGATTCCTTAAAAAAATTCCCAATGTTAAGCATGTGTAATTTTTTAATAAATTCATTAGATAATTTAAAATAAAATGAAAATATTTTGGAAAAAAATGTTTTTGATGGAAATGAAATTTTTTCTGAAGAGGGAAATGAAGTTAAGATTTCTTGAAAAACCATTTTATCAATCATTTTAATTAACAACGAGAATAAAATTTTTACCATTATATATGAATTAAATGATTTCCCAAATGGGAAAAAATTATTTTTATTAAGACACATATATCAAATAATTCCCCCAAAGGGATACTTAAACATAATCAATATTTTATAATGATGAGATTGTGAAATAAACCCTTACCATGATTGTAACATTTGAATTGTAATCCACAGAGAAGAGATAACCTACAATGAAACATTAAATTTAGTTTCGATATATAAATTAATTATATAATAGGTCAAAGGGGAAGTATATACCCAACATAAAATAAATAAGTGGTGAATATAGAATATGTATCAAGGAAGTAAAAGTGAGATGAGATACGCTTTCCAGAGGTTAAACTTCCATAATATGTGTCCAAACATCGTTTTTAATAAATATATTTTGATTATAAATATATTAAATAATTATAATCATATATATCATAGAATATATGATTTCATTATAAACTTTTATCACCCATTTATTTACAATTCTTTGTTAAGATAACAATTTTGTTTGATAATTACTTCATTTTTATTGTATGTTTTTTTGTTAATTTAGGTACCTTTTAGATTGATCATGTTTGAATAATATATTTAAATTTAAACATGATATTAATATCCTATATATTCATTATAAATGTATTTATACTAGTTTATAAAATTTATATATAAAAAATTGATTGCACCATTCATATAGACGGTTGGCCCTATGTATGCAATAACATTGTCTCTATTTTCCTCAAAATATTAAATGGAAGGAAGTTACATAATATATCACAATTAAAGGAGTAATTATGATGTCTTATATATCACACATAAAAAATAAATGTATCTTTATTATCTTCTATGTATATTGGTATTGAAAAATGAGTCACATCACTTCGCGAGGCGGTAATCCAACGTACACATAAGTGATGTTATCATATCCCCCATGAAATGGAAAGTAATAATTTATATGATATATAAAAATTCCATAAGTATAATTATGTTAAAAATATCATATATATTCATTTAATACCTCCTTATTACCATTCAAGTAAATTAATAAAGGGGAAACACATCACACCGGTTAATGAGGTGGTAGTAATCCATACTCACTAGTGAAGTTATTATTTTCTAAAAGGATGGAAATTAAGAAGATATATATGATATTATATTTCCAGATATATTTTAATGTCATAAAATTCATATAAATATGTTAAATCCATCATTATATCCAATAGTGAGATGTTTTAATGGAAAAAAATTACATTAGTCCTCAATGAGGTAGTCTTCCTTACACATGATCAATGATTTTTTTTCTCATTTGATGAATAAAGAGATGGATATATCTAATTAATATTACATAATGAAATATTTTTATACATAATATACTGAATTTATTATATAAAAATGGTTTAATAATATTTATTGTTGGTGGAAAATAAAAAAAAATAAAAATACATGTTTATAAATATTACATTTTATTTTGAAAACAGAAATATTGTTGCACCAAAATTCTTCCGATTATTTAATTATAATCACACTAGGTAATATAAGTTGTTGGTATGGATTTATGGAATATATTTTTATTTTTATTTTTTAATCCAAATGTATTTTTTTCATGTGAATATTATAGAAGAGTGGGTGGCCTTTTATATGTGTGTAAGAGGACACACATGGACCAATTTTAGGTAATTTTAAACCCTTATCGTCTTAGTTTAACTTCATGACAAACCCTATATCACAGTAACTATGGTAATTAATTTTTACTATATTCACTATTAATTTTGGAAACAAATTAATTTCAACAAATTATAAAATATAAGTTTTTATCATTCAGAATATGAAATCCATTTTTAAAAAATCAATTTATAAAAGTGAATGAATTAAATTTAAAATTAAACCTGTAAAAATGTTGAATAAATGGTTTTTCCAAAGAGAAACAATTAAAAGATTAAAAATGTTTTATAAAATAATTCAATATAAAAATAATTATAATGACCTAAATTAGAAAAAATTTAATATAATTGAACTAATGTATAATTAAAAAAAATTAAAATATAATTTAACAATGTAAAAAAATTATATAAAAGGAATACATCAATAAAAATCATTATTTTTCTAAATTATTCAAATAATTAATCTCCTCAAAAAATTCAAAAAAAAACACCAAACAATATTTTGGACATGTAGATTTTAAAAATTAATTTTTTACAATTTGGTTTTTTAAGAGTGGAAAAAATAATTTTAACTTATGTTTTCCAAACATGACTAATATGTCGTTTATAATTATAATTTTTGTTATAAAACATATATTTCACATTCAAATTGTTCTAATTTTATTTATACTCAATAGATAATCATAGAATTTATTTTATACATATTTGAAACAAATAATTTTCATAATTTATATATTCTTATTTACACCCACCATCTTAACAGTTATGATATAATAGTTATGTTTAAATATTAATATTTGTGTAGAGTATCATTTTTTAAACATGGTTTTTTGTGCATCACAATCTATCAATGTTATTGAATTTGTTTATAATGAATTATATTGTAATTCATTGGGGTGAAATATACTATTCTAAGATAGTTTTTCTATTTCATATACTCAATCAAATATGTTTTTCCTATTTTAAAATTTAATGGTGTCAAATTTTACCCCTTTAATAAATTGCATCATCATAATTTAATCATTATCCTGGTAGTCAATGTTTTGAAAATTGATAATATTTATTAGGAAACCTACATCATCAAAAGTTTTAATAAATATTCCTCTTGATAATTGATAAAGGTAACTTTAAATTTCATCTAGTATATCACATTATCAGGTTTCCAAGTAGAAGAACATTGGTGTAAAATAAAAACATGGAGAAGGAATAGAATACTAATACACAAAATTTAACAGAGAGAGATAAAGAATATAATTATTAAAAATTTAACCATAAAAATACCATAATTCTATAATTTTTTAAAATAACATTTATTCAAATGAAATTTATTTAATACGAAAATATTTTTATCTGTAGATATTTTTCCAAAATTTTATGGGGTATTTACAATCAGTATTGATAACTTGATCAAATTGGAATAACTGATATTTTTATATAAGTATAGTCTCATCATTTTCTTTTAGCTTGATGAATTTACACTTCATATATCATTGTATGAAATGAAGATGATTTATTAAAAAATTAAAAACTGATAGACCAAAAGATATATAAAATAATGATAAGTCATTCCTTCTATATCTAGTTTTCATAAAAATAAAAAAAAATTTATCATCGGGAATCTGATATGAATAAACCATTATATGGTTAAATAATAATATAATCTCAAAAAACCCATCTAAATTTCAATTTAAACCATTCCATAAATGGTTATCCTTAGATCCATTAAAAAATTCAATACATTATAAACATGGTATCTAAATTTTAAAAAATAATCAAAACAATAGTCCCCCAAATATCATTAAATATCTATTCATTTTAAGATATAAAATACTTCAATAACATGGTATCTTTTTATACTAAAACATGGTAATAATTAGAAATACCCAAAAAATCTCAGTGAATCATATATTGTTCGCCATTCAAAAAAACATATATTGTAGGACATATTAATGAAATCCAAATATATTGTAAACTTCATCAACGAGAATATAAACCATGTTGTTATCAAAAAATTAATCAATTCCAATGTCATAAATACTTTCCAATTTAACTTATACGTAAAAATAATATCTTTAACCAACAGAAATTCTTTATCTCAACATTAAGAATATATTAAGGGTTTCCTCCCTCAGTCACTTATTTTCCAAAAAAATAAAACGTTAACTTTATCACTTTTCACTATCCTTAGTAGCATTAAAACAAATGTTTTAAAATCCATAAATATCGACTATTAAAGTATAATTCTTATATGTTTCATGATTCTTATATTGATAACATCACTGTTACTATATTTTTAGTAAAATTATTGAATCCAAATACAAAAACAATTTAATCATTATACTTCATTCATAAAACATTAATTTCACGTCATCATCATATTCATTAATACCTCATTCCTTTCATATGTCATTTTTTGGTATATTTATCTTCATCATTATAACCATAACATGTAAATACCTGGTGATAATCATTATGATATTTCACTTAAGACATTGATTTTCATAATTCCCATACTTTTCTCATTTAAAAAATTTAACCGTCGATTATTCATTCAAGAGACAGTTATTTTCATTCATTATATTAAATAAATTTTTTTAATTTATAGATAATATGATTTGTGTCCTTATTTTTCATATCCATATGTCTTTATGTTCCTATAATCCATTCACAAGGGTGTTTTCTCCCGCATTCCCTACACATAAGAAACTAAATCTTTTATCCTTCATTGTCTCCACCACCTTGCATCATATAAAATTTTACCATTATATTCATTAGCGATTATTATAATTGGAAAGTGTTAAAGTATTTATTCTTATATAGTGATAAATTATTAGTTTTAATCTCAATATCCTACTCTCTATTCATCTTCCCAATCCGGTTCTCATCAACACATTGTATATAACATTAAATGATTTTGAAGCTTCTTCTAATTCCCACTAATGTATAAAAACCAAAATTAATAGTATAAGAAAATATAAAAAAATAAAGAAGACACATAATCATGATAACTAATTTTTTGTATCTCTAAATCATGATAGCTTCATTTCAATATAAGACACATTAGTTTCAATCCAATTTCATTCATAGTCAATGTCCACTCAAATCTTTTATAATCATTTGAAAATAAAATGTAAACTAACCAAAGAATACCACTAAGAGTTTCAAACCAGGTGTGTTTTAATTCCCATTTTTCGTTTACCATGTGATTCATATGTTAATATAGATGATACTTTTTCATAGTTATTAACCCTATATACATTTCATTTAAAACCATGTCCACTCTTATTATCCAAACATTGATGTATTTCTTTGAAAACTAAAAAATATATAACATTAAAAAAACATTATTATTCCATACTATACATGCACATAACATTATAAAATATCAAAGGATTATATTACCTAATCTAGGTTTTCCTAAATCAAGTTTAAAAGGTTTTTAATATACATAAATGATATGAACTATAATGACCTTGACTCTAATAAATCGCAACCTCTGTTTACATAATTACAAATGAAATGGATAAAAGTAATCATATCCAAAAGGACTGAGTAGTTCAAAAGTATATGTAAACTAGAGACATAAACAAAATTAAAATTTCATTTTAAAACCTAAAACATAAAAAAATTATTGGTAACACTATTATTCCCCTTGTTTATTTCTTTATATAAATTATAAAACACATCCATCTGTCTTGGAGAAAAAAAATAAATGGATAAGTTGATATTCTTTTTAGGGTAAGTGTATAGAGGAAATTATCATGAATAAATAATAATAATCAATATCAATAAGAAAATAATTTTAATGCATTCCATTTAAATTATAACATGATATTAATATGTTTTAAATAAGTTATGATCAAATAAATCCATATTAATGATCAAATGATCTTGAAACTTATCTATGTATATTTTAACTAATCTAATAATCACATGGATATAAATAACGAATATCATGACAAGGTAATTCATAATAGAGGATTTCCAAAATATAATGTCAATAAATTTCATTAGATAGCTTCAAACTATAGGTAATAACCCATTGTTATTTGAAAAAATGATATGTTTTATAAGAAATGTCGATGCATCGAGGGAAAATCTTTAAATGGACCCCACCTATCACTACATAATTCCAATTAATTCCTCATATAAAATTGTTTAATCATAATCAGCATATCCATTTGTATTTAAAAACTAGTTTATGATATGGTAATAATTACACAAATTAATAAACATAATCCTAGACAATCCAGAATAATACGATGAATGGTAAAAAATAGTATATCCTTAGTCAAACTAATCCTAAACCATCAAGAGAAATAATTAGGATGGTATCTTTTCAATATATCAAAAATTTATCATAATTTTAATAAATGTGTCATTTCATTGTTGAATATAAATATAAAAAAAATGACATTAAAACATTCATTTGGACAATAACCTTTTCTAATTGGAATTATTTTTATTAAAATAAAATATCACAGATTATTATTAATGTAAATTTATTTTACAATAGCATTTGAAACATATAAAGTAATATTTAAAACATTGAGTGGTCATGAAAGATGTAAATTTTGTTCAGGTCGTACATTAAAATAATGATTCTATTCAATTTTTTTGTAACTTAATAATGGATTTAATTTGAAAAACTACATCAGGATTCATTTAAAAAAAATTTAAAGTTAAAAATAAAAAAACATTTATTTAATAAATTATTTTTAAAATATTTAAAAAATTTGAAAACATTTTTATAAATCATGTTTTTGGAAGAAAAAATATTTTTTATTGAAGAGAAAAATGAAGTTTTATTTTTAAAACATTACAATAATTTTATGTAACAAAGAGAGAGAAAATTGTAATATTACATGAAAATTTCACGATTATCCATATTATAAGAAAATATGTTATGGTTTAGATATTATTTAACAACGATTACCCCATGATAGATATAAACATATTCAAACCTAAATAATCATGGTATTGTGAAATAAACCAACAAAACACTGATAAATTATGAACTGTTAGCACCATGAAAAAAATTGGTCATAGTGAGTATCTCAAGATAGGGGTGAAATAAGTTCCTCATAAAAATATCTGTTGAAAAATGTTTAAATAAAATATCCTAATTAAAAACAAATTCACCCAATAAATAAAAAGTGTAGTATAATATAATTTGGACCCTTTAATAGATTATTCAAAGATTTATTTGTGGTTAGGTAAAACAATATAAAAATTACTTTATCTTTTAAATTAAATTTATTCAAAAATACTCTTATCAAACACTAGTTAAGATTATATTTCAAATTAACTATTTTTTTCATTTTAAAAACAAATGAATATTAGTGATTTGAATATAATGAAAGAAAAAATACACAATAGAATAAAAAATGGATTTTACTCTCAATAAAAGATATAACCCCCTCCATATGGATATTACCCACTATTAATAATATTAAATTACTATAATCTTATCCACATCCTTCATTAGATATATAAACAATAGCTCTTACATTTTCCAGACCATGTAGGGACCTCTTCCATAAAAACCATGGGAAGTAAAGAAAAACTCATTCCATAAAATGACATCTTCCACAATCACCTTGTGTAAGTAGATTAATAGAGATAGAAGATAATAACTTGTATTCTCTATATCTAGTGAAAGAGTCAGTTTAGGTTGATAAATAGGGAAAAAATCGCTTCTAAAATGTAAAATAAAAACAATAATGAGTAAGAAATAATATATAGAAAAGGTAAAATTGATAGCACTAATGTTATATAGATTTTTGAGGGTTTTCTAAAGTGTATTAATGAAAAAATTGAGTTTTTTATATGAAGGTTTGTGGTAAATTAGAGAATAAAAAATCTCTCATTATTATTACTATTGGAAAAGATATGGATTTTCAATATACTACACTCTTTTCATAGTCTATTTCAAGTAAGTTGACAACATGTAAGATATCTTCTGATTATCCTTTTAGTAATCATCAATTTTCACACACATATTAATAATGTATTGTCCATTCATCATTTATTCTAGTGTAAATACAATGCACATCACGAAAGAGTGTCAGATTGAATTAAAATAAAAAATATTCACATTGAGCTCTGACTCCTTCAATGCATTCATTAAATGGATAATAAATTTTCATTAAAAAATCCCTCTACATTAATTTCAAAAAAATACCCATTACAATCATTTAATTTAAAAAAATTAATGGTGATGGAAACCCTTTTGGTATAAAGAAAACATTGACGTCAAGTCATCCTTGTTTAAGGACATCATGGCAGCAAGATATCCTAGAAGAAAAAAATTACTAGTGGAAGAACATCTCTATAAATGACTCATCATAGAGGCAAGTCAGTCTGGAATTCACTCATTATTATGGTGACTCTGTTGAACTAGGAGTCACTTATCTAAAGTATTGGTCTCTCAATATGGAAGTGAGAAATGTTTATCAAGGGTAAATTTTTAGTAACTGTGAGACATTATTACCAGCAACTAAATTGTATTAATAGTGACACAATGTAGAGGATTCTCACATGGCAGTGAATCAAGTCTTGTGTTGATTATTAGTTTTAGTGATAAATTTATACTAATTGTGAGAAATTTCCAGAACATAGAAAAATTTTCATTGTATTTCATATAAAGTAAAATTCTTTGAGATAATTTTCATATCATTATAAACATAATAAACATGATTTGTGAGCATTAAAATATGTATTATAAAAAAATATCCACATTTTTATGATCACAAAACATGTAATTTTTTAAATAATATGTCAGATTAACCTATATATATGTAGAGATGAATTTAATGAATATAAGTCTGCTTATCATTTCATAAGTCAATTGTGAGATAAAAAATGGTATAAAAGATAAATAGATGTGATATCAATGGAAATTCATTGATAAGGGTAATTAAATATTCAGAGGTAGAATAAATCACCCAATAATATTGAATGTATAATATGACAAATTAAGACGGAATTAAAGAATAATTCCATATAATTCAACATAAATATTGTTTCTTGAAATTTTGAATCAAAGGATAAAATCCATTTTAATTTTTTTGGTATTAATGAATAAAGAAGGATGGTATAAAATGATGAATCAAACTAAATATGGTATCAATGGAATAGTTAGAATAATGGCATCAAAAAGTGTAATGTTCCAATGATAAAATTGGCATCGAAGGAAAAATAATAAGGAAAATATAAATGATTTATCAAAGGTAATTTAGAGTAAATAATGATAAATAAATAAATATAATGTAACAAATAATAATGAAAAATTCCATCATTTAAATTTCTCCCAATTTTATCATTTTCAGAAGGGTAATATAAGAAATATTAAATATAAGGGTATGAATAAAATTTATCATAGATAAATATAGTATAAAAAGATATCTAATAAAAAATAATAAGACCAAGAGACATGTAATTATGAATGAGGAGTTATGATATTATATCCCAAATGGTAAGTTACAAAAAAATACCTATCAAATAGTAATTTCAATTAGATTAACTCTCTACACTATAGGTAGGAATAGTAGGGACCTTACCCTTATAATAGGTAGGAGGGACTAAGGAAGAGGATAAGGGTGTTGTCATAATACTTGGAAATACCATAAGAGACAAAGGTTGTTTTATTTTAATGAATGATATGAGATACAACATTTCTTCCATGGGAGAGAGGATGAAAGATTGATATTGTGGAGGTAAATAGTCTAAATAAAGAGTGAAGGTGAACGTTATCGTAATAATTTCCTCTGGGGAAACAATAGTAGTTTTAGACATATATAGAAACATCTTCATAAGAATTAAAAAATCCATGGTAATATTTAATCAACTCTTTATTTCACTAAAAAATTAATTATTTTACTCTATAAATAGAATAAGAAGATGTGCTAAAACATTTAACTATTCATTGTTCTCATTGAATTCCATATTAATATGATGCATCTTGATTTTCTCATTCAAAAACATGAAATGGTTTTTCAATTCTTGTTTTTTATACACTTTGGAAAGGTAATATTTAATGGCCTTTGTGATGGTTTCCCAAACACTTCAAACTTCATTTAACCATTTCTAACAAGTTTTAATATATGATCACCATGTTTTAGAGTATATATTATATCCTCCTAATTAGTATGATGAATATAGATAATAGAAACTGGGAGCTCCTATATAACATTAGACCAAATTAGCCATGTGTCAAAGGAATCTGAGGGAGGTGGAGGAAAAGATATATAATCCACTGATGGAAATATCTCTAAACTATAAATTATAGCTTCCAAGATATAAGGATAGAAGGGTCATATTTCCTCCATAATTGATCTCATAGAATCCATCTCACTTTCCAACCAATGGTTTTCAATATCAAATTTTGAAATATAATTATTCATCATTGGTTTAATATAGAATTACTCACGTTCAAAAATGTGTCTCGCATCATCCTTAATCATCAAGGTGAATGGAGGTTTCTATGACCTATAGAGACTACTAAAATAAGTAAGAAGACTCCATATTATGGATTATTTATTTTCTCTAGAAATATAATATGAAGGAACATATACCAAAACTATCTCAAAACTAGTTATATCTTCATCTAAAGACCCATATCATGTAATAGGGGAATCTAATGGAAGACCTAATGATCAAAAAAATATCCAATAGGATATACCACATCCCTATAAAAAATAGTGTGTACAAAATACATTGGTGGATTTACCTCATCATCACTTGAATCGTCATAAGAATGACCAAGATGTTTGGAACCTGGGGAGGGATCCCACTTAGAGGATACCTCACCCTCTACCTAAGGATCTCCATTATCATCAAAACATTCCTCACAATTATCTCAGGATATTGAATAGTCCAAAACAAGTTGAATATAACCTGTTAATTTCTCTCATTTGTCATGAGAAACAGCCACTCTGATAGAACATGGGGATTCCTCTCCATTAGTATGCACTCGAATCTCTTCTCTAATATAAGGAACATCATCAATAAGATTCTAGGGAATATATCTCTCCAGTTTCACATATTCTACTGATCTAACTCTATCCAAAAGAGGAACTAAAGAAATCGATCCACTAGGGGATGGATGATGTGATTGAATAATCTAAGAACCATCACCACTATCATGATAAGATCCCCCACCTACACTACTC
This sequence comes from Viscum album, assembly GCA_963277665.1. NCBI lineage: Eukaryota > Viridiplantae > Streptophyta > Magnoliopsida > Santalales > Viscaceae > Viscum > Viscum album. The sequence continues at coordinate 368,595,154 of OY728166.1, forward strand.
TTCTCATTTTATCTCCATTATTACCATTTCCATTATCATCATCACATTCAGTTTTTTCGCATTTCACATTATAAACAATATTATATTATTTATAAAATATATAAGAGGATCCTCTATTCATCCAATAACCTGAAACATTTGTCTCACCATCACCACTATCTATTTTCCATAAAAAATCTCATTGGAAGCAAGAGAGGCAGGTTGAATCATAGGTCAAAATGTTACAGAATGAATCTTTAGGATATCTGGGTCACTTTTCTCATCCATTGTTGTATCCACCTCCTCTTCAACAAAAACAACTTATTCATACTCAGTAGAGTCCTCAAATAACTCATCTAGACGAAATCCTTGATCCACAAAATTCTTGGATCTGGTAGGATTTTATAACGGATTAAAATACTCCTAGATATATTTCAATACCGTTAACTCATTTCTTCATCAAAGGTTCCCATATCACCCTAATCATTTTTCAAATAAATTATGTCCAACGTAAACAACCAAATTTAACCTCAAATTTATCATCTTCAATAATCACTAAATTTGTTTTAGACATAGAAGATATAAATCTAGGATAAAGAATAGAATTTTATCTAGAGGATGACTTACACATCTCAGAAATGTATACTATAAGAAATCTTTAAAAATATATATTTTCCCTTAAATTCATAAGATATAAGAGATGAACATCAATTTAACTCTGCGTATTAAATTCTTGTTTCCTAGGACATTAAACATTATGAGAAAACATAAAACCAAGCATACATTCCCCATAAAACATAGTAGAAGTATGAATCATCAAAGTACTAACACTAGACAAATCATGAAAAGAATCCTTATATCTGAATGATTCACTTTAATTTGTTATCAAACCCTCATAATCTTCATGAAATCCATAGTTATGAACTTTAAAACATCTTTCCAATTCATTTTATGAAAACGAAATATTCACTCCATAAACCATACATCTAATTATTTCTTTCTACTTATCAAAGATGAACTCAATATATAGATAGAATTGATGAACCAAACTAGAATATAATGGTCAGTCATCATGAGATAAAAAATCTACCAGTTATTAGTAATGGATCACATTTATCAAAAATTATTTACTTACATGAAACCACTTCACATCAACCTAATTTTTAGAAAATAAAATATGTATTGAAACCATCATGTTCTTTATTTCTAGAAAATCACACCTCGGTTCTCCATTTGATATATTAACAGGTCATTTTTTTCTAGGAGACAACACTACAATAATCTTAACTCAAACAATTTAGTGGAATGATAAAAAAGAAAGGGTTAATGAAAGCTGATGGTCAGGAGAGGTGGAAGTTGATTCATTTTGGTAGATGTTGTACATGAGAGAGTGACTCAGATCAAAAAATAAAGCTAGATATATCATTATAAAAAAATAATATAAAAAATAAAATGAATGAAAATATAATCTGGAAAATAAGTACCTAAATTAGAACATGAAATAGATATAGGTGACTTGTAATGGACAAAACCTCTCTGGTCCATTCCTTTTCTGAAATATAGTGTTTGAGGGGTTCTGGGAGGTCAAGTTTACTTATTCCTAACACTTTTCCAAATTTACATTTCTGTGAGTAATGTTTCTAATTTTGTGAATAGTGATGTATGTAATATTGATGTGAACAATGTTGTTGGTGAGACAGATATGAACAATCTTGTTGGTGAAATAGATGTGAATAGTTTTATCAGCGAGACATATGTGAGCAGTGATATAGTTGTGTCATCTTCAACATTGTGTTATTCATCTTCAACTTTCAGAGAGTCGTCTGTCAGGGAGTCAACTTCTTTTGTCGGTGAGTCATATTCAAATGTCGGAGAGTAATATGTCAGTGATTCGTCATTAAATTTCAGTGAGTCATTTTTAGTGAGTCATATTAAACTATTGTTGAGTCATCTTTCTGTGAGTTATCTTCAAATATCAGTGAGTCATCTTTCGGTGATTCATCTTCATATTTCAGTGTCGGCGATACATCTTCATCTATTAGTGTCTGTGAGTCATATTCATATATCAGTGTTTGTATGTTGTCTTCACTTGTCAATGTTCGTGACTCATCTTCATCTGTCAGTGAATCAGCTCCATCTATTAGTGTCGGTGAGTCATATTCTTCTATAGGTCTTGGTGATTCATCTTCCTCTATCAGTAGTATCTAGTGTGTTTCTAGATCAAATGGTGAAAAATGGTTCTATCTTCATATATTACACCCAATTTACATTTTATTTGATGTAAAATAAGTTCAAATCCATTTTTAAGGTATTTATGACTAATTCAATGCTTATAACTAATATCTCAATTTTCGTAAGGTTATAGTTTTCTTTACTCAGTAAAACTATGTAGTCTTGATGAGATCATCCATTAATGGAAAATCTAATCCATACCTAATCTAATGCTCCATTTATAATTTCAAAAGATAGAGATACATTCTGTCTGGTTCTCCCATCATTTTTCCTAGTATGAGATGCCCAAAAAATTTATTTCTATAGGATACATGCCATTGTTGTGTGGATATGGGATTAGTTTTTCCTGGGAGTTCATCGTACTGTATGTGAACCACTATTTTTGTGCAAGATTCATGTTTCAGTCCATCTTAGATAGAAGGTAAGTTATATTTCTATTCTTGTGGGTTCTTTTATCTGTTTACTCTTGTTTTCCTTACCATTTTAGGGAATGTATTCTCTATATTTATAATGGACCTTTATTGGGTTTTGGTTGATGTGATTGTTTCGCAACATCCTTGGGTGGATGTAGCCATTGCAGGAGAGTTGATCATGATCTATTGTGTTGGCCCGTTCTCATGAAAAGAACATCAAAAATCTTTTGAGGTAGGGGATTTGTGGCTTCTATATATTTTATGTGCAGTAGAATAGTTAGCATGTTTTATCCAACTAGATCAAAATGGAATTGAAATAATAAATATTCAAATATGATTAAAATAATTGGAATTGATCATATGTAATTACGTTATACCATGATAATAGATTTCCTATTGATTTCTGGATATTGTGATATTTATTATTTGGTTGTTTACCATTTCATTCATGATGAAAATTGTCAAGGAACATAATGCTTGGAATATTTGTAAATTAATAGGACAAAGAAAAGGACTAATTATTAATTAATCTGGTTTCTATTGTAATGATTTGAAGAAGTTTTGAATATTTAACTACATTGGTTAATACATTAATGAATAATGAACCAATTATGAGATAAATATAATTTCTTGAAGGGTTATGAGTTATCCTCTTTCTTGTATGTCTGGGTGCATTCTTCTTTAGAGACATGAGATCACATCATGAGTGAATGTTGAATGCATTTCTTGGGGACAAGATCACACTTGGTTTGTTGCTTGTTTCGTGCTTCTTGTGTAGTGATGTGAGCATCGATGGCGGTTGTGATATGTGGGGTAAGAGAGGCCTAATGGTAGTGGTGGGAGATGATGCATAGAGTGGTGAGATGCATCAATTTATGCATGTGGGTGCTTGGGAGGACACTAGGGGATGATGAAATGGGTTGGATATGAAAGTGGTTGATATTGAATCTATTGTCAGTTATCTGCTTTAGCATTCCAACTAGTTCAGGCAGTTGGTTTTCCTTACTGTCCATCCACAATAGGTAATTACACGTGGGGTATTCCATTTTATTTCAACGTTTATATTCTCGTGGAGTTTAGGGTCTACACTCTTACAATACATGGAAAATACTTAATGTTTAGTTCACATACTCACTGTGTTGAGCCCCTTGTGATTGGTATCTTAGAATGCTTTTCAAGAATACCAAGACTTATGGAAATGTTATAATACAGTTAAAAAATGATCGCATAAATGATGTTGACCCGTTGGGATAAACATCACTATGATGAAATGCTGAGGTCGTGACGTTAATGGAAATGTGTACATGGTTTGGTTAGGCATAGAGGGCATCAATCTTGGATGGAATGCTAATGAAATATAACGTGGATATGATAATTGATAATTATTGGTTAATTATTTGTTAAATAATTAATTAACGTAATTAAAAATAGTTAAAAAGAGATAAATTAATTTAATAAATCTCTTTAAATGGTTGTATCCTTATAGGATATATATTATTAGTAGTGGCAGCTAGGAGTCTGATAGATGTTTGATTCAGTTGATTCTAATTCAAAGTTATGCCCATATTGTGGTTATGAGCTATAGTATATTCTCTAGTTTTTGTTTTTATATATGTTACTCCACCCTGTCAGTTAGGAAAACTAACACCCTGGGGATTCTAATCCCTAGGGGTGTTTTTACTAACATCCCAATGGGAGGATGGATGTTAACTACCACCTTTGGCACCACTCTCATCTATTAGTTGTTACTTATGATGGTACGCTAGAGGGTTATTTTTCATAATATATATACATAAAGGAATGTAATGGCATGTGTTTATTAAAAAAATATTTTGGTTATAGTTTCTTATAGACTACTCTAGCTGTAACATGTATAGGTTGTAATGTCTTGAGGATCCTTACTCTGTGTATTTTCTATAATGTTTTGAGGTATAATACCAGAAGTATGATAAACATTATGTGGGATATGATGGATCCCCAAAACTACCGGTTTACTTTGGTTACATATATGTAGTTGTGGTGTTGCAAGAGGTGTATGTTTTGGTGCTACACCCAGGTGTCTGTGGGCATGCTTTTTATAGAGAGATTCTTAGGATGTGCGATGTTGGGGAAAAGAAGAAAACCAGTATTGAATTGGTAGTAGGGTTCCCTTGATATTGTTTATTATATTATTTTCTCTTATATGAGATAGTTTTTGGGAGTATCCATGGTGAGGCTAGGAACATAGTATACCTGTTTAGGTGATGAGTTAGTTTCACTTGTTGGTCACTATGCTTTAGCATTCTTTCTTTACTTTTTCACGAGAGGCTCCATAGAAAATCCATTTGAGTATAATATTATACTCACCCAATGTATATATAAATTGATTTTAAAGTCACTTTGAGAGGCTCCATGATCCTTTCAGTTTTTGTTGTTATTGCATGAAATCACATATGTGTATTTGTCTTTTCTTTTATATTGTAATATGGGTAGGATTTGGTTGGTGTCTATCTTATTTATCTCATTCTCTTGTGTACTCTTAGTGGTTAATGCCTCCCATATGTGTGTATACTATACCCTATCAGTGATATTTGACAACCCGGGGCCTACTGGATGTGGGACTTAGGGGCCATTATCTATCTTCTCACATTTTTGGCCTACGAGGCATACACATTATGGAAATAGGGTCATGATAGAGTGGTATCAATGGTCCAGTTGGGGGATATGATGAAGTTTGGAGTTAGGTAGAAGTGAGGTTGCATGGGTTGGTAGGGAATCAGTTTTAGTAAAATTTAGATAGTGTTGTAAACACTAGATATCAGATAAGACAAATGTATATTGGACCCCCTATGGTTTTCCATATTATACATTGTGATGAAAGTGGCCACTAAATGAGGTTATACTAGTTTCAGGGTAGAGACCTAGGAAAGGATCATGCATCAATCGTCATTGTGTCTATGTTTGTATGGGTATTCCATGGGATAGGTTAACCTAAAAAAATAAAATAAAACAATTAATTAATTAATGTTATATTCTTCCATATTATAGGTTTAGGATATCTAACAGTGTATTCTTTTGTAGAATAAATCCAGGTCGACAACCCCATCAAGTTCACACAGAAGTTGTTCTGCATGTTCTGTCATCTATTCAATGTAGATTTGAGGTTCATGACTATGAAACATAGAGGAGGACAGACTGGTTTTTTTAGTGATAGAGTCTGAAGAAGTATGAGGACTCTATTTTAGATGAAGTCATAAAAGATGGGTTGGATGATGTTGAGATAGATTTCATCACAATCTATGATCGAAAGGAGAACATGGATTCCATAGATGTGACTATGTAGCATGGGGTAGTGAGAAAGTGGTGGTCCATGTTTCTTGGGGATCATAAGGAATCGGTAGTCTCATGGTAGAAGTTACGTGACATGTTTAGAGTCAAGTTTCATTCTTCATCTGTGAAGGAATCTAGTTTACAAGACCTAATTAACCATAGATAGGGGAGATGTAGTGTGCGAGAGTGATGAATCCATTTTAGGAACACTTTATGATATATTTCATACATGTTTCCAGATGATGAGGTTAGGTTGAAGTATTTCAAGGGGGATTTACATCCAAATATCCTACTCTAGGTCACCCTATTAATGTTGAAGACTTATACTAAGGAGTTTTCAATGGTAGATGCAATCGATAGGATGTTATCTAGAACCATATCATCACAAGAGGGGACTCATCAGGATTCCTCATGAAGTAGATATGGGTTTGGGGGTTCTTGGATTTTAGGGAATAACACTTTCTTTTAAAGAGAGGGTAGGTCCCAGCCCTCAGTATCTCATTTCTTTGTGGGAAACATCTCTTAGAAATAAAACAAGGGATCAAATGTGTGTTTTTGTTTTCTAGGATAATAATATTAGCCGCAAGAGTGACCAACCATTTTGAGCAGTCATTGTGCACCAGGTGCTATGCTCAATGTTTTTCTATCAAGGTTGTTTCGTCTCAGGAAATAGTAGTAGGTTTCACCATCTTTGGATCAGAAGAGAAAAAATGTGTTGGGAAAAGGATTGCCTTGGGATTCATCCTGCCCTTAGAGAGAGGAGAGCGGTCGTGGTGGTGGTCAGCATTAGGGTAAGAGAGTCTATGGAGAAGGCTATGTTTAGCTTCATGATTTAGCGTTGCTAGCACTGAGTGAGCCAAATGTCGTTCAACTTACCCTTTTCTTGTTTTCTACTTGGATGTATTCCTTTTTTTAATTAGGAATGACATAGTCCTTCATATCAACTTCATTTTTTCATGCTTTGGTACTTGAGGTTGATAGAATTTTAGTTCCCTTATCATTGACTGTGTTAGTTGAAGATCGAGCTAATCTGTTTGAAGTATGTAGAGACTATGAGCTAGTGCTGGGTTAACACCGATCATGGAGAGATTTCCTATTTTTACAAAAATAGCCATATGATTTCATCCTCTAAATGGATTGGTTGTGTTTGGTTTATACTATCATGGATTTATTTAGGAGGAATGTGGTGTTCTTTGATGATGATCGAGATCCAGCAGTGTTTTTTGGTGAGTGACACCCTCTAATGGGTCATAGGAATGTTTTGTCCTTGTCATCCATGATCGATAAGATAATGCTGAGTTCATTGGATGTTCAGTAGTTGTTGTTTCCTAGGATCATGGAAGAGAACCCTTATGTCATTCCAGAAGAGGCTGTCGTGTTACCCCATCGATGATAAATCGAGTTTGTGATCAAGCTGTAGCCCGGAGCGTCTCCTATATCGATGTGTCTATATAGGATGGAATCATCTGAGTTGAAAAACTCTACGTATACATATCAATGGTCTACTATAGTGCAGTTTTTTTTTGGCCGAGTGTGTCACCGTGGGGCGTAATAGATTTGTTTGTGAAAAAGGCCGATGGTAGTTTGTAGTTGTGTTTCGATTAACATCACATTAAAAAAGTGAGAGTGACGAATCTTTATCCTCTTCTTTGTATTTATGATTTATTCGATCAACTTAATGGTGAAAGTTGGTTCTTGAAGATCATATTATAGTATGGATACCATCAAATGCGTGTTAGGGATGAGGATATCCTGAATACAACTTTTTATTGTTGTCATGGGCATTACAATTTTATTGTGATGTCGTTTGGTGGGACGAGTCCTCCAGTTGTGTTGACGGGGTTGATAAACGCTGGGTTCTGTGAGTTCCTAGACAATTTCATGGTGGACTTCATCAATGATATACTTGTGTACCCCACATCTGTGGAGAAAAATTCAAAGCATCTGCATGCTATTTGGGGAGTTCTATGTTGACACCTGTTGTTTGGGAAGTTGTCGAGTTGTGATTTTTAGGCTAGAGAAGTCTGTTTCTTGGGGAATGTTGTGTCCCAATAGTGGGTATTTGTGGATCCATCTAATATAGAAGAATTTGTTTCTTAGTTAACCCCCAACATAATGGCAGACCTGTGGAGTTTTTTTGGTCATGCATGCAATTATAGGGGTTTCTTATCTAATTTATCTTGGGTTATGACTCCTCTGACCATTTTTACTAGAAAGGATCAGGCACCTGTATGGGATGATCAGTGTCAGGTAGCATTCATGTATCTATATGAGAAGATGGTCAGTGATCTCGTTATTTTTCTTCCTACAGAAGGGGTTAATTTTGATGTTTTCCATGGTGCATCATGTCTGGGGTTAGGATGTGCTATGATCTAGTAGAGATCATTTGTTTCTTTTGGGTCTCGGCAGCTACATCTCAATGTGCATAACTACTCCACCCATGATATAGAGTTGGCAGTAGTGGTGTTATCTTTGAATTTTTGGAGAACATACCTCAACAGAGATCACTTTGTGGACTAAAATTATTATCAAATCTTGGGGGTATGTTTTCTCCCATTGTGAATTGAACATGATACAACATCGATGGATGGAGTTCTTACAAAATTATGACTTTGAAAAATCATATACACTTTGTAAGGGTATTGTTGTAGCCAATGAGATGAGTAAGAAGTCGTATAGTGATGCAGTGCATGAATATGGTGATTCATGTTGATTAATCGAAGACCGTTCAATATTACGTCATGATATTGGATAAGTTAGTGGAAGAGACTATCTTTTTCAGATGATTGTGCCATCATATTTGGTGAACCAGGTGGATGATTCCCAGTTGGGGGATTATGAGGTAGAGATTCGGAGATAGTGAGTTGTTTATGGGATGGCCCATGAAGGTTGGTCTGGGGATGAACAATGATGAGTGTTGTATTAGGGGAAGTTTTTAATTCCTTTGGTGATGTGTGAGATGGATCTCAAAGAGTTCAATAGTTCTCCCTTAGTGTTATATCCTAGTATAATAAAGATCTGCTGAGAATTGTGGAGTTATTTTTGGGGGCCTGGGATGAAGCATGATGTTGCAGAGTTTTTGTCTTAATGTTTGGTATTCCATAAGGCTAAGACCAAGCATTGTGTTCTTAATGGTTTTCTCTAGTTATTAGATGTTCCTTTCTAAATGTGGGAGGAAATCTCAATGGACATTTTTACTAGTTTACATTGATCTTATGGAGTCCATGAATCAATATTGGTGGTAATGGATAGCTTGATGAAATCATCCAACAACATAGAAATCAAGGATTTGAGATGATTGGAGGGTTTTTAGATGCATTTTCTTGATGTGGTGGTGAAACTCTATGGGGTCCCTAGGACAATCATTTCTAATCAAGATCCTTGTTTAATATCCATGGTTTAGAGAGCTCCCTAACATTTTTTTGGTTCTTAGATATTTTTTAGTACTACTTTTTATCTCCAAACATACAGTGAGATATAGCATACCATCAAGACTCGGGAAGACATGTCGCGCCCTTGGGTACTTGATTTTGGAGGTTTTTGTGTGAGAAACTTACCATTGGTAGAGTTCACATAAATAAATACCTCTCACTGTATCATTTGTATATCGCCATTTGAAAACATATATGTCTGACCTTTTCATTCTATGTTGTGATGGGATGGGGTCAGAGAATCAGCAATTGTCATGCCGGAACTGGTACAAAGTATGATGTAGATGGTTTAGGTTATTTTTTAGAGGATGATGGTAGTACAATATCATCATAAGCCCTATACATATCATAGGAGGATATCTTTGTTGTTTGAAAGTGGGTATAATGTGTTTCTAAAGGTGACTCCCCATCATGGGAAGGGAATTTTTGGTTTTGGTAGTAAGATGTATCCCTATTTTGTTAGGCCTTTTGAGGTGTTGGCCTGTGTTACAGTGAGGGAATATCATGTAGCGCTTCCCCCATATATGATCGGGATGCCCAATGTTTTCCACGTGTTGCAGATCAGTCGTTATCTTCACGAAGACTCTCACATCATCTATTGGGGTGAGATCGATGTTGATGATAATGACACCTTCGAGTATTGGCCTGTAGATATCTAAAAATGCAAGAATAAGGTATTTTTTGGGTGTGCAATCCCCTTGGTTCACTCCTTGTGGAGGCATATTATTATGGAGGACAGTACGTGGGAATGTGAGTTATAGATACATGATCAATACCTTGAGCTATTTGATGTTTATCTATTTTATTGTAATGATGTTCACCTTTCGGTTGATGAAATTTTCTATTTATGATATTTCTTCTATTTTTTCCTATTTTTTATAGATCTAGTTTGAGATGTACCTCTCCCGAGAGAGTAGACAGGAGCTGGTTGCAGTTTTCACATGGTTTCACATTGTTCCTTTGATGATGTTGTTTTTCTCCTTTGATGGATAGAAACATGATTGGTATCTCGAAGGGTGGATTTTTAGACCCTTTTTCTATTTCCTCTCTATAATGGTTTTGGATTCTCGAGGATGATAATGTTTTCAGAGGTATCTAATGTAATGACCCAGACCTCCCTGGTCACTTACATTGTTGAAATATATTGTTTGAGGTGTTCTTGGAGGTCAATGTGACTTATTCCAAACACTTTTCCAAATTTCTAGATTTGTGAGAAGTTTTTCTAGTTTTTTGAAGAGTACTTTCAATGAGACAGATATGAATAGTGTTGGCAGTATAATAGATGTGAAAAATTATTTCAGTGAGACAAATGTGAAAAGTGTTTTTGGTGAGACATATGTGAAAAATGATGTTGGTGATTCATCTTCAACTATTGTGGAGTCATCTGTTGTTGAGTTGTCTTCAACTTTTGGTCAGTCATCTATTGGTGAGTCATCTTCAATTATTAGTGATTCATCTACCAATAAATAATCTTCAGCTATTGTTGATTCATCTATCTGTGATTCATCTTCAACTGTCAGCGATTCATCTATCAGTGAGTCATCTATCAATGATTCATATTCAAATATTAGGTATTCCTCTATCTGCGAGTCATCTTCAAATTTCAATAAGTCATCTATCAATGAGTCATCTTTATTTATCGGTGTTGGTGAGTCATCTTCATCTGTCAGTGTCAATGAGTCATCTTTATCGATCAGTGTCGATGAGTCATTTTACATTGTCTATATAGGGGAGTAATAATCATATGTCATTCATTCATCTCCATTTATCAATGCCAATTAGTTGTCTTTTTCTGTCGGTGTTGGTGATTCATCTTTATCTGTCGGTAGGTACAACTGTTTTCAAGATCAACAAGTGAATAGTGTTTCCAGCTTCCTATAGTTTTTCCCATTTCATAATTTTATTTATGAAAAACACTTTAAAATACCTATTCTAATTAATTTAAGTGAAATTCAAATACCATAAATCGTATATTAATTTTATTAATGTTCCGAGTTCTTTTAATCAGTCAAACCGTGTAGTCTTAAAGAGATCCGCCATTAATGGAATATCTAAACTGTATCCAAACTGATACTTTGTTTAGCTTTTCAAATTGTCGAGATACATTCTCACTTATTCTTAAATATTTTTTTCCTGGTATCAGTCACCCATAAAATCTACTTCCCAAGGATATATGTCATTACGGTGAGGACCTTAGATCTGGTTTTCCCTAGAGTTCTTCATAATGCATGCACACCACCTGTTTTGGTGAAAACAACAAGTGTCGATATGTCTTTGATGGATGATATGTTCTATATAATTCTATGTGGGTTATTCAGTACCATTCCTCCAATTTCCCCTTTCCAAGTTATGAAAAATATTCTCGATATTTTTAGTAAAACTTTCTTGTGTGTTGGTTGATGGGATTGTGATGTGACGTTCTTGGGTGGATGTAGCCATTGCGGGAGAGGTGATCATGATCCACGGTATTGGCCCAATCTTATGAAAACAATGTCAGAAATATTTTTAGGTAGGGTATTCATTTCTTCTAAATCTTTTATATACAGTAGTAGATTTAGATTTTTTTATCTCATCAGATCACAATGGAATTGCCATAATAAATATTTAAATAGGATTAAAAAAATTGGAATAAACCGTATATTATTTCTTTGTACCGTGATAATGTTTTGCCTTTTGATTTCTAGATTGTGTGATATTTTTTATTTTCTTATTCATCATGTCATTATTTATGGAAATAGGTAAAGAACATAAATTTGAGATTAATTGTAAATTAATTGGTGAAATATAAAGAGACATATTTAATGAATCTAGTTGTTGTTATGATTTTATGATAATCAAATATATTCCAATATGCATGTTTAAATGAATCAGTTAATTCAATATTGAATAAATAACTTGTTGTGTGACAGATATAATTCCTTGTAGGGTTCCAAGTTACCCTCTTTATTTTAAGTAAATTTGCCCTCCACTTCGAATCCATGATAGCTCGTCGTATGTGAAGGTCAAATGCCTTTCTTTGGACCAAGAGCCCAGTTTCTTTATTTCTTGTTTCATTCTTCTTGTGATATGATGTGATCCTATATTGCTGTTGTTATATGTGGGGGGTAGAGTGGCCCAGTTGTGTTGGAAAAAAATTATGATGAGAGTGGAGTGATGCATCGGTTTATTCATGTGGGCATCAGGGAGGACACCATGGGATGAAGAAATGAGTTGGATATAAAAGTTGTTGATATTGAATCTATTTTGTGTTATCTGATTTAGTTTTCCCACTACTTGAGGTAGCTAATTTTTCTCACTCCCATTCCAAATGATGTGAATATATACAAGGTATGCCAAGGGAATTCCATTTTCATGCTTCTCAAGGATTTGAGCCTCTATTATCTTACTATAGCAAGAAAAGACCTGATGGATAGTGCACCAATACATCTTGTTGAGCCCATTATGTTAGGTCTATTATATTTTTTTAGAATACATGGAATTTTTGGGAAATTGATATTGTTTTTAATAAATTATTTTAACCCTTGGGGATGGAGCTCACTGGGATGAAATGCTAAGGTTTTAACATTAAAATGAAATGTGGACTTGGTTTGGTTATTCCTGGAGGGCATGGATATTGGTTGGAATGAAAATGAAGTATAATGTGGAGATGATAAGGGTTAATTAATTGTTAAATAATTAATTAACATAAAGTTCAACAGATAAAAATGGATAATTTAATTTAATGAAGCTCTTTAAATGGTTGTGTGCTATAGGAAATTTGGTCTTAGGTGTGGAAGCTAAGAGTTTGAGAGACATTATCTATAGTTGAGTCAAAGACTATATTAATCCAATAGTGTGGTTGTGATATATAGTATATTCTGTAATTTTAATATTTATATATAAAACTCCACCCTATCAGTTATGTAAACTGACACCCTATAGATTCTGAGCCTTGGGTGGTATTTTTTCCAATATCCATGTGGGAGGATGGGTGGCTGACTACCCCCTTTGACCCCACTCTCATCTCTTGGTAGTTACTTTTTCTGGTAGGCATGATGGTTTTTTCCCTATATATGTTTTTAGAAGGACAGAACGGCTTGTGATTATTCACCCATATATATTCTAGATAGTGCTTCCTCAAGACTACAATAAGTGTAACGTGTGTAGGTTGTGATGGCTTGAGGGTCCTTACTTGGTGTGGGAAATAATGGATTGAGGTTTAATAACTGACATATGATACATGTTATATGCACTGTGGGGGCTCCCGGAAGCAAACTAGTTACTTTTAATACATGGATTTAGTGGTTTTGTTTCATGAGGTGCATGTTGTGGTGCTACACCTAGGTGTCTTCATGTATTATGTTTCAAAAAGTGATGCTTCAGACGTGTGATGTTGGAGAAAATGTAAAAGCTAGTGGGGAAGTGGTAGTGGGGTACCCTTAAAATTATCTATTATATATATACTCAAACATACAACAAATGGTGAGAGTATCAATGGATAGTCATGGAACATAGTATACATGTTTAGGTGATGAGTTAGTTTCGCTTGTTGTTCACTATGAATTATTATGATTTCTTTACTTTTACATGAGAGGGTCTTGGGAGGATCCTAATCAGTATATTATATTGATCACCCTACATATATTTGAACTATTTTTATGTCACTTGGATCAGGTTGGTTATTAGGCTAGACACTACTTGCATGGGGTTTTTAGGAGTCGTTCGGGTTTCATGGTCGATGTCATTTTACATTATTTGGTACCTGCTTTTTTCCCTTTCAGTCATAGTAGTTCTTTTATTAAATTACATATGTCTACTTGGGATTTATTTTGTACTGTAATATTATTATAAGTTGGTAGGTTTCTATCTTATATCTCTCTTTCACATGTGTTCTCTTAGAGGGAAATTCCTCCCATTCATGTGTTTACTATACCCTCGGTGCTAGTCGTCATCCCGAGGGCTTATTGGAGGCGGGACACAGGTGTCATTATCTCTCTTCTCATATTATTTACCTAGGAGGGGTATACTTTCTATAGTGGGAGTCATGAAATTACTCATCAAACTGATGAATTTCCAATGGTGACTCACAACGGTGACTCTCCAACTGTAATGTGAAAATGGTGGATCCCTAACGGAGACTCACTATCATTAACTAACAAAAGGTAACTCTCCAATGGTGACTCTCCAATAGCGACTCACCAATTGAGACCATACAATGGTGAATGGAAAATGGTGACTCATCAATGGTGGATCTCCAAGTGTAAATCCCCAATGGTGACTCCACAATAGTGACTATTCCAATGACATATCATCTATCAATTACATATAAGTCCAAATTAATCCCCAAAAATTAATTGTTTATGTAGTTATGTCTCCTATAATTTAACGGTGTTGTGAAAATATTAGTAATCTGATGTTAATTTCCAATGAATTTATGATCTAAATCACCATTTTGAAAATGATCCATTAAATGTTGATGTCTTACATCAATATTATTTTTCCCAAGAGTGAGACCTTGGATTTTTATAAATATTTATCACACTTTATTTGTCACAATTTATAGGTACATGACTAAATTGATATCCATAGTCTAGTAGAGTGTATTTCATGAAACAAATTTATGTGTAACAACTACCTATCACTATATAGTCATCTTTCATAGTAGACAGTGCAATATAATATTGATTCTTATTATACCAATATACTACTGAATTTCCCAAAAAGATGTCATGTTATAGAGGTTAATTTTCATTCTAACATACATCCACCTAAATCAACATCAAATAAACTCACTAAGTCAAATTATTTACCTCTAGGATAGAAAAATAAAAAATTGGTTTAATATTTGAGGAATTTAAAAATCATTTTTAAATTATAATAATATAACTCCTTAGGGTTTTCTTGAAAACGTGCACACAACCCCACAGTAAATGAAATATTTGGTTGGATATATGTTATGTATAGAGAATATCCAATCATAACAAAGTTATTAGTTTGATCTAGTAAACTTATGGTTTAATCGAGATCTAACATACATGTGTAAGTATTTGGATTTTCACTACTTTTATTCCTATCTAGTCCAAAAAAATAGAAAATATTTAGTTTACATACATTGATTTAACATAATTCAATCTTTTAGTTAGAAAATTGGAAAGTCCAGAATGAATTTATGTTCACCCAATAAAGTCATTTCAAATTCATTTGGATTTATGTTTTTATAATTTAGGAATAAAAGTTATAGAATTTTCAAAAAATAATATCAACAACATGGATTATAACAACAAAAATATCTTTTGAACGTTTTTTAATAAAAAGAGTAAGATATTATATAACAATTTAAAATCTTTTAGAAATTATAAAATAGTTGAGCCTATCATAAAATTATCTACTATAATTTTTCTAAAACTATAAAAAACTATTGTTAATTTTAAAACATGATTTGTAAAATGATGATTTTGATATCCATGTGGTTGTACAATAACAACATCCTAAAATATATGACCATTCATGAATTAATTTTTTACATCCATTAGTTATAGTTTAACATCCAAATATTCTATATAGGAAATCAAAATTCTGATAGATTCTGGTCTACCCATTGGTGAATAAGATTCCTCACAGTCAATGGCCTCTTTTTAACTACACCCTTGTGAATCCAACCTAACTTTATTTCTTACTAGAGTTCCTAATTAGTAAACCTTGTTTCAAAACACCCATTTAATTCCAATATTGAGATTTTCTTTCAAATGAAAAAAGTTACCAAACATTATCTATTTTAAATTGATTATGTTCCTCATAAATTTAAACAACATATAACTCATCATCAACTTAATCATTGAAGTTATTAGTTTAAATCTCAGAAAATATTTATCAATTTTCAACATCATTTCTAAGAGATTCTAAAGATGTTGTACTTTTATATAGGTCCCAAACTACAAGAGTTTAGAGGATTCTATCGTTGATTCCTAAAATCTATTTGAAAATAATGTATAGTTAACTAATATACTTTTATATATTCATTTTTGGGTTTCTAATGTTCCTTATCACTGGAAGATTTTTCTACATGTTTCACAGAAGATTTAAGAAGATTTGGAATTAATGTAAAAACTAGAAAAATCATCCTCAATGTTTCATAAAGGGGTTTATGACTCTTGTGGATATATTTTATCCAATATGACTTGAATAGACTCTTCTATAGTCTTGGTTATTTCTTTTAAATAGTCTATATGATTTATTAGTACTTCATCAACTATGGAAAATTAATTCATCAATATTGGATGATGTTTTTTCAGGATTATCTATATATTTAATAATAAAAAAAAATTAAAACAAAAACTATATTGTAATAAACCATTATATTTCTACTATTCCCTAATTAAAAATGGATTTTCATTAAGAGTGGTCAAATTAAAAAATTATTAATTATATATAATTTTATATTAATAGCCTCTACCCAAAAGTGAACAACAAGGTATTAATGATTAATCATTTTTGGAGAAATTTCCTAAAGTGTCATATTTTTTCTTTCTATAATAACACTCTATTATATGGTCATAGGGGTAGAAAAGTTAATATTATTGGACTTTTTTAGAAAAATTATTAAATGTGTTTATTTTCAAAATCTCATTCATTGTCACTTATTATAGTTTCACCTTATGTCCACTATTATTTTCTATAGATTTACCATACAGGGTAAAGTAGGATCATGTTTCACAGTGTGATATATAAGAAATACCCATGTATTCCTAGAGAAATCATCTACATGGACATAAACATAATGATTCACATTTAGAATAGAAACACCAAATAGTCCAAACAATTCCATTTAAACCAATTCTAGGGGTTTAGAAGTTGAAACTTATTTCTTTTATTTGAATGATATCACTTCTTTTTTCCTTTTGGTTATGGGTTAGAGAATTTATCATTTTGGAAGTCATTCTAATGTATATCATTTAGTATACCTTTCCTAGTTATCGTTCTATGTGAATGAATATTTTAATGTCATATTATCTTTATTCAAATCAAATATTCCTTGTTAAAGACACATGGATAGTAATCATATTGGGAAAATAAAGAGATTAAATTAATGTCTTTAAATTTTTCATTTCTCAATGTAGTAAACACTAAATCCTTTTTGTAATAAAAAATATAATCTTTATTTTCATAGTTTATATAAAATAAACACTCACGAAACTGGGAAATTTTTTAATGATTTTACATTAATCCATCAATGAAAAATATATTAGAAGTTAAAAGTATGTTAGAATTACTGACTAGACAAAGGAAAATAATTTCCCCTTCATAATTATCAATAAATAAACATGTGCGCCAAAGAACATTACCTAATTTTTAGACCCTGAATAATTTCTAGTCATATTTTGGAACAGTCTCATTCTTGGTAATATAGGTTATTATTGTAGCTCTTCAAGTAGGTTGCCTATAAGACGGGTTTTACACCAAAAATGTTTTTGGTACCCAAAAAATCTTGGGTCCATAAATATTATAAAATAAGTATGTTTGCACACATAAATTCTTAATCTGTTTTGAATAAAAATTATGTAAAATTTTGGAAATAAAGACATTGTTGGGTAATAAAAATTAAAAAATAGTTGCACCAGTTTAACTAGAAATGAACCAATTTTTTAATTATTCTCTTATTTCTATCAGGATACCATATACCAGTACTGTATTTTGGTGTTGTTAATTTAACAAATATTTGAGTGAGAAGGTTTTTAACCTTAATAAATATTTCTACATACTTTTTCAGTTCTTTATTAGCATAAATCAATTTTTTATTTTCTATAGATAGTTGTGCATTTTACTCTTTGTCAACACCAATATCAGATTTAAAATTAATTATGAAAGAATGTTTTTCTTTAGAATTTTATAGTTATCTTTTATCTCATTGAAAGTATTTTATTTCATGTCAATATTATAAAAAATATCCTTATTTTACGTATTTTTATCCTTATTTCCTCTCCATAATGATTAGAAATATTTGGAGGATGTGAATAAAATAAATTTGATACCTCAAATGTTTTTGTCATAAAACAGAGGTTAGATCTTTCAGGTTTTTCCAATTTAGTAGTGTCCAAATCACTTGATATATCTTAACAATCACACAATGATTCATCAATTTCATTATTGTATTTCCTACAATTATAACAATATTTATTTTCATTTATTCATCTTAGGGTAGTAAATTTTTACATTCTCATTTCTATTCCATTCATATAAAATGATCCCATTTTAGTGTAATAATTCTTCCAATCCTTATTTCAATTTCCTATATTGTCATATTTACATATTTAATTTGGTTTCCTAAATAAATTCATTCTCTTGAAAATAATTTTAGAAATTCTTCTCAAATGGTCAATTTCGTCATCACTATTTTCTGGTGAATCTTCATCATATGAAAATTAATCATGAAATAAACATTTAATTTTGAGGTAGTAGAATTGAATTATAGTAACTGTGATTTAGGTTCACCGTCATTTTATTTATTATCTTTATGTACTTATGTATACATAATTAATTTTCCAATTAGATCCTTAGAAGGTTGCTTACTAATATCAAAAGATAATCTAACTGAATCTAATGATCCTCTATATATTTAATGTAAGCACCTTTACAGGTGAATTACTTGATCCTTATTAAAAAAATGAATCCCTAAAGAGTGTACTGTATATGTGATCTCATGGAACCTAAGAGAAATTATAGAAATTATCTAATCATGTTTAATCTTAAAATTATTATATTTAATTGTATATGTATTTAACTGCATTTCCTTAAAATTACATGTTCCTTCATCAGAAATAGCTAATGTATCCCTTATTTCAAAATCAATCATACAAGCTAATATTCTATAGAATTATTTGTCACCCTGAAGAAAATTAATTTGCAATTTGTTCATTCTATTTCTTATTATAATATTCCATAGTATCATAAATCCAAGAAAATATAATGATTTGAGGTAATTCCTATTGATCTCATATTAATATATATATAGTAGAACACATTATTTTAAGATGAATTTTCAGATTAATTTTATACTAATCATAGTTTGTTCCCTTAAAATAAGGTGGTTTTTTATTTTGAGAATCCTTTTTTTAATTATCTATGATGAAGTGAATTTTTAACATAGATATGAGATACATAAAACAGAACCAAAATCACAGTTGAAAATATTTTTAAAATAAATTGATTCCAAATGCTGCTTAGAGTGAGTAACTCAAGAAAGGAGAGAATTTTGTTCTGATTAAAACATTATCTTATCAATATGTTTAAATAAAATACCCCAATTAAAACAAAATTTTCCCTGATAATTAAAAGATTAGTTTCACATAATTTTTTTTTATTTTAAAATATGGCTCGAAAGCCTGATTGATGCTCAGTTAAAACAGTATGAAAATTACTTTAATATTCAAATTCAATTTATGTAATCAAAAAATTATATAAGCACTAGTAAATTTTAACTATCAAAGTTACTTTTTCAAATTAATATAAATATTTTCTAAATCAATAAAAAGAATCAAACAAAACAAAATCACACAATGGAATAGAATAAGGTGTTCATCCTCAAACTGAAACCTAATCCCCTACACGTTGTATTCACCCTCTTCCAACTTATTTTATAAATATAATCTAATCAATAACCTAAATCAGTTATAAAAACACCAGCTCATAGGTTTTCCTAGACACATAGGGACATCTTCAAAAATAAATGTTAGAAGTAGAGAAACTCATGCCACAAAAGTAACCCTTTCACAAACATTATGGATAAGTAAATGAAAATAGATATAAAGTGATATCTTTTATTCTCTAGTTTTTTGTAGAATTCAGCATGCGTTGAAAAACATATAAAAAACACAATACATTTAATATAAAATTAAACCATAGAGAGAGAAATAAATAAGATATAGAAAAGGTTACATTCTTGATCTGAAATGATCAAGATGTTTGGCATTCCAAAGATTTTTCTTGGTTAGGAACTTCAGTTATTTATCTAAAAGTTGTAGTAAAATATATTGTCACCAATCTCTCTTTCTTTAACTATATAAAAGGATCTGGATTTTCAGTGTACACTGCTCTTTCAAATTCAGCTGAAAGTATTCATACAATGTTTAATATCCCATGTGATGATTATTTCTATATTTAGAGGGTCATGCTCAATTATTTATCATTCATAATCCCTAATTCATGGAGTCTACAAAGAATATAAATCACTATATTAAATAAGTCTCATTTGAAGAATAATATTTGATCCCTGTACTGATCTCTAAATCTTTCCTTAATGCATCAATGGAATAGTTTAGTGAATAGTAATTAAATAATCCCTATGAATTAACTTCAATAAAATATTATTTAGAATAATTTAATATAAAACATGTAGAACAACGATGGCAGATCATCTAGTGTTAATACGTATCTTCTTTAAATTCATCCTAGAAACAAGACATCATGGTGGAATGATATTCTTGTAGATAGAACTTTTTAGAGGCAAGACATCAATGGCGGTGACTCATCCTTATAGTTAGTTATTATATCAATATTTTCTTCTATAGTTGACTCATTTGAACTAGTGGAGAAAAATCTAAAATACTGGTCAAACTATATGGCAGTGACACATGTCATTTTGTGAGACATTTATAATAAAATGGGGTAATATCTATTGAAAAATCAATTATAGTGTTTGTGAGTTATTTTGTAGGTACCACATCGGGCAGTGACTCAAGTATATAGGTTATTCATTTTTTGGTTATATATTTGTACCAATAGTGAGATATTTCTATCACTTAGCCAATTATTCATTAGATATCCTTATAAATAAAAATTCAATGAAAAAAATTAATCTCCATTCAAACAAAATAAACATAATTTTTGAGAATTAAAATTAAGAGGTTACAACAGAAATAACATAAAATAAAACATTAAATAACATAAATATAAAGATATTCATGGAATAACATATCATGGGGTTATAATATACACAAAAAATAACTTGTGAATATGGAATCTGTCTCACAGAAGTAATTGTGATATTAGAAACCCTTACCTCATGTATGAATTACTGAGTATGTGTCCAATACTTGCCAATAATAAATATAGGTTTATTTTAGACTTTTATAGAATCATAATAAAATATTTTTTACCTTATGTGAACATCTTATAGTCTTCTCTCACCTGTTTATTTACAAATCTTTGTTAAAATCACTATTTCGTTTGATAATTGCTTCATTTTTAATATATGATTTAGTTATTAATTTTTGGTACTTTATACATTTATTATGGTTACATCATATTCATAATATTTAAAATGATATAAATATAATATATAATCATTATATAAATTTATATTTTAATAAATAATTGTTAGTGATTGAAAATGGATTATAATGTTGATGGAGCTGTTAGGTAGAACGTATGCAAGAATGATGTTCACATTTTTCTTGATGGATGGAATTAAAGGAAGGTGAATAATATATATAATTTTAAATAGTTATTATGATTTCTTATATATTAAATATAATAATTAAATTTATCTTTATTACCATCTATGTAAAATATTTTTTACAACTGAGTCACATCACTTCAAGAGGCAGTAGTATGTTGTACATACGAGTAATATTTCCATAACACCCATAGTATGTAATTTAAGGAAGTGTATTTTATATAATAATTATTTTAAAAATATAATATATATTAATTTAATTTATCCTTATTACCATCCTTGAAGAATTGATATGGGAATAATACACCACATTACTTCACGAGGAGCTAGTTTTCCATACACTTTAGAGACATTATTTCTTTCCACCAAGTTATAATGAAAGAATTTAGAAGTGATTTTATAATCATAGAAGTATGTAAATTTCATATATCTAATATAAATTTATAAAATCAATCATTATGTCTAACTATGATAGGCAGTAATGGGAAATGAATTATATCAGTTCATGAGGTGGTAGTCTATCATACACATGATCGATGATTTAGATTCTTTTTTATGGAAGAAGATATAAATATAAGAAATTAACTTAAAATAATAACATATAAATAACTATACAATAATGAGGAAATTATATTATGATTTTTTTATTAATATTTGAAGGTGGTGTAAGAAAGAACAATATTAAAAATATGTTTAAAATTTTTACCTCTTTTTAGAATACTTCTTTTATGATGCACTAAAAGAAATTAATGTTTGGATTATTGATCACAAAAATTAATATATAAATTTTTTAGGTATGTAAAGAATATTTTTATGTTGTTATTATACAAACAAAATGGAACTTTCAGTTTGAATACATGAAGATATTGGGTGACCTTTTATAAGTGGAGGAGAGGACACACTTTTAATTTTAAAAATGCATAATGTGTAGCCCAGTTTTTCACATGAAAAGAGGATAAAAAATCCATCATTAGAAAACCTTGTTGGTGATAAGGTATAAATATATCAATATAATTTTTGTTTCAGATGTTTTTTTCATTCTGAAACCATATATTTTTAGATTAACCCCTCGGTAAACACGTTTTCACCAGAACTGCAGTAATTAACTTTTTTGATTTTCACTATTCATTATAGAAAAAAATTAACTAGAAATTGGAATATAATATAATTTAATATTAAATATATTAAATTAATTTTTTAACTTTATTTAACAGTGTCAGAGTAATTTAATTAAAACTTAAACTCGCATACATTTCAAGAAAGCATTTTTCAAAATAAAATCTTTGAAAATATTAAATACATTTAACATCATAATTCAATATGAAACTAATTAAAATTATATAATATATTTATTTTGTAATATATTATATATAATAATACATTTAAAATAATTTCATATTGAATTTTACTGTGTAGTTAATTTAAATGAAATGGTATTTGTCAATAAAACTAATTATACATTACTATTTGTCAAATATTGAATATATTCGGGAAATTCATAACAATTCACCCAAATAATATTTTGAATGTAGAATTAAAAATATAGATTTATTTTGTAAATAATTTTTCTAAAAGTGGTATATATTAATTTTAAATTAAGTGATCAAAGAAAAAATAATCAATTTTTTTGAAAAATAGTTTTTCTCTGAGAACATTTCTTTCTCTTTCAAATAGATATTTTTTATTTAAAATTTATAGATAAAGATTTAATTTATTTTATATAATTTTTAACCATATAATTTTTAGATTGTATTTTTTACTTTTCATATTCACCAACTAAACATCTATGATAACGTTGTCATATTTAAATAATTCTATTTAATTATAGTATCATGTTTTGTTTAAACCGTGCGATGCATGAATTAGAAGCTATATAATAGATTAAATTTATTTTAAAAATTAATATTTTAAATTATAATTGGGTTACATTCTCTTATAGGTTTTTAGATTCAGGTCATATATGTTATCGAACATGACATGCCTCTTTTAATATGATTGGCTGTTACATTAATGATTCTTTATTTTCATGAACTTTTGATCTTCCCATTACAACCCAAATGAATTTTTTTCCATAGGAGACCTCCATTCAATATAATTAGTCATTTTCATTAATAAATTTTTTATACCATCAAGCAAAAAAAATAATTTCCTGTTGTTTTTTCTATTTAATGAAATATTCCTATATTATGAATACCCAGACCTCTTCCATACCAAAGGGAATTCATCTGGATGTAAATATAATATATTGACTCATTTAATAATATCTATGAAAACCAAATTCCCTTTTCAAGTTTTAAAAATGATTTAATTTCCAATTCCTTAATAAATTATGTAATTGATTATTTGATATGAAACATTTTCATTATTATCCTTAGGTTATTTATGAAATCATTTATAAATTTCAATGTGGCTCATATGAATTAAGACAAATAATCAGAATTCCCCAATAGCACTCCAATGAATTTGGTATTGAATTATTCTCTAGATATGAAGTGTTGTATTATACATTTTTGAATAAACTTTTTAATTATGATTTGTGAGTATATTTCTATAAACCATAGTGATACAATTTTGAATGAATCTTATTTCTGTTTTATCCTCATTTAAATATTATGATTCATGTTCTTTATATTATTATATGGTTCATTTTATTATTATCATGACATATTTATATGAATCATGGTCACATACTATGAATATCATGTCATTTTTCACTTACTAGGATTTATCTCACACCTTTCAGTGCTATATGTCCCCAGGATATGAGATAGTGTAAAAGTAACATTATTTGAACCAATGAAGAATCGAGTTAAGGTTTTGGATTTGAGTTGTTGTGAGTCTTGCGGTGTGCTATATGAATATTATATTTTCATAATTCTTTCCTTAAACCCATTCTGTTTGTGACTTCATTCTGTTTGAATCCTTTTTTGTGCATCTGCGTATACTGCTCCGGTTGGTCTACGTTTTTGGAAGATTATAATGTGGTTCTTGAATCATTGGGAATGGATGAGGCCCATATATCTTACATGAAGAGTTTATCTGTGGGAAAGAAAATATGAATTTTAATGGAACTTGAAAACTGTGAAGGATTTAATTTTTCAGGGACACCAATTAGAGATGATATGAATAACAATATAATTCTAAAATTTGAGGCTGAATTAATGTTCTTGATTGATTGTTGAATTTTGGATATGATTCTAACCATCACACTACATGGATCTGCATTAGATGAGGATCAGAGTAGGAAGCTTTCTCCTGAGCATGCCATTCAGATTTGGATGTTCGATAGGGCATGGCTCTGCCATCGATACCAGGTTCGTGCAACCTTTCACGGGACTGCTAGCAGAGTTGTCATGTAATGGGGAACGCTTGTCATCATGATATAGTCCCTAGGGAGGGGTGGATGCTGAAGTTTCGATCTGGGTTATCATCTTTCATGGTTTTAAAGTTTTTGATGTTTGGATCCTATGGTTTCTCACTTTTACCGCAAATGTGTTTTGATAATAAAAACATTAATTTTTAGTCAATATAAGATATCACTTTACTATTTTGGATTATAAATAATCTATATAATAAATCAAAATTGAATGAGGTATTAGTATATTATTAGGGAAATTGATTATTTTAAAACACTAGTTGCACGACACTGACAAACTAACACCATATTGTGTATGTATTTTAATATTTGCATAGAAGTTTCATAAACACTTCACATGAACTTCAAAATTCATTCATTATCATGTTTTCATTTACATGCATCAAAAATGATGACTTATATTTATTTCCATAATATAACTCGTGAGATCATTTCCATTATGTAAAAAGTATGTATATTTGGTATCTCATATGTATTCATAACACAAGTTATGTTCAACAGTTCTCCACAAAAAACAATCCTTTTTGTGATTAGAATAAAAAATGTCTCTACTTATTCCTGATAGTCGAGTAAGGATTTATGGATTTTTTTTCTTTTCCCATTCATGAATAATGCACATTTGAAGCCATGAAATTTTCATGACTATGGTTTTCTAGGGGTTACTAGCTCTTCTACACATAACCAGGAATGCCCATGGGACCTAATATTTCACTTGGTGAAATATTTATTACCTTGTGATATCACCTTCGAATGAAAGAGTCGTGAGGTATTTCTCCTTTTCATGATTAATGCATGTATATTATCTATTTCTTTTAAAAATTTCACGACCCACCTTCTACAAGATGAGGAAATGGACAAAAAACTGCCAGACCCTTCCTTCTTCAAGTTGATGGAGAGATAATGACCCCCGATTCCCACCTTCTATAAGCCCTATAGTGGTGACTAACACCAAGGGTATAGAATCACACATAATATAAAAGTCATTTTCCATTATTATAGAACAATATTGGGAAATAAGATGGTAAATCACAAAAAACTCACAAAAATAAAAGTAAAAGTAAAGGTAAAAATGTATTCCCATACGCATGTTCAATATGAACTAATACAAAGTACAAGAAAAGATCAAGAAGGATGTACCAATGGAAAAGAAAAGTAGCAATGAAAAAAGTACCAACGTCTGAGCTAGTAAGGTCTGACATGATCCTCAAATATCTCTTAGAAACCTGAAATTAGTTTTAAATATTTAGTGGGAGTATATAGGTATAATTAGTAGGGAATCCAAAATATCTCAGGCACAAGTGGGGAGGCATTATAATGCCCCATGAGAAAGTATAGGTAACCAAAATACCTAGCAAGGAATGAATACACCCAGCATAACCAGGGAATACACTACAAATAACACATGTCATGTAATGTAATAGTCATAATTTATCTATATTTGGGTTCCCCACACCACATTCCCATATGTTATTTAGGACGTCCTACGCATCAGACCTCCCCCAAAAGTTCCACTACAGTACCACTACCGCTCCAACAACAGCCCCATGGTCCACCAAAACCACGCATCATGCCCGCAGACACCTGGGAAACCAAAACAACTCTTAACCACACCCACAGACATATGGGTCACAACATCCACCGCAACACTTTAAGACACCTAGGCCAGAACAACCACTGTCATGCCTGAAGACACATGTGCCTCATCCTGAAGACACTTGGAAAAACACCTACCCCCACACACCTGGGCAAACCACAAAAACACACCTTTCTCGAAGATTATTGGGACATAATGAGCCTTTGTTCATTATAGCCTACCCACAGTGTCATGGGATACATGGGACAGGGAGAAGAAAGGAGATAATAACCATCCAATCATAGGAATGTTAGAAAAAACACCCTACCCCATGAAATTGGGGTGTTCAACATGATCTTCTAAACATAGGTGGGGTGCATATAAGAAACACAAGAACTAAATTATATATATATAGGTAAAAAAGCACTCATCCCAACCTAAGGGTCCTGAAATAGACAACCATATCGTACACAACTATTCTTGCTGGTATCCCTACATGCACAAGTACACCACAACCAAAACCAGATCATAACCCATTTCTAGAAGAAATTCCCCCTTGTATAAGCTCTCTTTCTCATGTTCAAGTGATTTACATTAAACAATACTTCACTATCAAGAAGCTAACACGCATAAACATAATCAAAAACAAAAAATGAAGAAAAACAACCAAGAAAGCGTATAAGAATTCACACATGGATCCCTTGTAAGTAACCGCATCAAAAGGGATCTCTGAGATCCCTCAAAGTTCTAGAACCAAAAACAGCCCAACATAAATGCTCTACATGTCCACATATTCAGAAATCAACTACTTCTAAAATAGATATTCACTTCCCATCAATGCCACCCCACAATTATTGAACAGAACAACCATGCATGTCACCATAACAAAGAAAGAAGTTTTCAGATTTATCCAACATCATTAATTGAGTGTCGACCTTCCATTTGGTTGACCAGGGTGATCACACAAGGATTAAATTTCACCAAGAATCCATTTAATCAACCATTTTTATGTGATTAACCAGTTTCCTTGTTACAATCATTCAGTCACATGATTATCCAAAAAAACAGAACTTTATTAGTCTGCAAGAAAGGACCACCAATAGCCATGATTTTCGTTAGACATTAGCCCATTAAATTAAAAACATAAAATCAAAGGTATAACACAGAAACATCATCAAATTTCCAACCCCATGATTCTTTTAAATTTGTATTATTATCTTCATTAAATTTGGTTTCATTTATGTGCCAAGGGAACAACTTCATACCCACACCAGATGATGCACATTAAAGTGAGACGAAGGAAAAACCCCTACTTGGATGACCAAGGATCAAAGTTCTCTCCTTATACCAAGAATTCGAGATGGTACGACTTGAAAGAAAAGAAAAATCCAAGGATGATTAGGAAGGGATCTAGAATGGGCGCACGATTCTTCTCTAGAGGATGTCTTGAGGCACACTATATAAAATAGAATGGAGGAAGGAAGAGAGGGTCTCAGATTTAGAAGATTCTAGATCCTAAAAGTTGGGAGAAAATTTAATAGTACATAAAATTTGGATCATGGATTGACCACATGATTGGCCTATTTCAATGGTTGGGATTAATTATGATTTATTAATTCTCCTCAGAAATAGTGGCGATAGACCTTCAGATGGTTGTGATTTGAAAGATATCCATTAAACAGAGAAAAAAATAACATGGATGAAACATGAAACATGCAAAAAGAATGTGACACTAAGGAAAAAATCCATATGTTTGGGTAATTCAAGGGTTTACTAACTCTTAGGGGATTTAAAAAATATTTTATAGGCCATAAATGACATTGAAATGGATATTAAAACACTTTTTACATCATAATTGGCCTTACTAGAGTGAAACCGAAAAGTCCAGGAGAAGTTGAAAATGACTCACTAATGGGTGAGTCACCAATACCCTGCCACCATTTCCGATCAGTTCTACTGATGACCGATTGGTGCCACTGATGGCCGATCTGTGCCACTGATGCTTTTCAGAACCACTAATACCCGTCGGTGGCACTGATGGCCCTTGGAGCCACTCACGCCCATCAGTTCCTCCGTTTGTTCAACCTGAAATTTGGAAAACTATTCAATGAGTCACTGATGGTCCCCAAGACACCATGAACATCTATATTTTGCAATGTAAAGTATGAGGAGGGTCCATGTAATTACATCTAATACCTTTCAAACTATTATCTCCCTCTATAATTCTAGAGTATACACAAATAAAAGAGAGGGGGTCTTAACAACCACCTCATAAGTTAACACTTAGGAAAAAACCACCGTAGATTTGTTCAAAATCTGGGATAAACTTCAACATTTAGGGACAATCTTCTCACATATATCCCCTAATCAACTGTAGAAACACTACTTCTCCCCTCCCTCAAGTAACCACACAACACCAAAAGGTTACACAGTCATGATACATGGGTTAGTAAGATCCTTCCTCCTTGTCATGATACTATCATCTTTGGGAGGCACTAACTCACCCGCACGGGTTTAATCACATCTACATTAATGCGTCTTGATTAGGGATCAGGTTCTCACCTCCCGATAGTTAGGAATTTTCATGCACAGTTATAGAGAAAAGAAATAGCCCATCTCATAGATAACAAGGTTAATAATTACATCACAGCAAAGCACAAAAGTAAAAACAACAATGAAAACTCAAAAAAGAAACTCAAATTAGCTCTGGGTACTAGGAATGCATCTATGATTCTTGCTCCCAAGTACCCTCTTCAAGGACATCATTCCAACACAAAAAACGAACCAAATGAATGGTCTCTCCATGATTTACCTTATTTTTATGATCATAGATCCTCACCAGTCACTCCACAAATGTCGCATAATCCTCGATATCCAACATTCCCCATTTGAGGACATGACAGTCATCGTGTAGATACCAGCAGTGTTGAGATACATGGAATATGTTGAAGTTTTTCTCCTGTAACGGTGGTAGCATGATCTAATTTTCCACCTCCCTGTCTCGTCCCAACACCTCTAAGGGGTTTGATGAATCTGGGGGAAAGCTTACTCTCCCTACAAAACATCCACTTTCCACACTGTGGGGAGACCTTCAAGAACACATGGTCCCCAACTTCGAACTCTAAGGGTATCCTCCTATGACTGGAATATGACATATGCTTGTCCTGAACTAACTTCATCCTTTCATTCACAAGATGAATCTTCTCCATCATGTTCCGCACCATCTTTGGGTCAAGTAAACCTACCACCCAAACCTATCTCTAGAACCCGGGTGAATGAAACGGTCTTCTGTACAAGGATTCAAAATGTCCCATTAAATTTGTAGAGTAGTATCTATTATTGTAGGAAAACTATACTAGAGGAATGTGTCATACCCATGATCCTCTTATGTCTAGAACACATAATCGTAGCTTATCCTCCAATGTCTGGATGATCCTCTCTGTCTGCCCATCCGTCTGAGGGTGGAAAGTAATGTTAAGCCAATGTTGGTTTCCAAAATCAAAATATAATCCCTTTTAGACTCATGAAGTAAAATGTGTATCATAATCCAAAATGATAGTTCTAGGAACTTTTTTCATCCTTAAAAAATCACTCACATACTTCTATACTATGTCATCCACTGTGCTCGACTCCTTAGCTGCAAAGAAGTGGGATGATATTTTCAATCGGTCTACCACTACCAAGATGGAATCATAGCCTACCTCAGATCTAGGTATTTTTATTTATAAATACATTGAGATTTCATCCCTCTTCCCCTAGGGAATATCCAAGGTCTTCAACAGACCATCAGAAACACAGTGTTCGGCCTTCACCTGCTGACACACGAGGCACATTTTCACAAACTCTGCCACTACCTGCTTCACTCCAGGCCACCAAAACTGACCTCTCAAGCCCAGATAAATCTTGGGAACTCGGTGTTATACCATGAGAGATGAGATATATAATTTGTGGAGAACACCCTCGCACATAGTCTCTTGGAAAAACAACATCCTGCAGAAAAGCATCTGATTATGGCCATCCTTCCAGAGCATCACCCTAGATAATACAGACACATATCACTTAAACCTTTATGCATCCCCAATAACACTACCCTACCTATCATACCAAGGAATACTGCACTATCATTTGGCATAGTCAACCTCTACAATCCTACACTCTCATTCCCAGATGTAAAGAAGCCAAATCCTACATTTCCTTCCAAGCATCTGCTTACTCCCAATCAACATCGACTTTTAACATCCTGCTCATAGAATTATCCACCACATTCCCCTTTCCTAAGGTGTTTGAGATCGAATGGTTTTAGTCTTATAGAAACTCTACCCACCTCCACTACTACAAGTATAGGTCTTACTGGGAGAATATATACCTCAGGCTCTTATGACCTGCGAAGACCAAAAAGAATTCCCTAGGGAGGTAATTCCAGCACAACATTAGTGAAAACACAATCGATGAAGGTTACAGGTTGTGGGTGTCATAATTACATTCATGAGGGAGTAAATGCCTAGACCCATAAAATATTTATCCCCAAAACTTCATTAGTGCACACCACAAGCCTAGATCATGAGCATCAAGGAACACATCAAATGTTACCCCCTCCTCTAGAAACCTTAGCACTAGGTCAGCGACCTTCTTCCCTTTTAGAAAACTGATGTTTTCCTAGAAATGCTAAATCTATATGAAAGACTTTGCTTTTATGGTCAAGGTATTCAAAGGAGATGCAAATTAGGATAAGTTGGGTAAGAACCTTTCGTTGTAACCTCCTAGTCTCAGGATACTAACAACCTATACCACATTCTTGAGTGATTCCCAAGATACAACCACTTTGACCATCGACGGGTCCACTGATATTCCCTACTTGGACCCCAAATTTCCAATTAAGTGCACCTCTAGTGTCCAGAACATTCAGGTAGACAACGTCAAATGGTGGTGTCGAAGGACCTCCACAACTACCCCTAGATGCTAAGTGGGACCCCTATCCGAACTTGAGTATATCAGGATGTCAACGTTGAACACGAATACAAACCGGTCAAGATACTCATGAAAAATAGAGTTCATGAGCCCCATGAACACAACCGGTGTGTTTAAAATGCCAAACAGAAATACTACGAACACATTGTTCACATATCTTCACTTGAAAGTAGTCTTTGAGATGTATCCCTCCTTCACCCTCAACTGGTGATATCCAGACAACATTTCGATCTTAGAGAACCATCATACCCCATTCAACTGGTCGAAAAGGTCTTCGATCCTCAGGAGGGGGTAACAGTTTTTGACCATCACCTGATTTAGTCTTTGGTAGTCTGTGCACATCCTGATACCATCATCTTCCTTCTTTACGAACAACATTGGACCACCCCATAAAGAGGATCTTGGTCAGAAAAAACCCTTCTTCATCAGTTCACCAACTATAATTCTCAACTCCCACAACTCAGAAGGTGTCATTTCATAGAGATCCATTGAAATCCAATGAGCAGTGTGTTGTAATTATATCCTAAACTCAACATCACATCAAAGGGGGTAGATTCACAAAATCTTTAGGGAAGATTTTTTGGAACTCACAAACATCCTGCCCTGCTGGAACTGCTGAATCGACGACATGAAGCTACCCTCACTCAACTCCTTTGACCCTCATATTTTGGAAGCCTCCCCAACCACACCCTGGTTGAGGACCCTAAGGAGCTCCTGGAAGAGGGCGTCCTCCGGAATCTTCTTCCCTTGGTGTGGTTGGAGCTTACTATCCCTGCTACTACTACTGAAAAGGTCTGGCTGGAAACTGGTGTTGCTGAGGTGAGAGATTAACCTACACACCCCCACTGTTCTGCACTCAGTCTTGGAAGTGATTCCAAAGGTTCCTAGAGTATCCCTTAGTAATGAACCTATTTTTTATGCTTGTGTAGAATGGGTGAGGACAGGGTGATCGCAACTAGAACTGTTATACCCTACTCCCTATAGGCCAAAACCTGGAAGGACCTGATGCTAGGGGCATGTTGCTGAAAAACATCCCCTTTGACGAAATAAACTAGATCCCTTCTCACAGAACACCTCCCATCAGGTGAATCCTCTCCACCACTTCAGCGTTCTTCTGAACATCCAAGTATGTAGGTAGAGTTATGGGAGTAATGATCTACTAAAGAGAATTTCTGGGCACCTCTTCTAAGAATCTTGCCCGTGGCTCCTCATCGGGGAGGAGGTATGGAGAAAAACCAATGAGATTCTTGAACGTAATCCCTAACTCCCTTACTAACTTAATCCCCTACTGAATGGAGATCATCTTCTACCTTTTTTCATCCTTCATCATGGAAGAAAGGAAATCTTCCCAGAAAACCATTTCTAAGTCAGTCCACAAAACCTCATCTTCCTTCTTCTCCCAATGATAAAGAATCAACACATGATGTTCCACTCCCCACATCTACCTCATATCTAGAGTAACCCAGTACTCTTCCAGATCCTAGATCAAGCTGAATGATATCACAAGATCCTCGATCCAGCTCTCGGTCTCCATGGCTGAGACGCTTCCCTCATACTTATTAAGTGTCTACCACTGAATGGAAAAGAGGGTATTCTACAACTGGGGGTCCTCTTCATTTCAATAATCCCTCTACTGATCAACCAAATCATCATTTTGGCCCTCAATCTACCACAATTCTGGGGGATGTCATCTGGGTTCCATAACTGCAAGGAAAACAAGGAATTCCTAAGCCAGAGTAGCATAGAATATTCTTTTTAAAATATTCATAAACATTTAAATTATTGTAATTTCCCAAAATACCCAAGACACACATGAACACAAGTCATTATAATGCATGTACCTTTACTAGGGTCTCTACCATACAATCAGGGTAGCCTCACCTAGTGATTCGGTTGGTCCAGAGTCCTAGCCTCAGATAACGGGGTGGGGGGGGGGCTAAAATCATATGTCCTATCTAGACATCCCTAGCCTATTTCACACACCATGATTTCCTAAAACTATGTCACTACAATCCAAAGAAATCCTCACTGTGCCTAACCTCAAACTACATCCTATGTATCATCCTTAAACCATTGAAAACATAACTTCATGACCCCACATCTCCATGATGAAGGAAGGAACATAAAACTGCCAAGCCTTTATTCACATTTAAGTAGAGATAATGACCCCTATGTCTCACCTTCAATAGGCACCAGAAAGGTGACTAGCACCAAGGGTATAGAATCACATGTAATATAGAATACATTACCCTTTTTTGTAGGACAAGATTGACAGATAGCATGTTAAATCCCAAACAACTCCAAAAACTAAAAGTAAAAGTAAATCCAAAAAATTATTCACATATGCATCTTCAAAATAATCTAATACAAATTACAAGAAAAACATTAGAAGGAAGTACCGATGGAAAAGAAAAGTATCAACGACAGTATTCCTGACGTCTGAGCTAGTAAGGTATGGAACGATCTTCAAAGTCCTCCTATAAAACCAAAAAGAGGTTTTATATGCGTAGGTTGAGTACAGAGTTATAATCAGTGGGGAATAAAAAATCTCTCATGCACAAGTGGGGAGGCATTCTAATTCCCCTTGATAATGTAGAGGTAACCAAAACACCTCAGAAGGATATTATCCACCCGGCCTCACCAAGGAAAAATCTCCAAATAACACAAGTAAAGTCTTTTAATAGTAATAAAACATTTATATTTTCATATCATATACTAAATTCCCACTAGTTATTTAGGACATCCTATGTGTTAGACCTCCCCCAAAAGTTCCAATATAGTCCCACTATCTCCCCAACAACAACCTCATGGGCCACCACAACCACACGTCCCACCCGAAAACACCTGGGCCACCACATCCACACATAACCATGCTAGAAGAAACCTAGTCTACTACAACCACCACCATGCGCGAAGAATCCTGGGGCATAACGACCACTACAATGCCGAAAGACACATGTGACTCATCCCGAAGACACATGGGAAATAAACCAACCCGCACACACCTGGGCCAACTGCCACAACACACCCTACCCAAAGAGTATTGGTAGATAATTAACATCAGGCCATCATACCCTTCCCAAAGAGTCTTGGTAAACCTGAGAGATAGAGAGAAGAAATGAGCTAATAACCAGCCATTAAAAGGAATGTTGGAAAAAACACCCTTCCCCCCTGAAATTTGGGTGTTAAGCACGAAGTGATCAACATGGGTGGGTAGCAAATAAAAAAAAACTATATTTTAAACATATAGGTACACAAAAACTCACACCAACTTAAGGGTCTCAAAATAGACAACTATACCATACACAACTATTCTTGTTGGTGTCCCTACCTGCACAAGTACACCATGACAACAACCAAGGAACAACCCATTTCTAGAAAACAATTTCCCATTGAACCCATTCTCGTTACCAGGTTCAAGTGATTTTGTATAATCATTCTTCACTATCATGAAACTAACATGAATAACTATAATCCAAAACAACAAGAAAATATGAAATATCAAAGAAATAATTTATGCTTTCACACCATGTTATTTTCAATGTAAAAATATCAAAAGGGGTCTTTGAGATCCCTTCATGTACTGGAACCAAAAAAATCCCCAACATACCGGCTCCACATGACCTCAGATTCAAAAACCAAAAACTTGTCAACCAGAGATTAAATTCCCATCCAAGTGACCCCACAAACATTGAACAGAACATCAATGCATATCACCGTAACATAGAAAAGATGTTTTCAGATTTAACCAATGGCATTATTGAGTTTCGTATTTAATATTAGTTAACCTAGGAGATTAAAAAAGTATTCTTATTCATCAGGAATCCATTTAATCAACCACATTTACTTGATTTTCAATTTTCCATGTTACATTTATTCAATCGTAATATTATCTAGAAAAACATAGCTTTATTAGTGCACATGAAAGGACCACCAATACCCACAATTTTTAGTGGACATAATCTCAAACAATTCACTACATAAAAAATGTTATAACACAGTAACATCATCAACAATCCCAACCCTTAATCCTTTGAATGTTCATTTATTATCTCTGTTAAAGTTGTTTTCAACTACCTCCCGAGGGAACATCGTCACACCCACCGCACATGTTGAACATAAAAGAGTGATAAAGTAAAACCCCTACATGGATGATCAAGGATATAAGTTCTTTACTTACTCAAAAAACTGGGGATAGTGTGAATTGAAAGATAAGAAAACTCTTGGGTTGGGATTGAAGGGATCCAGCATGGGCACACAATTTATATCTGGAGGATATCCTGAGGTGTACTCATAGAAATGGAATGGAAGAAAAAAGATAGGGGCATAGAATAAGAAGAGTCCAGATCCTAAAATCCTCGAGATGACTTTAAAGTAATTAAAATTCTGATCGTGTCTCAACCCCATGGATGGGAGGTTTTACACAATGGGATTAATTGATATTTAATTATTCTTCACAGAAACGGTGAAGATACACTAGTATATGGCTATGGGTTGATATATTTCCGTTAAATTGAGAAAGAACGTAGTAGTGTCGAAACTGGAAACTCGGAAAAGGGTGTGACACTGAGGAAAAAGACCATACATTTTGGTAATTTATGGGTCTCTTGAATCTTGGGGGATTTAAAACATCTTAAACATGCCTTAAATCACCTTGAAATGGGTATTAAAACACATTTTATGTCAAAAGAGGTGTTACTAGATAGAAACAATAATTTCATGGATAAGCAGGAAATGACTCATAAATGGGTGAGTCACAGATACCCTAGAACTGTTTCCCATCAATGCCAATGATTCACATTGGTTCCATTAACGCTCATCGGTGAAACCATTCATTCAACATGAAATTTGTAAAACTACTCAATGATTTATCAATAGTTCCTAGGACACCTCAAACATCATAGAGACAAACCACCTAATATTTGTTCGAATGCTAGGATAAACCTCAACATCTAGGTAAATAATTCTCACATCTATCTCATGAAAAAATACAAAAAAAAACTACCGCTCCCCTCCCTCAGGTAACCAAAAAACAAAAAAGGTCACACCATCCATATACATGGGTTAGGGACCTACTTAATCCTTTTCATGATACTATCAACTTCAAGAGGCACAAAATCTCGAGAACGAGTTTAATATCATCCACATTAATGTGTCTTTATTATGAATCTATTCCTCCCCTTCCCATAGTCAATATATTTCATGCACACTATGCAGGAAATTAAATAACCCATCTCATATTTAACAAAGTCAAGCATTACATCACAGACAAGAAAAAATGTAAAAACATCAAAGAAAAATCAGAACAAAAAACCAAAGTAGCTTTGGGTATTGGCCACACCGATGTGACTCCTTCTCTGAAGTACTCTCCTCTAGGCCACTATTCCTCCAAAAAAACATGAACCAGAGGAATAACCAATCCATGAAGCACCTTCTACTTATGATCCTTGATCCTCACTAGTAGTTCCATGACTGTCACATCATCCTCGATATCAGAATATCCCATGTAGAGGATGTTTGATTAATCATGTAGATATCGGTGAAGCTGAGATACATGGAAGATGTTGTGGATCCTCTCCAATGGTAGTGGTACCACCAGTTGATATGCTACCTCGCCAACTCATTCTAAGACCACAAAGTGTCCAATGAACCACTGGGAAAGCATACTCCCCTAAGGAACCTTCATTGTCTACACTGAGGAGAGATCTTCAAGAACACATGGTCCCCAACCTAAAACTCCAAGGGTCTCCTACTATAATCAACATATGAATTATGATGGTCTTGATCTACCTTCGTCCTGTAAAGAACATGTTTCACCTTCTCCTTCTTTTTTTTCACCACCTCTGGGCCAAGAACTCCTACCTCCCCAACCTCTGCCCATCACACGGGTGAACGACATGGTCTCCCATACAAACTATCAAATATTTAAATTCTAAAGGTATAGTGATATCTATTGATGTAGGAAAACTCTACCGGAGGAAAGTTTCATACCTATCTTACTCCGAAGACTAGAACACATGCTCATATCATATCCTCTAATGTTTGGATGGTCCTCTCTATCTGCCCATTCGTTTGAGGGTGAAAAGTAGTGCTAAGGTAAAGTATAGATCCAAAAGAACACCGTAATCCCTTCCAGACTCACCATGTAAACCATGTATCATGATCCAAAATTATGATTCTAGGAACTCCATGTAGCCGCACAACTTCACGCACATACTTCTCTGTTAAAGAATCCACTACGCATGACTACTTTACTGCTAATAAGCGATATGATTTCATCAATTTTTCTACCATTACGTAGATGGAATCAAAACATCCCTCATAACTAGGTAGTATTGTGTCAAAATACATCAATATTTCATCCCACTTCCACTCAAGAACATCCAATGGCTATGAGAAACTACCAAGTACATGGTGTTCAACATTCACCTGCGGACACACTGGAGACTTTCCCACAAACCCCCCACTTCCTGCTTCACATCAGACCATGAAAACTAACCTCTCAAGCACCGATATATATTGGAAATACTTTTTGTACTACTAGGGATGAGATATGGAACTCACAGAGAACTCCCTTATTCATCATGTCCGGGGCAATCAACCTCCCGCAGAAAAGCATCTGATTCTTACCATCCTCTAATCATCCTTCGAGAGCATCACCCTACCTAACACGATCAAACATCACTTCATCCTCTATGTATCCCCACTATGACTCCACCACCTGTCATACCATGGAAGACTATATAGACATAAAAAAATAGATAGCCTCTACCATCCTCTACATTCAAGCCTAGATGTGAAGAATCCAACTCTTCTGTTGCCTTTCAAGAATCTGCTTAATCTAGAACCACGTCATACTATGAATTATTGTTCAAGTCATCAGACACCATGTTCCCCATTCTTGAGGTGTAGAATATTTCAAAGTTGTTGTCCTAATGAAACTCCATCCACCTCTACTACCACGAGTTTAGGTCTCGCTGGGAGAAGATATACCACAAGATCTTGTGATCTGTGAAGACCACGAAGCTTTCCCTGATGATGTAATGCTGCCACAACATCAGCATGAACACAACCACTACAATTTCCAGGTCATGGGAGGCATATTTATGTTCATGAGGGCATAACTGCCTAGACCTGTAAGATACCACTCCCTACTACTACATCAACACACCCCCCAAGACTATACCAGAAGCATCACAGAACACTTCCAACATTACCCCATCCGCTGGAAGCCACAAAACATGGACACTGACCAACTTCACTTTTAGATAACTTAATGCTTCCATGAACTTCTCAATTCATATCAAATACATGTATTTTCTTCTCACAGTTTTAAAAGGAACTACAACTTGGAAGTATTCTTATAAAAATCCCCAGTAGTAACTTGCTAGTCTTAAGAAAATAATAACATATTCCATGTTCATAGGTATTTCCCAAGAAAAACCAACTTTTAACATTGATGGGTCCACCTCCTTTCCTAGCTAGTACAAAACATGTCCACTTAATTATGCCTCTCATGTCCATAACCATCACTTGGACAACATCCAGTAAAGCTGGTGGTGTTGGAGGACCTCCAAAACTATCCTAAGATTCTCAGTATGACCATCCTCCGAACATAATTAGATTAGGATGTCTTCAATGAATATAAAAATGAACCAGTCTAGATACTCGTAGAAAAATATAGTTCATGAACCCCATCAACACAACTGGTGCATTTGTAATGCCAAACAGCATGACTATGAAATCAAAGTGCCCATATCTGCACTTCGAAGAAGTCTTCGAGATTTCACCCACCCTCACCCTCAACTGGTAATATCCAGACCATAGGTCAAACTTAGAGAACCAACATCCCCCCTTTAACAAGTCAAAAATTTCATCGATCCACAAAATTGGGTAACGGTTCTTGACTGTCACCTGATTCAATTTTTCGTAGTCTATGCACAGCCTGAGACCAACGACTGTGTTCTTTGAGAACAAGACTGGAGAACCCCATGGTGACAATATTGGTCAAATAAAACCCTTCTTCATCATGTCATAAACCTGGATCTTTAACTCCTACAACTCAGAAGGCACCATCCGATAGGGATCCATTGAAATCAGACAAGAACTAGGTGGTATGTCTATCCCAAACTCAACATCACGCTGATGGGGTAGAGTCACCATATCTTCAGGGAGGACGTATAGAAACTCACTAAAAATACGTAGAAAATCCACCATTTTTGTGTCTTATGATTTCATTTATAGCTTTCCTAAAAAATAAATAAGGGGCTCTACATGCTGGCTACCCTCCTAAAAACCCTGATCACCAAAGAAAGATACACATTGGATGCCCATATCAGGGAACACAAACCTTATCCAAAATAAGTAGATAAAAGTGTGCATGGAAAACATCTAACTGATTCCCAGGATGACATTATATGGCTTAATTTGTTGTAGAAATAGATCCCCACTAGTCTGATGTAGCTTGGACCTCAGTTTACATCCTCGACAAACATCAAATAAGATCATTTGACCTCTAACTGGCATACTCAAAATCAGAGGCATGGAGATTCTCTCTATATATGGGCCCATGACATGGTATATACCGAGTGAAGCAAAGCAGTGTGAATATACATAATCAAACAAGTCACATGCATGAGTACTAAACAGACTGATCATACCTCGAATGACCTTTGGCCCCGCTAGAACCGTTGCCTCTACAGTGTGCAACTGCGCAGACCCAACTCCTCTGCCCCTTAAATGTCTGTTATCTCCCCGACCATGACCTAGTTAAGGGCCCTAAAAGGAACCTTGTGGTCGTTCTCCTCTAACACCATCCACACTCAGTGGTAAGCAAGCTCGTTCTCCATACATCTGTTGTTGAAAAGTTCTGGCCGGAAACTATTTCTTGAGGTGGGAACTAAACCTTCCCACCCCACTATACTATAATCATGCTCATCAATGATTTTGAAGGTTCCCATTACTTCCATTGGTAAATAACCTCAGTCCTTGGATTGTATAGAAAGTGTGACGACCAGGAGATCGAAACTGGAACTGATGAGGCTTTCCCCCCGTTAGCTGAAACCTGAAAGGCCCTGATACTGGAGGTCTACTACTGAAGACCTTCCCCATTGATGAACTCAACATTCTACCCTATCACATAAAACCACCCAGCATTTGTATCCTCTCCAGCAATCCATCCTTATTCTGAACCTCCAAGTATGTCAGTAGAGTGAAGTGAGTAATAACGTACTGAAGAGAAGGTTCAAGCACCTATTCAAAGATCATTTCCCATGAATCCTCATCTGGGAAGAGGTCTGGAGTGAAATGAAGGAGATACTTGAACTTGATCCCCAAATCCCTAACCAACATACTCTATTTCTTAATGGAGACAAAATCTTACCTCTTTTTAGCCTTCATCGTGAATGAATTATTTTTTTTGAGAACACCTTCTCAAAGTCAGTCCACTAAACCTCTTCTTCCTTCTTCTCCCCCAGATAAAGAATCCACCACTAACGTACTACTCCCTACATCTATCTAATATACATTGTAATTCACTACTCTCTCAGAGTCTAGATCAAGTTGAAAGCTTTCAGTAGTTCCTCGAGCCAGCTCTCTGTCTCCATATCTACGACACTTCACTTTTACTTGTCGAGAATCTAACACTGAAAGGAATGAAGCATATTCTGCCACTAGTTTTCCTACTCATATCGATCATCCCTCTTTTTATCAACCAAATCACCCTACTGGGCCTTAATCACCCACACTAATCAAGGACGTCATCTGAGTTCCATAGATACAGGGTAAATAATGAATGCCTAATCATGATTAGTGTATATGAATCCTTTTAAATTTTTTATAAACATTTTATTTATTTTAAATTTCAAAAACCCCAAGACACACATGGACAAAATTCATTATGATTCATGTACCTTTCTTACGGTCTCTACCCTGCATTCAGTGTAGCCTCACTAGGTCATTCGATAGGTCTAGAGTACTTGTGTCCGATCACCGGAGGCCCTAAAATACCATGTCCAAGCTAGGTTTCCTTGGCCTATT
Organism: Viscum album; assembly: GCA_963277665.1. Taxonomy (NCBI): domain Eukaryota; kingdom Viridiplantae; phylum Streptophyta; class Magnoliopsida; order Santalales; family Viscaceae; genus Viscum; species Viscum album. The sequence goes on from OY728166.1 coordinate 368,636,903, forward strand.
TCATATTTATGGTGAGATAATTAACCTTGAGTCCAAATTAAAATAGGCCCTTGAGTGGTGAATGGCACCAAGGTTATAGAATCACACGAAATATTGAAGACATTAACCTTTTTTATAGAACATGATAAGAATATAACATGGTAAATCTCAAACAACTCCAAAAAGTAAAAGTAAATGTACAGAAAAAAATTATTCCCATATGCATGTTCAAAATAGAATGATACAAAGTATAAAAAAAACTCATTAAGGAAGTACCAAAGGAAAATAAAATCAGTAATGACAACAGTCTCAACATTTGAGATTGTAAGGTTTGGCACAATCCTAAATGTCATCCTAGAAGCATGAAATCGGTTTTATATGTATAGGGTGAGTATATCGGTATATTCAGTAGGGAAAACAATATCTCTCGTGCACAAGAGGGTAGGCATGTTAATGTCCTCTAAGAATGGATAGGTAACAAAAACACATATCAAGTAAACTACCCACCCAACCTCACCAAGGAACACTCCCCAAAAAATGAAATTCAAGTAAAGTAATAGTAATTACACATTGATATTTGGGTAATCTACACCACTTTCCCACTAGTTATTTTGGAAATAATATGCATTAGAACACCCCATACAAGTTCTAGTGCAGTCCCTCTACCGCCCCCAAAATATCCTCATGGGCCACCACAACCACACATACCACCCACAGAAAATTAGGCCACCACAACCACAAATAACTACGCCCATCGAAACCAGGGCCACAACACCCACCTCCATGCCCAAAGACACCGGGGCCAACACAACCACTTTCATTCCCAAAGATAGGTATGCCTCATCTCAAAGACACTAGGGAAAGAATCCTTCCCACACATTCCTATACCGACCACCACAACACACCCTTCCTAATGAGTTTTGGGCCATAATGAACCTTAGGCCATCACAGCATGCCTTAAGAGTCTTGGGCTACCTGGGTGAGGGTGTATAAAGGAGATAAGAACCCACCACATAGAAGAATGTTGGGGAAAACACCCTCCCCTATGAAATGGGGGTGTTCAACATGATGTTCTCAACATGGGTTGGGTGAGTAAGGATCACATGAACTAAATTTTATACATATAGGTAAAAAAGTACTCATCCCAACCTAAGAGTCCTAAAATAGACAACTAGAATATACACAACTATTATTGCTAGTATCCCTACATGCACAAGTACACCACAACCATAACTAGATCACAACACATTTCTGAAAATCAATTACCCATTGTCCATGATCTTGTTATACTGTCCAAGTGATTCTGTTTAAGAATTACTTCACTACAAGGAAACTAAAAAGAATAACCATAAGCTAAAACAAAAACCAATGAAAAAATAGTCAAGAAATAATTTAATCATTCACACATAGTTCTCTTGTATGTAGAAATATCAAAAGGGATATGTGGGATCCCTCAAAGTAATAGAATCAAACCAAACTCCAACATACATGGTCCACACAACCTCATTTTTTGGTCTGTAAAGGAGATTTAAATTTCAAAAATATGTCATTATATTTTAGGTATCTCATATACTGTTACACTTAAAAATTCATAATAATTTAATGAGGTAATGGATACATGGTCTCATGATGAGAATTATTTGATCATGGAAGTCCTAACTATATAGAAGATCGAAAAGTATTGATGGATTCATGTGTTGGAAGCTATCCATGATGGGATCTTTTAGCGATGGATGCTACATTGTATTTATTCTAAATGAAATTATTGGGGAGGTATGCGCTCTTTCTTCTTAATGTTCATCGCATTCATAAAATCATAACATGCATAAAATAAATTAATTTTTTTCATGGTATCAGGTCAATTAATATTTTCATGACCTCTATGCTTCATAACTAAAGATGGATATCGGCTATCATGACATCACACACAATTTCTAAAATGGTAAAATGTTGTTGCTGATGGATTTCAATGAAAAAAAGTATCGATGAATATTACTGTATGGTCATAGTTATGTACATTTTGTTAATATGGTGAATACTATCACATTACATGCTCATCCCATATGAGAATGTTGTTGTTTTTAATATATTATATATAAACAATCATATCCCATTAACTCGAGAAATATAACTATCTTGGTGTCTTCTCTCGAAACCACACCACACATACTGTTGACATGAAACAATGTTATCCCCTTGTGTGGAGAATTTCAATCCACCATGTGTTCTGACACCTATAAAAAACCCTATTTTCTTGAAACTTCTCACACATACCACCATGGATAGTTAGGAAAACTATTTCCCATGTCTTGTTAATATTTATCTGATGATAGAATGGTTCAGGACCCTTTATTATCCATCTATAGTTGACCAATATTTTAAATCTCAACTAAAAATATAAATATATTTTTTCTGAGGAATATATTACCAATCCTTCCTCAAATTTCTTATTTAAAATAAGTGATCTTGAAACAAAATAAATTTTTTCCTTTTTTTCATGGATTGGAAATCTCTCAAAAACTAATGAGTCAATATTTCTTGAAATAAATACATTCATAGTCTTGATTGCCTTCATAAGTTGATAATGAAATACTTCATTATAATTTTTTAAAAATTGTTTCATCATTGATAGGTGTCTTTTCTTTAAAAAAAACTTATAAATCATTATATATAAATTAAATTTATATAAAAATATGACTTTCTACATTAAAAATTAAATGAATGGATATTCTTCAATGATTTTATCTAATTAAAAAATATTATTTTTCCAATATAAAGATATCACCCAATAGATTTCAATGTTAGTATTGAAAATAAATCCTTGTATCTTTAATCATCCCAAGTTTCTATGGAACTACACTTCCATACTCAATAAAAAATATTAGAAAAACAATGGACATTCAAGTTGTTATTATTTATTAAATTCATATTGACATGTGTCATTTACCAGTGAGTAACAAATTTAAATGAAATGAATCTTATACAAAAAGTAATATCATAAATATTCACCATTAAAATCATTTTCATAAAAATGTAGACAATTGTATGCCAATGTGTTTTCTATATTAATTACCTATTTTCTATCTACCTCTCTCCCCCTTTATTTTTTAAAAATGAAAAGCACATGAGGGATGATGATATAATTGTTTTCCTATGAAATGTGACATCAATTATCTTACTATAATAAAATTTGATAAATTCTTGGTGTAGAAAATTTGAGGATCAAATTTAGACATTAATTTTTCCCATTATAAATTCATGACATGATACCAACTGATACATAAAATCTATTTTATTTCCTCATAGACTATTCAACTATTTCTAGGTTGATATTAAATTTTTAATACCAAATGCTATAAAACAAGTGGAAATTATCTAATCCCACTTTTAATGTAAATTTTAAGTATATATTCAAATTGGAATTATTACACTCATCTCAAATCACATATTAAATAATATTCAACTATAATATGCATGTCCTGTACAAGAAATTGGACATTGAACTTCTTAAACATTATTTTCTTCATTTCATTGATTTATATATGTTATCTAACTTAATATCAGACTTATTTTAGATTTTGTGAATAATAATAGCAGAGTATGACCACATACCTCATCGACAATATATATAATAACTTATTTCTAGAGTTATTATTTTTGAATGAGATATAATAATTTGATAATGTGTTTATATTCCCCTCCTCAAGGGATGATTTGTTATTTCACTTCATCAAGACTAATATTTTAATTTCATGTTCTTTTGAATTCCAACTATTGTGGATATTAGTTTTTTGATATCATATATGATGTTGACATTTAATTTTTTGATATAGTATTGTAGCTAGATCATCTTCATCAAGGACGATATTTGAACCTTTAAAAGAAATAATCTTCATGATACCATTAGATATATCAAGCAAAGATGTTTCATTAATTATGCAGGGAATGAACAATCCATATTGTGGATATAACAAAATAATCTTCACAAGTTTACCGCTGAATATATGAATCACCTTCACTTCCCTGAAATTAATAAACAAAGAGAATATGGGAATAAGACAGATCATATTTTCCTTTTAATGAGGGAAACACTGATAATAATTTTTTCTCAGCCATAAAACTCCATTATTTTATCTTATATATGAGTTTAAACTCTTCATGATATCTATTCAAAATTTTACGGATGTTTTGTATATAATGGAATATTTAAATTCTGTTGTGAAATATTTGTGAGTAATTTTTTTGTTAACATTTTACATCAAAGAAAATTTATCATTTGATGCTTATTGATTATTATTTACTATTTTTTAATGATATGGTGTTATGAAAAAAAATTTATAAGATGTTTATAGCCTTATTTCTTGATCACCAATGTTCTATAATATTCTTTGGTTATTATTGGTTAAAAACCTATCTTGAAATTTTATTTCATCATGTGGAATCTTATGCTTTCAATTAGCATCCACCTTAATTCTTTTTTCATCCATTTTATTTCGAATTTTATAAATAAAAAATCCAAATTATAGGTATATCATTTGGAATATTGACACCATTCTTGGTGGTTCCATGTTTATTATTAGGTTTAATTTTTACCAGTTGTTTTGTTCTATTTTATCATAGATGGGTTTATCACATTGTTTCATTTGCTTCCCTCCACACATTATGATGCCCATGGCCTAATTATAGTGATCCATGGTGTGACCTGTTTTTTCACAAAAGAAGAAACATATTCTATTTTGTGGGGTACCCCATTTGAAATTTGATGATTTTTTACAAGGTTGAATTTCTTGTATTCTTTATAGTCTTATTGGGAATATTATTTGTAGTGTTTTGTTACTAATTTTTTCCTACGGTTTAATTTTCTCCATTATTTTTCGCATGTGGTATTTTATTATAACATGTTTTATTGAAATTATTGAATTATTTATACATTAAAATATATTATTTGTATGCACAGTTAATGAAAATACCACTAATTGTATTTAAGTATTCAAATATTATTGTAATTTTTTTATAATTCCATTTCATCTATGGATTTTTCTTCATTATATAATTTATTCTCCATAGTATAGGCATGGTTTTATTTTCTTATTCTTAACTTTTATAACAAAAATCACATGTCATGTTCCATAAACTATCACAACCCCGAAATTAGACAAAAAATAGTGTTCTCTTATTTTGGGTTATAGTATGGCATGGTTTGTATTTTGAGGGGTTTTTTTATTTCATTCTATTGATGGTATTAGTTATGGGATGATCTTATTTATCACTTTTCATTCTTTAAAACTATCATAGTGGTTTAGAATTTATTTAAATTATTTATCTACATTTGAATATGTTTTCATTTGGAACATTCATTTCTCATAAATTTAGAGTTTTAAAAAGTATTATAATTAGTGGAAGATGGTTAATATTTTACAAGTACTAATTATGATTTATCATTGTTCTATCTCAATCTATTACTTCAACCATATATATTTTGTTTATGATAGTATTTATCTTTATAAGTTTGTGTGGTTGATGTTTTTGATGTGACATCACAACTTTCATATTGTTATGAAGACATAAGTTAAACATTTTCAATATTTCCCAGTCTCACTACATTTTCAATCCACTATATATTTAGTAAAAATTTTACATCTTAAATTCACTATGATAATTATTTACACTCTTTCTTGATCTTTTAAATGTACTCGTTAGCCCTTTTTTGTTCCTCTGAAAAACAGTTCTCCATTCTTCTAGATCTTGTTTATAAATCTCAAGTTGTGTTTTATTGACAACAATGATAGACTTCTATTTTAATCTAATGTATGATAATTATATTTAAATTCATTAGTGGAATCCTATTTATCATGACATTAATTTTTCTAATGATCTTGAAAAAAAGTACCATTATTCATGTTCATCATTCAATGCTACTAAATTTAATTTTTATAGAGATCATAATATTATGTTCAAAACATTCTATAAAATATTTATCTTTGTTATCTAATTTTTCATCCAACTTAGTGACATTTTTTATCCATTTAATTATCCATAAATAAATTTATTATTTACATGTGAAAATTTTACATTGTAATAATCAATGTAGAAACTGATTTAGTATTGAATTCTTATAATATATGTTCACATCCACAAATTTGTGGATATTATTATGGAAAATGTTTAAAAGAGATTTTTTCCATCTGATTTATGTGGATATCAATCACAACATGTGGTAGAACTATTTTATGTCTATTTGGTAGTTGTTTAAACTAATATATCTTCTACTCTCAGAAATGACTTGTATTTCTCTAAAATAATGCATTGAGAAAACATAGTCATCTTCCTCATGGAAAAATAAGGATTCATTCTTTGACATTCTCAATTATTTCATTCTATGCTTCTCAAATTCATAGATTATATATAATTCCAATCTAAAATAGATATATGTCCTCTAATATTTCACTCCATTTTAATTTTTTATGAAAAATCCAATCTTAAATGATATTCCAATAATATAAACCAATTAGAAATTTTACATGTCCCACTAATACCAATTAATAGAATCACTTTGGGATGACCACACTAAGGGGGTGGGTAAATTATTTTTATATTACTTTTTATCTCTTAAAAATATATATATTAAACCTATGTCACTTATTCATTGAATTTTTCTATTTTTATTTCCCTATATTTTACAAATAAATCAACAAAGCATAGAGAACACAATGATTTGTAAATAAGGTTGGTCTCTAATGTTGATAACTAAATCCCTGATATATGGTAGTTATTATCCAAATCTCAAAAAGATTATTTTTCATTATCATAGATAGAACAACCAATGGAATTGTCATACACTCATTTTCCTTATGTCATCCATGTAAAATTAAAGATTTAAATTTTATGAGAAATATTATAGGATTCCAGTATGTCCCTATGGTTGTGATCATCAATATAATAAATTGTTCTTATTTAGTCTATAATTATTATAAAATAAATCATAGAAATTTATAAATTATAAGGATACCTCAAAAAAGTAGTAATCTAGTATGCTACCACTTATTCATCTTCAGTAGTATAATATGAATATGATGTGAATTGGATATCTCAAAACTCCTTGATTTCATTGATAATTAACTAAAAAATAGATTTTTTGATCTATTATTTTATTTATATTTGATATTCAATATACGATATAAAATTATATTGCAAGATTCTCAGTCTTATATCTAAAAAATCAATAGTGAATATAGTATTTTTCACTTCATAGTGAATTTGATTATTTTCATACACTAATTACACCACACTGAACATCTTGTATAATTTCATGAATGTATTTTATAATGTAATACCATTATCATCAAAACTATATAGTAACAATTCAGTGATGAACAATCGTGTTATATTTAAATTGAATTCAAACTGATTTTTAACCATTATTTACATAATTGAACAAGCAAGATCACTCCTTTCAGGTAACATGTAGGTATATATTGTTTTTCTACTAACTTGTTCACAAAATTGAAATATTCATGTAATCCTAAAATAAAAAAAATATATATATATATATTTAATCCCAATGATGTCATATGCAATGTTTCTCCTTTTTCCTGAATTTCTAGTAAGACTTTTCTGGTTTGTACTTATTCCTCTAGTGCGTAATGAAAATATGAGGCCTTTTACTTCGTGTGTCTAACATTTTAAAAGGGTTACTTCTTCTTATAAGTTTAATCAAGGAGGTATGTGGGAACTATTTATTTACTATATGAAATATTTATATCCTCCTGGGGTATTTTTTAGAGGAAAAAGTTATGTAGTCTCTTCTTCTTTATAAGATCAATGCACATGGATTATTCTTTTCTTTTGAAAACAAGATCTATTAGAAATATATTGACTGACAGTAGCAAAATTTCTTTACCCTTTCCTCAGTATTTTTATAGGATGATGAACCTCCTCTTATAACATTTCTATGGTGATTAAATGATCATTAAAATTTCCAAAAATCATTATATATCTCATAGATCTCATATACAATTACTCTTGGCCTATTGAACCTCATGTGAGGTTGGAGTGGATATATTGTTATGTTGTTTTAGTATCATGATCACGAGACACCTCTGTGGACATTTGATGAGAAATTTCTAATGGATTCATGTGCTCGATGCTGAGCATGATGGGATCTTCTAAGGATTGATTTATATTATATTTCATGAAATGGATTGACCCGAATTAGTTTGTTCATGCAACACATAATATTTCTTCTTTCATTTTTTTTCATTCCTAAAACACTCACATTAATTAATGAAAACATTTTCATTAATGGTATTGGTTTGATCAATATTGACTCTATATCTTAGCCTGATCATTGGATATTAACATCAGTTTTCATTAGATAGTAAACTTGCCTTGTGAGGGTTATAAATTAATGATGAGGACCAAAAAAGAATTAAAGAAGCAGATGAATACAATTAGACAAACATAGTCATCTTCATGATTTTATATGGGTAAATAGTATTTTGTGTCATTATCATTCAATATAAAATTTTTAAGTTGATCTCCAATGTATAAAAATACCCATCTATTAACCCATTTTATATGTGTGTCCCAGGGTCCACTATTCAAACCACACTACACACACCACTAAAACAACATCATTACATTATCTTACATTGTGGATCTAGGACCTCTATAAACACTCACCACTATATACACATTTCTTCTCATGTAGACACTCAACCATGTTTCCATGGTATGGTAGCCTTGATAGTTTCCATTCAGTGTTGAGATTACTAAAATAATAGTTTGGTCGATCTAGATCATTTATCCATTAATAGTTGGATCTTTGCTTATGTAAAAAATCATAAGGTGATTAGATTTATTCTGGATAATCAATATAACACCAATCATTCCTCAAATTACTTCCTCAAAATAATTCCTCAGGATTAAAATATTAATTTAGATTTCATTTTTCATGTCCATAAAAATATTCTGAGAAAAATGTGTCAATATTTACATAAATAAATAATTCCATATTGGTTATAGAACTCCTCATAAATTACTTAAATGTTTCATGAACAACATTAATTAGAAATATTTTAAGTGTTATATAAAATATTTCATAATGGTAAGTTGTATATGACATTCAAAAACATGTAAAAATTGTTACTGTTAAATTTACTTCATCCAAAAAATATATAATACGACCATTAAAATTCCATGGATGGATCTTCTTAAAGGCTTCAAGATAATTCAAATATTTATTTTCCAAATATAAATATATCGATTAAGAATATTATTTTTCCGTATAAATAATACATTCAATACTCTTTAATCAACCATAAATTATTGATAAATTCTCTTTAATCTTTGTCAAGACTCATAATGAACACCAATGAACATACATGTTGTTATTCTTTAAGAAATTCATCTTAACATTATTGATTCATGACTGAGTAAATAAATGAAAAAAATAAAACTTAAACAAAAGGTAAAATAATCCATAACATTTCATGTGTTTCTCCCTTCAAATCATTCAATATCCAAAGAGGAAGGTGGTCGTTTTGGTCATTTTAAAGAATGATCTACCTCTTCCATGGATTCCAACATAGACTATCCATAGTAAATGTTTTCTTCTTTGTTAATTTTTCATGACTCGTCCCTCCAATTATACTACAATTAGGGGAGATATATAATGACCCGTGAGTCCCTCCTCTAGTAGGACCTAGGTTAGTGACTTGCACCAATGGTATAAAAATCTCATTAAATGTGTTGTAGTCCCCTCTATAACAATGTAGGATAAGATATAAGATGAATAATTCATACACAACTCCGTGTAATAATATAAAATAAACCAAATTCATCCAAGAAATGAAGGTATAAAAAAATTATACAAATAAATATCTCTAAATAAAAAACCAAAAATAAAATCTTCGGAAACAATAGAACTAAAATCCAATGGTTTGAGCTAGTATTTGTCAGCATTGTCTACAAAATCCCCTTGGAAATAGAAGAATAGTTTTATATACAACAGGTATGAATACAAGTAAAATCAGTAGGAAAACCAATTTCTCTCATGCACATGTGAAATAAGAATACTATTTCACCCATGAGAAATTAAAAAAACCAAACAACCACTATACATGTATACAAACTAAACCCAACCTCATTGAGGCCTACTCACTAAATAATAGTAGAAAAGTATACTAATAGAAAAAAAATCATATCAATAAGGGGAAACCAGCACCTATTTTCTAAGGGTATGACACTATCACACCCCAATGTTGTACATTTGGGTGCTGACATCCCTTATAAATACCACACCACCCCAAATTTTGACCATATATTTCTTATCCACAATCACTTGGGCTCAACACCCCATAATCATGGCCACATCACATCTGCCCGGAAAAAATGTGGTCCACTATACATACACAACCATACCCAGAGTAGTAGGGTATTATGAACATGGAGAACAACAACCTCATTACCCACTCATACCATAAAATACCCACATCAGAAGTCACCTCATACCACTACATCTTGCCTGCAGACACCTAGGATACATCGCACTCCTCCCGAAGAGACATGGGCTCTCTGAACCACATGAATAACCACATTGAAACTCACCCTAAGACACATGGGATATCACAACCATAGTCTAGTTCAGTAATAGACATCCATACATCATAGATTATGAACTATCTACCTCTCTTACAAGAGAGGTATAGAAAGAGAGATTACCCATCCATCCTTCCTCCTCACCATGTGTCAGGAAGAACACCCCTCCATTATTATGTGGGTTTTTTACCAAGTTCTCAATCGAGTTTGGTTGCATATAGAAACCAAAAAGAATATAAAATTATATACATATAGCTACACACACAATCACAACATATAGGTTCCTAACCAAACACTAACCAACTCACAACATCGCCACATTCACATCAACCATTAAATTCATAACAGAACAAAAAAACAATATCTACATCAAACAACCATCCAATTCCCATTTTTCAACCCATTAATTTCACTATTTAGCATCATCTAAATTTAAATAAAAATACCATAATTTATTTGCTAATTTATCATTTCCATCCCATTAACTAGACCAAAAACATTCCCTTATGATCATTATTAAACAATTTATTTATTCCACCACTAATGAAGAATCTACCACAAAGGAAACAAATATCAAAAAAAGCTTATTGCCCCCACCGTACAACTAACACACCGTTCCATAAGTACACAAAAACAACTATCACCTAGCCACCCCCAAAATCATTTCAAAACAACCACCAACTCACCACCCCAAAATCACAACTAAACACCTACAACCTTTCCACCCCAAAAGCATGACCAACAACCACTATCATGCTTACCCAAAATAACGACTAACCACCAAACACCTAGGCACCCAAGAACTATGGCCAGAAAACCATAATTCCCACATTCCATCACAATCACACATCATCATACCATTATCATTACCACATAGAATAACCCATTACGATCATTTTACATATTTATAAAAGTGTGTTTTATCACATTCTACATTATATTAGGGGAATTATACTCCAACCAAAATATTGGGGAAAAAATTTCATTATAATAATATAATTGTCCACCAAATTAAAATTTTAGGGTGATATCACAACAATTATAAAATATAAAAGAGACTACACATATCAGTCCATGCAAAAAAAGCACCCATCCACAATTTTCATTGGGGAATCAAGCCCGTACAATCACAATATCAAAATCATATCAATTCCATAAAATCAAACGAATCATTCCCCATTCCCATTTAAATTTAAATTAACCAAATTATTTATATATTATTATCACGAACAACCATAACCCATAGATGAACAAAATAAAACCCCTACTACATGGAACAAAATAAAGGGAAATTAGACAATCCCTACCTCGATGAATATTTCCCAACACATTGTGCACTATAGGGGGAAGAAGAAATTCCTGAAAACCAAAAACCCACAAGGGAAACAAAGAATCCACATACACCACACCAAAGGATATTAAAAACAAATCCTATATCACAATATAAACCAAACAAACATTTTAGTAGATTATTCCCAATAAATAAATGAACCTAAACATCCAAAAGGGAGAGATGGATTTACCACCCAACTCCAACAAAAATCTATCATATCCAATTGAAAAAAGAGATTAAAATAAGGTCATAAAGACTATATTGTGTTCCTATGGTTGTTTCAATGATAGATATGAAGTGATAAGCTTAATTAATTTAAGAACAGCTGGGAAAGGAAAATAAAAATTGGAATTACACTAGATTCTCTTCATGTAACCTGGACATGCTATATAAACCTTAGGTGTTCAAAAAATTCAATCTTTTACTAAAAATTGTTCCTCCTAATCCTTTACTCAATAGAAATCATTAATTCCAATATCATGCCATGTAATACATATAATGAATTACCCTTTAAATATTTACCATCACTGAACCAGTCAGCTATGCATGTGTTGAACAACTACTTCATGTCATTTAAACAACACTTGACGTGTATTCTCAATAGGACATCTACTGCACCCACAAACTCCATAAAAACACCTAGAACCACCAAAAAACACCTACCACTACAAAAATTATAAATTTAAAATGAAATTATTGTGTAGGAAATTACATTACATACCTCTCAAACAAATGATTCCCTCATTCAAGAATCCAAAACCATACCCAAATGTAATGGGGTCTGAATAAACACCTCAAGAAATTCTTCTCAAGGATCTCATCCTACATCAAACTCTAAAACCATACGAACATGATAATAAATGTGTCCATAAAAAATCATCAACAACATCATCACATCACAACCATACTGTAACACCCCAAGAATCCATGATACGCTTCTCTTTCAATAATTCAATAGCTTGCATTGTACCCAAGTTCGAGATTCTAACACACCACGAACAATCTAAATAACCGTTATGAATAGTAATACCAACTATTTGAAATTATAAAAATTTTATATTTCAAAATGGGCTTCATTTTTGGATTCGGAATATCAAAATTATCCTATGTTTAATTTTTGGTATTTTTCTAAGAACATCCAATTTTTGATGAATAGTGAATAATACTTAAAAATAACTTTTTTAATCAAAATAAATTATAGTGATAAATTATACAATTGGGTGGTTTTAAATTATAATTAGAATATATTTTAACTGTTTTATCCAACGGTGTTCATTATAATTAATTTCACTTTGAAAGTGAACGGAAACAATTTTCAATCTTTTGATATATATTTTTTCTTAAAAACACGCTATTTGTTATGACAGCGGTAATTAATTATTAAATTAATTAATTCAACATATATTTTTTTAATTTTGTAAAATAGAAATAATTTTTCAATTAGGAATATCAAATATAGCTTGGGGTTAATTCTTGGTATTTTTCTGAAAAACATCAATTTTTGATGAATAGTGAAACCACTAAGTTGTAGTTAAAAAACTAATTTTTATTTTAAATTAAACTTTACCACATCTATGAATTGAATTTCGAAAATCTGGAATACATGGTTTTCATTAGTATGTAAAATTTGGTTCAATAGGATGAAAATAATTTTTGGTGAATAGTATCTTTTAAGTTTTATTAATCATTATTAAAGGTAATTTGTGTAATTTAAGGTAAATATAATGTTATAATAATTTTAAATTACATTTACGCTTGTCCTACCATTATTGTATAAGTCATGGCCATTCAAGACAATCCATGGGTCAACTTGGGGACCCCATGGAGCCACTTGGGTAAGAAAATGACATTAATAACTTTTTATTTAAAGTAAACATAAAATTGTCACAAACATGTGTTTTTTTTCGTAAACAATAATTACATGGGGTTATATAAGTTAAATTTTTTACTATAAATATTCATTGGAAATATAAAAATATTTCCTAAATCATGGTAATTGGTTTATAATTTTTAGGCATTAAATAAAAAAATTTATAAATGACACCATGATGATGAAGCGATTAACTCATTAATGAACAATTTAAATAAAATGAAACGATAAGGTAATATCTAAAAACTAAAATTGTCTAAAACCTATTATATGGGTATATTTATAACCCTTATCACTTTATCATTGAAATATATCATTGTGGGACCTTTAAAATCCGAAAAGTATTTCATAATAAAGTAACATTTCATGACTTTCCAAGAGTGCCCCTCCTCTCCTCTTATAAAAGGCCCCCACCTCTACCACCTTATTCACACCTTCAAATCCATTTGGATAGGCCCAAATCTTCCAAATACTCTATAAACATCCCTTTATTACTTTTAGAAGCCTCACTTTGGGTATAAATCATTCCAAGGAAGCCTTTGGCTCAAATGAAAAAGAGTTACCTGATTTTAAGGTAATGTCTTCTCTTATGTTTTTTTGTTTTATTTTGCCTCTCGAACCCCTTAAAATCTTTTTATTCCATTATTTTGTAACAAAACCAGTATCTTCAATATACTATTATGTTGTTATGATAATGATTGGATTTAAACTTACACACACCTTCATCTAATTGTTAAAGAACATATAGTTTCTGTGGGTATTACTGCCTCATGAAACGATGATTGTTCAATCTTCATTTAACACCTCTCACGGTGGCCATTAAGATGTCACTATATATATATATGATATATATTATGTTTATTGTTTCCTTATGCTTATTTATTTTTCATTTATGGCATAACTGTATGATTTCCATTATGGGTAAATGCGATAATTTCATTTTAGGAAGTACGGACTACCGCCGCCTCAATGTGATTTGAATCGTTAATGCCATATGTGGGATGTATAAAGGATAGAGTAAATGATATAATATATTATATTATACTGAAATTATAATATACCTTTATATCATTATGATTTCATTCCATTAAATATTAAATAGAAATGAAATTAGCGTTCATGTGTACGTACGACTTACCGTCTCATTGAACGGTGCATTTAATTTCTTACCTCTAAATGTTATGTAATATTATAAATGAATGTATATACTGGAAATGTATGATATATATGATATATACATCATTAATTTAATTCTGGATAAAATGGATATTTTAACACATGAACAACATGTAATTATAAGAAGTTTATTTTTGACTCAAGTACCAAAGATAGATAAACCGACCATTATTAACCTTAATAATTAAATAATGATCATAACATGGTAATAAGTGATATAAAAGGAATAATGAACATGAAAAAGGTTATTAAGCAAGTAGAAATTAACTCTAGTTTATTATTTAGGAGATTATAGAACTATCGAGTCCAGTTGGACATGAGGTACGGGACTTCGTCTCAATCTCCTTTCATTGAGGCATATTTTGGTTTGTACACAACTTTCTTTCATATGGTGTATAAACCCCTTTGACTTTTTCATTTATTCAAAAGGAATCTTTTTATATGAAGAGTTTTACTAAATGAAAAAAATCAATGTTTTTTTGTCGTACGTATGCGGCGACAATGACTTCTCTGCCGCCGTGACCATTATTTGAGTTTCAGCTTCCTATACAAGCCATAACTTTTTTTAAAATGAAAAATAAATACCAATTTTTTCTTTTCTTTTTTTCGGTATTGAAAATTGTGTTATCATATCAATGTGTTGTATTGATATCTTTTGATTGAAATGTATAAATTTTATGTTTCCATTATGAAAGTTTTATGTGTTACGATTATGTTATGGTTTATGATATGTTTAAACCTTTTCATATAAAGAATGAATTGGACATTGTATGTGACAGGTGGAGACCGTTATAGCTCCTCGATGCATCGGTAGGTCTCATGAGACAAACTAGTGTCTTGTAAGAAGTCCTTAAAAATCTTATTTGTAGTCTTGGCACAAGGCCTTGACAATGTGGTTGTGATAGTCTGGCATTATGCATTCTATCATTATGAAAGTGGTTATTCATATTGCATGTAATTATTCGACTAGTAGAATATCCATGTGAATAAATAAATGGAATTATTTCATTTTATTTTTTCCATATTATGATGATGTTAATGTTTAAAAGGCATTTGTTTTAGTTATACATTTACTTAAATGCCTATTTTTATTTATAAAAGTTTCTGCTATATTGTTATCCTTACTGAGCATCTAAGCTCACCCATTTCTATGTCTTATTTTTTCCAGGATGTGAAGAAATATTTTATGACTGAGCTGCATGGATAGTCTGAAGGGGATATGAGTGTGGACTATGGAGACCTTGTTGTTGTAGTTTTTCACTTTATGATGTAATGTAACATTAATGTATATATCTAGTGTTTCCAAGGCTACTAAACTAATCGGTCATTCGAGACATGATCTTTTTTTATCATGCCAATGTTAGGTTATAATGCACCGACTCTGGGTAACTAGGGTCGGGGAATTACAATTGGTATCAGAGGCAGTTTAGTACTAACCATGGAAGATAGATTTAGAAAATATCTTATTAGAGCACATAGCCCTAAGATAGACTTTGATGATTATTATAGAATAACTCTCTAGAATTTTGGTATTATAGAGATTTTGTTAGTTTTCTGAGAAATACATCCCTGTCTAGACACGAGCTATTAGAGGCTGCTCTGGAACAGATGTACGTATGGATAAAACCTGAAAACACCGCTTTGAGCTAGACTTGAATAAGAACTGGTGTACAACAACGGGCCTTGCTGCACTCTTGGTTACGACACTCCTGGAGGATATGCTTAGGATAACTCCCATTTTCATTGAAAACCATTATGAAAGGATTATGAGTATATACATCCTAAAAAAAATTATGACTGTGGATTATATCCATAAACTGTTTAATTTATGTTATGTGTTTTACAAGTATGGAATTCTGTATTTTGATTCATAAACTGATCTAGTTTATGCCATTTTATAGAAATGGCATCTAGTGGATAGAATGGAAACTATATCAATGCACGCACTCCATGTAGAGATTTCCCTCCTACTCAAGATAATTATAGTGGAGCTGGTGATACAACTGGTGAAGATCAACTTATCACCATTCTGGGACAACTCACTCAGGTTATGAATAATAACCTTACTCGTTTGGAGCACCCTGATCCACAATGTGAAGGATCAATGTTAGACCGCTTCATGAGGTAACAACCACCAACATTAAATGGGAGTACAGATCCTTTATTAGCTGAGAAATGGATAAATTCTTTAGAGAAAACATTCCATGCCTTGGGGAGTAGTGAAGGGGAAAAGGTTATCATGGCAGTTTACCGCCGCACTGGAGATGTTGATCAATGGTGGTCATTGATTCAAATCAAAAAGGAAGATGATTAAGTATCAAAAATGGAATGGAGGGAGTTCAAAGAGATTTTCTATGAAAAATAATATCCTCATGACCATAGAGCAGATATGGAAAGGCAATTTCTAAGTCTGAGACAAAATGAGGATGATAATGTCACAAAGTATGAGGCCAACTTTACAAGGTTAGACAGACATGCTGCAGATTATATACGTAACCCAAGAAGTAAGATTGATTGTTTCGTTGATGGTTTAAAACCATTTCTCCATTGAGATTTAGTATCAAAATCCTTCTCATCGTATGACGATATTGTCTCATGTGCTATCAAGATAGAAAAAGAATTCTATAAGTCTTATGACAATAAAGTAAAGCAAGAGAAGAAGAGAACGGTGGAACAAGAGACAGATAAAGGGAAAAAAGGAAAGAAGGATTTTCCATTATGTGATAATTGTGGGAAGAATCACCCCAGTACTTGCCTAAAGGGAATGGGAGTTTGTTACAAATGTGGAGAAAAAGGTCACCAGGCTCATGATTGTAAGGGAAAGAAAGAGCCTATCATGTTGAATGCTACAATTGTAGAGATATGTGGAATTATGCAAATGAATGCCCTAAGCTCTAAAGAATCTTACCTCACAAAAGGCCAAGGGAGCAAGGTCAAGATTATTTTGTTACTACAGATGAAGTTGAATAATTATTGTATTTGTGATTTTGGACTCAATAACTATATTATGGTTATAAAAATAATGTGATATATATAAGGATTATACAGTAGTACTTTCATTTTCATTAAATTTTTTATATGATGAAGGTAGTCATATTTTTTGTATGTGACAATAAGAAACACTTTACTTTGTTTGGGGATTCTGATGACACAATTTATTTTGGAATTTAGAGACCTTTAGGGAAAGTATGGACATAGGTATTTTGGATAGCTATAAAGGTTGGAATGGATTGAGTTTACCTTTGGATAGTATTGTTTAAGGTTAAAACATTTCTGAAGATTATTTTTGTAATATTATAATACTATACTTTTAGGAAAAGGACAACCTACATGATGGTGGATAACCTGTCGCATCGGACAAAGCTATAGGAATCGAACCCACAACCATAGTGCAAAAAGCCTTTATTACCTACCACTAGCCTACAGAAAGTCCCTGGTTATTATAAATGTAACACCCCAAGCTTCTACGGTACGTTTCCCTTTGAATAATGCGATAGCGTGTGTTGTACGCAACCTCGAGTTCTAACACACACCACAACTAATTAAACTAGCCGTTGTGAATAGTAATACCTAATTTTTGAAATCATATATATTCTATATTTCAAAATGGACTTCATTTTTGGATTCGGAATATCAAAATTAGCCTAGGGTGAAATTTTGGTACATTTCGGATAACTTTCATATTTTGATGAATAGTGAAAATTTCTAAATTTTAATTAAAAACAACTTTTTTAATCAAAATAATTAATAGTGATAAATTATGAATTTGAGTGGTTTTAAAGTATATTTAGAATATATTTTTACCATTCAATTTAATGTTTATCATTGGACATAATTTTACAATTAAACCGAACATAAACAAGTGTCAATCTTTTGATAGTTATTATCTCTTAAAAACACGCTTTTTGTTTTAACAGCGGGAATTAATTTTAAATTAATTTCTGCCACTTCTGTGTTTTGAATTTAGGAAAATGGATTCCATATTTGGAATCAGGATGTCCAAATTATGTAAATAGGTAACTTTTATTTTTAGACATTTTGAATAATTACTGCGGTAAATATTTTATTTACCATGGTTAAAGGGTAAATCCGGTAAATAAGGGTTAAAAAAATAATATTATAATAATACAAAATTACCCTAAAACGTGTCTTAACCCTATTGGTTGATACATGGTCGACCATGGGCATCTTTGTGTCAATTTGGGGACCCCATGGATCCACTTGTAAGTGATAATGACACTTTATTTTAATTAAGTTAAAATGAATACAAAAATGACACAAGCATATATCTTTTAGAAGAACAATTTTTACATAGGGTTATACATGTTGGATTTTCGATTATAAATATTCATTATAAAGATAAAAGGATTTCCTACATAATGATATTTTATTTATAATTTTTAGACAATAAATAAGTTATTTTATTTATGACGCAATGATGATGCAGTAATTACTATAATAGTGAAAAATTAAAATAATTGATATTATAAATACCCAAATAAATATAATATGAAACTTTTAATGAATTAAAATAATTTTCTAGGCTAATATGATATATTAGGATTGATTTAATGGACTTTGTTCGAAGTAATCAATCTGTTATGAGTTTCACAAAAATCAACTATTGAATAGTGTCAAAATTGACATAAAAGAGTTCTTAAAACAAATATTATATTATTAATTGATATTAAATTCCTAAAAATCTAAGGTTCGGCCAAGAGACTTATATTATGATAGGTTAATCATTAATGGACCACTTGGGGGTCGCTTGGATGTATATAGTAAGTTTATTAACCATATTATATAAAAATACAAAGAGACATTGTAAAAGTGAAACTAATTAACTTAGAGTTAATACTTAAAGATAAGGTTAATATAAGTACCCAAACCTGTCTAAATTATATTGGATGAGTTGTTTTCGACCTATCCCCACCTCATCCTTTGAATAGTCAACTTTGGTGCCTTTAGAAACCGAATATGAATTTATTATAAATTAATATTTCTAGCTTTTCCAAAGGTGCCCCTCACCCCTCTTATAAAAGGGCACTCCTCCTTCTCATTTCTTCACACCTCTAAAGCCTTTTGGTTCGGCCAAACTCTGCCCAAATACTCTCCCAACATCCCTCAATACAACCTAGAGGCCTTAGTTTGATCAGAAAGCCAACCTAAGGATCCCTTTTGATCAAATCAAAAGGAAGAACCCGAAGAAGAGGTAATGATCTCACCACCCTTTTCTAAGTTCATTTCTTCTTCCACTTCTTCTTCCTTTGTTCTTACCATTCTGAAATAATAACTCCAGTATCTCACATATACTGTGATGTTATTATAAATATGGTACAATCATATTCAGTATTCTATCCACCCTTTGAATAACATGTCACCATACGTGCGTACGTACGGCTTACCGTCTCCACGTCGTGGTGTAATTGTTATTCAATATAATATTATTTGGATGGGTATAATAATGATGTGTAACTCATGTAAATAATAAATATAACATGTTAATGATTCTGTATATATGATATACCATCCATTTATATATTATTTTAATATCAAAAGAATGATATTGTCGCTCGTGCGTACGTACGGACTACCGTCTCCACGAACGCGATGAGATTCATTCTCCATCGTAACCATTAAAGCGTAATTATCATTTTATGATTTAAAAATGATGTTTAAGGACTTGATATCATTCTGGATATGAATAATATACAACCTATCCTTTACAAACATGTCTTACGTAACAAAACATATGAAAGAAAACAAGTAAGTTAACACCCGAAACAACGATAATACTAAGATATTATTATCAAATCAATATTAAAAGATCATATATGATATCATATTAATGTATATGATTCTTGTATAATTTAATAACAATTATTTCACCATTATACAGGAGGTTAACCTACCACAACCAAGGAAAATTACAAGGTAAGGGTTATTTCACAATCTCTTCATTATCCGAGGTTGTATTATACGTAATAATCTACTGGGATCTCTTTATCATCCACATCCATGTTTCTTAAAAATGTATTTCAAAACATTTTTACTATTTACAAGAATATGGGTTAAAGTCATTTATACCTTTTTTTGACTTTTTATAAGAGGTTTATAAAGGAATCTTTCCGTCGTTTTCAAAACAATGTTCTTTTTAACCTTTTCGACAGAATTGAGGTAAGAATGTTTTTTTAACTTATACGGCGGGTGCGGTTATTTTCCGCCGTTATAAAATCGTCGAAGCTTTCCATACAAGCTTATAAGAATATTTTCAAAGAAAATGTTTTATTTTATATGGATCTTAAATGATTTCAAAATAAAAGGAGATACTTCTTTAAAAAGAATTTTGATTTCATCTATGTCAACATCCTTTGATGGATTTTAAGATTATTTGAAGTTGATTTATTATGATACAAAAATTCTATATTGAATTGAAGGTTTTGTGATATGTTTGACTGTGGATGTGCTATTTTTATACCATTCATAGTTTATGGTGAAACTATTGACATTTCGTATGCTAGTTTTAATCCGAATGTTTATGTTATATTTCAAACTTTTCTTCAAATGAATGTGCTAAACAAGTATGTTCCGGGTTGGGGACCGGTAAAAGTAAGCCCTCCAGGTTGGGGACTGGTAAAAGTAAGCCCTCCAGGTTGGGGACTGGTTAAAGTAAGCCCTCCAGGTTAGGGACTGGTAAAATTATGCCCTCCGGGTTGGTGTCCGGTTATTAGAGGCACTCCGGGTTGGTGTCCGGTTATTAGAGGCACTCCGGGTTGGTGTCCGGTTATTAGAGGCACTCCGGGTTGGGTTCCGGTTAGAAGTAACCCCTAGGTCTTGGGATGAGGCCTAGACAAAGAAATTAACGTTTAGCATTATGCATTCCAACATTATGAAAGTGGTTATTGATTTTTGCATGTGATTATTCGATTAGTAGAATATCCATGTGAATAAGTAAATGGCATTATTTCATTTTACTTTTGTCATACCATGTTGAAGTTCAATTTTAAAAGGCTTTTGTTTTAGTAATGCATTGCCTTAAATGTTTATTCTTATTTATGAAAGTTTCCGCTATATTGTTATCCTTACTGGGCATTTGAGCTCACCCCTTTTCTATGTTTTATTTTTCCCCAGGATGTGAAGAAGTAAATTATGAATGACCTGCAGGGATATTATGAGGGGATAATAGTGTGGATTATGGAGACATTATGTTGTTGTAGTAGTTTTTCATTTTATGATGTAATGTAAAACTTATGAATATATCTAGTGTTTCCAAGGCTACTAAACCAATCGGTCTTTCGAGATTTGATCTTTCTTGTGATCATGCCAATGTTACGAAGTAATGCACCGACTCTAGGCAACTAGGGTCGGGGCGTTACAATAAAATTGTTTTCCAGATCTAAATTGTATGTGTTAATATATGGAATCTTGTACGATTGGGATAAATATAATATTTTTGAGTTCTATTATCTTTTTGAGTGAAATATGGGTTTGTGGTAAAAATTTATTAATGAATTAAAGTATACATGACAAGTATGAATATTTCCTTACATTCTTAGTAAATCTCTTAAATAAATTCCTCAACATTATGAAAGGTAACTTAAAACAAAAACGTTGTCGGTTACCTTTTCCTACTGTGGAATCAATGATCTTTTAACCAATCACTAATTTTTGATTTTATTGTAGTTAACTTTCTCCTAATTCTATTTTCTACAACTCTCCATTAGACCTTGATGGTTTGTTTCTCCTCCATATCTATGTTTTCATAAAATCCTAGTATGGTATATCTCAGGTGACCTTTGTACTTCTCTTTCTTTCTTTAAAAGTTATATTTTTATTAACCATATTTTTGATATGGGTTTTCCAAAAAGGTATTTTCTACTTTGAACCTTTTATTTTAAAAGAACAATTTCAAATTTTGAGGATGCAATTTATTGAAAGAGGTGCGTATGTAACACCCCAAGCTTCCATGATACACTTCTCTTTCAATAATGCAATAGCTTGCATTGTACGCAAGTTCGAGATTATAACACACCACGACCAATCAAAATAGCTGTTATGAATAGTAATACCCACCTTTTGAAATTATATAAATTTTATATTTAAAAATGGACTTTATTTTTGGATTCGTAATTTCGAAAGTAGCCTATGTTAAATTTTGGGTATTTTTCAGAGAACTTCCAATTTTCGATGAATAGTGAAAAATACTTAAAAACAACTTTTTTAATAAAAATAATTTATAATGATAAATTATATGATTGAGTGGTTTTAAAGTATAATTAGAATATATTTTAACCATTTTATCAAATGGTGGTCATTATAATTAATTTCACTTTGAAAGTGGACAAAAACAATTGTCAATCTTTTGATATATATTGTTTCTTCAAAACACGCTATATGTTGTGACATCAAGAATTAATTATTAAATTAATCAATTCAACTTATATGTTTTGAATTTTTTAAAATAGACATCATTTTTGAATTAGGAATATCAAATATAGATTAGGGTTAATTTTTGGTATTTTTCTAAAAAACATCAATTTTTGATGAATAGTGAAACCACTAAGTGGTAGTTAAAAAACTAATTTTTCATTTAAATGAAACTTTACCACTTCTGTGAATTGAATTTCGAAAATCTGACGTACATGGTTGTCATTAATATGTAAAATGTGGTTCAATGAGTCGAAAATAATTTTTGGTGAATAGTAACTTTTAAGTTTTATTAATCATGATTAAAAGTAATTAGTGTAATTTAAGGTAAATATGATGTTATAATATTATGAAATTACCTTAACACTTTTCCTACCCTTATTGTATGAGTCATGGACGACCATACAATCCATGGGTAAACTTGGGGACCCCATGGAACCACTTGGGTAAAAAAATGACATTAATAAGTTTTTATTTAAAGTAAAAATAAAATTGTCACAAACATGTGTTGTTTTACTAAAACAATTATTACATGGGGTTATATAAGATAAATTTTAGACTATAAATATTAATTGGAAATATGAAAATATTTCCTACATCATGGTAATTGTTTTATAATTTTTAGGCATTACAAAAATATATTTATTTAAGACACTTTGATGATGCAGCGATTACCTCATTAATTAACAATTTAAATAAAATGAAACGATAAGGTAACATATAAGACATAAACTTGTCTAAAACCTATTTTATGGGTATATATATGAACCTTATCATCTTATCCTTGAAATATATCATTTTGGGACCTTTAAAATCCGAAAATCATTTCATAATAAGGTAACATTTCATGACTTTGCAAGAGTGCCCCTACTATCCTCTTATAAAAGGCCCCCCACCTCTAACACCTTATTCACACCATCAATGCCATTTGGATTGGATGAAATCAGCCCAAATACTCTCTCATATTACCTCTCTTACTTCTAGAAGCTAACTTTGTGCAGAAGTGTTCCCAAGGAAGCCTTTGGCTCAAATCAAAAAGAGTTACCCAATTGTAAGGTAATGTCCTCTTTTATGTTCTTTTGTTTTATTTTGTTTCCCCAACCCCTTAAACTCTTTTTATTCATCTATTTTGTAAAAACAACATTATATTCAATATACTAGGATGTTGTTATTAGAAGTATTTGATTTAAACATACACACACCTTCATCTAATGGTTAAACAACATACTGTTTCTGTGGGTGGCGAATTACTCCCTCACGAAACGATGATTGTTCAATATTCTTTTAACACCTGTCATGGTGCCAATTAAGATGTCACTATATTTATATGTGATATGTATTATGTTATTGTTTTCCTTATGCTTCTGTATTTTTCATTTATGGCATACCTTTATGATTTCCATTATGGGTAAACACGATAATTTCTTTTTAGGAAGTACGGACTACCGCCCCCTCAAAGTGATTTGAATCGTTAATGCCATATGTGGGATGTATAAAGGATGGATTAAATGATATTATATATGATATTATACAGGAATTATATTATACCTTTATATCATTATTATTTTATTCCATTAAATACGAAATAGAAATGAAAGTAGCGTTCATGCGTATGTACGGCTTACCGTCTCCATGAACGGTGCATTTCATTTCTTACCTCTAAATGTTATGTAATATTATAAATGAATTTATATACTAGATACGTATGATATATATGATATCTACATCATGAATATAATTCTTGATATAATGGATATTTTACCACATGAATAACTAGTAATTAGAAGAAGTTTATTTCTGACTCTAGTACCAAAGAATGACAAAATGACCATTACTAACTTAAATAATTACATAATGCTCATAACATGGTAATATGTGATCTAAAAGGAATAATGAACTTGAAAAAGGTTCTTAAGAAGGTATAAATTAACTCTATATTATTATTCAGGAGATTAAAGAACGATCGAGTCAAGTCGGACATGAGGTAAAAGACTTCGTCTCAATCTCCTTTCATTGAGTCATATTTTGTTTTATACACAACATTCTTTTATACGGTGTATAATCCCCATTGAATTTTACATTTATTATAAAGGAATATTTTTACATGAATCATTTGACTAAATGAAAAAAGGAGTGTTTTTTTGTCATACGTATGTGGAGACAACGACTTCTCCACCGTCGTGACCATTATTTGGGTTTCGACTTCCTCTACAAGCCATAAATTTTTTTAAAATGAAAAATAAATACCATGTTTTACTTTTATTTTATTTTGGTATTGAAAATGGTTTTATCATATCAATGTGTTGTATTGAAATCTTGTGATTGAAATGTGGAAATGTTATGTTTCCATTATGCATATTTTATGTGATACGATTATGTTATGGTTTATGATATGTTTAAACCTTTTCATATAAGGAATACATTGGACTTAGTATGTGACGGGTGGAGCCCGCCATAGCTCCTCGATGCATCAGTAGGTCTCATGAGACAAACTAGTATCTTGGAACAAGGCCTTGAAAAAAATCATATTTTTAGTCTTCTCACAGGGCCTTGACTATGTGGTTATGATAGTCTGGCATTATGCATTCCATCATTATGAAAGTGGTTATTGATATTGCATATGATTTTTCTACTAGAATAATATCCATGTAATAAGTAAATGGAATTATTTCATTTTATTTTTTCCATATTATGCTGTTGTTCAAGTTTAAATGGATTTTGATTTAGTTATACATTTCCTTAAATGCTGATGTTTATTTATGAAAGTTTTCGCTATATTTTTATCATTACTGAGAATCTGAGCTCACCCCTTTCTAGGATTAATTTTTTCCAGGATGTGAAAAAATATTTTATGACTGACCTGCAGGGATAGTCTGAAGGGGATATGAGTGTGGACTATAGAGACCATGTTATTTTTGTTTTTTGCTTTATGATGTAATGTAACATTTATGAATGTATCTAGTGTTTCCAAGGATACTAAACTAATCGGTCATTCGAGACTTGATCTTTTGTGATCATTCCAATGTTACGTAATAATACACCAACTCTGGGTAACTGGGGTAGGGGCATTACACATACAACCTTTATGCATCCAAAAAAAATACCACCACAACAACTAACTGCACTTCCCAAAAAATTAGAATTAGGGAATTAAATCATATTTATAAATATGTTATATGCTCTTGGTAGCACTAGCTCACCCACATGGGTTCAATCATGTCATTGTATAATGTGTCTCTATTGGGAATCATGTATCACCATTCCAAATAATAGAACATTATCACACATCGCATATCAAAAAATAGGTAAAAATAGATTATCCCATAAAAGAACAATATTGTATCATGAAGTCACACCAAAAACATAAAATGAAAAAAAAAAACTCTGGGTACTAGGCATTGATCTTAATCTCTCACTCCCAAGCACACTCCTCTTTGCCACCATGCCTCCAACACACACGAACCAAGGTAATGGTTCATCCATGTAGTTCCAACCCATGGTGATCCATGATCTCTAGGAGTTGATCCAAAAATTTCTATTCATCCTTGATATAAAACTCTATATAGTAAATGACATTAGATCCATCATGAAGATATCAAAAATCTTGGACATGTGGAAGACATGGTGGATCCACTCCTACCATGGTGGAAACACGCACTAATATGCCACCACGCTAAATCACCCCTAGACCTCAGAGAGACCAATAAACTTGGTAGAAATCTTAATCACTCTTCCAAAACTCGAATTCACATATCAAGGTGAAATCCTCAAGAATATGTGGTCCCGAACATAGAACTCTAATGTAATCCTCATGTGATCAACATTAGACTTCGTCTGATCATGAGATGCATT
Organism: Viscum album; assembly: GCA_963277665.1. Lineage (NCBI taxonomy): Eukaryota > Viridiplantae > Streptophyta > Magnoliopsida > Santalales > Viscaceae > Viscum > Viscum album. The sequence continues at coordinate 368,664,139 of OY728166.1, forward strand.
CATACTCTGACAAACATGTTAATCCTTCTCTGTCATTCTCTACACCACATAAAGACCAAGAACTTCTACCTACCCAAACTCCATCTAGAACAACAATGAATTACATGGCCACCCACAAAACACCTCAAATTATACCATATTAGTGGATGATTTCTATTTAATGTTATATTAAAACTCATCCAATGGTAATTTTCATACCTAATATCTCCCAAATTCCAAGACACTTGACCACAATATATTATCACGTGTCCAATATGTATTCTCGATATTCCCTTCTATCTGAGGGTGGAATGTAGTGTTGAGGAGTAACTGAGAACCAAAACAACTCATTAATTCCAACCAAAATCAAAATGTGAAATATGAATGCTAAAATTGGATCATGGATCTTGGAACTCCATGAAACCAAACCACCTCATCCACATACCTATTAAATAAATCATCCACTTCACCCAACTCCTTTATTACTATGAAGTTACCCATTTCATAAACGAATCCATGATTGCCTAGATAACATCAAAACCACCCTAATATCAGGGTAACCCTATGTAAAAAATCAAAATTCTTTTCATTTATAGTTAGGAAAATCCACTGGATGAAAATCATATAGGACATTGATCCTAGGACTTTACCTGCTGGGAAACCAAGAGCATTTCCAAAAATACTTCCACTGACTATTACATGCTAGTCCAACAAAACTGCATCCTTATGAAATTATACATCTTAGAATCTCCTTGGTTAATATCAAATGTTGATCTATAAAACTGATGAAGGACTTCCTTAGGCATCACTACTAAAATAAAAAAAATTACATGAATCAATATCCAATTATAACCATACATCATCCATCCCTTTGGAGGATCACAATGGCCAAAAAGATAATGCATCACCTCTACCTATTAGACTCCTCCACCAAACACATCATTGATGAATTAACCATCATCTTAATATACTACCATTGACAATAATCTGCCCTTTAATATATGTGAATCGTTTAAAAATATTCTATTTCTCTTCGAGAATTCTCATAGTCTCAATGAATAGCTTTACCAAAATTTCTGTATAATGTTCCAGCCAAAAAAGATTCATTTATTGAAATTTATGAGATCTAAAAATCATAGTACTAAAGAAAATCCTTCCACCTATACTAAAACAATATTATATCACATTGAGAAATGATATACCTCTTTCTCTTATAGTCTCTAAATATCACAAGAACTCTCTAATGAGTCAATGAAACAACAACTTCAACAAAATCAAGAATTATGCTATCACCATATCGTGGGTGGAAAAGTTAGATCATGGGGAAATAACATCATACACACATAATAGATCAATTGAATATACTATATCAACATGAATTCCAAACCCATACATAAATCATCACAAAAAAACATAAACATTACACCATCACCAATAATATAAAGCACTATAAAACTGTCCAAATTTTCCTTCAGGTAACCAAACACAACCTGTCACAAATCATTTGACTAAAACCCATGGTCCATCCTAGTCAATACTATTAACATGGAAACATGATGATAATATTTGGTCTTAAACATCGAATAATATCCTTCAATATAAAAAAATGAACCTATTACACATTCTTGGGTTCTTCCTATTAAAAAACTCCATAGACCATTGGCAAATCTACTATCATTACCTGTTGATAAACCGCATGCCTGGGGAAATGAACCTCTCATGTCAAAAACATATACATTAAAAAAATTCCATAAAAATTGTTTCCTCATAGAACCTAATAGAACATATCAGATTTTATTGGCATTCTCCACCTCTAACTTCAAGGATATCGTGATTTCATTGAAAAATAAGAAGACAAACTAGTCTTGGAACTCATTGAACATCGAGTTCATAAACCCAATATAAAAGTCTTGTGGATTCATTACACTGAATTTCATGAATAAAAAATCAAAGTGGCCATAACTGCAACTGAATGTGGTTATTTTGAAATCACCCTTCTTCACATTCATTTAGAAATACCCAGAACATAGATCAATCTTAGATAACCAAACCACCCCTCATAACAAGTTAAAAAATAACCTATCTACAGAAGTGGGTAATGGTTCTTAACATCAATAAGATTCACCTTCTAATATTCTATGCAGAACCTCATAAGACCATCAACCTTGTTGGAGAACAAAATTAAATCAACCCATAGTGAAACACTCAGCTGTATAAAACTATTGTACATCAGAATGTCTATCTAAATCTTCAACACCCTCAACATTGAAGGTTCCATATGAAAAGAATCTATAGATATATGAAAACCAGAAATCTACCAATCTATCCTAAACTCGACATCACATCAAGGTTGTAAAATCACATCCTCATATGGTAAAACAACCAAGAACTCCCCAATGACCATAGGGACCTGCACTTTCCTATCATCTACTAAATTTGTCGAAAAATCATCCACTAAAGATAAATTATCTTTACACCTCGACATCCAACATGAACACCCCTCCCACCAATCAAAATTAAATGTTGTCTATCCACATATAAAAAAACAGATCTCCTATGAAAGTGTTCAATAATTGCATGTACATAATACAATTAGTCTATTTTGAGGATAACATTGAATGGACACATATATAGAAACAAAGATTCCCATTGGGCCAATGAGGCTACGTCATCAGTCCACATCCATGACACACATCAAACAAGCTTGTTTGGACTGTAAATAGTGTATTCAACAACATGTTCCTGGAAAGCCTCTCCATGTATTTTCTTGTAGATTGATCTATAGTGGGTGTAAAAAAGTAGTGTGATGTTTCTGATTCAAAAAAGGAAGAAAAGGGGACTAAAAAAACTAATCACACCTCTAATGATCTATGGACCTTATAGAACATCTACATCCACTCTGTGAAACTGACCATGCCCTTATCATATACAAATATACTCAAAACCACCTATGTGACAAAACATTGGTCAAGGTCCCTAAATATTAGGAACATCTAGAGGTTGATCTCAACCTACTCCATCCCCAAAAGAAGATCATAACCCTTATTCCACTACTACTGAAATGGTCTCAAATACAATAACTACTGAGGTTGGAACTGTGCCTATCCATCTTCACAAAAATGATCTTAGTTAACCACTAGGAACTAGTTTGGGTGATTTTTTTTAAAAGGTTGTGTCCGAATCCTCATTCATTATTAAAAAAAATCAAATACTTCTTTTAACTAGGTAGAGGTAGACCCATTACAAAGCCCGAAGGACCAGGGGAATTTAGCCCAGTATGTGTCATATAGGCCCAATTTTTTGTCCCAAGGCCTATTCTATGAAAAGTAATGCTAAAGTTCCACACCGTACCAACCACTGCTACAGTTTCCTACAACATCTACAGTATCCTACGACTGCTATAGTGTCCATCATTTCTACACTGTCGCCGCTGATTTAGTACACCACAGTTGCTACTAGTTTGGGTGATGTCCACAAACCACAAAACCAAAATACAATACCATGATATCTATGATAAAATCATTGAAACCACTATCCCTAGAATGGTGAAAGTGGAATTAGTGAATTCAACCCCCCCCCTCAATTTGAAATATCAATGGTCTTGGTTCCTGTGACCTAAAACTGAATAATTTTATCCACAATCAAAACTCATGGTTACCCTCTAATGGAAAAACTCTATGTGAGTGAATCCACTTGATTACCTCCAACTTCTAAACCTCTAGATACATCATCTAGATAAAATTAGTAACTATATACCAGATAGAGGACGTAGTTCCTCCTCAAGATGTCTTGTACAAGAATTATCATCCACAAAAAGATCTTGGAAAAATGTTGAAGGACCTTTAAAATGACTCCCAATACACACACTAACATACTACCCTACTAAAGTAAAATAAATTCATGCCTCTACACTTTCATCATGGTTCATGAATGGAAATCTTCCCTGAATATTTCTGAATTTTTTCCAACAAAACATCTGCTAACTTCTTCTCTCATAGAAACATCAAACACCACTGTTGTGTTGCTCCCTATATTTAACTAACATACAAATGGACACAGTATCCCACATGGGTCTTGATCAAACTAAATGGGATCTCAAGCTCCTAAGACTAGGTCTCTATCTCCACATCTGAAAAAAAAATCACTCATACTATATGGAATGACCATTAAAGGGATAATGTTTTAATGGATTGAATCTTGTGATAATATCTTCAAATAGTTGAATTATCATTTTACATCAACAAAGATCTTGATCCTACCTGATCCAGGTGATGATTATATAGTGTACTATAAATTTTCTAGGATCATACTTGATGTAGTTTTGATGCAAGGATATCTATTCATAGAATATGGGTCTAGGAAGCTGAGGCCACATGAATAAAACTACCCAATGCATGACCTTGTGATGGTAGTAGTGGTATATTATTTCAATTGATTGTAGCGTTATCTGCTGGGAGAAAGGTTTATGGTGTATACAGATCATAAGAGATTAAAATAAATCTTTTCACAAAGATATTTGAATATTCAGAAGTGACGATGGCTAGAGAATATGCATTCATTCAATTTTGATATCGCATATATGCCTAGATGGTTGAATATATTTGTTAATGCATTGAGCAGGAAAACATAGACGAGGGAATTTCAAGAGTCTAGTTTTGAGTGTAAGATGATGACATTGCTAGTTGAGATGCACATTGAGGTTCTGGAGAGTCATGGGAAGATGAATAACATATTAGTTTTAGGGGAGTATACATATTTGATACCTATTATGGATAGACAGTATGATGATTGAGAGTGTTTGAACCCGAGGGAACACCTTGAAGGTGGGGATACACCTTTAGAATAATCATAGGTTATGACGAGATCATCTATGTCATGAATCGAGTTGTTGTTCCAACAATAATATGAGATGAGCTGATTTTTGAATTTCATGCCTCAATGTGGGATCTTAATCAATGCGTGACTAAAATGTACCATAAACTAAGATAATTGTTTTGGTTATCATGCATAAAAAAGTGGATAGCATGGTTCGTGAAATGATGCTACACATGTCAGCATGTGAAGGCAGAGAATCGATGACTATGTGGTTTTCTGTAGCTGTTTCTCATTTTTGAATGGAAGTGGGATGATGGTACTATGGATTCCATGATGGTTCTCGAGAAGAAACCTATGAAGAATAACTCTATCTGAATAATTGTGGATCACCTAATGATAGTATCATATTTCATATATTTATTGAAAACATTCTTAGTAGATATGTTATAGGAACTATATTTTTAAAACATAGTTCACCTAAAAGGTTTTCACATACTATAGTTTTATATCATTACTCTTTATTTTCCTCAAAATTTTAAAAGGTCTTGTAGAAGGCTGATAAAAAACTATTTTATTGAATATTTTATTTATAATAAATGATATAATTTCCTTACATTGTGTTAAATATTTTTATTTATAAAATATTTGGGATTTGATCATTTATTTGAAAATTTGGTGAAAATTCCAGTTTTACCCTTTTAAAGTGCACTGTGGTATATTTTTAATAAATGATTTTATTGCCCAAATTGGAACTTAATATTTTGTGACCGAATGCCTCACTAATGTTTCTACAACTTTCATTCAGTCCATTGGAGCTAGATCGTGGGATTACTTGGAGTAAATGGGCCATGAAGACAAAGATGGACTGGAATCGCTGGGCTGGATAGGGCTTCTATATTTGGGCCATAACATTCTTATCCGTGCTTGGATGTGTCCCGAATTTGGAGAGAATCTATTAGAAAAAAATTATCGCAAATAATTATTCTGTAAGAGCGTCCGGATCGCGCGTTTTGGAGGTCAAACAGGCGGTAAAACTTGGATTAAAATATTTTCCCAAATTTCTACATTCACACTTGAAACCATTTGTAACCCTAGCCCTCCACAGCTCTATTTAAAGGAAATTTTCACTCTTTGGTAGGCTGGTTCGGAGCTTGGGAAAGGTGTATCCGAGATTTGGTTTCCTAGGAACTCTTCTAACCCCTTAGAAGAAGTGAGGCTTTCTGCAATGATCTCTTCCAAGAAAGCTCTCCTCTCCCACCTCCACTTGTGTTTCATTGTTTTCATGCTTGTAACATGTCTTTTTCTTCAATAAATCTTCTTTTTTATTCTTTTACTATCTTTAATTTTTTTCTTCTTGGTTCTGGAATCTTAGAGTGGAGGCAAGATTGGGTATTTCCCTTTCAATCCGTTGCTTATGCAAAACGTCTCCACAATTAAAAAATCCAACCATGGAAGAGTAGTTTCGTGGGTAGTCGATCTAATCCCTACCCCCTTAATTTATTAATTTTTAATCCATGAACATACTATAATTCATAATTTTTGATCAATTAATTGAGATTTAAGTTGTAAGGAACTCACTCGACTTTCTTCTGACCGCGAGGTCGGTCCTGTGTGAATCGAGAGAGACAAACTTCAATTGTAAAATCTAATCAACATGGGATAAAATTGTAGGGTTCAAATATCATCCCTAAACATAATTAATTCTCAACTCTAGAGAGGAGGTTCTGACCTAATTTAACAATGATCATAAGTTGAATTTGTACCACAATCAAAGTAGGGTACTGCGATTGGAAGTCTCAAAGACAACCTAGTGCTCATTTCTTCAAATACATGTCGTTGTGTCAAATTCCGTAGGGTTCGGGGGTTGAAAAGGTTAGGGGGTCACATTTTATTGAATTATAATCATATTGGATAATGAATAAATAATTGTGAAGGGGTAGATTAGATTGGCTACGACTTCTCGTAGTAGTGCTTTTAAAGGAACAGTGTTTGTGATTGTCTTTTACTCCTTGATTTCCTTGATTGTTTTGTTTCGTGTTCTAAAAGTCTTTCAATCAAACCACCCCCATCGTTTATCATTTTGTTTCTTTTTTTTTGGTTTCTTCAAGCCTTTTAAGGGTTGTTAAACTAAGTCCTACTCAAGAGAACGACCTAGGTCAGCCACTATGCTGCACATAGTAACGAACGAATACCATTTGAAAGTGCCCACGACAACGCCTTTCAAATTTGGCGCCGTTTCTAGGGAGGAAATAGTTTTCTCAATCAATTAGAGGTATTTTTTTCTTATTTCATTATCTTCTTCCTCTTCTCACTTTCTTCTTTCACCTTTCTCAATGTTGTTTCATTTTTCTATTCTTCTTCTTCTTAAATTTTTTTAGACCATCAATTGAACTCCATTCTCATGATATTGTGGTCTATTATTCTTCTTCATTTCTCTATTTTTATAAGATTTATGAAACAGTCCCAACCTGAGGATCTCTTTGATCTTGACCCTGAGATTGAACGCAGCCTTAGGGCTCGAATCAGGCAATCTCGATCCATAGGTAGTGTCGACATTTACCCAACAGAAGAACTCCTCCATTTTGGAAACACTGAAATTGGAAACACAACTAAATCCAAACTAAAACAAGAACCAATGGATGATAATAATGGAAATGAACTTAATAGAACCATTCGATAATTGGCCGCACCAGATATTAACTATCAACCAAATTTCATTGCATACCCAACTCTTGAATCAGACTTTGAACTTAAATCTGGACTAATTCACCTTCTTCCAATGTTTCATGGATTATCTGGTAAGGACCCAAACAAAAATTTAAAGGAATTTAATGTAGTCTGCTCGACTCTTAAACCAAGAAATGTCTCTAAAGATCAAATTAAATTAAGAGCATTCCCATTCTCGCTTGACGAATCTGCAAAAGATGGGATGTACTATTTACAACCTGAAGACGTAACATGTTGGAAAGATTTGAAACATCTTTTCTTGCAGAGGTTCCTTCCAGCATCAAGGACTACATTCATTCGAAGGGAGATATCATAGATCAAGCAGGCACAAGGGGAGTCGATGTATGAGTATTGGGAGCGCTTCAAGAAGTTATGTGCAAGCTGCCCACATCACCAAATCAGTGAGAAACTACTTATCCAGTACTTCTACGAAGGCCTCACACTGATGGAGAGGAGCATGGTGGATTCCGCAGCTAGAGGAGCATTGGTGGACAAAACACCAACAACTTCACGTTCATTGATTGACAAGATGGTCCAAAAATACTAACAATTTGGAGATAGAGGTACACCACATGTCAGGGGAGTAAATCAGGTAAGTCCTTCTTCTCTTGAAAATAATTTGATTGATACCAAGTTTGAAGAATTTACCACTATGGTGAGGCAGATTGCATTGGCTCAAAAGACATCCCAACCCGCTTCTTCAAGGCCTTGTGACATTTTCACCGAGACAAGCCACCCAACTGATTGTTTCTCCCAATTACAAGAGTCAGAGGATTGTGCTACCATATTTCCTGGGAGACTATATCAGCAACAACAGCCACAGAAGATGTATGATTCCTTTGCACCAACATTTAACCAAGGATGTAGAGATCAATCAGATATGAGGTTTGGCTCTGGACATCAACAAAGGCCCCCCTTTCAACAAAACTTCCAACAGCCTCCACCTTACCAACAAGATTTCCAACAACCCCAAAGGAGATTTGAGGCCTAAGCATCAACAAGTCAGCAACATGGGAGTTCTCAACCAAAGGTAGATTCTAATACTGATGATATTTTGAAACAAATTGTACTTAATCAATAGAATGAACTAAAGAGTCAAGGTTCTGAGTTGAGGGAGTTGAAGACACAAATGAGCCTGATTTCCACCGCCCTCCACGAACTGGTAAGTAAGAACTCTGGAGCCCTTCCTTCCCAACCTACTCCCAATCCCAAGGGGAATGTCAGTGCCATCACAATGAGAAGTGGGAAGAAAACAGTTGATACATCTGCACCTACAATACCCCCAGGATTCACCTCAACTCCGGAGAAGCCCCATCCCATACCAAATAATGAAAAACCCAAGGAGAAAGATAAAGGTAAGAAAAAGGTTGATGATCATCCTCCTAAACCCCTTACATTCCCAAATAGAGTTGTACAAACTAAGAAGATGGCTGAAGAGGCAATGCAAAAAGAGGTTTTGCATACATTCAAGCGTGTCGAGATCAACATCCCTCTACTTGAAGCCACCAAGAAAATACCAAGGTATGTGAAATTATTAAAAGAAATGTATACAAATAGAAGAGGGCTAAAGGGAAATGAGAGGATCAACCTTGGAAGGAATGTATCTGCACTCATCACACCAACCATGTCAATGCCAATGAAGTGCAAGGATCCTGGGACATTCACCATACCATGCACCATAGGGGAGTTACACTTTTCTGATGCACTTTGTGATTTAGGTGCTTCCATAAATGTGATGCCTCACTATGTATTCTCTTCCTTGCATGTTGGTGAGTTGAAGCCAACAAGAGTAGTGGTGCAATTGGCAAATAGAGCTACGACATATCCAGCGGGAGTCCTTGAGGATGTACTTGTCCGGGTAAGAGACATGATCTTTCCAGTGGATTTCTATGTACTTAACATAGAGGATGATCAGGTATGTTCTCATTCCCCTGTTATCTTAGGTAGGACCTTCCTCAAAACTGCAAAAACTATCATAAATGTCAATGAGGGTTCACTTTCCATGGAATTTGGGGATGATGTTGTGATATTTAATGTTATGGATTCCATGAAGTACCCCTCTAAGGACCATTCTGCTTTTGTTATCTCCCATTTTGAACCACCAAGTAAACACTCCATGGATTTTGATTGTCCTATGCTTAGGGAGATTATGAGTATTGGTTCTGGTTTAAAGTCTAAGAGAACATCCACACCTGTTTCTAATGAACAAGACTCTCTATGATTTGATTATGAAATGGATTCATATTCTGATCTTGTTCATGTGAACTCCTATTATGACATGGCTATAGAGTATGCTGATGGATTTGATGCTTTATTCTCTGATTTTGATGATGTATATTCTGATACCGATGCTCTTTGTGCACATATTTCAGTTCCTTTAATGTCTCCATCCATACTACACCCTCCTTCATTAGAACTCAAGCCATTGCCACCAAATCTGAAATACTCATACTTGTTGAGTGGTGAGAGATTACCTGTTATCATTGCTAACAATCTCCTTTTTGAACATAAAGAAAATATTTTGAATATTTTGAGGGAGAACATCAGGGTGATTGGGTGGACCTTTGGCGACATATCAGGTATTAGCCCCTCCATTTTCATGCATAGGATTCTCTTGGAGGATGGGGCTAAACCGGTGAGACAGCCACAAAGGAGACTCAATCCCACCCTCCTAGAAGTTGTTAAAAAATAATTTGAGAAATTGATTGAGGCAGGTATAATCTTCCCCATTTCAGATTCTCAATGGGTAAGTCCAATTCAGGTTGTGCCTAAGAAAACTGGTTTTACTGTTGTTAAAAATGTGAAAGATGATTTAGTTCCAATGAGGGTAAAAAACAGTTGGCGTGTGTGTATTGATTATAGGAAACTAAATCAGACCACTCGCAAGGACTATTTCCCCCTCCCATTTATTGATCAAATGATCGAGAGACTAGTTGGGAAAACACACTATTGTTTCTTGGATGGATTTTCTGGATATTTTCAGGTTCCTATAGCTCTAGAGGATCACGAGAAGACTACATTCACCTGTCCCTTTGGCACATTTGCCTACCGGAGGATGCCATTTGGACTTTGCAACGCCCCAGGTACCATCCAGAGATGTATGTTGAGTATTTTTTTTGATTTTATTGAGACCTGCATGGAGGTATTTATGAATGATTTTATAGTGTATGGGTCTTCATTTGATGAATGTCTAAGTAGTTTGGGAAAGGTGTTGAATCGTTGTATTGAGAAGAATCTGGTCCTGAACTTTGAAAAGTGTAATTTTATGGTAGAGCATGGCATTGTCTTAGGGAATGTAGTCTCAAAACATGGGATAGAGGTTAATAGATCTAAGGTAGACATTATTTCATCCTTACCCTATCCTTCATTTGTGCGCAATGTTAGATATTTCCTAGGGCATGCATGATTTTATCGGCGCTTCATCAAAGATTTTAGTAAGATTGCTCTTCCTATGTCAAGATTACTTCAAAAGGATTCTGATTTTGTGTTTGATGTTTCTTTCAAGAATTCATTTGATGAGCTAAAACAACGTCTGACCACTCCATCTATCATACAACCCCCACTATGGGAGATTCATTTTGAGATTATGGGTGACGCCTCCAACTTCGCGGTTGGAGCTATCTTATCTCAGAAGGTTGAGGGATGTTCACATGTGATTTCCTATGCATCGAGGACAGTGGATTCAGCCCAATCCAATTACACCACAACGAAAAAGGAGTTTCTTTCTATTATATTTGTTTTAGATAAATTATTTTCATATTTATTGGGATCTAAATTAGTTGTCTTTTCTGACCATGCAGCATTGAGGTACCTCCTGAAGAAGCCAGATGCAAAGCCCAGACTTATCCGATGGATGCACCTAATTCATGAATTTGATATTGAGATAAAGGACAAGAAGGGGTCAGAAAACATGGTGGCATACCACATGAGTAGGATTACTCACACACTAGAGGATGACACCTTGGACCGGGTACCACTTCGGGACACTTTCCCTGATGAGCATCTTTATTCCATCTCAGGTATGCATCCTTGGTATGCTGATTTAGTAAACTCCCTTGTTTCATCTGAAATCCCTGCAAATTTAAAGAAACATAAAGCCCAAAAATTGAAAAGTGAGTCTAGGTTTTATGTTTGGGATGATCCTTACCTATGGAGCATGTGCAGTGACCAAGTAATTAGGAGGTGTGTTCCTGATCATGAGTTTGAGTCTGTCCTACATTTCTGTCATACACTTTCTTGTGGTGGACACTTTGGTCCCCAATGAACAGCTTGGAAGGTTTTGGACTCTGGATTATATTGGCCTAGATTATTCCATGATGCCCATGTGTTTTGTAACTCATGCTCTCGTTGCCAACACACCAGGAACATTTCTAAGACATGAGATTCCCCAACAACCCATACTATTCTGTGAGATTTTTTATGTATGGGGAATTGATTTTATAGGTATTTTTCCTAGTTCATTTGGATTTTAGTGTATTTTGGTTGCTGTTGATTATGTGAGTAAATGGGTGGAGGCCAAGGCCACCAGGTCTGATGATTATCATGTTGTAGTGGATTTTGTGAAGGCTCAAATTTTCTACAGGTTTGGAGTACCAAAGGCCATCATCAGTGACCAAGGGACACACTTTTGCAATAGGAATTTTTCTTCCCTCTTTCGAAAGAATGGGGTGACACACAAAACATCAACACCATAGCACCCCCAAACAAATGGCTAGTCTGAGGTTTCAAATCGTGAGTTGAAACAAATCTTGGAGAAAATCATGCAGCCAAATAGGAAGGATTGGATCAAGCGCTTGGATGATGCATTGTGGGATTATAGAATAGCATACAAGACCCCCATTGGTATGTCCCCATTTCAGATTGTTTTTGGGAAAGCATGTCATCTCCTAGTGGAAGTCCAGCATCGGGCTTATTGGGATATAAAAAAATGGAACATGGATTTGTCCCAAGCTGGAATCTAGAGGAAGCTACAAATTCAAGAGCGTGAGGAGATTAGATTATCATCATATGAGAACTCAAGGCTATACAAGGAAATATCAAAAGCAGCTCATGAAAAAATGATCCAACAAAGGGAGTTTCATGTTGGAGAGAAAGTCCTTCTCTACAGTTCACAACTAAAGTTGATGCTTAGTAAGTTGCGTTCTATATGGTTAGGTCCTTATGTTGTGACTAATGTTTTTCCTTATGGTGCAGTGGAGATCACAAAAGAGGACACTGGAAGGATCATTATTGTCAATGGGAAATGTTTGAAGAGATACATTGAGGGACTTCCTACTGATGCAGCGGATTTTATCACACTGTATGACCCCATCATCACTTGAGCACATCAGGCTATTCCTAACCCTTTCACTGTTATATTATTTGTCCTATTTAAAAATTTAGCATTTCATGTGCATATGTCATCTCATAGGTTCACATTGAGTACAATGCAATATTTTAAGTGTGGGGGAGGGAACCTTTGAGTTTAGTAATTTCAATTGCATTCCTGTTAAAAAACCAAAAAAAATTGTGTGTTTTTCAAATTTTGTGTGTTTATTTTACAATTTTCTGTGTGTTTTTGAATCTTTTGAGCTGGAATGATTCTCATCACCATTTTTAAATCCATATAAATAAGTGAAATAATTTAACCCGTGAAACTAAGCTTAAATGAATGCTGAAATGACTTTGTTTCAAGTTTAAATATTTAGTAATTTCATGGAAAGTACACTGAATTTTGAATCCCATGCCACATCTCACTGTCTTTATATTTGAAATCACTTTCCTGTGAGGCTTCTGAACCATTATTTTCAAAAATTTTACATTCACCTCACATCTTGAGAGAACCAAACCATACTTGATTTAACCAAAATTTGATCTATTCCTGTCAAAACTTGAGGGTTTGAGGTACTTATGTTTAAATGATTGAGGCATTTGTTTGGTATTAAAGCCCCTATTTCAAAGAATCCTTTTTTATAATGGTCTACCTTGAATATTTAATCCTTGTAGCCCTTAGAAGCCATGAACAACCTGTTAGGTTAGCCACATTACAAGGCAATTTTCCATATCCAACCAACTCTCGAAGTGAAATTGCATAATCTAGTTGATCTTAAGTGTGGGGGAATCTATCTTGTGTTATCCCACCACATTATGTGATAATTTGGGTGGAAAATTAAATTATGAAGAGATGTGTTTTCTACTGAAGAAAACCATTATATTTAAAGCTGTGCCCATCTGGAGCTTTCATGACAAGTGAAGCTGTGCCTTTTCTGGAGCTTCTAATTGAGGTGGAAAGCTGTGCCCATCTGGAGCTTTCAAGAAAATAATATTTGAGAAGATTGAAAATTTTTATGCTGAAATGAGGAATGGTGTAATATTTTCATGAGTTTTCTTGATTATAGAGCTGAATTGATACTATGGGGATTGAGGAGAAGACCATATTTAATTGAAAATTAGATTAATGCAATTTTTCTTCAAAAAGAGTCAAGCCCTCCTCATTCAGCCTCAGAGTTTTTCACATCTTAATCCTACCAATCGAAAGACACAGAACGACCTTGAAAAGTCCTCATGATAAACATATGTCCTTGACTCACATCGGTTAGCTATGTAGGAATCTATCAAGCCAATGGTGACCCTTGTATGAGTTTTGATGAGAAAGACATTGCAAAAAAAAATGATATTTGAGTGATGAGAGAAAATTCAAGCGAGGTAAGTGTTTTGTGCATGGGAGGATAAATGAAGTGGAAATATATTTAATGGTATAAATAAAGAACTTGAAATAAGGTTTTTTATGAGGCATGATATCTTTTTATTCTTGGTGTGAAATTTATTGATAATAAGGACATGTGTTTTAAAATTGGTTTTGATTTGATATAGATGTTTATTTGATATGAGGTTTTTCCCAGGAGTGCAAAAGGGTAAGTGTGGGAGAGTTGATAAAACACTATTTTATTGAATATTTTATTGATAATAAATGATATAATTTCCTCACATTGTGTTAAATATGTTTATTTATAAAATATTTGGGATTTGATCATTCATTTGAAAATTTTGTGAAAATTCCAGTTTTACCCTTTTAAAGTGCACTGTGGTATATTATGAATAAATATTTTTATTGAAAAATTGGAACTTAATATTTTGTGACTGAATGCCTCACTAAATTGTCTATAACTTTCATTCAGGTCATAGGAGCTAGATCATGGGTTTACATGGAGTAAATGGGCCATGAAGACAAAACTGGACTGAACTCGCTGGGCTGGATAGTGCTTCTGTATTTGGGCCATGACATTCTTATCCGTGCTTGGATGTGTCCCAAATTGGGAGAGCATCTAGAAGACAAAAATTCGCGCAAATCATTATTCTGGAAGAGCAGCGGGATCGCTCATTTTTTAGGACAAACAGGCGGTGCAACTTGGATTAAAATATTTTCCCGAATTTCCACATTCACACTTGAATCCATTTGTAACCCTAGCTCTCCCCAACTCTATTTAAAGGACATTTTCACTCATTGGGAGGCTGGTTAGGAACTTGGGCAAGGTTTATCCGAAAGTTGGTTTCCTAGGAACTCCTCTAACCCCTTGGGACAAGTGAGGCTTTGTGCAAGGATCTCTTCCAAGAAGGCTCTCCTCTCCGACCTCCACTTGTGGTTCATTGTTTTCATGAGTGTAACATGTCCTTTTCTCCAATAAATCTTATTTGTTATTATTTTACTATGTTATTTTTTTGCTTCTTGTTTTTGGAATCTTAGAGTGGAGGCAAGATTGGGTATTTCCCTTTCAAAATGTTGCTTATGCAAAATGTCTCCACAATGAAAATTCCAACCATGGAAGAGTAGTTTCATTCATAGTTGATCTAATCGCCACCCCCATCATTTATTCATTTTTAATCCATGAACATAGTGTAATTCATAATTTGTGATCAATTAATTGAGATTTAAGTTGTATGGAACTCACTCGACATGCATCTGACCGCGAGGTCGGTCCTATGTGAATTGAGAGAGACAAACTTCAATTGTAAAATCTAATCAACTTGGGATAGAATTGTAGGGTTCAACTCTCATCCCTAAACTTATTTAATTCTCAAATCTAGAGTGGAGGTTCTACCCTAATTGACCATTGATCATAAGTTGGATTTGGACCACAATCAAAGTAGGGTACTACGATTGGAAGTCTCAAAGACAACCTAGTGCTCATTTCTTCAAATACATGTGGTTGTGTCAAATACCGTAGGGTTCAGGGGTTGACAAGGTTAGGGGGTCACATTTTAATGAATTACAATCATATGGGATAATTATTAATGAATGATGAAGGGGTATATTAGATTGTCTACGACTTCTCATAGTAGTGCTTTTAAAGGAATAGTGTTCGTGATTGTCTTTTACTCCTTGATTGTTTTGTTTCGTGTTCTAAAAGTATTTCAATCAAACCACCCCATCTTTTATCATTTTGTTTCTTTTTTTTTTGGTTTCTTCAAGCCTTCTAAGGGTTGTTAAACTAAGTCCTCCACAAGAGAACGACCTAGGTCAGCCATTGTGCTGCACTTATTAAAGAAACAATATCATTTGAAAGCACCCACGACAGCGCCTTTCAAAGGCTCTCAGTAGACAAGTATTGTTTAGTTCATCCTTTCACATATAGACATATGGGAAGTTAGAGAGTACAATAAAATTCATCGAGGATATGTTGTAGGCATGTGTTCAGGTATTTTTGGGACATTTTTAAATCACATCGCATTAGTGGAGTGTGACTATAAAAATATTTGTTAGAAAAATATATTGATGGAACCATACGAGGCTCTTTTTGGTAGGCCATGAATATTACCTCTATTTTGAATGGAGGTTGGTGAGTTAAAGTTGTACGGACTGAGTCATGTGTACAAGACATCAGAGAAGGCTATTTTAATTCTTAAAGATACTGTTTTCATTAAGAGTAGGAATAATTTTCATGAAAATAGATGGATATGAAACCTAGAGTTTATATAGGGTGATCAGGTATTCCTTTAGGTGTCTCATAGGTTGGGTCACCACAAGATATAAAGACAAAGAAAATTGGAACCTAAATTCCTAGGACCGTTTCAAGTAGTGGAGAGAATGAGGTCAGTGGAGTACCAATTAGATCTTCTATAAAAATATTATTATATCAATGATGTTTTTCATGTATCAAAAATATGATGGTATCAACCTAGCCCTTATCATGTGATTGATTTGGATGGAATTGATCGTTTTGTAGATTAGTCCTTTGAGGAGAATATAACATATGTGTTCCATCCTTGTGAGAAGGTAATGTGGGGAAATACCATGCCAATAGCTCATGTATTATGGAAGAATTAGCCTGAGAAGGAGGAAACATTGGATAGGAAGTAGATCTGAGGGATCAGTGACCCAATATTTTGGACTCAGAATCATATAGAATCTTGGAGGTGAATCATCATGATGATCTATTATAAGGTGGGGAGACTGTAATATCCTGACCCATTTATAACTTAAACCTGGCTCATTTCCTAGTTATTATTTGTTTTTAATTACTTAAATTTCATTTGGGTTAAATTTTCGGTGTATATTGATAGAAATTGAGAAAACAATAGATGAAAAAGGTATTGTTCATGGTAGGTGCATAGTTAAACAAAGTTGTGCACCCAAGCCCATAAAACCATGCAACCCTTGATAGTGGGGGTTCACATGGTTGGCACATGATTTTTCAATCTATTATCCTTAAAATGAGAAACTATTTACCCTAAATATAATGGGTGCATTATTGGCACACAATTAGATAGAACTATATTCTCATGCCCAGGAAATCATGCAGGATTTTTAAAGTTGCTCGAAAATTAGTTTTAAATTCCCCCACACCATTGAAATTCACCCATTTAGACCCAAACATGGACCCTTATGATTTTGGTTG
Source organism: Viscum album (assembly GCA_963277665.1). Classification (NCBI taxonomy): domain Eukaryota; kingdom Viridiplantae; phylum Streptophyta; class Magnoliopsida; order Santalales; family Viscaceae; genus Viscum; species Viscum album. Next base: position 368,681,535 of record OY728166.1, read on the forward strand.
GTAACAAAGATTTATGGAGGGATTTCAGGCCCATAATACCTCCATTACTTTTTATTTTAATCCTAAATTAAAAATCATCACCCATCCGAGTAAGCGTATCTTGTCCCAGTAATTTCTTGTTCATACACTTTTATTCTCTCCTTCGTTTTTTGGTAGTTTTATTCTATTTTTTCTAGATCTAGATCAAAATTTGGTGAATCTCAATCTGGTATTATGGTTTTTCTATATGCATATGTGATATGATAAATTGATTAATATTTATTAAGGGTTGTATATTCACTTCTAGATATACATCATTATGCCACTCGATTTTGGGTATTTTTGTTGGTGATCTTCCTCAAAAACATGAGGTGGCTGGTATAATATTCAACTTTTATAGTCTTAATTTTGATTATAAGCATGAAAATTATGAAATTTCTATGTTTGTTTAGTTATTGAAGATATTGATTAAATTAATTAATTTGGGTGAATTAATTACTCATGGAATTGTGAAATAGTAGGATTTAAGAATAATTAATAATGAAATTAATTATTTGATAAATATGGTATAAATTGAATAATTAATTGTTGAATTAATTATGAGTTAATATGGTTCAAAATTAGATAATAAATTATGGAATTAATTTTCAGTTATTTTTATTACTGGTATGATTAAATTAATTGCTGAATTAATTAGTATAATGAATGTGATTAATTAATTTTAGAATTATTTAATGGTATGAGTGTGTCTAGTTAGTTGTCGGACTAATTAATGAAAATTATTGTGAGAAAATTATTAATGACTAATAATCTTGATTGATGTGACATTGTGATTTATTTTTTGATATTAGTGATATATATATATATAAATGTTTGATTAATGCCTATGTGACACAATCTGCTGCTTCGGAATCCCATTTGTGTAACGCCCCGACCCTAATTACCTAGAGTCGGTGCATTATTACATAACATTGGCATGATCATGAGAAAGATCAAGTCTCGAAAGACCGATTAGTTTAGTAGCCTTGGAATAACTAGATACATCCATAAATTTTTACATTACATCATAAAAAAACATCTTGTCTTCATATCCCCTCATACTATCCCTGCAGGTCATTCATAAATTACTTCTTCATAATCCTGGGAAAAATAAAACATTGAAAGGGGTGAGCTCGGATGCTCAGTAAGGATAACATTATAGCAGAAGCTTTCATAAATAAGCATAAACACTTAAGGCAATTTATAACTAAAACAAAAGCCTTTTAAATTTAAACTTCAGCATAAAATGGCGAAGGTAAAATGAAATAATTCCATTTACTTACTCACATGGATATTCTACTAGTCGAATGATCACATGCAATATCAATAATCACTTTCATAATGATGGAATGCATAATGCCAGACTATCATAACCACATAGCCAAGGCCTCGTGCCAAGACTACAAATAAGATTTTGCCAAGGCCTTGTGCCAAGACACTAGTTTGTCTCATGAGACCTACCGATGCATCGAGGAGCTATAGCGGGCTCCACCCGTCACTTATTAAGTCCAATGCATTCCCATATGAAAAGGTTTAAACATAACGTAAACATTCGTATTAAACTAGCATACGAAATGTCAATACTTTCACCACAAACCATGAATGGTATAAAAATATCACATCCACAATCAAACATAATTCATTCGATACAATATGGAAGATTGTATTGTATCACATTAACCTCAATCAATAATAATGAAGGATGTTGACATAGATGAAAATAATCATCAAAACTATTTGAGAGAAATATCCCCCTTTTCTTGAAAACATTTAAAAGTCACACTATTTGTCAAGAAGCCATTTAAAAGTATATTTTTGAATCAAAGTGTCCCATACCACTTTGAAACTTTTAAAAGGAGTTTTAATTTTAAAACTTTAATGTCCATATAAATAAATCCTTAAAACCATTTTTAAAATATGGACATTAATGAGCATGATTTAGAAGAATAATTCTTTAAAACATTTTAAAATGGTATTTTGGTTAGAGTTTCTAACCAAAAGAGAGACACTTGAATACAAATAATTGAGGTAATCAAAACATTGTAATATCATGAGAATAAAGGAATTCATGATATACTATGTCAAAGTACATTATATACACCACATAGAAGTGATTTGGTGTATATCATCAAAGAAGTCTCAATGGAATGTAAATTGAGATGAAATTTCTCAAAAAGGTTGTATCCTTAGGTTAAGGATAAATCAATGACATAATTATGTGTGACAAATATAAATACACTAAATATGATTGGATATTCAGTGTAAAACAATCAAAGGACATTCACACATATTCTTGTAAAAAACAATACCAACGAATTGGATGTTTAACTCAACAAATGGAGAATGAGTTAAAATTACTCTTATCAAATTCATATCAATGACTTGAGAATTACCAATGGAATGATTATGTGTATCAAACTTCTATCCACAGGAAGGGGAGTGGAAATTATGACATAATCAAATGAATAGTGATTCCACACATAATCTTGGGGTAATATAATCAATGAAATATGTGTTAAGCCAAATGAGTGGAAATTGAAATCTCAAATTCCCTTATCGATTAGGTAACTTACGAAACATACACCCATGAAAGAAGTATAATACCATGATGATGTAAATACCCATAAATTAAAGTATATTACACAATGAATACGATCATGGGCAGTACACATACACCACATGCAATAATTAAGTGGTGATCAATGGAATTCTCACGGAATTAAAAGTGAGATAAGAAAACCCTTACTTTGTACTTTTTCCTTGGTCGATGGTAGGTTTACCTCCTGTATAATGGTGAAATAATTGTTACTGAATAATACAAGAATCATTTACTTTAATATGATTTCATATATGATCTTTTAACATTGATTTGTTAATAATATCTTAGTATTAACGCCGTTTCGGGTGTTAACTTACTCATTTTCTTTTATATGTTTTGTTACATAAGTCATGTTTGTTGTATCTTATTCATATCCAGAATGATATCAAGTCCTTAAACATCATTTTTAAATCATTAAATGATAATTATACTTGAATGGATATGATGGATAATGAATCTCATCGCGTTCGTGGAGACGGTAGTCCGTACGTACGCACGAACGCTACTTCCATTTAATTTTTTTATTTTAAAAGAATCGAATCCAAATGATACATAGGTATATTACTATTCCAGTATAATATAATATTTTATATATGTTACTTAAGTTCATTAACACCATCCTTTATACGTTCCATGTGTGGTATGAACGAGTCATATCATTTTAAGGGGGCGGTAGTCCGCACTTCCTCAAATGAAATTATCGTATGTATATACGACATGAAACGAATAATGGTATGAAATAAAATGGAATTACAGAAGCTTATATATAAAATATATATCATTAATATCATATTTAATTACAGTGCCATCATAATGGCCACCATGAGAGGCGGTAAGATGTTTTTGAACAATCATCGTTTCGTGAGGCGTTAGTTTGCCATCCACAGAAACATTATGTTCATCATCCATTAGATGGAGTTGTGTGTATGTGTAGTTTGAATACTTCTTATAACAACATCCTAGTATATTGAGGATACTGGTGTTGTTACAAAAGAAGGGAAATAAAAAGAGTTTGGGGGTTGAAGAAGAAAAATAAATGAAAATAATTTAAGAGAAATCGTTACCTTTAATTTAGGTAACTCACTTTGGTTGGAACCAAAGGACTTGTTGAAATGCTTTCTGCCTAAGGGGAAGCTTCAAGGATGGGTAGAGGGATGTGGGGAGCTTATTTGGGCAGAGTTTGGACGAGCTAAGTGGCTTGAGAGGTGTGAGGAAATGAGAAGGAGGAGTGCCCTTTTATAAGAGGGGTGAGGGGCACCTTTGAAAAAGCTAGAAATATTAATTTATAATAAATTCATATTCGGTTTCCAATGGCTCCAAAGTTTACTATTCAACGTTTGAGGTGGGGATAGGTCGAAAAAAACTCATCCAATAGAATTTGGACAGGTTTGGGTACTTATATTAACCTTATCTTTAAGTATTAACTCTAAGTTAATTAGTTTCACTTTTACAATGTCTCTTTGTATTTTTATATAATATGGTTAATAAACTTACTATATACATCCAAAAGACCCCCAAGTGGTCCATTAATGATTAACCTATCATATTATAAGTCTCTTGGCCGAACCTTAGATTTTTAGGAATTTAATATCAATTAATAATATAATATTTGTTTTAAGAACTCTTTTATGTCAATTTTGACACTATTCACTAGTTGATTTTTGTGAAACTCATAAATGATTGATTACTTCGAACAAAGTCAAATAAATCAATCCTAATATATCATATTATCCTAGAAAATTTGTTTAATTCATTAAAAGTTTAATATTATAATTATTTGGGTATTTATAATATCAATTATGTTAATTTTTACTATTTTAGTAATTACTGCATCATCATTGTGTCATAAATAAAATACATTATTTAATGTCAAAAAATTATAAATAAAATATAATTATGTAGGAAATCTTTTTAGCTTTCTAATGAATATTTATAATCTAAAATCCAGCATATATAACCCTATGTAACAATTGTTTTGCTAAAGGATATATGCTTGTGTCATTTTTGTATTCATTTTAACTTAATTAATATAAAGTGTCATTATCACTTACAAGTGGATCCATGGGGTCCCAAAATTGACCCAAATATGCCCATGGTCGACCATGTATCAACCAATAGGGTTAAGACACATTTTAGGGTAATTTAGTATTATTATAATATTATTATTGTTAACCCTTATTTACCGGATTTACCCTTAACCATGGTAAATAAAATATTTACCGCAGTAATTATTCAAAATGTCTAAAAATAAAAGTTACCTATTTACACAATTTGGACATACTGATTCCAAATATAGAATCCATTTTTCTAAATTCAAAACATAGAAGTGGCAGAAATTAATTTAAAATTAATTCCCGCTGTCAAAACAAAAAGCGTGTTTTTAAGAGATAATAACTATCAAAAGATTGACACTTGTTTATGTTCGGTTTAATTGTAAAATTATGTCCAATGACCAACATTATATTAAATGGTAAAAATATATTCTAAATATACTTTAAAACCACTCAAATTCACAATTTATCACTATTAATTATTTTGATTAAAAAAGTTGTTTTTAATTAAAATTTAGTAATTTTCACTATTCATCAAAATATGAAAGTTATCCGAAAAGTACCAAAATTTCACCTTAGGCTAAATTCGATATTCCGAATCCAAAAATGAAGTCCATTTTGAAATATAAAATATATATAATTTCTAAAAGTAGGTATTACTATTCATAACGGCTAGTTTGATTGGTTGTGGGGTGTTAAAATCTCGAAGTTGCGTACAATGCACGTCATTGCATTATTCGAAAGGAAACATACCGAGGAAGCTTGGGGTGTTACATTCTCCCCTCCTTCAATAAATTGCGTCCTCGCAATTTTTAAAATTTTACTTGGGAATATAATGGAAAGTCCCAAATCGGAAAAAGAGTCAATAAAACTATCACTTTAAAAGAAAGAAAGAGAGGTATAAGGGTCATCCAAGATAACCCATACTAGGATTCCATGTAAGAAAACATGGATATGGATGATAAACTAAGTGTCAAGTTCTGATGGAGAGGGATAGAAATCATGATCAGAAGAAAGTTAACAATGAGAAAACCACAAACTTGTGTTGGGACAAACGACCATTAGTCTCCTAGTAGGAAAGTAAACGGACAACATTTTTTTTAAGTTACATTACATAAGGAAGAGTAATTCATTTATGATATTGACTAAGAACATTATGAGATATACTTACATTTTTAGTAGATTTTCATTCTTTAATAAATTTCCACCACTAACTCATTTTTTTTAAAACGATGAGTATTCAAGAAGACTTGGTCACACTGGAAGAGATAGAATAAACTTCTATAGAATCACATGATCCATGAAGGATAAACCATATATTTACATCGTCTTTGAAGATTAATCAAAACCAAAATGGTCAGTGAATGATCTAATGATCCCCCAAAAGGATATTCATTGAGATAAATATGCACTAATCTTAATTTCTAAAATTAAACCAACAATACCCCAAAGTTAAATAGATACCATTCAATAACCAATTGTCCTTAAAATCCTTTAATATAATCCAAACTAATATTGAAACCCAAAACATAGAAGAATTTGATTATGTAGTCTCCCATGTTAAATTGTATCTCCAAATGACATCAGATACTCTTAAAGTCACATACTCAAAAGTAATTAACCTAATCACATATCCTCTATTATAGGTTAATCATTTCCATAAATAACCCAAATCACTATAAATCCACACTAAAAACGTAGATAAAAATCTATCATTACTCCACAAATGAAACCCCATAGTATTCTATTTTCCTTGGGCATATAGTGTTCCCAACAAAGCGAACATCTTCCAAAATAACATTTATCACTTAATCACCAAATCATTTTCCTATACCAAGGGTATTCTTTTGATATGAAATAAGAACCCAAATCAACTTATTATTGATCAATAAAATCATTTAACTAAAAAAAAAGTCACACTAACCAGGGACTTCACGTAGTCCAGTGGTAGGCGATAAATCCCAATCGCACTTTGGTTGTGGGTTCGATTCCTATAGCTTTGTCCGACGCGACGGGTTGTCACACGGTCTACGTGTTGTCCTTTTTCAAAAACTATATTTTATAATATTTCCAAAATGAGATAAATTCCTCAAAATACTATATCATAAATTTAACCACAAATGTTATATCATACCTTGAATCTTCATCCCAAATTATAATAACTTATAATTCTCTCAAACCCCAATGATCATATAAATCCAAATGGTTATTTATACCCATATCCACAAGAGAAGAGACAATTCTTCCTCAAATATCATTCTCACATGGCAAACTGCGGGGTTACAAATACAAGAGAAAATTATTCCATAGTAAACCCATCTACAAGGAGTGCTAATACTTTTTAAACATTTCTCCAACCATTTATTCCCACATAGCTTCTTCTTTGACCAAGAAAATATCCTATAGAATAGGACATTCACTCGGGTAATGGCCAGGTCCCCTACATTTACGGCAAATGACTGTAAATGGACTCTTGGGACCATTTTTATCTTCTTCCATAGTACTCTTCATTTTTCTTCGGCAATTCTTTACTTTATGTCCTTCCTTCCCGCACGTAAAACATTTCGTTGTCCCATTGAGACACTTTCCTGGGTGTCTCTTTCCACATTTCCTGCATGATGAAAATTGAGGGTTCTTTTCTCCATGGTCTCCATTGCTGGAGCTCTTATCATTTATCACCTTTCTCTTCCTTGTTGAGTCTGGGAGTTGGTTAATATATATGTTGTTGATCATATTTTTGGAAAACTGATTTGGCATAAAGACGATATCTTTCACGCCTATCAACATTCCATTTTGTTGCTCATTGCCACCACTGTTCCCAACTTGTACATCATTCTCAAAGTCACTATGACTTCCTTGGAATCCAGCCATTGACTAAAACCAGAAGGCATTGTGTGAGTAATAGTAGTCGTAAAATCATTTAGAGATTAAAATGTCACCATATTCTCAATTTGAAACATATTAGGATTAACCAAGGTAATTTTCTCTCATCTTATGTATATATTACTTAAATTGGTTTGTAAAGAAAATGTAAATTATCCTAAGCATATCCCCCGGGAGTGTCGTAACCAAGAGTGCAGCAAGGCCCGTTGTCGTGCACCAGTTCCCGTTCGAGTCTAGCTCAAAGCGGTGTTTTCGGGTTTTACCCCTAGGTACATCTGTGCCAGAGCCGCCTCTACCTGCTCGTATCCAGACAGGGATTTATTGCTCGGAAAACTCACAAAATTTCTACAATACCAAAATTCTAGGAAGTTCTTTTATACTAATCCTCAAAGTTCATCTTAGGTCTACGTGCTCTAATCAGAGTTTATCTAAATCTAGCTACCAAGGTTTGTACTAAACTTCCTCTGATACCAACTCTAACGCCCCGACTCTAATTACCTAGAGTCGGTGCATTATTACATAACATTGGCATGATCATGAGAAAGATCAAGTCTCGAAAGACCGATTAGTTTAGTAGCCTTGGAATAACTAGATACATCCATAAATTTTTACATTACATCATAAAAAAAACATCTTGTCTTCATATCCCCTCATACTATCCCTGCAGGTCATTCATAAATTACTTCTTCATAATCCTGGGAAAAATAAAACATTGAAAGGGGTGAGCTCGGATGCTCAGTAAGGATAACATTATAGCAGAAGCTTTCATAAATAAGCATAAACACTTAAGGCAATTTATAACTAAAACAAAAGCCTTTTAAATTTAAACTTCAGCATAAAATGGCGAAGGTAAAATGAAATAATTCCATTTACTTACTCACATGGATATTCTACTAGTCGAATGATCACATGCAATATCAATAATCACTTTCATAATGATGGAATGCATAATGCCAGACTATCATAACCACATAGCCAAGGCCTCGTGCCAAGACTACAAATAAGATTTTGCCAAGGCCTTGTGCCAAGACACTAGTTTGTCTCATGAGACCTACCGATGCATCGAGGAGCTATAGCGGGCTCCACCCGTCACTTATTAAGTCCAATGCATTCCCATATGAAAAGGTTTAAACATAACGTAAACATTCGTATTAAACTAGCATACGAAATGTCAATACTTTCACCACAAACCATGAATGGTATAAAAATAGCACATCCACAGTCAAACATAATTCATTCGATACAATATGGAAGATTGTATTGTATCACATTAACCTCAATCAATAATAATGAAGGATGTTGACATAGATGAAAATAATCATCAAAACTATTTGAGAGAAATATCCCCCTTTTCTTGAAAATATTTAAAAGTCACACTATTTGTCAAGAAGCCATTTAAAAGTATATTTTTGAATCAAAGTGTCCCATACCACTTTGAAACTTTTAAAAGGAGTTTTAATTTTAAAACTTTAATGTCCATATAAATAAATCCTTAAAACCATTTTTAAAATATGGACATTAATGAGCATGATTTAGAAGAATAATTCATTAAAACATTTTAAAATGGTATTTTGGTTAGAGTTTCTAACCAAAAGAGAGACACTTGAATACAAATAATTGAGGTAATCAAAACATTGTAATATCATGAGAATAAAGGAATTCATGATATACTATGTCAAAGTACATTATATACACCACATAGAAGTGATTTGGTGTATATCATCAAAGAAGTCTCAATGGAATGTAAATTGAGATGAAATTTCTCAAAAAGGTTGTATCCTTAGGTTAAGGATAAATCAATGACATAATTATGTGTGACAAATATAAATACACTAAATATGATTGGATATTCAGTGTAAAACAATCAGAGGACATTCACACATATTCTTGTAAAAAACAATACCAACGAATTGGATGTTTAACTCAACAAATGGAGAATGAGTTAAAATTACTCTTATCAAATTCATATCAATGACTTGAGAATTACCAATGGAGTGATTATGTGTATCAAACTTCTATCCACAGGAAGGGGAGTGGAAATTATGACATAATCAAATGAATAGTGATTCCACACATAATCTTGGGGTAATATAATCAATGAAATATGTGTTAAGCCAAATGAGTGGAAATTGAAATCTCAAATTCCCTTATCGATTAGGTAACTTACGAAACATACACCCATGAAAGAAGTATAATACCATGATGATGTAAATACCCATAAATTAAAGTATATTACACAATGAATACGATCATGGGCAGTACACATACACCACATGCAATAATTAAGTGGTGATCAATGGAATTCTCACGGAATTAAAAGTGAGATAAGAAAACCCTTACTTTGTACTTTTTCCTTGGTCGATGGTAGGTTTACCTCCTGTATAATGGTGAAATAATTGTTACTTAATAATACAAGAATCATTTACTTTAATATGATATCATATATGATCTTTTAACATTGATTTGTTAATAATATCTTAGTATTAACGCCGTTTCGGGTGTTAACTTACTCATTTTCTTTTATATGTTTTGTTACATAAGTCATGTTTGTTGTATCTTATTCATATCCAGAATGATATCAAGTCCTTAAACATCATTTTTAAATCATTAAATGATAATTATACTTGAATGGATATGATGGATAATGAATCTCATCGCGTTCGTGGAGACGGTAGTCCGTACGTACGCACGAACGCTACTTCCATTTAATTTTTTTATTTTAAAAGAATCGAATCCAAATGATACATAGGTATATTACTATTCCAGTATAATATAATATTTTATATATGTTACTTAAGTTCATTAACACCATCCTTTATACGTTCCATGTGTGGTATGAACGAGTCATATCATTTTAAGGGGGCGGTAGTCCGCACTTCCTCAAATGAAATTATCGTATGTATATACGACATGAAACTAATAATGGTATGAAATAAAATGGAATTACAGAAGCTTATATATAAAATATATATCATTAATATCATATTTAATTACAGTGCCATCATAATGGCCACCATGAGAGGCGGTAATATGTTTTTGAACAATCATCGTTTCGTGAGGCGTTAGTTTGCCATCCACAGAAACATTATGTTCATCATCCATTAGATGGAGTTGTGTGTATGTGTAGTTTGAATACTTCTTATAACAACATCCTAGTATATTGAGGATACTGGTGTTGTTACAAAAGAAGGGAAATAAAAAGAGTTTGGGGGTTGAAGAAGCAAAATAAATGAAAATAATTTAAGAGAAATCGTTACCTTTAATTTAGGTAACTCACTTTGGTTGGAACCAAAGGACTTGTTGAAATGATTTCTGCCTAAGGGGAAGCTTCAAGGATGAGGAGAGGGATGTGGGGAGCTTAGTTGGGCAGAGTTTGGACGAGCTAAGTGGCTTGAGAGGTGTGAGGAAATGAGAAGGAGGAGTGCCCTTTTATAAGAGGGGTGAGGGGCACCTTTGAAAAAGCTAGAAATATTAATTTATAATAAATTCATATTCGGTTTCCAATGGCTCCAAAGTTTACTATTCAACGTTTGAGGTGGGGATAGGTCGAAAAAAACTCATCCAATAGAATTTGGACAGGTTTGGGTACTTATATTAACCTTATCTTTAAGTATTAACTCTAAGTTAATTAGTTTCACTTTTACAATGTCTCTTTGTATTTTTATATAATATGGTTAATAAACTTACTATATACATCCAAAAGACCCCCAAGTGGTCCATTAATGATTAACCTATCATATTATAAGTCTCTTGGCCGAACCTTAGATTTTTAGGAATTTAATATCAATTAATAATATAATATTTGTTTTAAGAACTCTTTTATGTCAATTTTGACACTATTCACTAGTTGATTTTTGTGAAACTCATAAATGATTTATTACTTCTAACAAAGTCAAATAAATCAATCCTAATATATCATATTATCCTAGAAAATTTGTTTAATTCATTAAAAGTTTAATATTATAATTATTTGGGTATTTATAATATCAATTATGTTAATTTTTTACTATTTTAGTAATTACTGCATCATCATTGTGTCATAAATAAAATAAATTATTTAATGTCAAAAAATTATAAATAAAATATAATTATGTAGGAAATCTTTTTAGCTTTCTAATGAATATTTATAATCTAAAATCCAGCATATATAACCCTATGTAACAATTGTTTTTCTAAAAGATATATGCTTGTGTCATTTTTGTATTCATTTTAACTTAATTAATATAAAGTGTCATTATCACTTACAAGTGGATCCATGGGGTCCCAAAATTGACCCAAATATGCCCATGGTCGACCATGTATCAACCAATAGGGTTAAGACACATTTTAGGGTAATTTAGTATTATTATAATATTATTATTTTTAACCCTTATTTACCGGATTTACCCTTAACCATGGTAAATAAAATATTTACCGCAGTAATTATTCAAAATGTCTAAAAATAAAAGTTACCTATTTACACAATTTGGACATCCTGATTCCAAATATGGAATCCATTTTTCTAAATTCAAAACATAGAAGTGGTAGAAATTAATTTAAAATTAATTCCCGCTGTCAAAACAAAAAGCGTGTTTTTAAGAGATAATAACTATCAAAAGATTGACACTTGTTTATGTTCGGTTTAATTGTAAAATTATGTCCAATGACCAACATTATATTAAATGGTAAAAATCTATTCTAAATATTCTTTAAAACCACTCAAATTCACAATTTATCACTATTAATTATTTTGATTAAAAAAGTTGTTTTTAATTAAAATTTAGTAATTTTCACTATTCATCAAAATATGAAAGTTATCCGAAAAGTACCAAAATTTCACCTTAGGCTAAATTCGATATTCCGAATCCAAAAATGAAGTCCATTTTGAAATATAAAATATATATAATTTCTAAAAGTAGGTATTACTATTCATAACGGCTAGTTTGATTGGTTGTGGGGTGTTAAAATCTCGAAGTTGCGTACAATGCACGTCATTGCATTATTCGAAAGGAAACATACCGAGGAAGCTTGGGGTGTTACAATTTGAGTAGTACATAGATTACTATTTTTGAAGCCCATAGTGGTAAATATGTGTCTTGAATGGTTAGTTACTTCTAATTCCCAGGTGTGGGGGATATGGTCTATTGCTTCTAGAGCTCGTCATGATAAATATGTGTGACAAAAGGTCCGCTTTATCAAAATCCCACTAGGTCCTAGGAATGATGACCTAGACCCAAATTCTTGGAATTGGACTATGGTTCCAATTGGGTGTAATATAAATTGAAATAAAATGTATAATAAAATTACATACGTTTAATGGATTATGAATTGATAATGTGTAATGGTTCAGACTCCGACACGGGCTGAAGCAACTATCAAGGATCAGTTTCTTTGGGAACCCGGGGGTTTATATGGTTAAATAAAAATATCTAATAATGTGATAACTATTTAAATATTAATTCTATTTATTTAAAAATAAAAATTTATACATTGTTTATTTGATATTGTTTTATAGGTTATTGGTGATGGCCTACTGAGTTGTACTCACAACCCATTTGAGCGTCCATATTGGTACTCGAGAACACATTGTGTTTTCTAGATAGGTTAATGTAAAAGTCCCTAAGATAGATTTCTGATTTAGGGTTGAATCTTGGATGAGGGAATCATATGTGATTTGTGTCCCGCATGGGATTCATCGGTCTCTTTATTTTTAGTTTCCATTTTATACACTAGACACATACTTTCACATGACATGTTTTATGTTTTAATTGGATATTTTATTACCAATTTTTACTATCTTGAGAGATTGGTATTTTTATGAATATATATTATTCCTCTATTGTTTTTTATTTATATTGGTGTATTACTCTGATAAAAGTATATATTGTCACCCCATGATCAAATTCTCATACCAACGCTACTATTTAGAAAAAAATTGCATATAGGGAGTCATGCTTGAGATCATTTCACAAACCATCTCAAAGCATCAGTGTGTGGCACTCAGGCTGGGACGTTACACCTTGTTTTCTTCCCCATGGTGGTAATAAATTAAAGAATTGTAATATCTAATCATCTCCCACTAGAATCCTTGGAACATGTTGAACTATTTCTGTATGAATATATATATTAAGCTTATCTAATGATTATATATCTAATTCCTTTCTCATAAAATAATATATATCCATATTTTTTATTACAAAATAACTACAGGTAACAAGAAATCATGGGATTGGTAATTTTTCACACAAACATTCAATTTTCATTAGGTATAAACTATAACCCCAACAATATTTCTAATAATGCTTAATACTCTATTCATTTATACATCACTATAGATTACAAACCCTTCTCCCCTGTAGTGTATTTTTTGAAAATTTTCATTGACTAACCTTCCCTGTAGTTCCTTGAAATATTAATCCCATTCATGTATGAAAAATAAATTTTCTCCTATCAGAGTTAACATTATGAGTGGATTGAACATCAAGGAGAAATGTTCCACAAAACACTGATAATATCTAGCCATAATAATAATATGATGGCCCTCAGTCATCACTGTAAGTCAGGGCCAATGTTCAATAGCATATCTCAATGATGCATCCAAAAATACACCCTTTATTGTGACTATATGACCCAAAAAATGATACTTCTGTTGAAAAAATTAACACTTTGTAAATTTTACATATATTTTCTCCATCTTTAGGGTATTTATAAAATTAACATGTTATATTATTTTTCTACATTTTACTTGGAATTGATTAGAATATCATCTATAAAGGATCCCCAAAAATGATCAATGTTATCTTAAAATACTCTATTCATTAACTCGATGAATATATAATGTGAATTACCAAGGCCAAATGGCATCACTATATATTCATAGTTTCCATACTATATGTAGAATTAAATATTTGGTATATACTCCTTCTTAACACTAAATTGGTGTTATCCAAAACTAAGGTCAATCTCTGAAAAGTATTGATCTCCTTGTAGTTGGTCAAACAAGTCATAAATATGGGGTAGTGGATACATTTTTTTGATTAGGATATCTTTAATCTAAGAATAATCAATTTTGATTCATACCAATCCATCTTCTATCTTTAGAAAAATAATATGTTCACCCTAAGGTGAAACACATGGCTGGATTAATACCCTATCTATATTCTCATATAGTTTCTTCTTCAATTAGTACAACTCTTTTGGGGATATACTGTAGGTAGTCTCTTATAAAGGTGTAGAACCACATTTGAGAAATAATTTTAACTCGACATCTAGATTCAGTTTAAGAATGTGAAACTTTTCTGAACAGACATAAAAAAATCTCTTAAAATATGTATATCATTGATTTTAATTTTCTACCAAATCACATGAGATAAACACACCTTTATAATAGTAATCAAGACCCATAAAATAGATACGATCTCTATCAGATATTCTTAAATATTATTGAATTTATAGAGGATCATGCGTTGGTTTGTAATATCATATATGAATTCACTTCCTATTAAATTGATTTGGGATTTATATAGAGAAATTGAATCCATGCCTAATATAACATTAAATTCAATGAGAAGAAGAATAACAATAATTTCAATAATCTCATTTCCAAAATAATCAATAGGAAAGAAGTCACAAGCTTGATATGTGGTCATCATTCCATTAGTTTTTTTTATAAATAATTTATCATCTAGTAGTTTTGGGGTCATATTGATACCCTTAAATAATTTTTAAAATATAAAATAAATGGCCAAACCATACACAAATAAGAAATTGTGTATTTTATAGTGGATGATACTTGTACATTTCAAATTTTTGATATCATAACCCTCAACATAAATAGTTATTGTATGGTATTTTCCATTTGATCTTGGCTTAATAGGTTGCTAACATCGATCATCGTCATTATCCTTCAGATTTGGACACTTGTTAGAATAATTCCCATATTCCTTACACATGAAACAATAGAGTGTGGGTGTTTAATTTTATATATCATTATCTCTATTCAAATCATTTAATAACCTATTCCCACCACTTATGTATTTCCTAACCACTACCCTTTCCACAAATAAATGATTTATTAACCCCTTTAGTACGATTTCCATGATGTTTCCTTCCACACATTGAGCATGAATGAAATGTCATCTTTTACTCTTCATCGTTCTTAGAGAGTCCGATAAATTAAAAGTTTTTTTCTTATCAAAACCATGACTTTAATGTGTGACAATAATATCCATTTTCACATTGATAGCACATCAAATGACTTATACATTTCTATTTAAGTCCCTTATGGTTAATTCACATAAAAGACTTGTTTCTAATGCACTAAATTATCGATCATCCTTACATTTAGGTTAGATCATAATACCATAACCACATCTCTAATGAATTATAAAATATTATTTATGTGTAATAATAGATTTATCATCCTTATAATTTTTCTCAAGGAATTGCATCATTATTTTCCTATAAAGAGTGAGATGAAATTACGTTTTGATAAATAATGACTAAAATTAAACCCATAGTATGGAGTAAATTTCTTCTTGTTTCCTCATATTTATAATATGAGTCCTCTATTGATATTATTAACCTTTCAAATGATATATTGGAAAATTTAATTTATTATGTCTTGAATACCGAATAACATAAAATATCCTTTTAGGGGTACTGATCCATTTCCTAGAAATAATTGCATTATTAGAAAAATAAAAAGAAGGTGAATGTTTCCATATTAAGGTCTCAATAAGAAATTTTCCCTCTTTTTATTATTTGGAATATTTTAGTGATTTATATCTTGATAATGTAGTATAAGAATATAAACGATATTTTTCATTCCATCTTTTATAAAATTTGGTTATTCGGGAGGAAAATCATTGTATTTTCCACCAGAAAATTAATTAAAATTACTCCTTTGTATTCTATCCACCCAAAAAACCAAAAACAAATCATAGTGTGAAAAAATCATCATTATCGAAAACCACTTAATAATGAAAATTAATTTATCAGTTGTATAAAACATGAAACATTATATCAAATATAAGAAACCTTATAATTAACCTAGGACATTCCTATCCATTATCTATCAAAATGAATCATGATGGATTTTAAAGAGTCTAAATGTAAAAATCATATCCCCTATGTCTGAAAAAACAAGGGTGTAGAATGTCTCAATATCATGTAGTAGGTGATCATCAAGTTAGAATCTAATGTGTAAAATTTAGATTTATTATTACAAGGTACAACTTGGATAGAGACACATCCACTTGCTTTATTTAGAAAAGGATGTAATTTTTGGGAAACCACTCACTATATCCTAAAAAAATTATTGCAGTTTTCCTAAACATTGAATTACCCCTACAGTTCTAACTATTGTTTTCGTCTCCTTTTTAAAAATGATTATTAAACCTTACTTTGATACAAATTGTCTTGAACAATAAATTTCATACATATATATCACATATTATTAGTACTGTATTAATTTCATAACATAATGATCCATGCAATAATAATAGAGGTCTAATGACTTTGGAAATGTGGATACATAAATAGCTGGTTCATAACTGAAAAATATCATCTACCACTAAGCTCTTAATAACTAGTACCATTATTATACATATCATAAATAATTAATTTATTCTTATCATAGGTAAAGGAAACATAAAAAATCATGATATTAGATTCTCAGTTAGAAAAAACAATGGATATATTGACAAAACATGAGCATACAGGTATGAGAAATGAGAATGAAATTTCAGAACCATTCCCTGCACATCATATACCATAAAATTGATTCATGTAATTAACCATAGTTGTTCATAAGTCATGAATCAAATTATAATAAATAGAAATTATCCATTAGAAAATAAAATTTTATTACATCCTGACCTAGGTGCCACACACGGGTGCCCTGATATGGATCTCTACATTACCCCATGCATGCATCACTGTATACTAGAGGTTTCTAACAAGAAGTGAGGGTCAGTATCGATCATTGGGAGGATATAATCTCGTTATCAAGGTATCAGAATAGTGGAAATAAATAATAATAACCAAATTATATATCAATAAATTGAATAATACCAATATCACAAGAGTACTAAAACATGAAATACAATATCCAAAACCAAAGTATAAAACATGAAATGCCATGTAAATTTCATGTTTCAATTAGAAAAATCGAAAATAAATAAAGACACTACCAACTCTCAAGATGACCCTAGACCATGTATGGTTTACCCATCCATGACTCGTACTGATTCATCCATATAACATAAGTCCATTACCATTAACCTATCATGAAACCATGAAATCTATTCTGGTATCGATCAAGAATCCCATGTAGAGTGTGAGTACCACTCAGTAGGCCACCAACAATGGTTTCTAAACCAGTGTCCAGTCAACAATGGTGTATGTAGTTTAATAAAGAATAAATAAAATAAATAAATTAAACATTTTACATTTCTTTAATTAATATTTGTTTAACCACATATCCCCTCGGTTACCGAGGACACTCGAACTATCAATACCAACTTCATCTTATGTCGGACTCTGAACCACCTCACATATTCAATTCTTAATTAATTATAACAAATGGGATTTCATCATCCATTTAATATCAATTAAAAATATTTATTGTTGGAACCATAGTCCAATGCTAATCTCATGGGCATATAATGTCGTTTCTAGAGCCCCATGAGTATTTACTACATTAGTCCTCATGCCACAAATCATGGGTATTTGGATCATCAGTTCATGTCCTATAAATTTTTTTCATGCAAGAATTTGGACCAAGAATACCATGGATGTGACCCCATGGGCATATGGAGAATTTGTCTATATCACACACCCCATTTCACAATAAAACATATATATCACATATATCACATCATTCAAGGTTAATCATCATTAACCTTTGTATCAAATTCTTCAATCAAATAATTTATTAAATTATTAAATTTTTAATTAATCCATATCAATCAATTTCAAAGTCACAAATATTCTCATAAATTAATTAAACAATTAATTAATCCAATTTAACCATTTCAATATAAAAATTATTAATTCATTAATTAATTATTATAATCATACAACTATAATATTCCAATAATTAATTAAAAAATTAATTATTTCAATTCAAAAATTACAATATCCCAATAACTAATTCAATATTTATTTAATCAAAACAATTTGAAAATATCAACATCTCATTAATTAAGTCAGAAATTAATTAATTAAATCAGTTTCATAATCTAAATTTCTAATTGATTAATTCAATAATCAATTATTCCAATTTCAGAATCCTTTAATTAATTAATTCACAAGTTTAATTAATTTTGTTAATGAAATTGAATTTCTAAACATACTATATAAATTATATAAGAATAAAAAAGTCATTTAAATCAAGACCTATGTATTTGAATAATAGTACATCTACATCAAGATCATTTTCCAATGCTTGCTAGCAGAAATCCCCAATTTAAGCGAAACGATCAAGAATGTGGAGAAGGACAAGATCTATATCTGGATCTGTGATCCAAATTAGAATGAATAAATATCCAACAATCCTATATCTATTTCCAACAATCCTATATATATATTCTAAAAAACTATATCTATAGTCATAAAATCATTGGATAAATTCCCTCTAACATATGAGAATGTTATGAGAGAGAATAAAGAAACCACATGGGATAATATCCTTATATATAGAGGGTTACATATCTTCATTTTGAGACTCAAATATCCATAAATGGAGGTTATAATCCATAGAAATTCATCCGACAGCTTCAAAAAATGAAAGAATAAGGTTATGTATGAGGTAGTGTCGATTTTGGTATAAAAATATGGTTTGGTAAAATTTAAATTTAATGTTCAAGATAATTAAAACTATACGCAAAATATCCTAGTCATGGGAACATAGTTTATGAAATGGTGTAACTAAATTGGGTCACTATTCTAGGGGGTGTATGGTTACACTTAAAATGTGGCACAGTTTGACCAACTATGTGCAAACTATGTAAACACCACTATCTTGAGGTTTCATGGTTTGTTGGGTTGGGTTCATAGTTTGGGAAAACTATGCACCAACTATGAAAATCCCTTATTCCTTCCAAAATATCCCAATTTCCACCCAAAGTACCCAAGATAAAACCTAAACCAAATATACTCAACCCAAATCAATATAATACATATAAACCAAACATTAAAAATCTCTAGAAAAGGTTGGGTTCTTAGAATCCCCCCACCTTATAGCATCTCATCCTCGACATGTACTCCCATGAAACTATAAGATACATCTTCAAAATGATTGGGCCAATGATCCCTCATATCTACTTCTCTCTCTTATATTTCCTCATGATCGTGTCCATGTTTCCACAAAATAATAACTATTGGCCTAGTATTTCCCCCCAACAGTTTTCACTGTGATCCAATATATTTTTCTGATTCTCCTCAAAGGATTTATCTCTCTCAATATTAACATCACCCACATCAACCACATGTGAAGGGTTGGGGTGATACAAAAAATTTTGAGACACTTGAGAAATGTAATTCATAGCACTGTATCTATGAGTAAGATCCAATCAGTATGCCACCTTCCAAATTATCTCTATAATCTCAAATAGTCCAAAAAGCATGGGTTATAGCTTGCCATGTCTACATATCCTACAGAGACATAATCTAGGAGTCACTCGAAGGAATACATGACCACCCTCTGTAAACTCTATTAGTCATCAACATATATCATCATTAGACTTGTGCCTACTCTTTTTTGTAGAAATATTCTTTAAAATCATATGAACCTTCTCTGATGTATCCTATACTAGACATGGTCGCAACAACTCTGACTCATCCACCTCTATCCATATTAGTGGGAATCTTCATGTTGTACCATAAAACATCTCATATGGTGTTATTTGTATAGTTTTCCAATAACTATTGTTATAGGATAACTCCACCAAACCTGGGTTCTTATCCCATGAGACAATGAAGTCTAGAACACATGAGTGAAGTATATCTTCAAGAGCCTATACACTATATTCTAACTACCCATATGTCTATGAGTGAAAATCCATTCATAGTATAATGTGTGTACCAAGTTCCTTCTCCAATCCTTATAAAAATAGAGGAGTAAAACATGATTCACAGTCACAAACAATAGTCCCTGGAACCCCTTGTAGATGGAATATATCACAATTATACCAGAAACTAAAATGATCCAATGAAAAGTCTCCCCTATAATTAAGTAATATGTTAATTTCTTTGGTAGTCCATAATGACCAGAATTGCATCCTTCTTCCATGCCATACTTGGGATATCCTCTACAAAGTCCATAGTAACGTCATCCCACTTATGTTTCGGGAGAAGAAATGACTATAGTAAACCACCAGGACAATGATGTCCATCCTTCACCTATTAACAGCTATAGAATCACATAAAAAACACTTCCATCTCATTATTCTTGATCATACACCAAAATTTTTGTTTTAGTTCATGATGCATTTGTAACGCCCCGACCCCAGTTACCCAGAGTCGGTGCATTATTACATAACATTGGCATGATCACAAGAATGATCAAATCTCGAAAGACCGATTGGTTTAGTAGCCTTGGAAACACTAGATATATTCATAAAGTTTTTCATTAAATCATAAAATGAAAAACTACTACGACAACATATTGTCTCCATAGTCCACACTATTATCCTATTATAATATCCATTCAGGTCATTCATAATTTACTTCTTCACATCCTGGGAAAAATAAAACATAGAAAAGGGGTGAGCTCAAATGACAGTAAGGATAACAATATAGCGGAAACTTTCATAAATAAGAATAAACATTTAAGGCAGAGTATAACTAAAACAAAAGCCTTTTAAACTTGAACTTCAACATAGTATGGAAAAAACATAATTAAATAATTCCATTTACTTATTCACATGAATATTCTACTAATCGAATAATCACATGAAATATCAATAACCACTTTCATAATTATGGAATGCATAATGCCAGACTATCATAACCACATAGCCAAGGCCTCGTGCCAAGACTACAAATAATATTTTTCGAAGGCCTTGTGCCAAGACACTAGTTTGTCTCATGATACCTACCGATGCATCTAGGAGCTATAGCAGGCTCCACCCCTCACATATTAAGTTCAATGCATTCTATTATGAAAAGGTTTAAACATAACATAAACATTCGTATTCAAACTAGCATACGAAATGTCAATACTTTCACCATAAACTATGAATGGTATAAAAATAGAACATCCACAGTCAAACATATCAAAAAACCTTCAATAAAATATATAAGTTTTTTTATCATAATAAATCAACTTCAAATAAGCGTAAAATCCATCAAAGGATGTTTACATAGATGAAATCAAAACACTTTTTAGAGAAATATCTCTTTCTATTTTGAAATCATTTAAGAGTCATATATTTATAGAATAAAACATTTTCTTTGAAAATATTTTTATAAGATTGTAAGGGAAGCTTTGGCGATTTTATAATGGCAGAAAATAATTGCATCTGCCGTATAAGATAAAAAAACATTCTTACTTTAATTCTGTCGAAAAGGTTAAAAAGCACCTTGTTTGGAAAACGACGGAAAGATTCCATTATAAAACTCTTATAAAAAGTAAAACAATGGTATAAATGACTTTAACCCATATTCATTTAAGTAGTAAAAATGTTTTGAAATACATTTTTAAGAAACATGGATGTGGATGATAAAGAGATCCCAGTAGATTATTACGTATAAACAACCTCGGATAATGAAGAGATTGTGAAATTACCCTTACCTTGTAATTTTCCTTGGTTGGGGTAGGTTAACCTCCTGTATAATGGTGAAATAATTTTTATTAAATTATACAATAATATGATATCATATATTATCTTTTAACATTGATTTGTTAATAATATCGTAGGATTATCGTTGTTTCGGGTGTTAACTTACTCGTTTTCTTTTATATGTTTTGTTACGTAAGCCATGTTTGTTATGGATAGGATGTATCTTATTCATATACAGAATTATATCAAGTCCTTAAACGTTATTTTTAAATCATCAAATGATAATTATACTTGAATGGATACGATGGAGAATGAATCTCATCACGTTCGTGGAGACGGTAGTCCGTACGTACGCACGAGCGACAATATCATTATTTTGATATTAAAATAATATATAAATTGATGTTATAACATATATAAAGAATCATTATCATGTTATATTTATTATTTACATGAGTTATACATCATTATTATACGTATCCAAAAAATAATTTATTGAATAACAATTACACCACGACGTAGAGACGGTAAGCAGTACGTACGCATGTATGGTGAAATGTTATTAAAAGGATGGATAGAATACAGAATATGGTTGTACCATATTTATAATAACATAACATTATATATAAGATACTGGAGTTATTATTTTAGAATGGTAATAACAAAGAAAAAATAAGTGGAAGAAGAAAGGAACTTGAAAAGGGGTGGTGAATTCATTACCTCTTCTTTGGGTTCTTCCTTTTGATTTAATCAAAAGGGCTCCATAAGTTGGATTTATGACTAAAAGAAGGCCTCTAGGATGATTTTATGGATGTTGAGAGAGTATTTGTGCAGATTTTGGCTGATCCAAAGGCTTCGAAGGTGTCAGTTATTGAGAAGGGGGACTGCCCTTTTATAAGAGGGGTGAGGGGCACCTTTGGAAAAGCTAGAAATATTAATTTATAATAAATTCATATTCAGTTTCTAATGTCTAAAAAGTTTATTATTTAAAGTTTAAGGTAGGGATAGGTCTAAAACCATTCGACCAATATAATTTAGACAGGTTTGGGTCATTATATTAACCTTATCTTTTAGTTTTAACTCTTAGTTATTTAGTTTGACATTTACCATGTCACTTTGTATTTTTATATTATATAGTTAATAAACATACTATATACATACAAGAGACCCCCAAGTGGTCCAGTAATGATACACCTATCAGGATATAAGTCTCTTGGACGAGCCTTAGATTTTTAGGAATTTAATATCAATTAATAATATAATATTTGTTTTTAAAACTCTTTTACGTCAATTTTGACACTATTCAATAATTGATTTTTGTAAAAATCATAACAGAATTATTACTTCTAAAAAATTTAATTATTTCAATAATAACATGTCAAAGTATCCTATAAAAATAGTGTAATTCTTAAAAAGTCTGAAATTATATTTATTTGTGTATTTATAATATCAATTATTTTATTTTTTCACTATTATGGTAATTACTGCATCATGATTGTGTCATATATAAATTATATTATATAATGTTTAAAAATTATAAATAAAATACCATCATGTAGGAAATCGTTTTATATTTCTAATTAATATTTATAGTCTCAAATCCAACATATATAACCCTATGTAAAAATTGTTTTCTAAAAGATATATTCTTGTGTCATTTTTGTATTCATTTTATCTTAATTAAAGTAAAGTGTCCCTATCACTAAAAATTGGCACCATGGGGTCCCCAAATCACCCCAAAGATGCCTATGATCAAACATGAATCAACCAATAAGGTTAGGAAATGTTTTAGGGTAATTTATTATTATTATAATAATATTATTTATTAACCCTTATTTACCGGATTTACCCATTAACCATGGTAAATAAAATATTTACCGAAGTAATTATTCAAAATGTCTAAAAATAAAAGTAACCTATTTACACAATTTGAACATCCTGATTCCAAATATGGAATCCATTTTTACAAATTCAAAACACAAAAGTGGTAGAAATTAATTTAAAATTAATTCCCGCTATCAAAACAAAAAGCGTGTCTTTAAGATATAATAACTATCAAAAGATTGATACTTGTTTATGTTCAGTTTAATTGTGAAATAATGTCCAATGACCAACATTTTATTAAATGGTAAAAATATATTATAAATATACTTTAAATCCACTCAAATTCATAATTTATCAATATAAATTATTTCGATTAAAAAAGTTGTTTTTAATTAAAATTTAGTAATTTTCATTATTCATCAAAATATTAATGTTATCCGAAAAGTACAAAAATTTCACCTTAGGATAAATTAGATATTCCCAATCCAAAAATGAAGTCCATTTTAAAATATAAAATATATATAATTTCAAAAAGTAGGTATTACTATTCATAACGGCTAGTTTGATTGGTTATGGTGTGTTAGAACTCGGTGTTGTGTACACCACACACTATCACATTATTCAAAGAGAAGCGTAAGGTAGAAGATTGGGGTGTTACATTCTCCCCTCCTTCAAATAATTTCGTCCTCGAAATTTCTAGAATATTATCGCATGAAAAGTCTCGAGTGGTTCTTCATCATAAGTTCCTCGGGTACCCACATTGCCTCTTCCATCTTATGGTTTCTCCACAAGACTTTTACCAGACGAGTTGTCCGGTTTCTCAGTACTTGTTCTCTTGTACCAAGAATATTGACGGGCTCTTCGCAATAAGACAGATCGGGTTCCAGTTCTAATTCCTCATAGGTGAGTACATGCGTTGGGTCAGGCATGTATTTCCTCAATAGAGATACATGGAACACATCGTGAACATTGGAGAGACTTGGCGACATTGCCAATCAGTAAGATACAACCCCAATTCGTTTTATAATTTCAAAAGATCCGATGTACCTGGGACTCAATTTACCTTTCTTACCAAAACTAATGACTCCCTTCCAGGGAGATAGATTCAGGAAAACATGATCACCAACTTGAAATTCCAAATCCTTCCTTCGATTATCGGCATAGCTCTTCTGCATAATTTGAGCTTCTTTGATGTGATTTTGGATTACCTTCACCTTTTCCATCGTTTCCTATACTAGTTCTGGACATACAAGTTTTCTTTCACCAATGTCATCCCAACAGGTTGGTGTGTGACATCTCTTCCCGTATAATTCTTCATATGGTGCCATCTGAATACTCGAATGGAAGCTATTGTTATAGGAAAATACTACCAGAGGTAAATATTGATCCCACATACCCAAAAAGTCATGTGATCAGGATCTCAACATGTATTCTAAGGTTTGAATAGTTCGTTCTAATTTTCAATCTATTTGAGGGTGGTAGGCAGTGCTCAAATGAAGTTCAGTATCCAGGGATTTCTGAAGACTTTTCCAGAATCATGAAGTAAAATGAAGATCACGATCAGAAACAATCGATAGGGGTACTCCATGAAGTCTCACAACTTCATCAATGTATAGCCTTGCTAGATGTTTCAGTGGTAGATCTTTTATTGTAGCAAGAAAATGTGATTACTTGGTAAGACAATCAACAATAACCCATATTGAATCCTTCCTTCTAGGAGTCTTTGGTAGCCCCATGAAAAAGCCCATCGTAATATTGTCCCATTCCCACTCCGGTATGGGAAGAGGTTGCAATAATCCACCAGGCTGTTGCCTTCCAGATTTCACTTGTTGACAAACCATACATCTTGACACAAAATGAGCAATCTCCCTCTTCATATTGTCCCACCAAAAACGTTCCTTCAAATATCTATACATTTTGGTGTTCTCAAGGTGTATAAGGAAATTGGAACTATGAGCATCATCCAGTAATTCCCTTTTTAGATCAGGTATATCGGGAACACAAATTCTTTTCCCTAATTTCAAAATTCCATCTTCATACACAAAGTCTCTCAATATCTCGTCATTAATAGCTTTAATCTTCTTTGTAAATTCTTCATCATCGGTCTGAGAACTCTTAATCCTTTCTAGTAAAGATGGTTTAAAAACCATTTGAGAAAGCATTGATGTTTCACCTTCCCTATTTATTCCCATGTCCATCTTCACTAGATCCATCAAAATAGGATCCCTTTCAATTATCATCACGTTCAAAACTACAAGGTCTTTTTTGCTCAAAGCATCCTCCACCTTGTTTGCTTTCCCCGGGTGGTAGTGTATCATACAATCATAATCCTTGAGTAATTCAAGACATGTCCATTGCCTCATGTTTAGTTCTTTTTGTGAGAAAATATACTTCAAACTCTTGTTATCAGTATAAATCTCACATTTTTCACCATAGAGGCAGTGCCTCCATATCTTCAAAGCAAATATCATAGCTGCTAACTCGAGATCATGAGTAGGATAGTTTTGTTCATGAATTTTCAACTATCGTGATGCATATGCAATAACCCTATCATTCTGCATAAGGACACAACCAAGTCCTTTCATCGATGCATCAATATAAATAACGAACCCATCATTTCCCGATGGTAGAGTCAATATAAGAGCATTGTCTAATCTTCTCTTCAGTTATTTGAAACATTCTTCACACTCTTTTGTCCAAACAAATTTAACCCCTTTACTGTGAGCTTCGTTAATGGGTTAGCCAACCGAGAAAAATTCTTGGACGAAACGTCGATAATAACCCGCTAAACCAATAAAACGGCGTACCTCAGTTATACTCGTATTTTCTGGACATTCTTGTATTGCCTTGGTCTTAGAAGGATCAACAGAGATTCCATCTTTAAAGAGAATATGGTGAAGAAAAGAAATCTCGTGATGCCAGAATTCACACTTGCTAAACTTCCCATATAATTCATGCCTTCTCAGAGTCATCAGGATAATGCGCAAGTGATTTTCATGATCTTTGTTGCTTTTGGTGTATACCAAGATATCATCAAAAAATACCACCATAAATTCATCAAGATACTCATTGAAAACTCTATTCATCAGATCCATGAATACAGAGGGTGAATTAGTCAATCCAAAAAGCATTGCTATAAACTCGTAATGCCCATACCTGGTTTGAAATGCTGTCTTCAGAATCTCTTTATTATTCACACACAACTGATGGTATCCAGATCGAAGGTCAATCTTTGAAAAGTATTGAGCTCCAAGCAGTTGGTCAAATAAATCATCAATGCGGGGTATTGGATACTTGTTCTTTATGGTTATAGCATTGATATCCCTATAGTCGATACATAACCTCCTAGATCCATCTTTCTTTTTAACAAAAAGAACAGGGGCTCCCCATAGAGAAACACTAGGGTGAATAAATCCCTTATTACTCAATTCCTCTAGCTCTTTAGTTCAACTAATTATACAGTGGCCATTCTATAAGGGGTCTTCGATATAGGCCTTGATCCAGGAATTAAATCAATGGAAAACTCAACTTATTGTTCTGGAGGATGTCCCGGTAAATCTTCCAGAAACACATCTACATATTCATTCACAACAGGTCCATCCTCTATTTGAACATTCATTTCCTCACCCACAGTAATTTCATTCTCTTCCTACCCAATAATTGAATTTAGTTGAGCTAATGGGGGTGGATCTAGATAAGAAATAAGTGGTGATGATTATTCTCTAAAGATAAGGTGTTACTTATCGTCATCTTCAAAATTCGTAAACTCCTTCTTACAATAAATCGTCGCATCATAATACGAAATCCAATCCATAACGAGGATTATAACAAACTCAACCATAGGTATGACGATGAGATCAGTAGATAAAGAACATTTATGTGCTCTAATGGGGACTGATTCACAAAACTTTGTTGCAATGATACTTCCCTTAGAAGTTTTATCTGAAAACTCCTTTGTTAAATAAAATTAAAAATATCTAATTTTCATAGAATACTAGGATGATATGAAACAATGTGATGATCCAGAATCAAATAATTCTTTTTCTAAACTTGAGAAAACCGTTAAATTACCTACCACCACGTATTTTGGAGCTTTTACCTTGGCAGTATTGATAGCATAAGCTTGGCCTTGATCCCTTGGCCTTTTCTAAAGTAAGTTCCCCTGACGATTAGGACATTAATTTGCATAATGTCCCATCTCCCTACAATTGTATCATTGAACATTGGTAGCTTCATTCTTCCCTTTGCATTCACGAGCTTGGTGGCCTTTTTCACCACAATTGTAACAGACACCCATTCCCCTCAAGCAACTACCGGGGTGCTTCTTCCCACATTTAGAACATGATGGATATTCAAACTTTCCCTTCTTCCCCTTATTTACATTTCCAGATTGATTATCAGATCTCTTCTTCTCTTTCTTTGATTTAAATTTAAAAGACTTAGAGAATTCCTTATCTGTTTTAATAGCACATGAGACAATGTCGATGTATGATGAGAAGGATTATGAGACTAATGCTCGACGGAGAAATGGTTTTAACCCATCAAAGAAACGATCAATCTTCCTTCTTGGGATACATATATAATCTCTAGAATACCTTGAAAACCTTGTAATGTTAGCCTCATACTTTTTGACATTCTCATCCTTCTTTTGTCTCAGACTCAGAAATTCCCTTTCCATATCTGCTCGGTGGTCGCGAGGAAATTATTTTTCTAAAAACATATCTTTGAACTCCCTCCATTCCATATTTGACACTTCATCATCTTCCTTCATGTTTTGAATCAATGAACACCATTGATCAGCATCTCTAGTGAGGCGGTAAACTGCCATGGTAACTTTTTCCCTTTCACTACTCCCCAAAGCCTGAAATATTTTCTCTAGGGAATTTATCCATTTCTCACCTACTAAGGGATTTTTACTCCCATTGAATGTTGGTGGTTGTTTCCTCAAAAAGCGATCTAACATTGATCCTCCATGCTGCGGATCAGGGTTCTCCATACAGGTAAGGTTATTATTCATAACCTGAGTGAGTTGTCCCAGTATGGTGATTAGCTGATCGGCACCAGTTGGATCACCAAATCCACTATAATTATCTTGAACAGGACGAAAATCCCTATATGGAGTGCGTGCATTGATACGGTTTCCATTTCTTCTACTAGGCGCCATTTCTAAACAATGGCATAAACTAGATCAGTTTATGAATCAAAATACATAATTCCATACTTATAAAACACTAATCATAAATTGAACTATTTATGGATATAATCCATAATCATAAAAATGTTTTCATTGAGGAAGTATATACTCATAAACCCTTCATAATTATTTGTAAATAAAATGAGAGTTATACTAAGCACATCCACCTGGTGCGTCGTAACCAATAGTGCAGCAAGGCCCGTTGTCGTGCACCAGTTCCTGTTCGAGTCTAGCTCAAAGCGGTGTTTTTGGGTTTTACCCCTTGGTACATCTGTGCCAGAGCCGCCTCTACCTGCTCGTATCCAGATAGGGATGTGTTGCTCGGAAAACTCACAAAATCTCTACAATACCAAAATTCTAGGAAGTTTATCTATATTAATACTCAAATACCATCATAGGTCTATGTGCTCTAATCAAAGTTTATCTAAATCTAGCTTCCAAGGATTGTACTAATATTCCTCTGATACAAACTGTAATTCCCCAACCCCAGATACCCAGAGTCAGTGCATTATTACATAACATTGGCATGATCACAAGAAAGCTCAAATATCTAAAGACCGATTGGTTTAGTAGCCTTGGAAATAGTAGATATATTCATAAAGTTTTTCATTACATCATAAAGTGAAAAACTACTACAATAACATATTGTCTCCATAGTCCCCACTATTATCCTTTTATAATATCCCTACTGGTCATTCATAATTTATTTCTTCACATCCTGGGAAAAATAAAACATAGAAAAGGGGTAAGCTCAAATGCCTAGTATGGATAACAGTATAGCAGAAACTTTCATAAATAAGAATAAACATTTAAGGTAGTGTATAACTAAAACAAAATCCTTTTGTACTTTTACTTCACCATAGTATGGCAAAAATAAAATTAAATAATTCCATTTACTTATTCACATGGATATTCTACTAATCGAATAATCACATGCAATATCAATAACCACTTTCATAATGATGGAATGCATAATGCCAGACTATCATAACCACATAGCCAAGGCCTCGTGCCAAGACTACAAATAATATTTCGCCAAGGCCTTATGCCAATACACTAGTTTGTCTCATGAGACCTCCCGATGCATCGAGGAGCTATAGCGGGCTCCACCCGTCACATATTAAGTCCAATGCATTCCCATATGAAAAGGTTTAAACATAACATAAACATTCGTATTAAAACTGGCATACGAAATGTCAATACATTCACCATAAACTATGAAAGGTATAAAAATAGCACATCCACAGTCAAACATATCACAAAACCTTCAATACAACACATATATTTTGTATCATAATAAATCAACTTCAAATAAGCGTAAAATCCATCAAAGGATGTTGACATAGATGAAATCATAACTCTTTTTAGAGAAATATCTCTTTCTATATTGAAATCATTTAAGGGTCATATATTTATAAAATAAAAAATTTTCCTTGAAATTTTTCTTATAATCTTGTAAGGGAGGCTTCGACGATTTTATAATGGTGGAAAGTAACCGCACCCACCGTATAAGTTAAAAAAAGATTATTACCTCAATTCGGTCGAAAAGGTTAAAAAGAACCTTGTTTGGAAAATGACAGAAAGATTCCTTTATAAAACTCTTATAAAAAGTCAAACAAGGGTATAAATGACTTTAACCCATATTCTTTTAAATAGTAAAAATGTTTTGAAATACATTTTTAAGAAACATGGATGTGGATGATAAAGAGATCCCAGTAGATTATTACGTATAAACAACCTCGGATAATGAAGAGATTGTGAAATAACCCTTACCTTGTACTTTTCCTTGGTTGGGGTAGGTTAACATCCTATGTAATGGTGAAATAATTGTTATTAAATTAATCGAGAATATTATATCTTGTGGAAAAGAAAACATAAAAGGGGTGAGCTCAAATTCCCAGTAAGGGTAAACAGAGAGAACATAAAACAATCCATAAACATTTGAATTCAAAAACTTGAACATAAAATCTAAACATCAAAATCTTGAGCAAAGACATTAATCGTCGAAGTACGTAAGGCATATATCATAAGGGAACATAAATCATGATAAAATATCATGGGAATAAAACATGTAATTTGGAAACCATTAAGCACATGATATGATTTCCATAGTAGCCAAGGCATTGCTTCCAAGACCATCTTAGTGGACAAATTCCCTTTCTGAATCGAGTTCACTCCTCGGTCCAGTCCTGTATTACTGAACCGGTTTAACTTGATATTCCAGCCATGTCTATCTCATGAGATAGAAATATTACCCAATACATTGGAGGGAGATATAGGTCCCACCAATCTCATAATGAAATCATTCTTACTTGTGACACAAAATAAACATACATCATTCATAATAACCCAGCAAATAAAATGGGATTCATAAACATCATCCCATCATCACATAATCCATATAAAAGAAATGGATATAATTTCATAATATGAAAATGGAAACCATTTAAATCATAGGGAAATGATACTTGAAACATACACATGTGAAATAATGTCATCTTAGATGAAAATGGTTTTGATAAAACACTTGAAATGAATTCTTGAGGAAAATATCCTTTTTTCTTCAAAATCATTTTCTTTTCACAAAATGTCATGAAATTTTAAAATAAAAGAGTCTTGCTGAAAATAGTCATGAAATATTTTGGATTAAGCTTCATGAAAAAAAGGATTTATAAAAACGTAAAAACCCTTTCATGCGGTATAAGTTTAAAAAAACATTCTTCTCATACTTTGGTCCGAAAAGTCAAAAAAGTACCTCATAAAAAAATATTCCATAAATAACATGTAGTAAAAGCCAAAATGAGTAAAAAGGACATTAAAAATACATGAAACCATTTTTAGGAAACATGAACATGGATGAGAACAATAACCCCAGCAAATACTTACGAATAAACAATCTCAAATAAGAACGAGATTGGAAAAGTTATCCCTTACCTTAGGTCTGATATGCATCGTATGTATCTGAACCTCTTGTATAATGATTTAAATAATGTCATTGACTTATTAATGAATCATATTCATTGTTATGATATCATATATTGTTCACTTATGACTTTATATTACCCGTTCTTTTGTAAATTCCAAGTTAAAGAGTGTTTTGGGTAAAATCATTTCATTTGTCGTCCGTCTTTTGACTTGTAATTATTCATATGATTACTTAGATCATGATTACTTAATTACATAATATAAAACATGATTTATATATAATATATATTCATAATATAAATATATATAATAGATCGATAAATGGAAAGAAATACAACGTTCATGGAGACGGTAGGCCGTACGTACGCATGAACGTTGTCTTCGTTTCCTCATTGAATTGAATGGAATTAATTAGATGACATACATATATATATACGTAAATAAAATATCTTTATTATGTAATATATTTCATTATTACTTATTATATATACTTTATAATCATCCATTAATTGTTAATCATTGAGAATGAATCTCATAGCGTCGTGGAGACGGTATTCCGTACGTACGCATGAGCGATGATATCGTTCCCATGCTCGTGGAATTTTATTGGAGTGTATGTATACTATTACAGAATCAATATCACTTTATAATAATCATATATAGATATTTTATACACCATTATACTCATCCAAGTAAGGTGGTGGTGGAAAATAGTTTACACCACGGCGTGGAGACGGTATTCTGTACGTACGCACGCGTGGTGATTTCATTTTCCATAGGATGGATAGATGGTGAAATAGGGTGGTTTCATACTTATAATAACATATCAGTATATGAGTGATACTTATGTTATTACTTCATAATGAAACAACCTAATAAGAAGAAGTGGAAGAAAAAATAAAGTTGAAAGAATCAGTAACAGACATTACCTCTTCTTTGAAGGGCCTCTTTGAGACCTCCTATTAGGGCACTAAAATTGGTCTTTGATGAAGACCAGGACCTCTAGTATGTTTATAGGGAAGTGTAGAGGAGATATTTTTAGGGTTTGGCCTAGCTTGAAGTCTCAAAGTGGTGTGAGGAAGAGAGGGAGGAGGTTCCCTTTTATAAGGGAGGAGAGGGGCACCTTTGGAAAAACAGAAAATATTATTTTATTATAAAGTCATATTCGGTTTTTAATAGCTCAAAATTTATTTATTTATAATATAAGGGGGGTATGGGTCAAAATCCTCTCATTCAATATAATTTAGACATGTTTAGGTTTCTATTTTAACCTTATCATTTAGATTAAACCTTAAGTTAAATAATTTTACTTTTACCATGTCTTCTTGTTTTCTTACACTATAAGGTTAATAAACATACTATAACAAGCCAAACGATCCCCACGTTGTTTATTAGTAATATATATAAGAATATCTATGTAATTTGGCCGAACCTTAGATTTTTAGGAATAAGATAACAATTAATAATATAATATTTTTTTAAAAAACTATTTTATGTAAATTTTGACAATATTTGGTAATTATTTTTTGTGAAAATCATAACAGAATGATTAGTTAGAAAAAAGTTAACTAAATCAACAATAACATGTCATAGTAATCTAGAAAATTAGTGTAATTCATAAAAATTCTCAAATTACATTTATTTTGGTATTTATAACATCAATTATGTCAATATTTCATTAATAAGATAATTACTACATCATCATTGTGTCAAAAATAAATTAAATTATTTAATGTCTAAAAATTATAAATAAAATACCATTATGTAGGAAATATTTTTATCTTTCAAATGAATATTTATAGTCTAATTTATCTTATTTATAACCCTATATGAAAAATTATTGACTTATTAAACTTTGATTTTAACTATTTTAACCCTTCTTTAAATAAATTAATATTAAATGTACTAATCTAATCTAAGTGGGACTAAATGGTCATATTTTATTCCTAAGGTTTTTTTGGGTCAAATTAATATTGTCAAATAGAATTAGGACATGTGTTAGAGTAATAATAATATCATTTTTACCCTTAATTACCCTATTTACTTTTAACCGTGGTTAAAAAAAGTAAAAAGTTACTATTCACCAAAAAAATTATTTCCATCTTATTGAACCACATTTTAGTCCTTGATATTAACCGTGTCTCTCGGATTTTTGAAATTCCACTCACAGAAGCGGTAAAATTATATTTTATGAAAAATTCAGTTTTTTTAACTACCACTTAGTGGTTTCACTATTCATCAAAAAATGAAAGTTTCTAGGAAAATATCAAAAATTAGGCCCAATATATATTTGATATTATGAATTCAAAAATGATGTCTATTTTACCAAATTCAAAACATATCAGTTACATTAACTAATTTAATAATTAATTCCCATCGTCAAAACAAATAGCGTGTTTTTAAGAGATAATAACTATCAAAAGATTGTCACTTGTTTATATCTAGTTTAAATGGGAAATTACACAAAATGACCAAAATTGTATTAAATTGTAAAAATATATTATAAATATAATTTAAAACCACTCATATTACTAATTTATCACTATTAATTATTTCGATTAAAAATGTTGTTTTTAATTAAAATTTAGAAATTTTTAATATTCATCAGAATATGAAAGTTATCCGAAAAGTACCAAATTTTCTCCCTATGATAATTTCAATATTCCAAATACAAAAATAAATTCCATTTTGAAAGATAAAATTAATAAAATTTCCAAAATTTGGTATTACTATTCATAACAGCCAGTTCATAATAATATTATAATAATATCTCGTTCAGTGAAACTCAGTATTGTGTAATACACAAACTATCGAGGAAGTTCGTGATTGCGTGTAATGCAAGGCAAGTCAGGGATGCGTGTTCTGTAAGCTCCTTTTGGTGTAGCACACAACACAAGACATTAATGAAATTAAAAAGAATATTTTTCATAAAATCTCGGGGTGTTACATTCTACCTCCTTAAAATGAATTTCACCCTCAAAATTCGTTGGGGTTATAAATGGTTTACTACTCAAAACTTTCTTTAATAGAAACCCACATCGTAAAAAGGAATACCAAAACTTGGATTTAGAAATTAAAGTATGAAATGTAACGGTTACCCAAATTAACAAATCACTAGGTTTCCACATAGGAGAACGTAGGTGAAAATATGGATATGGAAGAGAAATCTAACCATCATGTTCTGGTGGAGAGTGGTAGAGAACATGGCATTGAAAAGGCCAAAAATCACAAAGCCATAAATTTGTGAAGATCTAAGGTACCATCTGATTAATCGGATATAAGAGCACTATGACATCATTTTTGTTTTTCAAGATCATTTCCCTAATGTTGATGAAATTGGAATTAGAAGAAATAATTTTGTGATTTTGGTACAGTCTCACTGTTGGTTGTTATTTGGACAATTTCCACTTCATCTCTTAAATAAATGAAGTTGAATTATTCATTCGTGATGTGTCAAAAGATCCTGTGATAGAATGATGGGACATTCCATCTGTCTCAAACAAAAGAATAGAAAGTTATCAAAAAAATACATATGTCCACCTATAGTGATATTAATCATATATAGTTCCTAAAATGGACTTATACTTTATATATAATACTGCTTAATATAATAAAACTAGTTTCTATTAAACAGGGACTTCCTATAGGCCAGTGGTAGGCGATAAAGGCCATTCGGACTTCGGTTGTGGGTTTGATTCACACAGCCTTGTCCGATGCGATGGGTTGTCCCCCATCCTGCAGGTTGTCCTTTTTCTAAAACTACATTACTATAACATCCCATCAATAATATCGAAAAAAGCCTTATCTTTAAACAATACTAACTTATGTCCAACATAACCATTTACAATCTTTAGGCTTATCCAAAATACTGTTGTCCAATCTCATATTATAGTGAAAACGATTACCAGAGATTTCATTTAACAAGCATGTTAATACCATCGTTGATCCCCATATATCATAAGATATGTCTTGTTGGTCACATTCCAAACATTCGAAGGCCTTAATCATGTATTCTCTTGAAAAATTAATACCCATTGAACCTTAGTGAAAACACAAAAGCAGTTAATAGTTAACCCTTTCCACATACCAAAATCCTCAAAATTATATATACTCAAACGATGATATTACTTAGTCATTATTTCAATCATGAGCTCATGAATACAATCAAACATCTCATTATCTTCTTATTCCTTTATTATGTGCATATCATCTACTTTCCAAAAATATATGAATCACCTTCCATGGTTACTGGTACCATTCAACATATACTTTCAAAACATAAGGAAATCCAATAGTGTAACAACCCTTAGATGTCTCTTTATTCCATAGTACCATGAGATTACTTATACAACATTACACTTGATAAACATGTAATCATTCCACTACCTTCTTAAACCACTGACTGAGCTTCAACAATTCTTTCATCTCACATATCATTTGTAGTCTCCTCATCATCGTCAACATAAATACTACCCATACGACCATAATGATTCTCTTCTTGATACTTTCACTCAGGGCATTGGTTTTCATAATACTCGTACATTCCACATTTAAAACATTTAACCATTGTTGATGTCGTAGGAATACTATTATCCTTGTCCATGGTGTAAACTAAACCTTTTCCTTTGCACTTACTGGATTTGTGTCCTTCTTTACCACACCCAAAGCATCTTCCAGTTCCTTTAAAACATTCTCCTTGATGCCTCTTCCCACATGATTTACATAGTGGAAATTGAACTTTCTTTCCTCTATGATTATCCTGAAACTCCATCTTTCTCTTATTAGCCGAGTCAGGAAAATTACCAAATTTGAGTTTATTGATCATATTATGAGATTGATGATTCGGCATAATAATGATGTTTGGACTTTCAAATCACATTTCATTTGGTTTCTCATGAATAATATCATTCCATTGTCCGTCATATCCTCCATTATCGTGAATCTTCCTATTTTCAGACATTTTCTAAATCCCAAAAAGAATAGTGTGAGAGGAAAAAATCATGCTAGGGAAAACAACATAGTAAAGGGGGAGTACCTTCAATATGTAACATCTTAGGTTAAATTCTAAGATCGTTACCATATTTCTAGGACTATATCCTATACATATACTTATCCTTAGGGACATCCCTAGACATACATTAGAAATATCTCTAGGGATCTCACTAATGTTTTCACATCCTATTTTCCAAAGGTTAACTAATCCTTTTCTCTGATACCAACTATATATACCCTAATCTTGACATACATGGACAATACATTACTTTTGCAGAATACTTAATACATAACAAAAACAGACACACAAATATCGTAATAGTTTAGTGTCTTTGGAAACTCTGAATAAAATATTCTAATCGTGGTGAAAGATCTTCAACATCTTCCAATAAAGATCTTCCCTTTTTTTCTTACCTAAAACCTTTCTTTAAATCCTGGGGAAAATAAAACATAAAAGGGGTGAGCTCAATTGCCCCTTAAGGGTAAACATAGAGAACATAAAACAATCCATAAACATTTGAATGCAAAAACTTGAACATAGAATCTAAACATCAAAATATTGAGCAAAGACATGAATCCTGAAAGTAAGTAAGGCATATATCATAATGGAACATCAATCATGATAAAATAGAATGGGAATAAAACGTGTAATTGTGGAAACTCTTAAGCACATGATATGATTTCCATAGTAGCCAAGACATTACTTCCAAGGCCATCTTAGTGGACAAAGTCCCTTTCTGAATCGAGTTCACTCCTCGTTCCAGTCCTGTATTACTGAAACGGTTTAACTTGTCGTTCCATCCATGTCTATCTCTTGAGATATAAATCCTTACCCAATGCATTGGAGGGATATATAGGTCCCACCCATCTCATTATGAAATCATTCTTACTTTTGCCACAAAATAAACATACATCATTCATAATAACCCATCAAATAAAATGGGTTTCAAAAACATCATCCCATCATCAAATAACCCATAGAAAAGAAATGGATATAATTTCATTATAAGAGAATTGAAACCATTTATATCATAGATACATGATACTTGAAACATAAACATGTGATATAATGTCATCTTAGATGAAAATGGTTTTGATAAAACACTTGAAATGAATTCTTGCGGAAAATATCTTTTTTTCTTCAAAATCATTTCATTTTCACAAAATGTCATGTAATTTTAAAAGAAAATAGTTTTTTTGAAAATATTCATGAAATATTTTTGAGTAAGCATCATGAAAATAATGCTTTATAAAACCGTAAAAACCCTTTCATGCCGTATAAGATAAAAAAACATTCTTCTCGTACTTTTGTCAGAAAAGTCAAAAAAGTACCTCATAAAAGATATATTCCATACATAACATGTAGTAAAAGTAAAAATGAGTAAAAATGACATTAAAAATATATGAAACCATTTTTAGGAAACATGGAAATGGATGAGAACAATAACCCCAGTAAATAATTACGAATAAACAATCTCAGATAAGAACGAGATTGGAAAAGTTATCCCTTACCTTAGGTCTGATATGCTTCGTATGTATCTGAACCTCCGGTATAATGATTTAAATAATGTCATTGACTTATTACAGAATCATATTCATTGTTATTATATCATATATGGTTCACTTATGACTTTATATTACCCGTTCTTTTGTAAATTTCATGTTAAAGATTGTTTTGGGTAAAATCGTTTAATTTGTCGTCCGTGTTTTCACTTGTAATTATTCATATGATTATTTAGATAATGATTAATTAATTCCAGAATATAAAACATGATTTATATATAATATATATTTAGAATCTACATATATATAATAGATCTATAAATGGAATGAAATACACCATTCATGGAGACGGTAGGCCGTACGTACGCATGAACGTTGTTTTCGTTTCATCATTGAATTGAATGGAATTAATTGGATGAAATACATATATATATGCATAAATCCAATATCATTATTATGTAATATATTTCATGATTACTTATTATATATACTTTATAGTCATTCATTAATGGTTAATTATTGAGAATGAATCTCATCGTGTTGTGGAGATGGTATTCTGTACGTATGCACGAGCGATGATATCATTCCCATGCTTGTGGAATTTTGTTGGAGTGTATGTATACTATTAAAGAATCAATATCACTTTACAATAATAATATATAGCTATTATTTACACCATTATACCCATCCAATTATGGTGGTGGTGGAAAATAGATTACACCACGGCGTGGAGACGGTATTATGTACGTACGCACGTGAGGTGATTTTGTTTTTCATAGGATGGATAGATGGTGAAATATGGTTGTTTCATACTTATATTAACATATCCGTATATGATTGATACTTATGTTATTACTTCATAATGAAAATACCTAATAATAAGAAGTTGAAGAAGAAGTAAATTTGAAAAAATTGGTAACAGACATTACCTATTCTTTGAAGCGCCTCTTTGAGACCTCCTCATAGGGAACTAAAATTGGTATTTGAAGATGACTAGGACCTGTAGGATGTTTCTATGGATGTGGAGAGGAGATATTGGCAGGGTTTGGCCAAGCTTTAAGGCTCAAAGTGGTGTGAGAAAGAGAGGAAGGAGGTTCCCTTTTATAAGGGAGGAGAGGGGAACCTTTGGAAAAACTATAAATAATATTTTATTATAAAGTAATATTCAGTTTTTAATAGCTCAAAATTGATTTATTTCGAAGCTAAGGTGGGGTTGGGTCGGAATCCTCTAATCCAATATAATTTAGACAAGTTTAGGTTTCTATTTTAACCTTATCAATTAGATTTAACCTTAAGTTAAATAATTTTACTTTTACCGCGTCTTCTTGTTTTCTTACACTATAAGGTTAATAAACTTTCTATAACTGGCCAAACCAACCACAAGTTGTTTATAATTAATATATCTAACCTTATCTAAGTAATGTGGCCGAACCTTATATTTTTAGTAATAAAATAAGAATTAATAATATAATATTTGTTTTAAAAACAAGTTTATGTCAATTTTGACACTATTTGGTAATGGATTTTTGTGAAAATCATAAAAGAATGATTAGTTCGAAAAAAGTTAACTAAATCAATACTAAGATGTCATAGTAACCTATAAAATTAGTGAAATTTATAAAAAGTCTCAAATTACATTTATTTGGGTATCTATAACATCAATTATGTCAATATTTCATTAATAAGATAATTACTACAACATCAATATTTCTAATGAATATTTATAGTCTAATTTATCTTATGTATAACCCTATATGAAAAATTATTTATTTATTAAACTTTGATTTTAACTATTTTAACCCTTCTTTAAATAAATTAATATTAAATGTCCTAATCTAATCCAAGTGGGACTAAATGGTCATATTTTATTCCTAAGGTTGTTTTAGGTCAAATTACTGTTGTCAAATAGAATTAGGACATGTGTTAGAGTAATAATAATATCATTTTTACCCTTAATTACCCTATTTACTTTTAACCGTGGTTAAAAAAAAGTAAAAAGTTACTATTCACCCAAAAAATTATTTTGTTCTTATTGAACCACATTTTAGTCCTTGATATTAACCGTGTCTCTCGGATTTTTGAAATTCCACTCACAGAAGCGGTAAAATTATGTTTTATGAAAAATTCAGTTTTTTTAACTACCACTTTGTGGTTTCACTATTCATCAAAAAATGAATGTTTCTAGAAAAATATCAAAAATTAGGCCCAAGATATATTTGATATTATGAATTCAAAAATGATGTCTATTTTACAAAATTCAAAACATATCAGTTACATTAACTATTTTAATAATTAATTCCCGTCGTCAAAACAAATAGTGTGTTTTTAAGAGATAATAACTATCCAAAGATTGTCACTTGTTTATATCTAGTTTAAATGGGAAATTACACAAAATGACCAAAATTGTATTAAATTGTAAAAATATATTATAAATATACTTTAAAACCACTCATATTTCTAATTTATCACTATTAATTATTTCGATTAAAAAAGTTATTTTTAATTAAAATTTAGTAATTTTTAATATTCATCAGAATATGAAAGTTATCCGAAAAGTACCAAAATTTCTCCCTATGATAATTTCAATATTCCAAATACAAAAATAAATTCAATTTTGAAAGATAAAATTTATATAATTTCAAAAAGTGGGTATTACTATCCATAACAGCTAGTTCATAATAATATTATAATAATATCTCATTCAGTGAAACTCAGTATTGTGTAATACATACACTATCGTGGAAGTTTGTGATTGCGTGTAATGCAAGGAAAGTCAGGTATGCATGTTCTGTAAGCTCCATTTGGTGTAGCATACAACACAAGACATTAATGAAATTAAAAAGAATATTTTTCATAAAATCTCGGGTTGTTACATTCTACCCCCTTAAAATAAATTTCACCCTCGAAATTCGTCGGGGTTATAAATGGTTTACTACTCAAAAGTTTCATTAATAGAAACCCACATCGTAAAAAGGAATACCAAAACTTGGATTTAGAAATTAAAGTATGAAATGTAACGGTTACCCAAATAAACAAATCACTAGGTTTCCGCATAGGAGAACGTAGGTGAAAATATGGTTATGGAAGAGAAACCTAACCATCATGTTCTGGTGGAGAGTGGTAGAGAACATGGCTTTGAAAAATCCATCAATCACAAAGCCATAAATTTGTGAAGATATAAGGTACCATCTGAGTCATCGGAAATAAGAGCACTAGGACAACATTTTTGTTTTTCAAGATCATTTCCCTAATGTTGATGAAATTGGAATTAGAAGAAATAATTTTGTGATTTTGGTACAGTTTCACCATTAGTTGTTATTTGGACAATTTCCACTTCATCTCTTAAAGAAATGAAGTTGAATTTTTCATTCTTGATGTGTTAACAGATCATCTGATAGAATGATGGGACATTCCATCTGTCTCAAACAAAAGAATAGAAAAGTTATCAAAAAATACATAAGCCCACCTATATTGAGATTAATCATATATAGTTCCTAAAATGGACTTATACTTTATATATAATACTGCTTAATATAATAAAACTTGTTTCTACTAATCATGGACTTCCTGTAGGCCAGTGGTAGGCGATAAAGGCCAGTCAGACTTCGGTTGTGGGTTCGATTCCCACAGCCTTTTCCGACGCGATGGGTTGTCCCCCATCCTGCAGGTTGTCCTTTTTCTAAAACTACATTACTATAACATCCCATCAATAATATCAAAAGAAGCCTTATCTTTAAACAATACTAACTTATGTCCAACATAACCCTTTACAATCATTAGGCTTATCCAAAATACTGTTGTCCAATCTCATATTATAGTGAGAACGATTACCAGAGATTTCATGTAACAAACATGTTAATACCATCGTTGATCCCCATATATCATAAGATATGTCTTGTTGGTCACATTCCAAACATTTGAAGGCCTTAATCATGTATTCTCTTGAAAAGTTAATACCTATTGAACCTTAGTGAAAACAAAAAATCAGTTAATAGTTAACACATTCCACATACCAAAATCCTCAAAATTATATATACTCAAATGATGATATTACTTAGTCATTATATCAATCATGAGCTCAAGAATATAATCAAACAACTCATTATCTTCTTATTCCTTTATTATGCGCATATCATCTACTTTCCAAAAATATCTGAATAACCTTCCATGGTTACTGGTACCATTCAACATATACTTTCAAAACATAAGGAAATCCAATAGTGTAACAACCCTTAGATGTCTCTTTATTCCATAGTACCATTAGATTACTTATACAACATTACACTTGATAAACATGTAATCATTCCACTACCTTCTTAAACCACTGAATGAGCTTCAACAATTCTTTCATCTCACATATCATTTGTAGTTTCCTCATCATCATCGACATAAATACTACCCATACGACCATAATGATTCTCTTCATGATACTTTCGCTCAGGGCATTGGTTTGCATAATACTCGTACATTCCACATTTAAAACATTTAACCAGTGTTGATGTCGTAGGAATACTATTATCCTTGTCCATGGTGTAAACTGAACCTTTTCCTTTGCACTTACTGGATTTGTGTCCTTCTTTACCACACCGAAATCATCTTCCAGTTCCTTTAAAACATTCTCCTTGATGCCTCTTCCCACATGATTTACATAGTGGAAATTGAACTTTCTTTCCTCTATGATTATCATGAAACTCCATCTTTCTCTTATTAGCCGAGTCAGGAAACATACCAAATTTGAGTTTATTGATCATATTATGAGATTGCTGATTCGGCATAATAATGATGTTTGGACGTCCAAATCACATTTCATTTGGTTTCTCATGAATAATATCATTCCATTTTCCGTCATATCCTCCATTATCATGAATCTTCCTATTTCCAACCATTTTCTAAATCCCAAAAAGAATAGTGTGAGAGGAAAAAATCATGCTAGGGAAAACAACATAGTAATGGGGGAGTACCTTCAATATGTAACATCTTAGGTTAAATTATAATATTGTTACCATAGTTCTAGGACTATATCCTATACGTATACTTATCCATAGAGACATCCCTAGACATACCTTAGAAATATCTCTAGGGATCTCACTAATGTTTTTACATCCTATTTTCCAAAGGTTAACTAAACCTTTTCTCTCATACCAACTGTAGATACCCGAAGCTTGACATACATGGACAATACATTACTTTTGTAGAATACTTAATACATAACAAAAACAGACACACAATGATCGTAATAGTTTATTGTCTTTGGAAACTCTGAATAAAATATTCAAATCGTGGTGAAAGATCTTCAACATCTCCCAATAAAGATCTTCCCTTTTTTTCTTACCTAAAACCTTTCTTTATATCCTGGAAAAAATAAAACATAAAAGGGGTGAGCTCAAATGCCCCTTAAGGGTAATCATAGAGAACATAAAACAATCCATAAACATTTGAATGCAAAAACATGAACACAGAATCTAAACATCAAAATATTGAGCAAAGACATGAATCCTGGAAGTAAGTAAGGCATATATCATAAGGGAACATCAATCATGATAAAATAGCATGGGAATAAAACATGTAATTGTGGAAAATATTAAGCACATGATATGATTTCCATAGTAGCCAAGACATTACTGCCCATGCCATCTTAGTGGACAAAGTCCCTTTCTGAATCGAGTTCACTCCTCGTTCCAGTCCTATATTACTGAAACGGTTTAACCTGCCGTTCCATCCATGTCTATCTCTTGAGATATAAATCCTTACCCAACGCATTGGAGGGAGATATAGGTCCCACCCATCTCATAATGAAATCATTCTTACTTGTGCCACAAAATAAACATACATCATTCATAATAACCCATCAAATAAAATGGGTTTCAAAAACATCATCCCATCATCAAATAATCCATAGAAAAGAAATGGATATAATTTCATTTAAGAAAATTGAAACCATGTATATCATAGAGACATGATACTTGAAACATACACATGTGATA
The DNA here is from genome assembly GCA_963277665.1 of Viscum album. Lineage (NCBI taxonomy): Eukaryota > Viridiplantae > Streptophyta > Magnoliopsida > Santalales > Viscaceae > Viscum > Viscum album. The sequence continues at coordinate 368,726,273 of OY728166.1, forward strand.
TAATGCCATCTTAGATGAAAATGGTTTTGATAAAACACTTCAAATGAATTCTTGCGGAAAATATCCTTTTTTATTCAAAAATCATTTCATTTTGACAAAATGTCATGTAATTTTAAAAGAAAATAGTTTTTTTGAAAATATTCATGAAATATTTTTGAGTAAGCATCATGAAAATAATGCTTTATAAAACCGTAAAAACCCTTTCATGCCGTATAAGATAAAAAACATTCATCTCGTACTTTTGTCGGAAATGTCAAAAAAGTACCTCATAAAAGATATATTCCATACATAACATGTAGTAAAATTAAAAATGAGTAAAAATGACATTAAACATATATGAAACCATTTTTAGGAAACATGGAAATGGATGAGAACAATAACCCCAGTAAATACTTACGAATAAACAATCTCAGATAAGAACGAGATTAGAAAAGTTATCCCTTACCTTAGGTCTAATATGCTTCGTATGTATCTGAACATCCTGTATAATGATTTAAATAATGTCATTGACTTATTACAGAATCATATTCATTGTTATTATATCATATATGGTTCACTTATGACTTTATATTACCCGTTCTTTTGTAAATTCCATGTTAAATAGTTTTTTGGGTAAAATCGTTTAATTTGTCGTCCGTGTTTTGACTTTTAATTATTCATATGATTACTTAGATAATGATTACTTAATTACAGAATATAAAATATGATTTTTATATAATATATATTCATAATCTACATATATATAATAGATCTATAAATGGAAATAAATACACCATTCATGGAGACGGTAGGCCGTACGTACGCATGAACGTTGTTTTCGTTTCCTCATTGAATTGAATGGAATTAATTGGATGAAATACATATATATATACATAAATCCAATATCATTATTATGTCATATATTTCATGATTACATATTATATATACTTTATAATCATTCATGAATGGTTAATTATTGAGAATGAATCTCATCGTGTCGTGGAGATGGTATTCCGTACGTACGCACGAGCGATGATATCGTTCCCATGCTTGAGGAATTTTATTGGAGTGTATGTATACTATTACAGAATCAATATCACTTTACAATAATCATATATAGCTATTATTTACACCATTATGCCCATCCAATTATGGTGGTGGTGGAAAATAGATTACACCATGGCGTGGAGACGGTATTATGTACGTACGCACACGAGGTGATTTTGTTTTTCATAGGATGGATAGATGGTGAAATAGGGTTGTTTCATACTTATATTAACATATCCGTATATGAGTGATACTTATGTTATTACTTTATAATGAAAAAACCTAAGAAGAAGAAGTGGAAGAAGAAGTAAATTTGAAAGAATCGGTAACAGACATTACCTATTCTTTGAAGCGCCTCTTTGAGACCTCCTCATAGGGAACTAAAATTGGTATTTGAAGATGACTAGGACATGAAAGATGTTTCTATGGATGTGGAGAGGAGATATTGTCAGGGTTTGGCCGAGCTTTAAGGCTCAAAGTGGTCTGAGAAAGAGAGGGAGGAGGTTCCCTTTTATAAGGGAGGAGAGGGGCACCTTTGGAAAAACTAAAAATAATATTTTATTATAATGTAATATTCAGTTTTTAATAGATCCAAATTGATTTATTTCGAAGCTAAGGTGGGGTTGGGTCGTAATCCTCTCATCCAATAGAATTTAGACAAGTTTAGGTTTCTATTTTAACCTTATCAATTAGATTTAACCTTAAGTTAAATAATTTTACTTTTACCGTGTCTTCTTGTCTTCTTACATTATAAGATTAATAAACTTTATATAACTGGCCAAACGAACCAAAAGTTTTTTATTATTAATATATCTAACCTTATCTAAGTAATGTGGCCGAACCTTATATTTTTAGTAATAAAATAAGAAGTAATAAAATAATATTTGTTTTAAAAACAAGTTTTTTTCATTTTTGACACTATTTGGTAATGAATTTTTGTGAATATCATAAAAGAATGATTAGTTCGAAAGAAGTTAACTAAATCAATACTAATATGTCATAGTAACCTATAAAATTAGTGAAATTCATAAAAAGTCTCAAATTATATTTATTTGGGTATCTATAACATCAATTATGTCAATATTTCATTAATAATACAATTACTACAACATCAATATTTCTAATGAATATTTATAGTCTAATTTATCTTATGTATAACCCTATATGAAAAATCATTTACTTATTAAACTTTGATTTTAACTATTTTAACCCTTCTTTAAATAAATTAATATTAAATGTCCTAATATAATCCAAGTGGGACTAAATGGTCATATTTTATTCCTAAGGTTGTTTTGTGTCAAATTACTGTTGTCAAATAGAATTAGGACATGTCTTAGAGTAATAATAATATCATTTTTACCCTTAATTACCCTATTTACTTTTAACCGTGGTAAAAAAAGTAAAAAGTTACTATTCACAAAAAAATTATTTTCATCTTATTGAAGCACATTTTAGTCCTTGATATTAACCGTGTCTCTCGAATTTTTGAAATTCCACTCACAGAAGCGGTAAAATTATGTTTTATTAAAAATTCAGTTTTTTTAACTACCACTTGGTGGTTTCACTATTCATCAAAAAATGAATGTTTCTAGAAAAATATCAAAAATTAGGCCCAATCTATATTTGATATTATGAATTCAAAAATGATGTCTATTTTACCAAATTCAAAACATATTAGTTACATTAACTAATTTAATTATTAATTCCCGTCGTCAAAACAAATAGCATGTTTTTAAGAGATAATAACTATCAAAAGATTGTCATTTGTTTATATCTAGTTTAAATGGGAAATTACATAAAATGACCAAAATTGTATTAAATTGTAAAAATACATTCTAAATATACTTTAAAACCACTCAAATTAATATTTTACCACTATTAATTATTTTGATTAAAAAAGATGTTTTTAATTAAAATTTCTTAATTTTCACTATTCATTAGAATATGAAAGTTATCCGAAAAGTACCAAAATTTCACCCTAAGATAATATTGATATTATAAATCCAAAAATACAGTCCATTTTGAATGATAAAATTTATAAAATTTCAAAAATTGGGTATTACTATTCATAACGGCTAGTTCATAATAATATTATAATAATACCTCGTTTAGTGAAACTCGGTATTGTGTACTACACACGATATCGAGGAAGTTCGAAATTGCGTGTAATGCAAGGCAAGTCAGGGATGCATGTTGTGCAAGTTTCTTTTGGCGTAGCGTACAACACAAGACATTAATGAAATTAAAGAGAATATTTTTTCATTAAATCTCGGGGTGTTACAACATAACCCCAAGTTGATGTACTCAGACGGATAAACACTTTATCGATTAACTCATCCCAGTGAGTCTTCATCAATTTAAGCGCTATCTATTCTATTCTAAGTAGTAAAATAGAAACTGGATCATTTTCCAACATTGTCTCAATTTTAAATTCCACATCTCTCTTAGGTGGTATCCCTAATATGTATTCAGAAAAAACATTCTGAAAGCTATCCAATATGGGTGGAAAATCATCGGGCATTACACTACCACCATCAAGATATATATAGCAAACCTGGGTAGCAATCCACTCCATTTTTTGGTGAATGTTTCCCACACATCCCACCAAGATATACCAATTTCCTCAATTAATATATTTTTCACCCTTAGGAGAGATAAAAGTTAATCTATTATGGTAAAAATGTATTTGGGATCTATATTATACTAGGCAGACCATGCCAAAAATTATGTCAAATAATAAAATTTCATGAATGTAAATATCAAATAGAAAAACACTCTCACCAACCTCGATAGAACACCCCTCATAAAAATAGATTCCTTTAGATCATACTCCCAAAGGTGTATCTATCCTCAACACTCCACTCATAACTCCCCCAATAGCCTCAAACCATTCAAGAATTTTTCATAAATAATTTAATTATAGGTACCATTATCAAATAAGGAACTACCTAGTGTTGAAGCTATACTTATTTCACCTTTTATTATCAATGGTCTATCCTCCTATCAATAATAGTAGGGTTAATTGCATGAAACATTCATATCCCTCTTCTCTATGATAAAGTCTGAGTCCTCTATGAATCACCACTCTACAGATTTGTGTGATCCTTCCTATAAGTTCCATGTCTACTACCTCTACCACCACAGCCAGTAGAACACCAACTTACAGAATGATAAGGTGAAGAAGATCCCCTTTCTACTCTCTGGTTCTATCTATCACCTTTATCACTACCCACTACTCATGGGTAATTACATAACCTCTTTATATGTCCCATCCTACCAAAATATCATCTTTCTAACAGTGGAAGAGGATAATGGATATGATATTGTCGTGGCCTTCCACACTAGTGGAAAAGTACTCATGTAAGATCCCATATAACTGTTCATTCCCCATGGCTACTCCTATTCCCACTTCTCTAGTCAACATTATAATGATGATTATTTATTCCCTCGAAATACATACCTACTGGCCATGCTGCAGAAAAAACTTATCCACTACTAGAAAACACCATTATGTTCTAGGACTTAATTTCTAATTTAATTCCCTCCAAAACCCATTTATTTGACATAGCCTCATCCCCATCCAACGATAAAGAAGAGCGCAACAAATATATAAAGAATCCAAAATATTCCATTATATACAAACACCCCTGAGTCAACCACATGAACTAAGATAATCTATCCTAACTCATCATCTATAGATAAATGTTCTCCAAGAACATCTCCTAAAATTCATTTAATGATATATTCTTTAGTTGTTCATATATCGTTTGGATGACCCATCATGACTTCTCTTGACCTCGTAACATATAATCTGCCAACTTGATTATTTTATTAGAAGGAGTCTCTGTGTTGTTTAGTATGGTTTGGATTGAATCAATTCAAGGCTCATCTTCCATTGGTCCACCCTCTCTGTTGAATTTAAAATAGATCTTCAACTAGAAATACATCTTTAGAGAAATATGATTTTTTCAACCCGCATTTCCTCTCTTTACATTAATTACAAAAACTAAGATAAATATTCTAGGAAATTATCTTCGACTTCTTATCCAAGAACTATCGGTGCCTCAGGTTCCACTACTAGAGGAGCATCTCCCGCCATGTCCTCTTATCTTCATATCAAAAAGTTTCATCATGGAGGAATACCTCTATTATTTAAAACACACATCTCATGACTCATTATATAAATTTAAATCAACTAATGTAATAAGGTTCACAATGATACACATAAATTATTCCCATGAAATCCTTCTACACAGCCAAAACTAAGGAACTATCACTACCCTTAAACATCCTACATATAGGTCATGGTAATCAAAGGGACATATCAAATTCATAATTATCATTCGAAATCAAATTATTCATACTATGAATCATTCTTCAATTTCGTACCAGAAACCACATTTAATTTCACATTAAGAATATTTTTCATTAAAAATTACACAACAAAGGAAAAACAATCCAATTTTCAATTAATTACCCAAAACCCAATTTCTCATGGATTTCTAAAATAATGTATATCAAAAATTAATTCTGACATTCTTGAGTTATACATGCATAGTCGACTCTAATTTCATAAAAACTCATGACTAAAATTTCATAAACAAAAATTGCATCACAAAATAAGAACATCGATTGAGGTGAAATAACATCACTTCAAATGGAACACATTAATAACAACTACACCACCCTGGGTAATAGAATTTTTACCCTTTTACTTGGGATAGCTAGTCCTATGAATGAGATCAAAACCAAATCCCAACTCTTACAATTATCATGTCTACCTTTCCCAAATAGTATGAAAAAATAAAAAAAATGAAATGAATCCTTCCTATAAAAAATATTTTTAAAGTACCAACCTAGATGCCACACACTAGGGCCCTGAGTCGATTCACTACACGACCATATGAGCTCCTTCATGTATGCCAGGGGCTACCAACTAGCCGTGAAAATCAATATCGTTCATTGGGATATTGTACCCTTCAATAAATGTTTCAAAATAGAATAAATAAATAATAATTACCAAATGATATATCCATAACCAGAATAATAAAAATATCACATGATGAAAAAAATAGTAAATGTAATATCTAATACCAAGGAAGGAAATATTTCATGCCACGTACATTTCAAATGTCAGTATGAAAAACCCAAAATAAATAATTACACTAAAAATACCATGTAGTTCCCTAACCATCTCTTATTCTCTCATACATACTCTGTCCCAACTCATCCATCCAACATAGGGCCCTTTCTCATTAACATATCCTACAGCCATGAAATCTATTCAGGTACCGATTCTGAAGCCTAATTAGGGTGTGATTACAACTCAAAAGGAAACCAAAAATATCTTATAAAACAATATCTAGTCAATAATGGTGTATTAAATTGTTTAATAAATAAATAAATTCAATAAAGTAAATAGATTACATTTATTCGATTACAATTTATTTATCGACAGAACTGTCTGGTTCCCGAGGATACCCGAATGGTCAATAACTACTTTAGACCACGTTGAAGTCTAAACCATATCATATATTCAATAATCAATTCATTATTACAAAGGGTATTTAAATATCCATTTAATTTAAAAATATGGACAATTGGATCCATAATCAAATGCATGTCTCATGGGATAGAAGATTGTTTCTAGAACCTCTTCAGTATTTAGGGAACTATTCTCTATCCCGAACATCATGTTATTTTTTACTATCAGTCCATATAACATAAAAATATTCACATGGATTCATTAGGTCCAATAAATCCCTAGCTAGGACCCCTAAGGATACTTGGGGGGGTGGGGGGGTAGGGTTATTCTATGTCCCACACACAATTTCATAATAAAAAAAATATATCACATATATAGGATAATTATTGGTTAATAAAAATTATCCTTAATATCAAATTATACAATCAAAACATTTGTTAATTAATTACATAATTATTCATTCCCTTTCAATAAATTACATAATCAAAAAATTATCATTAAATAATTCAATAATTATTTAATACTATTTAACCATCTCAAAACAAAAATAATTAATTCAATTATTGATCATTCCAATTCAACAATTACAATATACCAATAATTAATTAAAAATTAATTAGTTCAGTTCGAAAATTATAATATACCTATAATTTATTCATCAATTAACTATTCCCATTAATCAAATCCCAATTTACCATCAATTCCCCATTAACACAATCTACTAATTAACTCTACACATAATTAATCAAATCAATTTTTCAATATACAAAATTCATTTTATTATTAATGTAGTAATTAATTAAATCAATTTCAAAATCTCAATATCTCAATAATTAATTCAATAATCAATTAAACCAGTTTCATAATCCTTTAATTAATTAATTCACAAAGTTAATTAATTCAATTAACAAAATTAATTTTTAAACATAGTATCAAAATTTATAATTAAATACACATAATTTAAATCAATACATTTATATTTGAATAATAGGACACCTAACTCAAGTTCATCGACCAAAACTTGCCAAAAAATATCCCGAATTTAAGCAGAATGATCAAGAATGCAATGAAAAACAAGATATAGCTTCAGATCCTAGATCTAAAAACAAACAAATAAAGATCCAAAAATCCAAGATCTAAATAAAAAAATCCCATATATAGATCCCTTATATCTAGTTATATATCTTGAAAAATAGAGGACCAAATCCATAAAAAGATGAAGTAGAGATGAGAGAGAAGAAAGAAACCTCATGTGATAAGATCCTATTATTGGGAGGGGTGTGGATCTTCAATATGATTTATGAATCCCCAATATCAAAGGTTAGAAGCCTTAGTAATCAGTTTGATAGCTTCCAAAAATGATACAAAAAGGTTAGGTCTGCTCAAGGGTCGATCTAGGGTTATGATGGGGGTATAAGAAATTTTAAATCTAATTTTAATTATAATTAAAATATTGTGCGCGGTTTCCTGAGAAGGAGAGAACAGTCTCCAATCCATCCTTGTAAATAATGTGGGTATTCATGGGGTTATATATGGGACTTCATGGTTACTCTTTAATGTTTGTATGGTTTGAGAAATTGTGCACCAACTGTGAAGAACCCACAATATCTACTGTATATAGTTTCCAAGGTTGGGAGCATGGTTTTGGATAACCATGAAAAAACTGTGCACAACAACTATTCTTTCCAAAGTCTCTGAAATTCTACCCAGAATAACCAAGATAAAACCCAAACAAAATATAATAAAAACAGATTAAAAAAATACCAATCAAAAAATCTCGATACAAATCAAAAAATGGTTGGGTTCTTACCATTGGTATAAGACATAGATTTGTGACATGCCCATTATAATTGAAGATATTTTATTTAGTAGTCAAGGCTCTTTACCAAGGATATCATAGTGTAAAGGGTTATCTCCCAAAACCATCATATTACTTAAGGTTTTCATTCAATACATTCATTGTTAACAGTGTCCCATACAGAATTGGGTTCACTCCAAACTCTAGTCTTGTGTATCTCATGAGATATCAATATTTACCCAATGAATTGGAGGGAGCTATATGTCTCACCAATAAAATAAAAAATTATAAACATGTGTTCCATAAGTTATTTAAAATATAATCATATTAAATCTTTTTAAAATAAATGGTTTTCATAAATTTTTAAACATAGAATAACTAGTGGAAATGAAAACAGTTTCATAAAAAATCATCATTTAATCATATGATAACCCACAAAAAAGTAATGGTTTCTATAAACATATAATTATCATAAAAATAGAGCATATAGATAAATATAAGGATGGTAACCTTGGATTATATCCATAATAAATAATAGGTGAAATCCAATTCCATTGTCTTCGATGAATAGAAACATCATTAATAGAACATTAAAACCGTTACTGAAGAAAATACACATTACACAATGAAAATACATTTTAAAACCTTAATATAAATTAGAATAATTACATTTCAAATAAAATTGGAAAACTGTATTGGATTATTTAGATCATTATGAAATCATGATGATAGTATATACCCTTTATGATGTACATATTAAACAAATATTATTATCACATTATCAGTAAAAAGTAAATAGTTCCTCATCCCTAAAACGACTAGAATATTCCTTTTAAGCCATTTTTAAAAAATCTAAAAATGGTTAGTAATTTAGTAAATAATTCATTGGATAACACTAAAAAATCTCTTTAATATATTACTAAAAAACACTGACATGGAATAAATATGGTTTTTACTGAAGATATATATACAGTCATTTTCCCAGTAAAACATTATTTTGGAATACTTTTTACATAAAGAGTGTAAAATGAAAGGGAAAAAATATTTTCTTGATATAACCATAGTAGAATAATATTCTTGAGTTTCTTTAGAGATAGATCATAATATTTCAGGATCTGAAACTTATTGTTATATAGTTTTTGACAAATAAATAGTTGTAACATAAATCCTTTACAATTTTGGGATATAATTAATTATAATATCAAGGAACAAAATAAAATTACATGGATAATTATATCCCATAATTTCATGATAGGAAACATATAATACATTATGGAGATTTATATACAGTACACAAAATAAATAGTGTGTGAATATAACTTGTCTCTCATGATAATAAATGTGAGATGAAAATCCTTTACCTCAAGTCTCGACATTATTAGTATACACTGAAACTTCAAATATATATAATATAATGTTTATTATAATATAGAAATTAAACATAATAGTATATATCATACTATATATTTTTTACATATAACCATTTACTAATCATTATTTAAAAATTATTTATTCAAATCAATGATTCTATTTATAACTGCTTAATTTTACATGTACATTATAGTTTGATATATTTAACAATTTTTAATTTTTAAAATAATCATGCTTCCATACTCTTAATAATTTTATTCATGATATATCTATCACATTTATTCAGTATATAATTATTTATTTAATCCATAAAATGTATATATAGTAAATTAATTTCACCATTAATTGAGATAGTTGGTTATTCATAATCTTGAACGTTGTTTCCCTTTACTCAATAGATGGAGTTAAAGAATGTTAAATATAATATCTCAATTAAAAAATAAATTTTCTATAATTCATATCATATATATTAATAAAATACTTTGTTTTGAACATAAATGTGAAAATCAAAATGACAAATGTATCACGTTTCTTCGTAAAGGTTGCAGTCCACACATACTCATGAATGAAGTTATCATATACAAACGGATTAGAAGATAAGAAGTTAGATGAGATATTATAATCAGGTAATTTTTATTATGTTATAACTATTATATAAATATAATAAAAGTTAATTAAGTGCATCATTCTACCCATATGTGATATGGGGTGATGGAAAATGAATTACATCAGTTCGTAAGGTGGTACTTTCTCGTACATATGATCGGGGTTTCCATTTCCAAATTTATAGAATAGAAAATGGATATAGGTTTTTAAATTAACATAATTAAATATTAATATATGGTAGATAATTATTTTATTATAAAATCATTTTAATAGGATTTTAAATAGTTGAATAAGAAATAAAATAAAATTTCTTAGTTGAGAACTATACTTTTTCTTCGGAAAACATCATTAGTTTAGCACCAAAATAATTCTTATGAGGGTTAATAATAATTATAAGGACTCTAGGATGTTTTTTGTGATAAAAGGGATATATTTGTATTGGAATTATTATAAAAAAGGATCTATAAGTATGTAGATAAATGAAAATTTGATGCCCATTTATAAGTGGGGGGATAGAAAAAACATGGAATGTTTAAAAGGGAAAAAGAATATCAATATTTAACACATTTCATAGGGATCCAAAACATATCATTACATAATATTATATGTGATATTATCTAAATATGCACATATAATTAGATTGTGATATGTTTTTTGGTCATTTTAATCCTCATTCTTTTAGTTTTACCCCCTCGATAAACTCATTTTATCCTTAACTCTGTACTTAGCTTTTTCTGTTTTAACTATTTATTATGACCCCAAATTAAGTTTAAAATAGTATATAAGATTAATTAGTATGATTCAAAATATTTAATCCATTTTCCAAATTAAATTAATAGATTTGGAAAATTTATTTTGAAATAAAACCCACAGAAGTGACGAAGAAGCAGTTTTTCAATGAGAATCTTTTCATAATTATAAAAAAATTATATCGAAAATCAACATGAAATTGACTCCAATGACATAAATTGAATTAAAAATTATAGAATTAATAAAAAATACATTTAAACTATTTAAGAACAAAATATAAATTTTCACATTATTTAAATGTAAATATTTTTATCAAATAAAATTCGTATTTCTTACCATTCATTAAAAATTTACACTTTTCATGAAAAAATCATAAATTAAACTTAATATAATTATTATTTTTTGATTCAAATAAATAATATTATATTTTAAAATTTATTATATATAATTAATATAATATTAATTTTCATATTTTTTTAAAAAATTAATAAAAATCTTGTTTTGATAAAAATATTTTTCAATGAATATAATGACTTTACTAATGATTAAGGACATATTGATAAATTTAACTTCTTTAAATTAAGATATTATATATAGTTATTAAGATACCTTTATTCCTATTCACACTTCCATTTATAATGTCTAGGTTATAAATTTATTTTTTAAATAATAATAATATATATCATAGTTCATTAAAACATGATGTTATTTTTAATATATGGGATCAATGAAAATATATTTATTTGAAAAAAAATATTTCATAAAACATTATGGTGCTACAAATACATAAAAAAATATAGGAATAGTTTTCAATTGAACACATAACTGGTTCAAATATATTATTTAAGTCAATATTTTGAAAATAATATGTAGAGTTATAGGAATTGAAGAAGAAACATCAAGATATATTGGAGAAGTGTTTTATTTAACAGAGTTTGCCTCCTTAGGGAGGACCTAATATTTTTTTGAAGAATAATTTTAGATATTTGTTTTTATTCATTGATTATATAGAACATTATAAGATCACATTAAAGATGAAATACCCTCTCCCAAGGATTGATGATTTATTCGACTAAATTCTTATAGCTCAATTCAAATCCAAGATTGACCTTTGATCAAACTATGAAAAATTGAGGGTATAGATTTTATATGTCTAAAAGTATTAATTATGAATAATTTGTGTACATTATTAGATTATTGTTATGAAATTTTGAGTTATATTTAATTTGGTAATATATAATGATTTGACAAATATGGTCCATAGGAACATGCGTGATAAATTTGGGGTGGAAATTATTGATGATAATTTGGTATATTACAGTAGTCATTTGGTGAATGTGGTTTATTTAAGGGTCATATTAGAAACATAAAAGTAGTATAATCACTTTGGAAATTTTTTTAAATGATATTTATAGTAATAATTAGTAGGATTCTGGGGAAACATATAGACCATTAAAAGAATATTAGAGACCACTATGTTTATATATGAGTGGCCTCAAACAACAAAAATTATAGAGATTTATAGTTTCCTTGTTTTAGAGTTATCCTATATATTGTTTTCTTAAATGGTTTTCTAATTCACTTAAATGTTAACTAAAAAGGGTGTTAATTATTCCTTGAGAACGGAATGTGAATAATGTTTTCATGAAATGAATAAGATGTTAGATAGTGCACCTATTATAACATTTCCATCTAATGAGGAATTATTTTTCATTTATTGGGATGAATATTTGAATGGAAATGGATTTTTACTTTTGAAAAATGTAATTGTGATTTTCTATGCATCTCAATAATTGAATTATATTGAAAATAATTATATGACCCGTAATTTGGAGTTAGGATTCTTTATCTTTTTAATAAATATATAAAGACTTATCTTTATAGGGATAATTATGGTATATACTTATAACAACAATTTATGATGTACATGTTCATAAAAAAAGAAATTCTATATGTTATCGAGGATATAGTTAAATATTCCTAAGGGATATTATTTTTCTCTTCATTATATCTTAGTAAAATCAAACAAAACCATTGTTGCATTGAGTATGAAGGACCCCAGAGTTCTTGAAATGATTTTAATTTTGGATATACATTGTTCAAGTACTTAGTAAATATCTACATGGAATTCATATGTGATGGAACATCATCAATGATATATCAAATGGTCTCCCAACCATCATTATTGGATAAGATCAAGAGAGAATAAATATACAATTCTTATTTGTAAGAGTTGATAAATTTTTTAAAAAATGGGAAGTTTTATTAGATCGATGTTCATAAAGATGGAGTACTAAGGTTTGGTATGAGTTTATTTATCCCATCTAATATAGAATTAAATAATGAGTTGATTGGTAATGTTTATAGAAATTTATTCCTTATGCATCATGGAAAAACTAAAATGTAGAGAGATATATGTTATAATTATTTATAGGATAAATGAAAAGGTAAATTTTTTATACATCAAGGTACATTAATTTTTAGAAAGTAATGGTGGATTTATAACAACACAATGGAGTGATTCAATCACTACTCATATCTGTATGGATGTGGTAAAACATCACTATAAACATTGTTAAGAGCCTTCCAAACACATCTATGGTAATAAATATCATATTGTTAGGACTGGATAGATTAAAAATATTTATATATTTTATAGTCGTTTGAGTTAATTTCACCATTGATTTCATTTTAATTACGTATATTCATAATGTTGTGGATATCATGGAGCACTTCTATCAATTATGTTTTACTATGATCTGTAATTTACATCTATATTTATGGGGAGCCTTTATAAGGCCATTAATACAAAAGTAAAGCTAATAATAACCTTACATACTCAAAATAATGGATAATATGAAATGAATATTCCAAATATGGAAGATATATTATGGAATAGAACACTATATTATTGGGATTGATGTGATCAATATTATTATATTTTGGATTTCAAAAGAAACAATAGTTTCCATATGATCATTCTAATAGTTACCTAAAAAGAAATGTATGGGAAAAGGTCTATAAATACAACATATTGGGATGAAGTTTGAGAAAGAAGGTTGTTTGCACCAGACACTGTGAACTACACCATAGAGAATATACATGTGATCCAGAAACATATTCATGCCTCATAAAGATGAAACATATTTATTCTAACAACCAATAGAAGTAATTATTGTTTCATTTTTGGGATCTAAAATTACAAAATACATCTCCAAGGAAAAGAATCACGATATTTTTAATAAAGGGGAAACTATGTGAAATGTGCATTAGCCCAATTAGGATTCTAGAGTTTTTTAGATAATTTTCATACAAGTTATCACTATGACTATATCACTCCAATGTCCATGAAGTATTCAATGTGATCCTATTAAGAATCTACATGATAGAACAACATAAATAATAGACATAAATGGAGTGTATATGCAACCTAACCTGTCATATATAGATGAACTGATCAAAATTTATGATAAAATAGAACATGTATTAAAAAAACATACCTTGTAAATGTCTTATAGAGAAGTAAATAGTTAATGTAAGAAACCTAAAAACCTAAATAAGGGATAAAGGAGAAAAACTTATTTATATTTAGTCAAGACAAAATTTCCATGGAGAAATTTATTTAAGGGGAGAGAATTTAATGACCTAAAAATGTAATTATATTGTTAATAAAATAACACTTGTTTCACAATGAATTTTTTAAAAATATCATAGATAAACATCTACATTTCATAGTAAAATTACACAAAAAGAAATAATATAGACCACAATATTAATGAATGGTTTAAATAGATAAACACTGAAAAATAGTGAAAAAAACTAAGGTAAACTCAATATTGAGGAATTCTCCCATTATTTTCACTCATGTAATGATTATTGTGAAAAAAATAGATTTTTTAGAAATATGGTAGATATTGTCAAGGGAAGTGTTAAATGTTTGGATGTGATGTATTAAATGATGTTATATGAGAATGGTGGACTATATATGGTTTGTAATGGGGAATGTGACCATTAGGATCTGAAATTTATATGATTGTTAGCTTGTTTCTGTAGTCTGATCATTATATGACCACTAAAATAGTATTTGTATCCAATATAATAGTAAAATATTAATCTAAATGTAAATTTAAAAGTATTAATAATAATAATTATATTTTAATATTTTCTATCATAGTAAATATATATGATATTATTATATTTGAAACAAATTAATTTGAATAAATAATATGATTCCCCTTAAGAAATAATTTTTTTAAAAAGTATTAATTTTTATTTTAAATAATTATTTCTCATATATAAGAATATAATTTATTAAAATATATTTTTTAAATAGAATTTTGAATTTATGTTATGGTGGACATTAATATTTTTCCAAAATACATTATTTTTTACTGGATAGTAGAAATAGTGTTTTGGGTTTTGTATAAGTTAATTACTTCATAATTATGTCATAATGATTTAATAATTTATAATCTATCTTTTAAGATTATAACATAGAAAAATAATTGTATTTATTATTCTATAAATACTAAAATCATTTTTAAAATTGTATAATTAAATGCTAACATAAAAAAATAAAAAATCAACTTTGAAGATTATATTTAATGAATAAATTATTCTCTTTATAGTAAAATTAATACATAAAATAGTGATTTGTTTCTAAAATATGAATTTTTAAAGACACAAGTTCTTAATTTCATAAATAATGAACCCAAAGTTATGATTTTCTAATGGTAAGTTATTTTTCAATTACCAAGAATTCAAAAGGGTATATATATTATATAATAATTAGTTGTCATAATTTTATTATAAATACCCACATCTCTAACCCCATTGTTGTCTCTCATGAGATCTTTATCCTGTCCCTCACTGTATTATTATCCCCTTAACATCTTGGGGGAAAATCTCATTATCTCATGGAATCAGATCTCATATATTATGAAGTGATATGTAAGGTATGTGATTCAATTTCTCTATTTTTATATATGTTCCTTGTAATAAGCCTTTTCATATTCATTTTATTATATCATAATGTGTTTATAATCATTAACTTAATGGTAAATTTATTACTTATTAATAATAGAATGTCTTTTCTCTCTTTAATATAATCCATAAAAAATATGTATACCTATTATGTTGATAAAATAATTCCTTATTTTCCAATACCATACCATTATATTATAAATACACAAACCGACTTTCATTCAAGGGTATTAATGTAGATATATATAGAATTAATTTATTGGTTAATTCTGTGAATGGAACCTATATTCTATAATCATGGGTTAATATTAGGATCACTGTTGTTATGATATAAGATCTATATATAACTCATTATGACAGACATATGAAGGGTGTACCCTGAGGGATCCCCAATTCAATGGGTAAGGAATTAATCTCTTGAGATCAAAGGTTTAGGATTACTTAGAATAATGCATGGGTAATTATTTGGGATGCCATGGAAATATGTTTTATTACACCTTGGTTATGAACCTTGGTTATGATTTGGAATATTTCTTTGTTTTTTCATTTCGAAATCTCCATGTTATGTCTGATGAACCTATTATCAAGATCTCATATAATTTCTCATTTATTTATGATAATTATCCATTATATTAATCACTTTTTATCCATGATTATACTTCGTTTTCCTAATTTTTATATCCCTTACATATATTTATTATCTCTCTTTTCTATTGATGTATGTCCCAAATTAACCAATTATATCGAGGTTAGTGAGAATGGAATAATAATGGTGTTTTTTCAAGAGGATAAAAAAATATTTATCCTTATATTTTATTTATGTATTTCATGTATTATATAAATATTTTCCAAGAAACTTATCATCAATATATCTTTTGATGTATTAATGTATTTTTGAAAAGAAATTATATAAAAAAATGTGTTAAAATAGAAAATCATCATGATATTTTTTTCATGATATATTTTTTAGTCTATGATAAAGGCCTATAGTGTGACTGTTATTCAATATGATTATCTTAAGACCGATTAAATCCATTTATATTGGTGGATGAATTAGTGGATACTGGTTTTTACAAATTCATTTCACATTAAATTAAAATTTTAATCTTATTAAAGTTTAATTGTATCGAATGAAAATACTAATCCTCAATCATGTATGAAGAAGATAAAAACAACAAAAAAAAGTATTTTTAAAATGTGTACCACCTTCTAGGATGTCCTACTCCTTTATTTGGTGTGTTGGTATACCCAACCATGGATTCTTCACTATAAGAACAAGTGAATTCCAATTAGAAGCGAATTTATTGAATCACTATATATAATTCCAATTTTATATTATAATTTCTAGTTTAATACTACATATATAATTTAATAAAACTAGATTAAGATATATAACATTGAGGATTTGATTACTTTAGAAATATAGTTAAAGATATTCTTTTATGAGCATCCCTGATGTTCAATAAATATTTCTCTATTTTTATAAATGAAAATGTAGATATTATTCTGGATCATAGACATAGAAGATCCATTGATAAATTGAATTCAATCTGATGGAAATGATGAAATCTAAATTTTGGGATTTAGGATTTATGATTTTATTATTACCTGAATATATATATTCTATTTATTTATTTAACTCTCATATTATTTTATATTTCCTCAATAACATCTCTTATTTTCCTAGATGAGTATACAAGAACTAATTTTTTATATTAATTTTTTTGTCATCTCATTATTTTCAATTTTATTTCAATAAAACCATGTCATATAATTCACCCATTTCTTATTTATTTATGTCTTATTCATGCCTCATGATCTCACGAATGTTATCAGCTTTTAATAATTGAATGTCTATATTAAAATACCACACATACCATTCTTATATCTAGGAATATCACCAAAAAACATTCAGTAACCTTGATTCATTTTGTTCACCATATATATAAAAATTCAAAAATAATAAATTTGTGAATTTATGTGATTTTTCATAACCTTATTTGCCTTAATGAACTATCCCAAGTATATAATTTACAGTTTTTATGTGAAAAACATTACCATAACATGAGATATAAAAACTAATTATCTTGAACATTCATAATCAAACCCATTAGCTTGAATCAATACATAAAATAATTTTGGTGGTTATAGGAAATTAAAACCAAATTATCATCACCAAATTAACATTCCTGATTTCATTTATAGAGTTCCATCTTTAGAAGGTGATTCTTTGATATGAACATGAACATTTTAGATAAAATAGTTGAAAACATCAAACAAACACCTGAATTAATTATTCCTTTTGAAATATATCATGAATTAGATTAATTAATATTATAAATATGTTTTATTAATCATTTAATATTACATTAATCCTCATTGTATTTTTATTCTCTTCAATGTTTGATTTTTGGAAACACCGTTGTTTTGTATGTATCATTATTAATTTTTTGATAACTATAAAATAACAAAAACACTTGGAATAGATGAATCTAATTATAATAACATCACAATTATCTCAAGACATTACACAGACATTATATTTGATGTCTTTTAAAGTGACTGAAAAATATATATGATGATTATCTTCACCAATTTTTCAATATTCTTTACAACAAACATAGGCTAGACCCTTTATACATTCTATTTCTCAAACAAACATGAATATCTTCATAAATTCACCAATGTTTTAGGTCCATAACCAAAATTTTCAATCTTAATAATAATTCTAGAAATTCTTCAATACATAAATTTTTTATTTTAAATAATATTAAATCCATGTAAATTATCTCAAATTCATTATAAAACTCATAAAATGGATCTGAGATATCTATCTTAATCCTAAATTATGGTTTGATAAAATTCAAATAATCAATAACACAGATCCAAAGACACTTCAATCTCCCCTTATTGTATTTTTTGGAACTCTAATAAACTTTTATAAATAAGAAAGTATCTATTTCTAATCTTATAAACAATCATGAGAATTGTTTAATCAGAATCTATTTTATATGAGAAGTGTTTTTCTCCAAATAACTGGATATGGTAATGTTTTTTAGTGAATATCTAAATTGTAAGAATGTGTGTCAAAGTGAACTAAACCAATTCCTCCCCAAATAATCCATCCACCTCAAACATCCAATACTAAATTTAACAAATATTTCCCATTATATATTATCAATAACATCAAATGAAAAGGTAGATCACAATCTTTCCTTTGTATCCTGAATTCTACCCACCTTTGTGAAAGGTTTATGTTTCTATTTATCTTCCTTTTTTCAAAACGATCCAAATCTTAGAGAGAGTATATTTACACACTTCTTCAAGTGATAGAAGAGGGATAAACATGATGTTTCAGTTTTAAATATTTAAACCATTCCATTAGAATATAATTTTTTAACTGTCTATAATTTTATTTGGTATATAAATTATCTCAATATTGATATATAATGTTACACTATATCCATAATGAAAGGATGCTTGATATATATTTTTTGTTTTTATAATGTTGCACAAAGTTATTTGGTTTGTCTATTATACTTCGTTGGTCACAATATATCTTGAATTTCATTTTGGTAACAAATCTCAATGTTTTTATTGAAAAACCTTATAGAATACCTATTTACATGATTATTTATAATTTTCATACTCCACCCAAGATATAATAAGTGTAAATGAATTTTGTTTCTTATTCTGGTAGTGGAAACAAATCTCAACAATGAGGAATGTTTCACTTGAATCTATTCTTTTATATGTATAATCACCTAAAAAATCTACACTAGTAAATATGATAAAATTCAAATTACTAAAAAAACTATATAACACTCTATACCTCACAATTCATTTCACGTATATCAAGAATCTCATTATTGTAAGAATGTATGACTCCCTTGGGTCACTTTGAAATATATCACACAATGAAATTACATATGTTATTTAATTTCTGGAATCTATCAAATACAACTGGATTCCAATAACTCTACTAATATCTTTTTTATTAACCATACTTATATTCTCATACATACACAGTTTTATTCCAA
Organism: Viscum album; assembly: GCA_963277665.1. Taxonomy (NCBI): domain Eukaryota; kingdom Viridiplantae; phylum Streptophyta; class Magnoliopsida; order Santalales; family Viscaceae; genus Viscum; species Viscum album. The sequence continues at coordinate 368,746,332 of OY728166.1, forward strand.
ATGATATTCAATTTTAAATATCTCTATATTAATCCAGGAAATGTTTCTGTCAACTCTTGATCAAATTTTTACTCAGATAGAAAAATGAAGTAAAGATTTTTTCCATAATCTATAACCCCATAAAAGAGATCATTTCACTCACTATTAAAATGTCATAATATTGTTTCATTTACTCATATGAATTTTAAAAATGATTCTCATTGACACTATAAAAATTATTTAATTTATAAATTCTATGAAAATTAGTGTACCAATGGATAACTCATTTAGTTTTAATATTTATTTCATCATTCCCTTTTTAGAATACTAACTATCTCAAACATCAGTTATGTTTTGATTATTAGTCTCTAAGATATTATTTTAATCCATAAAACTCATTTGCCAATCTATAAAAGATACTCCATCAATATCCATAATAAAACAATATGTTTTTTAATAATTAATTATTCCTTATTATCACCCCTAAGAAAATTTAATTTCAAATCTATCAGATTGACTTTATAGAGCATCTCTGAGGCCACCACCCAAAAAATATTGAATATTTCTGGCCTTACTGTAGGAGAAAAGTTATCTTCCAAATTTATTCCTTCTATTTCAGTATATCAATTTCATATTATCCAATTATTGTTTCTTATTATATTCTATTTATCATTAATGTTTTTTACACAAATATTTGTGAAATTATCATTTTTTCCATTGGAATTGGAACTAAATCCTAGGTGGAGTTCATTTCTATTTTATTTACATAATCATGCATTTCTTATACAAGACTCTTCATGATCAATAGCTTAATCCACTATAATTTATTTACCTTGTGATACAAGATCTTCTTATTTTTTATATTATTTCTATTCATATTATTTTATTTGGTTCCTCCGAGTCTCCTATAATACTACATGAAAAAAATATTTTTCTATCCATTGATATCTTACCCCCTTTTTTATACCATCCTCGTCATCAGAAGTCTAATGATAATCAGTATTAATAGCATTATTCATAAATTATGTATTTTTGGAAACTATTTTTCCAAAGTCACCTCATTTTTATCCTAGGTTCCCTCCCATAAAAAAAATAATAATCATTAGTTTAATCATTATATATTATAACATTTAATCATTGAAAAATATTTTTAAACACGTATTCCTACACATGTACCCACTTCAAGTAGAAAGGTATCCAAAAAACCCCTTCATCAACATTATCTCTCAACCATCCAATATTACTAACATTGATATTTATAAAGGATTGAATTGAAAAAAAATTAGGTATTTTATAGTGGTATTCTCATTAAACCAGGTATCACTGTGAGTATAATATGTCTCATGTCTCAAAATACATCCGTGAAAAATGTGATGTTTAGTATACACAACTTCTCCCCAAAAATATTTTAAGACTATATTTGAAAATAACATTGTTATATTCATATAAAAAATTATTCTATAAATCCTCCCTTATTCACCATTATATTAAGGTGTATATAGTGTGTGGAATTAATTCGTAATTACATGTTTTATTATATAGATTTAAAATTCATCATAGGTGTATTCCTTGAAGTTATAAAATATTTATTTCGTAATTAAAAGACCAATTTATTTTTTAATTTTCCAACTAAAAACATTAAACAACTCAATGTATTCTAAATTGGGAATATTAAAATTGTCATTGGTCCTTAGAGTGTAATGAGAAGTGAATTTTATGATGTATAGATCACCTTTTGTAGACTTTTCACTCATGGGATCACATAATTCAATATAAACTACTTCCATTGTTCTGGTGAAGAGATTTCCATCTTTCTTATGGGGTTTATAAGTCATCTCTCCATCCTTATATTTTCTAAAAATAAAAATAATTTTATTTTATAATGAAGGATATCTGGAAAAACATCATATTTCAACATTTTCATTAGGAATGTTTGGATAACATGTCCTGACCTCTAATTCTCAATAACAATTTCATATTTTTACCCAAATAAAAGAAATTTCTTAGATTTCAAATTAAAAGAGATTTCAATTTTTCATTTTACATTGACAGATAATCCATACATGATTTAATCCATTATTAATGAATGATTTATTTTTGAAAAAAAATATTTATTTCCATCAACAATGATATTAATAAATACAAAAAATATTGTCCATTATCCCGTCTATATGCAACACATCATTCAATTATAATGTTCAAGATTAAATTTTAGAATATCTAATTCACATGATTTTTTAAGAATAGTAATTACAACAGGTGATGACTACTCCGTAGTTTTTATCAAAATAAATTATGAATCTGATATTGACCTATCATGTGGCAAGGACAACCACTCTTAATACCCCATGAAATATTGCTTTTCAAATATTTATGTTAGATTTCTTCTAGAAATGTTTTTTATTCATTTGGATTCTAAATAACTATTCCTTTCTCAGAATAAGAAATGTATCCTAATAATATTTTTATATAATTGTTTTTATAATTCCCATTCTACTCACATAATCCATGCACTTCCATAATATACTATAATCTACTCTAGGTAGTCATGTCGAATGTATCTAGCTTTATGGCCTATATTTTCAAAGAACCCAGCATTGTATATTCTAAATAACTCATCCTAACTATTGGTATCATTACTAGTAGTGAGGTTTTATATGATAACATGTATTAATTATTCCAAAACATTCCATGGAACTAGTAGTAAACTTGTAATTTGTATGATCTTAAGGAAATAAAAATTATTCATAAAATGTTGCATTGTTTTTAATATAGTTGAGTACTTATGTTCTTAATATGATTATTCTTAGGAGTAACAAGAAAAATTTTTACTTATTTATTCAAATAAAATAGGTTGATGTTCTTTTTTATTTTTCTTGAACCAAAATCAACTGGATTTTGGGTTCAAAAAAATATAATTAGTAAAACAAATTTAAAAAATCAATCAATGTAAGTGTTAACTTGTCCATTTTTATGAACTCCCTCAAATGATTTATATGATTAAACAATGAATTTATCATTTTGTTTTATGTTCATGATTAAATTTTTAATTATTTCTCTATATTATGACTCTTGGCCCATGTTTGTTAAAATTATTCATATTTAAACATAATTATCTGTTCAATATATTTTATCATTTTCTTCTATTTAATATAATTAAACCTAATTTTTTCAACAACTAGGGATTCTTATTTTTATAAGATCATTCTTCTATATAATTAGATTCCTTTTTTATTTCACTATTTTTTCATTTGTTATTTATAATGGTATTGTACTCAATATATAATCTAAAAACATCCATAATCATATATTCTAGATTGGTTGGTTTTGAATCTTATTCTTATCTTATTGAATTGTTATATCCTTTTTATCACGATTCATTAAATTAAAAGATCTCTATCCATATTCACTAGTAGAAGAGTGATCAAAACCTCCTTTTTTCATCATATGTATTACCTTATGTCGTATAAAATTTGATGATTTGTTTTAAATTTCATCCAACTTATTTTTTAACATCTTATTCCTCCTCCCATCCATTTTTTAAATTTTTTTTAAAATCCACTCCTTTATTTCTATTAAAATACATGCTAATGTTATCTAATACATTATATTTATTGAATATATGTATAAACCATAATTTAATCATTTTATTTTCCCTTATTTGTAACACCATGAGGTTTTGTGAACTATTTTTTTATAATCAATTTGACTTTTTCAATATTTTTCGTTTCAAGAAAACATTATATAGATTTTATTGAATTAATGAACTAAGTTTGTCTTTCAATTATATGAACCCCAAGTTAGTCTTTCACTAAATTCTACAACTATATTTAAATTAAGTAAATAACATTAATTTTGGATTATGTTACACAAAATTTTGAGTTCATAGGTTTTTTTGTGTTAGACACATTATTGAGTTTTAACAAACTACAATGTAATATTAATGTTGTAATTAAAATATTATTATAGCAACCAACTAGCTAACGAAATAGAAGTTAGAAATAGGTTTATGTACATTTTGAAAAATTTATTTAAACATATAAATAAAATGAATACTTCATTTATAAATTAGTTCAAAATACAGTTAATACCTATATTAGAAAAAAAAAAATTCCGTTAAATGAAAATAGTTTTTGTTTAAAAATATTAAATTTTAACTAAATAAATTTAAAAACCCTAATATAATGATTTTTAAAAAAATTTTATATATTATATATTTAATAAAAATTCCATGACACTCTTTAAATATATTTTATAGTCCTTAGATAATAATAAATCCAATTTTATGAATAAAAGGATGTATTTATCAAAAAGATAGTTTTACCCCCTTTTAGTCACAAACCAATTTTAAATCTAAATTTTTACACATTAATAATTGTTTTTGAAAAAAAAATTCATTTTTAAATTGTAATATCAAATATTACATTCAATAAATTTTTGGCATTTTTCTGAAAATATTTAATCTCTAGATTTATAGCGAAAAATAATTAATTTTAATTCAAAACTAAATTAACATCTAATTTATTATTATTATTATTTTATTATATTATAATTTTTTAATGTTTAATTTGATATATTTTACATTAATTAATCTAATTTAGGTCATTGGAAAAAATCCACATTGTAATTTCATATAAAACCATTTTAACATTTTAAACATTTTTTTTAAAAACCCACTATCACGACACGTCTGAAAAATTAATTTTAAATTAATTTATGAAAATTATGTGACTAGAATTTAATAAAATGGATTAAAAATTTTAAATAATAATTATTTAAGTATAAAATAGGTTAAAATAATTTTTTTACCAAAACAATCAGTGAATGTAATTAGAGTTAATTATAGTGATTAACAAAAAAATTGTTTACTTAACGGTTAAATATAAATATTAGATGAAAAAATAACCTATAAAAATTTTCAGAATCATTTATATATAAATATTTAGACAAACTAACATATTTTATAAAAAATGGTAAATTATTGGATGTATAGTATGTAAGGGATGCATACCAATAGTGTTTCAGTTTTTATATTAACTACAATGTCACTCCTCCTCCACTATAAAAGGTCACTCAACCCCATCACTTATACACATCTATAAAGCCATTTTTATCATCCAAATCCTTCCAAAATAACCTCCATCCTTCCTTATTATCATTATATATTCCTCCCATTAGTCTTAAAGTCATCAAGGAATCTCATTCATGAAAACCAAATGGAGTTACCCAATGAAGTGGTATCATCCTTCACCAAGTTCTTTCGTTTTATTTTCATTCTCCACCGACTCAATTACTATAATCACATGATTAAATAATAAAAAAATATACTAAATATTATAATTTTTTTTTATTTTATGTTTTATACATACAATTTCAAAATTTTCCATCAAATGGGATGCACAATCAGGGTGTATGTGTACGAGAGACTTCCGCCTCACGAACCAATGTCGTTTGTTCTTCCATTACTACCTTTCAATGTTAGGAATAATGAATTAATTTCATTTTAATATTTTATATATTATATTGATTATTTTTTATTCTTATTTAATTATTATAAAATAAATAACTTTATGATTTTTATTTTGGCAGATATGACAACTATGTGTGTGGATGTGTAGACTACTGTCTCCTCAAAGTAATGTGACCCATTCAGAATTCATGTGGAATGTATTAATAATTCTGTTAGTGAACTTATATGATATATATGAAATAATAATGATAATTTAAATATAATATACTCCCACATATATATATATAAATATCTGTTAAATATGTTCCCATAAAAATAAAACAAGAAACTGGAACAGCACTCATGTGTACGTATAACCTACCATCTCCAGGAATGATGTATTTCATTTATTATTTATATATTTTATATATAATTATAAACAAAATATTCTGAATATATATAATATTTATACCATGTTTTACATTTTTTAAAAAATAATATTGTGATCTATTTAATAGTTCCAAGAATAACAATTCAAATCACATACGAAAAACAAATCAGTTATTAATCGAAACATAACATAATCCTAGAATATTTTATTATACATGATACTTGAACTTGTAAAAAATAAATACTTAAGGTAAGGCAATTTTTTGTCTCACTTTTATATCATGTGGGGATTATTACATATTCACCACTCGTTTATTTTTATGTGGTGTATATAACAACCATGAATGTATTATGTGATTATTGTCCTTAAATTTATGGACATTTTAATACCTATTTGATAATTACTATTTCATGGGGATTTACATTTCTTAAGTTTCCAAAGTAGTAAGGTAGTTTTATCTTAATTTTCCATCTTCGAGACACATGTCTTGTTTTTAACCTATATTCTTTTACGTGGTCTATATACTTCCATTAGAGATGTAATATCAGGAATATAATTCGTTTTATGATATTTAAAACGTCATTTAAAATATATTTTTTCTTTATGAGTTTGTTTCAAATTTACAAAAGTGGTAAAAATTTATTGCAAAAATATCATCATTTTACAAGATATTTAATTATTATTCTTCCACTGATGAAATGTTATGATCTATATCTCAAGAAAACTCAATAATTTTATTATCAACTTTTTATTCAAGATATATTTTTATTTAAGTACAATTTCCACTCCTTAATAAATTAGGTAATTAGGAAAGTGTTTTATAAAAATATGAAAATATATCCCTCTTCGATCGAGAGTCATTTTTATTCAAAAAAATTCATGTTTTCAAAAATGTTTTCATTTTTTTAATATGATATATCAGGATAATTTTCATGTAAAAAGTTTTTTAAAATTATTTAATTCTTTCCAAATCATCATTTATAATATTTCAAATATATTTTTAGTGATAAATGTTTTCAAAAATACTCTTTGTTTTAAAAAGATTTTTACAAAGTTGATATGATATTTTATTCAAGAAATGTTTTTAAAAGATATCTCAAATTTATTTTCCATTAATGATGAAATCCCTTGGTGTTGATCATGAATTTATGTGGAAATTATCAAATGGTTCCATCGATATTATTTCTATGAATGGTTTAGGTTTTTCATGCCTGATGTTTTTGAAATCATTTTCTAATTCACAGGTTATATGTTTATGAAACCCATTTCTATTTCTGCTTGTAGTTTGGCTGCTTTCCCTATGTTGAGTTCTCCATTGGACACTCATTTGCATAATAACCAATTTCATTTCAATTAAAACATTTTACTGACTGTAAATCATTTTTTTATTACCATTACCTTGATCTATTTCAATGCAATTACGATCATTATATCCATTTTTATGACATCAGTAGCACATACCATAATTCAAAAGACATTCCCAGCATGTTTTTTTCCACAATTTTCACAAACTATAAACATAAGTTTCTTACCATCAGAATTTTTTGAAGAGTTCTTCAATTTCACATGCCACCTCGACCTCTTATTCATTAATTTTTCAAAGAACAGCTAATCGTCAAAAAACTCCATTTCCACCTTCTCCGTACAACGAACAAGTTTTTCATAACTTTTGAACTCAAGAGAAGATAAATCCCTTAGATACATTGGATTTAATCCTGAGTAAAAAACGGTTGATTTTACAATCAGGATATCATATGAAATTCAGAGCATACCTTGCGAATCGAGTGAATTTTTTTTCATAAGAAGCCACTAAGTCATCATCCTTCTTCAATTTAAGGAATTTGTTTCCATCCTATGTTGAACAACCATAGGAAAATATTTCTCAAGGAACATAAATTTGAATTTATCCCAATAAAGAGAATAAATATCCTCACTATCCTTGATATTTTTCACCATCGACCACCACTTATCAGCTTCAACTTCAAAATGATAAACAACAAGACAATCCTTTCATTGTTCTGAACACCTCATGACATGAAATATTTTCTACAGTGCTTTAATCCACCCTTCTGCTAGAATAGTGTGAGATGATCCTATGAATGATGTGGGTTGTTGCCTCATGAAATGATCTACTATTGATATGTTCTTCTATGGTTGATCTGCCTGATCTCGTGCATGGATACCACTACCATTTATAGCCTAAGTCAACTATGTTATCACTACAAAAAAATGTTCATTTCTGATTATGACCATCTCAGGTCGTTTTTTTTATGGTTGTCTTCCTCCTATTGTCATCCCAACAAAGCTGCCCTATTTCCTTCGAAGAAGACCATTCTGAACACATAAATATCTTAGGGAAATTGACATGGTAATCTGTAAATTCTATATCATTTCAATATTAACATAAATTAATATGTGGATTTTAATTTAATAATACCCTAACTCATAAAGTTATCTAAACCGACCTCTATGAGAAACTATAAGGACCGACCTTACAACATTGCATAATATTGAATTAAATGGATAAGTCACATTGAGGATATTTTCAGGTTATGATTTTTAGAGAATTAGGAAATAACTATTAAATCTCCAAATATTAAAAAGCAGACACCTCAACCCAGTTTCCATTTTTTCACAAAATAAAAAACACTTGAGAAAAAGGGTCATGTCTAGTTCCATGATTTAGACAACAAGAATTTTCTTTAATCTCTTCCTTGACTCTATTAATCTTTATGTCCTATGAAAAACATTTCAAAACATGGGATGAGCATAAAAAGCACAGTAAGGGTCATAAAACAATGAATTAAAACATTAGTTCATCATTTCATACATAACCTAATCTCTTTAACATACCTAATCAAATCATAAGATTATTGAATAACATGTATAAAATAAATCATAAAGGTTACTTTTGGCATCCATATCAAACTTACATTATAGCTATCAAAGCTACATAGGGAGTTACATTTGGAATACTCGTCACAGTATATTCCCTAAATCACATAGGAGAAACATTCATGTTTACCTCCATAACATTACCCAAGGAATTGGAGAGATACCTCAGGCACACCCAACATAGGTTTATCACAGAACAACCTATATACATAAACAATTCCCAAGAACCATATCATTTTCATTACATATCAAATAAACATAAAGGAAAAATAAAATTTCCACATTCTATTCACAATATATCATTTCAATATATTGAAATAAAAAATACATTATCAAAAGAATTTTCAATACCAAAAAATGTAAAAGAGTATATGGTATTTATTTTCCTTTTATAACCATTACATCTTATTAAGGAAGCCAAAGATCAAATAATACATGCGGTGGCGGAAAGGTCTTTACAACCGCGTATGTTAAAAAGAAACATTTTTTGTTGTTTAGTAAAATGATTCGTTGAAAATGATTCCCTATGAATTAAATAATAATTCAAAGGTGTTTATATTTTATGTAAAAGAAAACCTTGTATTAAAAAAAATAAGCCTTAATGAAATGAGATTGAGACGATGTCACATACCTCATGTCCGAAATGACCTAATCATTCTTTAATCTCTTGAATAATAAACTAAAGTTAATTTATACATTCATAAGAACCTTATTTAAGTTTATTATTATTTTTATATCACTTATTACCATGTTATAAGGAATTTTTAATAATTTACATTATTAACTATTGTTTTGTCGATATTTGGTACTTGAGTTAAAATGAAAAACTTATAATTACATGTTTTCCATGTCTTCAAAAATACATTATCTTAAGAATGATATTCATGATTTAGATATCATATACATCATATATATCTAGTATATATATATGTGTATTTATAACAGTAAATAACATTTGGAGATAAAAAATGAAATGCATCATTCATGGAGACGGTAAGCCGTACGTACGCATGAACACTACTTCAATTTCTATTTTTTCTTTTAATGGAATTAAAACATAATGATAAATATGTATATTATAATTTAAGTATAATATTATATATAATATCATTAACTCCATTTTTTATATGACACAAATATGGCATTAACAATTCATATCACTTTGAGGGGGCGGTAGTCTGCACATCCTAAAATGAAATTATCACGTTTACTCATTATGAAAACCATAAAGGTATGATATAAATTAGAAATATATAAGAATAACGAAAATATAAACATAATATATCTAATATATAAATAGTGTACAAACATAATGGACACCATGAGAGGTGGTAGGATATAATTGAACAATCATCGCTTCGTGAGGCATTAGTTATCCATTCACAAAAATAGTATGTTCTTCACCCATTAGATGAAGGTGTGTGTGAGTGTAATTTTAATTATTCTCATAAAAACATCCTAGTATATTTTTGATAATGGTTTTGTTATAAAATACAGGAATAAATGGAGTTCAGGTTGTTTGAGAAGTAAAATAAAACAAAAGAAATTAAGAGAAGACGTTACCTTTAAATCGAGTAACTCCGTTTGGTTTGAACCAAAAGGGTTTCATGAAGTGTTTTATACCTAATGTAAGGATCATAGGATGAAGAGAGGAATCTTGGGAGCTTATTAGAGCATAGTTTTCACGACCCAATGGCTTGAGAAGTGTGAGAAATTGGTAGGAAGTGAGGGCTTTTTATAAGGGAGAGGATGGGATCCTTAGGAATGTTTGAAACAATTATTTTATTATAAACTCATCTTCAGTTTCAAAAGGTCAAATAATAGTTAAAATGAATGTTAAGATAACTCATGGTCGAAATATAATCATCTAAAAAGAATTGAATAGGTTTTGGATATTGTTTTAATATTTATTATTGTATTTATTTATATCATTTATTAATGAGATAAATATTGCATCCTTATTGTGTCATAAATAATTTATTTTATTTAATGACAACAAATTATAAAAAAACACATGATGTAGGAAATCATTTTATATTTCCAAATAATATTTATATTTTATTAGATAACTTATATAACCACATGTTAAAATTTATTTACTAAAAGATATTTGTTTATGTCATATTAGTCTTTACTTTAAATTAATTAATATAAAGTGTCATTATTACTCACATGTGGCTCCATGGGGTCCCAAATTCAACCCAAGGATTCCCATGGTCGGATATTTATCATAAAATATGATTAGGAGACATGTTAGTGTAATTTAATATTATTATAATATTATAGTTTAACCTGATTTACTATAATTATTTTTTAATCATGGTAAATAAAATATTAACTGAAGTAAATATTTAAAATGTATAAAAATAATAGTTACCTATTTATAGAATTTCAATATACTGATTCCAACTATGGAATCCATTTTTATAAATTAAAAACACAAAAGTGGAAAAATTTAATTTAAAATTAATTCCTGCTGTCAAAATAAAAAGCATGTTTTTAAGAAATAGTAACTATTAAAAGATTGACACATGTTTTTGTCCAATTTCAAAGTAAAATTAATTACAATATAAAAAATTCAATTAAATAGTAGAAATATATTATAATTAATCTTTATAAATAATTATAAATATAATCTAACCATATAAATAAATTATATTAAATGGATATTTTTAATTAAAATACAGTATTTTTCATTATTCATTAAAAATGAACATTATCAAAAAATACCAAAAATTTATCCAAAGTAAATTTTGAGGTCCCGAATCTAAATAATAATTTTATTTGGAAAAATAGAACATTTAAAAATTACCAGAACTTGATTTAAATAGTGTTCTCCATCAAAAGGCGGTAAATCGACCATTTAAATAATATTAGAGTATTTATGCTTAGATTCATTAAAATTTTAATCATCTAACTTTTATTAGGTAAATGTAAAAACATTTTACAAACATGAATAGTAATATTGTCGTTAGTTATATTCATTCATTCCAATAAAATGGCTAGGAATTAACTACCATTTAAAATAAAAATATTATATTATTAGTGTGTAGCATAATATGTCAAAGAAACTCGTTGTTGCGTATTGGGTACACTATCGAACATAGCATCCCCTTTAAAGTAAAATTAATATTTAATTCACAAATAATAATAAAAATTCAAATGTATTGTTCATTATTTACTTGGGTTGTTATATAATCTTTTGGTTATCAAATAATTATAAATAAAAGAATGAACTTTCTAAAATTAATGATATTTCTTTTTAAGAAAACTATTTTTCTATATAAAATATCAATTTTATCTCTATAAATTTTTAATAAATATTAATATTTTTAATTAAATTTATATATTATATATTTTTTTTAAATTTATTTGACAGTCATCCAATTTATTCGATTTGTATAGGATAATAATAAATCTAATTTCATGAATAAAAAGATGTATTTTATAATAAAGAAATTTAACTACCTTTTAAGGGAAAACCCATTTTAAAAATAGTTTTTTAATTTTATATTGTTTATTTGAAAAAAAAATAAACTTAATTTTTAAATAAGAATACCACAATATAATTTGGGTAAATGTTTTTATTATTCTGTAAAATTTCATTTGGAGATTAATGTTGAAAAATACTAAATTTTAATTCAAAAATGATTTTTCTTATACATTGTTTATGATGGAAAATTATATTTTAATTTTTTCTATTTAATTAATTGTCTTTTAAATAAATTAATCTAATTTTGTTCATTGGATCTAATTTTACATTGACATTGGATATAAAATCATTTCAATGTTTTAAACATTTTCGTATAAAAACCAAGTTGTCACGACACATCTGCGGGATTATTTTTTAATGGTTGGGGCTGAAGCCTCATTTTATTATTAAAGCAATTCAAAGAACTTTTTTAACTGGGTAGAGGGAGACCCATTACATATCTCAAAGGCCCGATGTGCTTGTAGCCCATTATATAGCCCACATGCCCAATTTGTTTGCACAATTTCCATTCTGTGAATATTAACCCGGCTGCTACAGTACCCGCACAGTACCGTCGTTGCTAAAGTTCCTTGCCGCCGCTATAGTACCCGCCGATCTACAGTACTTCCACTACTACAGTACCACTATAGTACTGCTATAGTACCTGTTCCCAATGGGTTTTGACCCTCATTTTTCATGTAGGATCACAGGGTGCTTACCACTAAGCCAAACCCCAACTACACACGTTTGTGAGATTTATTTTAAATTTATTTTATAAAATCATGTGATTATAATTTTTAAATATGGATTCCATATTTGGGAAAAAATTATAATTTATGATAGGTTAAACATATTTTTTAACAAAAACATTAAAAAAAGTAATTAAAATTAATTATGGTGATTAAGGGAAAACATGCCTACATAATGGTTAAAATTCAATATTAAAAAAACCTAGTAACTTGTAAAAAATATATTGGATTGAAATATTTGGACCAACTACTCTATTATATATAAAATGTGAAAATAATTTAGGCACATTATGTAAGGTATACCTCTCAATATTGTTTTCCTTTTATATTTACATGAATTTCACCCCACCTCCACTATAAAAACAACACTTTCCCCCCCTCAGTTCTTCACAACTCTCCAGTGATTTTTATCATAAAAAAATGTCCCCAATATCCCCCAAAATTCCATATATTCATCCTACAAGAATCCATTTGTAAATAAATTCAACCAAGTAATTCCTTTGGTGCAAACCAAAAGGTATTTCGCAAAAAAGAGGTAACACCCTTTGATATGCTCCTTTGTTTTCTTTTCATTCTCCACAAACTATATTATTTTTATTATATTATTATAAAATAATCTTAGAATAAGATAAATATTAGATATTTTTTGTTTTAAGTCTTTGATCTAAACTCACACACACATTCATCAAATGGGATTCACAATCATCATTCATGTGTACGGAAGACTACCACCCTGCGAACCTTTGTCGTTTGTTCTTCTATTTACACCATTCAAGGTTTGTAATAAGGATGTAATTTATTTTTTTGTATTATATTTATGGTATTTATGATTTATTTATGCTACTATAATTAATATATAACACATACATTCAGGATTTCCATTTTTTGGAAAGACGATAACTTCGTTTGTTGATTTCTGGACTACAACCTCCTCAAAGAGAAGTGATTCATTCAGGCATTATATGGAATTTATTTACGATGGGATTATGGAACTTATATGATATATATTAATTAATAATATTACATGAAATTTAATCTACAGATATGAAAAATTTAGGTTTCTCCCATCAAAAATACGATAATAAAATGGAAACAATGTTCAGGCATATGTAAGGTCTATCGTCTCTATGAATTATGTATTTAATTTCTTATCATAGTATATTATAGATTATTATAAATACCTATATAAATAATATATAATATACTCTTACCAGGTATTAATATATTTAAAAATTTAAATCAAAATTTGAGTAAGAGTATCAAGAATAAAAAATTAAATAATTTACGAAAATACAATGTTGTTATAACTTGAAACATAACCTAAACATGGAAGTGTTAATAAATGGGTAATATAAGGTTATAATAAAATAATATATGCTGTAATTTATAAGAATAGTCTTCTGTGTTAAATTTATAATAACCTTATATTTATTATACAGGAGTTTTTAACATCTACAATGAAATTAAATACTTAAGGTAAGGGGATTTATAGTCTCACCTTTATTTATGTGAGACTTATTCCATATTCCACCAAATATTTATTGTGCGGTGTATATAAATTCCGTGTAACAACCCAAACCCAAAATCCTAGAGCTGGTGAATTATTTTATAATATTACGATACATAGTGAACTCAAATTCCAAAGGACCGATCATTTCAGTAGTTTTGGAAAACATAATACATACATGAACCATAAATTACAATTGTAAATATAATATGCATTATATTCAATCCATTGAGAGAATCAATTTTCTACTAGAATATCCCTCCATATCACTCATAATATACATATTATAATCCTAGGAAAAATAAAAAATATGAAAGGGGGGATATCATATTCTCAGTAAGGGTATGATTACAATGGAATCTTTGATTAAATATAGAGGAAATGATATGGAATGGTAAATAACTAGTAACATGTAATTTAAATAATCACATTATCTAGGAAATATAACCATGGTTATTATAACTAATCAAATAATCATATAGAATAATAATAATCACATTGTAAATAAATTTTGGAAATGTGCACTATAAATATCTATCCATAAGACAATTACATTAAAGATATATCCTCACAGTACTTTATGTATGTGGGTACAAACCCACCTAATTTGTGTCAAGACATATCCTCTTGATAATTTAAATCTACATGGGAACAAACAAGAATGGTTTATCACCAACTGATTTCAACTAATTATACCTTCTGATGCATTGAGGGTCTATAGAGGTCCACTTCCATCACTTACTAAGTATAACGAATTCCTCCTAAAAATTATGAAACATAAACAACATAAAAATTCGTATTGAAAAACTAGGATATGAAATATGAATACTTCAACTATAAACCCTGAATGGTATAAAAATTGCACATACATAGTCAAACAAAATTTTAAAAAATTCATTGATATATTTTCAATTATATCATAAGATACCAACCTTAATTAATCTTCTTTATAAACAGTGGATGATGGCATAGATGAAAATAATATAATAAATTCATTATCTATTTTTAAGGGGAATACCCTTTTTACTTTGAAATAATTTATTTTAAAAAATCCGTGAAATTATAATTTAAAAAATTTAATTTCAAAATTACATTTTAAAATTGTAATGGTATCTTTAAAATGGTAAGCCTTTATGATGGTGGAAAAATCTGATCACATTGAATCCTTTTAAAAAATGATTCTTCCATCGAAAAAGTCATAAAGTACCTTGTTTGGAAAACTACAAAATGATCTCTTTCAAATTGTTTATTAAAAAGTCCAAATTTGGTATAAATGGAATTAAAAAATATAATAGAATATTTAGAACCATTTAGAAAACATTTTTTTTTGAAAACATGGACATGTGTGATAAATATTCTTTAGTATATAATTATGTACAAATAATCACAAATTATAATGACATTGTGAAATTAACCCTTACCTTGTACATCAATTTACTTGAATGTGATTTAACGTCATTTATAATGTTTTCAAAAAATTTATTCCTTTATAAGATGTCTAAATCTAAATTTATGAAATTATATATGATCCTCTTACAAAGTATTGTTAATAATATTTTGTAATTACCGTTGTTTAGAGTGCTAACTCTTTCATTCTCTTATGCTTGTTTTATCATGTAAATACTATTTCTTATGAATAGAAAATATTTATTTCATATGAATAATTATATTAAGTTAATATATATTATATTTAATCATTATTTACATTTTATAATCATTTCTTGAGTTTTTATCATGGAAAATGCATCACATCGAGTCATGGAGATGGTAGGTTGTATGTATACACTAGCAGCAATATCATTACCTAAACTTTGAAAGATCGAGGAATTCGATGTTATATTAATTATATATAATCAAAACAATGTCATATTTATTATTAATATCTATTATAAGGCCCCAGCCTTAAACCTTACTTAATGTTGAATTAAATGAATAATTCCCATTGAGGATCTTTTCTGGTTTAGAGTTTTAGATAATTAGATCATAAATCACGAATTACATTCCACATTTAAACAAAGTGGTTACATAAAAGATAGTATTGGTTTTTCCCCATCAACAAAAACATATTTAAAATAAAACATGGTTTCTTTATTGACACATCCTTGACACTATTATTATATCATGCACCTTTCCCTTGACCTATGAAAAACATTTCAAAAACTTGGGATCAGCATAAAAAGCTCAAAAATGGATATAAAAGTACGAAAAGAAAACATTATTCCATCTATGAAATCATACTTTACTCATAAAACATAAGAATTTTAACATACCTCATCAAATCACGAATATATCATAGAAATAATAAGGCATAAAGGTAACTTGAGGCATTCATAACATTATTACGTAGGGAGTAACCCTCTTGGTTACGTTTGGAATACCCATCACAGTATATTCCCCAAATCTATTCGTATAAAAAATAACGTTTAACTCCTTCACATTACCCAATGAATTGGAGAGCTATATTGGGCTCACCTGCCCTTAGTTTATCATGGAACCACCCATCTTCATAATAATGCCCAAGAACCATAACATAATCATATTACATAGAACACGAATAAAGGAAACATAACATTTCAAATTTTCAATCACAAGATATCAATACAACCCATTGATATAAAAACATTATGAAAACTATTTTCAATTCCAAAATAAACGAAAAGTAAAGCATGGTATTTATTTTTCATTTAATAAAAGGTATGCCCTGTAATGGAAGCCGAAACTCAAATAATGGCCATGGTGGTGGAGAAGTCGTTGTCACCACATACGTACAACAAAGAAACATTCCATTTGTCATTTAGTAAAATGCTTCGTATAAATAAAGATTCCTTTTGAATAAGTGTTAATTTCAAAGGGTTTATACACCGTATAAACGAATATTGTGTATAAAACAAAATATGACTCAATGAATGGAGATTGAGACGAAGTCTGTCACACCCCGACCGCAGATACCCTTATCTTACTCTTTTGTTGGTCTCGGTCTGAATTTTTAACGTTTATTTATGTTGAAGGGTTTCGCGCCAGTGCGCGGTCATCGCATCGTTAGCGGTGACCGTGCGGTTGGCCCGGGTGACTACGTGTTTGCCCGATGTTTAAAATTGAGAATTTTATGTTGTCATTTTATTATTATTATTATTATTATTATTTATTTATTTTATTTTATCATTATTATTATAAAGTTTATTTATTATTATTATTATAAAGTTTTATTAATATTATTATTATAAATTTTTATTATTATGATGATTAGATTTTATTCTTTTATTTAGTCTTCTATTATTATTATTATGGTTATTATTACAATTATTATAAGGTTATTACAATTATTATTATTATTATTATTATTATTATTATTATTATTATTATTATTATTATTATTATTGATTATGTATATATATATAGTTTTTTTGTTTAACCCCCCTAACCCTAATCCCTCTCCCCGTAGCCGCCACCCCCCCTTTTCTCCCTCTCTCTCTCTCCCCTTCTCCTCTTTCTTCTTCCCCGCTACGCCGCCTCCTGCGCGCATCACTGCCCTCCGCCGTTCGGGCTCACCCCACCCCGTCCCGCTCCCGCTTCACCTCCGGGCTACCTCGCCGCCACCCCCATTTCCTTCTGCACCCAGCCACGCTCGACCTCCTCAGCTCCCTCCCCGTTTCGCCGTGCCGCCACTGTCCCAACTCCCCTGCACCAGCCTCGTCTGGCGCTCCCTCCCCGCCCCGCGTGCCGCGCCCAGCCAGCCTCGCTGTCCCGGCTCCTTCTCCCCTCCAGCCCGCTGGCCACCCCCCGGCGGCCCTCTCCTTCAGCGCCGCACCACCGCCCCGCTCTCCTCCTACCTCGCTCCGCCGCGGCGGCACCCCCCCCTCCTCCTGCCTCGCTCCGCCGCGGAGACACCCCCCCTGTGCCGACCTCCGGCGCCTGCCGCCTCCTCCCTCACCCAGCGGCCACCTCCGTTGCGCCCCGTCCTGACCCCCTGCTCCTTGTCATCCCGCCTCGCCCAAGCCGGAACCCCGTGACCCCCATTCTCCCTGTCGTCCCGCCTCACCCAAGCCGGAACCCCGTGACCCACCTGCTCCCTGTCCCGCACTCCGCGCCCGGCCACCCCAGCTGCCGGCCGCTGCCCTCGCGCGCGCTCCCGCTCCGCCGCACCTCCCTCCGCGCTCCGCCTCACCGGCGTCCCGAGCCCTGCTGTAAGTTTCTTTTTTTTATTTATCTTTTGTTTTATTATAATTATAACTATTATATTATTATTATTATTATTATATTTATTATTGTTATTATTATTTTAATTATCTTATTACATCATTATTATAATTATTATTATGTTATTATTATTAATACTATATTATTATTATTATTATTATTATATTATTATTATTATTATTAATATTATTATTAATATTGTGAGGTTGTATTATTGATACTACATTATTATGATTATTATTATATTAATCTTCTTATTATTATTAAATTATTATTATTATTATGCTATTGTTATTATATTATTATTATTAATATTATTATTGTTATTTATTTATTCTCTTGATTATTTTTGTATGTGTTATTTATCTATATATTTGTTTCATTGCTTATTTGTTTATTAAGTAATTGATTAATTAATTTATTCCTTTATTTATTTATTTATTTTTCCTCCGTGGCATCTTGGTGTTTATATTTAATTCATATTAATCCTTTTTCTGTCGCGGGCTGAGTAACGTGCACTTTTTCCACTGTTCAACGTACGCAGTTTGTCCGCGAAGGATTGTCCTACTTCCGTTGGGGTTCCGTCGCGTCCGCTCCTTGTTTGAGGTAGGCGAATCCATGGTTTTCCATTCCAATTCATTTCCTTTGATGCTTGATTTTTTTTAAATAAATTTTATTCCATGATTCGCGTGTTTATGATAGCTATGCGTAACTTATTTTGGTGTTTTAGAATCGATAGTTTTTTTTCGAAACTATGTTTTGAAGCAATTATATTTTATGCCTATGTAGTTGTACACTAGATGTTGTTTTGCACATTTTATTGTTTATATAGTGACCTGCGGTAGTGTTTTCGTGCTGAAATATTTGATTAAAAATAAACTTTAGGATGCTCCTCTGTTTATGCACCTATTTATGCTTTGCCAGCTTGGTTGGAACTAAATGCCTATATTTTCTAATGTGATCATTGGTTGTTTTAAGTGGTGTTCTTTTTGTAAAAATCACTCTTGGATCTTATTATCCTGTGCTGGTTGGTTTTATGAAATTTAGTATCCATTGGAAGTGTTGTCGTGCCCCTTTGCAGGTTTGACGCACCATTGGATGTTGACACATCCATGGGTGCACCAGGTGCACACATGGATGTGCCCTCAAATGAAGATGGTGTTTGAAATTGTTACCATTTATGTCCATTTATTTTTATTTTCTCGAGATCTTGACTTTTCTAAATGGTTCTTGGTTACAAAATGTTTTCGCCTCTTTTTGAGACACATCGAACTTGTTTTAAAAGAAATATACGAAGATATGCCCGTTTGGCCCTTTACTTAATACAAAAACAATGTTTTGAGTTATTTAAAATGATACTGTGAAATATTCGTGTAAAGCAGTTTGTTTTTGAAAAACCAAGTGCTCGCTTGACAACTCCAGGTATTTTATAAAGTTGTTTTGATAATCAAATGACGTGAAGGCCCGGTTGGCACTTTATTGAATGTGAAGTGATAATACATATAGATATATAAATATACGTACTTGTGAGGGAATCTCTACAGGGGGACTTCCCTTCGAGGGTTGTCGTGTAGCGATGTCCATGTAAGGGGTTGGCAAGTGCGGTGAGATGAGTCACGCGTGCGTGGGCCTCCCACTTACACAGTGTTACAACAACCACCATGGGTTCCTGGCGTCTTGTAGATTATCGAGTGACTGTTGCTTGCTAACCCTGATTAGACGGGTTGGTACACCCTGGAGTTGTAGACATGCCAGGAGGGATGTGCCACTGGTTGGCTATTAGGGCGGCCAGTTGGTTATTGACTATGGAGTACCACGCCGGCAGGTAGTCTGAACCCAAGTACGTCCAGGGGTTTTCTAGGGATGTTTAGGATCACCCATGGTTACTTGTTCACCTTGATTGTTTACTTTCAGTTATTCTTTACAGCTTATAGTGTTACTTGTGTCATTTTTCACTACTATCATCTTGCATTACTTGGTTACTTTCTGTTTCACTGGTTTGCTTTCAGCCTGTACTGTTTACCTGTTCCTTTTTAGCACAGTCGTAGTATCATCTGTATTTGGTGTTGTTTATAAAAACATGAAATGGTTTTGAAAGTGATTTATAGTGTGCGTTGGGTTTCCAAATGGGGAAAACATGTTGTTTATTTTTAAATGTGAAAAGTCTATTTTATAATTGTATTTTTTTCAAACCTGTGTCAACGGATTGCTTGGGAAAGGAAACTTTTGGATTCAGTGGTTTACTTTGGCTTACCTACTGGGAATTTTTAATGCTCACGCCTATATTATCATTTCAGTTGCAGGTCTTCCCTTGCTCAGGTCTTCTGTTTGAGTCGCTCAGTGTTGGAGCGAGGTTGCTCTCTAGTTGGGTGTTGACCTGAGAGGTCACATGGAGGTACGTGGTCCTGTGGCTTTTATTTCTTTTCCGATGTTAGTGTTTATATATTCTGTTCTATTTACTTTTGTTTGGGCTGAAATCATTCCCACCTGCTTAATTTTGATTCCCGGCACTTGTTGCCATCCCGGGGGGATCGGGAACGCCCCTCGGGACATGCCGCGGACCGGCTCGGGTGCCCGGTTCAGGGTCGACCCAGGCTGGTTCGTGACAAAGTCCCTTACAAAGATGACATCCTTAGATTAAGGATAAATCAATTACATAATTATGTGTGACAAAAGAATACACCAAATATAAGTGGATATTAAGTGTAAAACAATGACAGGTTATTCACACATATTCATAGAATGACATATTCTTGGAGTACAAGTTTATCCCAAATAATCAAAATTGGGTTAAGAAGTTCCCTTGAAAAAATTCGACAGCCTAACGGCGTCACATCAAAATTCAGAAAAAGAGTTGAGGAGAGATAAAAATGGTATATCATCACTTGAAAATAAAAATTTACATTAATAAAGATATAAAAGAACATATCCCAACTTAATAGTATGTGAATTAAAAGACATAAAAAAGAAGTCTTTTAAAAATAGGAGGGTGAAAGGTTCCTTTATCGACTTGGGTATCTTTCAAAACATACACCCCATGAAAGAAGGAAAATACAACATTGATGTAAATAATCATAAAAGAATGTATATTACACAAAGTGTAGAATAATGGGAAGTACATATACCACTCAAAGGAAATGGTTGCAAATGTGGCATAAATCTCATAAGAATAAAAGTGAGATGAAAAATCCTTTACGAAAACTCAGCAGCCTAACGACGCCACTAAAAAATTCTAAAGAAAATAATTTATTAGATTAAGAGGGGGTATCTCATCATATAAAAATAAAAATTACGGTATGGTTAATATAACATAACATCCTCCAATATAAGAACATGGAGCATAAATGAAATGACATAAAAGAGGGTACCAGAAAAAAGCGAGAGGTCAGATCCCTTACCTCATGTCCGACTTGTCTTGTTCGTTTCTTAATATTCCTGAATAATAAACATTGGCCAATTAATAATTTCTTAAGTACCTCCTTTAAAGATTATTATTTAGTTCATATCCCATATTATAATGTTATAATAATTGTTTAATAATGTTAGTTCATATCAGATGTTTTTGTCGATATTTGGTACATGAGTAAAAAAAATGAACTTGCTTGAAAATGATTGCCCAGTTAGTTATAAGTAAATCATTTACAGAATATTATTAATGACTAAAATATCATATATATCCAGTACATATTCATTTTATACTATCCCATAACATTTGGTGATAAAAAATGAAAAAAACCGTTCATAGAGACGGTAGGCCATATGTACGCATAAACGATACTTCCATTTTCATTTTGTCAAATTAATGAAATTAAAAATAAATGAGATATAAATATATATATATATATTATAATTAAATTATAATATATATGTTATATTGGTCACATGTGTTCATTAATTTCATTCTTTATACATTCCACATATTGTATTAACGAGTCACATCACTTTAGGGGGCGGTAGTCCACACTTCCTCATATGAAATTATTTCATTTTCACAACATGAAAAGAATAAAGGTATGTTTTAAATATAAAATACAGAACCATATAGTAAAACTAAATACCATATATATCATATATAACATACAGTGACATCATAATGGCCACCTTTAAAGGTGTTAAAAGAATATTGAACAATCATCGTTTCGTGAGGCATAAAATCGCCAACCACAGAAACAGAATGTTCTTTAACCATTATACGAAGGTGTGTGTAAGTGTAGCTCGAATAAATCACATAAAAACAACCTAGTATATTCAATATACTGGTGTTGTTACAAAATAAACGAATAAAAAGAGTTAGGGGGTTGGAAAAGCAAAATAAAACATAAGAACACAAGAGAAAACACTACCTTTAAAACAGGTAACTCTCTTTGATTAAAGCTGAAAGGCTTACTTGGGAAGAATTATACCCAAAGTGAGGCTTCAATGATGAAGATAGGGATGTGGAGAGATGAAATGGGAAGGGTTTGGTCGATCCAAAGGCTTGAGAGGTGTTTGTAAGTTGGTAGAGGTGGGGTCCTTTTATAAGAGGAGAAGAGGGGCACTCTTGGAAAGTTAAAAAATATTACATTATTATAAAATGATTTTCGGATTTTAAAGGTCCCAAAATTATATATTTCGATGATAAGCTGATAATATTTCTAAATACACACATCAAATAGGTTTTTGAAAAGTGTAGGTCTTATATTTTACATTATATTTTCATTTTATTTAAATCATTCATTTATGAGGTAATCACTACATCATCATGATGACATAAATAAATTAATTTATTTAATGTCTAGAAATTATAAAAAAAATATCATTATGTAGGAAATCCTTTTAGATTTATTATTAATATTTATAGTCAAAAATATTACTTATATAACCCCATGTAAAAATTGTTTTAGTAAAACAACACATGATTGTGACATTATAATTTTAACTTTAAATAAAAAGGTATTAATGCCATTTTCCAACCAAAGTTGCTCCATGGGTTCTCCAAATTGTCCCATGGATTTTATTGGTCGGCCATGACACATCCAATAAGGGTAGGACATGTTTCATGTTCATTTCATATTATTAAAACATTATTTTTACCTTAAATTACACTAATTACCTTTAATCGCGATTAAAAACATAAAAGATACTATTCACAAAAAAATTATATTAATCCCATTAAACCACATTTTACTTCCTAATTACAATCATGTATGTCGGATTTTTGAAATTAAAAACACAGAAGTGGTAAAGTTTCATTTAAATGAAAAATCAGTTATTAAGTACCACTTAGTGGTTTCACTATTCATCAAAAATTGAAGTTTTTCAGAAAAATACCAAAACATCACCCTAAGGTATATTTGATGTTCCGAATTGAAAATTGATGTCTATTTTAAAAAATTCAAACCATATATGTTACATTAATTAATTTAATAATTAATTACCGATGTCATGACAAATAACATGTTTTTATGAAATAATATATATCAAAAGATTGACACAAGTTTAAGTCCAATTTCAAAGTGAAATTAATTCCAATGACCACTATTAGATTAAATGGTAAAAATATATTCTAATTTCACTTTAAAAACAATTCAAAATATAATCTAATCATATAAATAAATTAGATTAAAAAGAGGTTTTTAATTAAAATACAACATTTTTCACTATTCATTAAAAATGAACTTTATCGGAAAAATACCAAAAATTTACACAAAGTAAATTTTGATGTCCAGATTCTAATGAAGAATTTTATTTTGTCAAATATAACACATAAAATTGTAAAAAAGTGGATTTAAAAGAGGTTCTCCATCAAAAGGTGGTTAATTGACCTTTTAATGAATATTAGAATGTTTACGCTTAAAATTGGATTCATTCTCATTTTTAATCCTCTAACATTTATTTTAAAGAGTAAAAATATTTGAAATATATATATAATCATTTTGTAGTTAGTTCTGTTCATTCCCACCATTACAACAGCTAGGTGTTAACTACCATTTAAAATAATATTATTTAATTATTAGAGTGCAACGTAAGATTCCCAAGAAAATCGTTGTTGCATATTGGGTACGCCATCGAGCATAGAGTCCCTTTTAAAGTAATATTAATATTTTATTCACAAATATGGATAAATGTGAAAATTTCATATTATTTATTTACCTGTGGTGTTACATCTATTATATCTATCATTATACCAATTTAAACAATGTGGTGATGAAAAACAAATTACACCACTACGTAGAGATGAAAGGTTGTACTTACGCATGCACGAAACATTAATTTTTCATAGGAAAGATAAACCAGGGAAAATAGTTGTATAATATTCATAATAAAATATTAACATATATATTATTCTTTATTTTTTACATTAAAATTTAAAAAACATATAAATAGTTTGTTCAATAAGACTTGGATGAGTTAGTAGAAATGATTACCACTTCTTCTAAAGACTTCCGTTGGATATCTTCTTAATGAATATAGAGTTTGAACATATTGGAGAAAATAACCTCTAGAACTTTTATAATGTGGTTAGGAAGATCAATTGGCTTATTTTGGTCGATATAGAAGGCTCAAAGTGTTGTGAGTAAGTGAGGGAGGATGTTTCATTTTATAATTGAGGTTTTAATCACTTTTTGAATCTCTCAAAATTTTTAAATTAATATATATTAATGTCCACTTAATAATGGATCAAAAGTGAGTTATTTCTAATAAAACATTATTATAGGTATAAATCCTCACAACCAATAATAATAATCCAGGTTAATGTCATATTATTAACCATTTCCTCTGGATTTAACCTTTAACTAAACCTTTTAACTCATATCATGACAACTTGTCTTTTTACACATTACGGGTTAATATATTTACTCAAAAATTAAAAAATATACACAAATTGATAATTTAAAACATATTTAACTTGATACCCATCATTTGGACTAAAATTATATTTTTATTAATTTTATAACATTAAATAACTATTTTTTATTTTAAAATATCATTAGTGTCAATTTTGACACTATTCAATGAAAGAATTTTTAAGAATATTATAATAACATGAAATCATCTAATTTTTTTAACTCATACATAATATGTCAAATTAATCTATAAAATATGTGGATTTCATTAATTAACTAAAATTATATTTATTTTAAAATGTTTATTGTCTTTTATTTGAGTGTTCCATTAAAGAAGCAATTATTACATCATAATTGAATCACCATTTAATTTAATTATGTATTTCATAAAAATTACAAATAAATTAAGCTTTTTTTAGATAAAATTTAATATTTATAAATACAATTTCTTCCTGGGCATAATTTTTATATTACCGATTTTTGAAAATGGCATAGTTATTAAAAATATGGGTATGACATCATTGACTTCTCATCAAATAAAAGATAATAAATTCCATACTCTCTACTAAGTTGAATAAAATATTATAATCTAAGACCAAAGATGATTTTGGTATAAAACAACCCATTCAATGAAATTAGAACATTTGTAGGGTAATTTTATGGTCTTTATCATATTATTTTTACCCTTAATTAACTAAATTTCCATTAAAGGATGTAAATAAAATTTTACTAAATTAACTAATCATGTAACCAATAATAAAATAACATATTTAAATATTTGTAACCAATAATCATAAATACTAAATCTTTTTTTCGAAGTCCAGAACACAGAATCTATATTAATAAATTTAAAATTAATCTCGTTGATGGAACAAAAAAATACGGTTTTAAAGTGAAAATCTACAAAACATTGTAATGTTTTTATATTCATCTTCAATGTAAAATTAATTATGATGAACTAAAATTTATTAAATGATATAACATTAATCTAATTATACTTTAAAAAAATTCAAAATAAAATTGAAATTTTTTTTCACAATATAAACTTATCTCCAATAAAAATGTAACGTTTTTTCTCTATTCATCATAAAGTGAAACTAATCAGAAATATACCAAAAAAACCAAAAAATTAATTTTTTTTTTAATTTTAAATGAGGAAGTTTATTTTTTAAAAATATAGTATTTAATAGTGTGAAATTTTTATTTTAAATAAGGATTTCTGTTAGAAGTTAGACAAATTTACTTTTTAGAAAAATACAATGTTAATGCAAAAAACTGGATTTATTCTTATCTTATTCCTATCAAATATATTGGATTAATGTTGTTTTTTTGAATATATAATATATATATCCCTTTAATACAATTTACTAATTATAATTAATTTAATTTATTAATACAAAACTTCTTCGGGAGCATAAAGATAGTTCTGTATAATACATTTCATATTTATTCAGTTGGTTCCTATGTTCATTTCTAATTAATTCATAACCAATAAATTCAACCATATATTTTCATAAGTTATTCAATACTATTTTGAACTTCCAACAAAATTTAATGTTTATATTATATCAAATAAAAATATTTTAATAATATATTTTTTTCGTTAAAACGTGGTCTTTTGTGTTACACAAGAAAACTCATTGTTGTTTGTAGA
Organism: Viscum album; assembly: GCA_963277665.1. NCBI lineage: Eukaryota > Viridiplantae > Streptophyta > Magnoliopsida > Santalales > Viscaceae > Viscum > Viscum album. The sequence goes on from OY728166.1 coordinate 368,773,452, forward strand.
GTAATATTATCATGTTGTTTCATATAACTAAATATAAAAACAAAGTTAAATGTAATCAAGAAATTAAAATATTGTATATCATGGGGTGTAATATTCTCCCCACCGTAATTAAATTACTTCTTCGAAATTTAAACATTATCTTGGTTGTCTATGGTTTTATATTAGAAAATAAATAATTGATAAAAACTATGCATCATAAATAGTTTTAAGAAAAAATATTGTTAATAAGGGTGAAATTTAAATATGTATTTCTCTAGAAAACATGTCATTCAATTAGTAAAAAATTATCGAAAACATGGGAATGGAATAAAAAACTATCCGTCATGTTTTGATGGTGAATGATATAGAATGTGTTCATGAAAAGGTTATTGACCGCAGCGTGATAAACCAGTGGTGTTGAAAAGGTCATTTATATCATCAAAAATGATGATAATTGGAAACTATTTTTTTTTTCAAGACCATTTTTACTTGAGTTAAGTAATTTTTTAACTCTCTAAGAATATAAATAAATATATGTTTCTATTTCAAAATCATAGTAAAATCCTTGGATGTTCCATGAAATTTTTTACATTAATTATTATATGGTGATGTAATACATTAACCTCTAAAATATCATCTAATTATTAACATAAACAATTTCATAAATTGACAACATTTACAAAATATCATAATCCAAATCATTTTATTCATTTACATAGTAGTTATTACTGTCCAAATTTCATTATGCATATCAATTATCTCTTTATCCTGCATCATTAAATCGTTAATAGGAAAATATTAAGGGTTATATTTCCCTCAACCAAGTTTTTCCAAAAAGATTAACTTTCTACTGAATAAATTTTCTTGGTATTATTCAATATATAATCTCAAATCCTGAGTGAAAAAGTACTGCAGAACAATCCATTTACATTCCATAATTATTATCACGAGTGCATCATTGATAAAATACTAAAGTGACATAAATCTTGAATCCAATAGTAATAAAATTGATGTTACCTCTTTGTTTGTGGTAGTATAAAAATCATTACCAGGATCCATTAGCCTCTTTTGGGATATATTCCTTTGTCACATCAGACATTTATTTGCGTAGTGTCCCTTCACCTTTCATTGGAAGCACTGCACATTGAAATTTTCTATCTTTCCCTTGATATCACAAACATTATTTCCTTTTAATATACACTTATAAAAAACCCCCATTCCCATCAAGAATGTATTGTTACATCCTGAAATGCTAGATTACCAATTTGAATAAAATAGCATTTATGACATTGGTGACCAAGCACGTCAAGGAATATATTATCCCATGACTCTATATATCTACTATTTTAAATAAATTTTATATATGATATATCTTGTAAGGAACATAAAATCAAGTGAGCTTACATTACAAGAAAAATCAACCTTCTTTTAAAGATAGTGTTACAAACAAGAGTGATCATCCATGATAACTTCCATTACACACCATTAAGAGTTTCACAAAATAACAATGTATTATTAAATTATTATTATTTAAAATAATATGAAATAACCTAACTACTATGTCAGTGATAATGCATAATAATAAATAACGTAGGAAAAATTTATGTTTTATATGCTTATAAAATTAATTCATTAGTTACCAGTTAATGAGAAAAAAAGATACAAAACCATGGGATATAAAAATTAATAATATTATTTTTATGCTTTCAAAGGATTTATATTTTAATAAATATAATTACATACAATTAGTGAATTATTTTAATCTAATATATATATATATATATATTATTCAATGAAATATTTTTTTTATTCATCAATTTGGCCAAATAGATATAAGGTATGAACGCACTCTATTTGACGCATAAAATCATGTATTTTTAAAATGGCCATTTTTCCTCCTTTTAATGAAAAATATAATTTAAATTTTAATTATGAAACATTGATTAAACTAATATTTAAAAATAAACATCATATTTTGAATAAAAACATAAAAATCAGGTTTGGGTGAATTCTTTATATTATTTGAAGACATTTCCTTTTTAATAAATAGTTAAAATGATTGGATTTTAGTTCACCACTTATTTTTCATATAATCTATGTATAAAGATACATTATATTTTCAATTGGTTTAAAAGGTTAATTGGATAATATTTTTATCCATTCATTCAATTTATTTCATTGGAATCAATTTCACCTTGAAATTGATTATAAAAACATAGCAAACATTCTAACATTTTTACTTTAAAATCCTGCATAATCATCCCTCCTACGAGATTAAAAATAAATAAATTTATGAAAATTCTCTAATTGGAATTTGGAAAAATGGATTTAATATTTTTAATAATAATAATTTATAATTTCAAAAAAAATACCAAAATATAAGTGAATGTAATTGAAATTAATTACACTTTTTTAAGGCATAATTATGATTAATAAATGATTTGTCCAAAACCAATTTTATGACCATAAATCATCCATGAGAATTCCTTTATTGAGTTTAGTTGATTTAAAAAAAATAGGTATAAACATGGGTAAACAAAACATATTTTTTGTAACACCCTATGATTTCATAGTACGTTATTTCTTCAAAGTAATTCAATAACATGCACTACATGCAACACCGAGTTCAAGCACACCATGACTTACCAAACTACTCTTTAAAAAGTGCTTATAAATAGTATTAACTAAATTTTGTACCTTATACAATCCTTATAATTTTATAATCCATATTATGAGTTTCATAGACATAATGTTAGAACAAATTTATTTTTTTCAGATAAAAGAAGTAATTTTCAAAAAAATGAAATATTACCCCCTTTTAATGGAGAACCCTTTTTAAATCGAATATATAAAACTTTTATATTTTAAATATAACAAAATAATATTCTTATTTTTAATAGGGACATAATAATTTAGTTTCAATAAATTTTTGTTGTTTTTATTATAAATTTCATAATTTGGTGAATAGGGGAAAATAATATATTTTAACAGAAAACAACTTTTTTAATAAAAATAATTCATAGTGTTAAATTATACATTTTAATGTTTTGGAAGTATAGTATGATTATATTTTTACCATTTATTCCAATGTTGGTCATTGAATGTAATTTCACTCTGAAATTGGACATAAACAATTGTCAGTCATTTGATAATAATTATTTCTTAAAAATATGCTTTTTGGGTTTGACAACGGGGATTAATTTTAAATTAATTAATGAAACATCAATGTTTCGAAATTATTAAAAAAGAATTAAATTTTAAATTCAGAATATATAAATTATCTTAGGGTGAATTTTTGGTATTTTTTTGAAAACATTTAATTTTTGGTGAATAGTGAAACACTACGTTATTGTTTAAAACCATATTTTTATTTAAATAATTAATTATATTATTTAAATTTGTTTTAGGAAAAAATAGATACATAAAACCTATATATGTTCAATTTAATTCATTAGAGTCATTTTATAATAATTTTAGATATATAAATGTTTATTGAACTTTTTACCGTATTTTACCCACCTTCTAACTGCATTTGAAAATTTGCATAAAACATAATTTTACAACTTCTGTGAGTTAAATATAAAAACTCGTAGAGACACAGTTAACCATAGTAATTAAAATGTGGTTCAATAAAATGAAAATATTTTTTTGGTGAATAGTAACTTTTGACTTCTATTTACCGTGGTTAAAAGTAAATAGGGTAATTAAGGGTAAAATGATATTATAATTACCTTAACACATGTCCTTATTCTATTAGATAAGTTTAATTCGACCAAAAGCAAACTTAGTAACAAAATTTCATCCTTTAGGTCCACATGGATTAGATTAGGACATTTTTTATTTAATTTAAAGAAGAGTTAAAAGGGTTAAATTCATGTTTTCATAACTAAAACATATTTAATATAGGGTTATACATAAGATAAATTCGACTATAAAAATTCATTATAAAGATAAAAATATTTCCTACATAATGGTATTTCATTTATAATTTTTTGACATTAAATAATTAATGTTATTAATTACACAATGATGATGTACTAATTACCTTCTTAGTGAGATATTAAAATAATTGATATGATAAATATACAAATAAATGTAATTTGAGGCTTCTGATGATTTCTATTTATTTTCTAGGTTTATATGACTTGTTAGGTAAGATTAGATATTTTTTTGTAGTAATAAGTTTGTTACAACTTTCACAAAAACAAAATATTAAATATTTTCAAAGTTGACAAAAATTAATTTTTAAAACAAATAAAATATTATTGGTTGATATAATATTGCTAAAAATATAAGGATTGGAAAAAAGATTATACAATATTATATATGTCATTAATGAACCCCTGGAGGTTCTTTTGAAAGTTTAGAGTATGTCTATTAAACATATAGTGTAAGAATACAAGAAGATTGGGTAAAAGATAAACTATTTATTTAAGAGTTAAATATTAAAGATAATGTTAAAATTGTAAACTTAACATGTCCAAAACCTATTGGTTGAGAGGATTTCGACCAATCCCCACCTTATATTAGAAATAAATCAATTTTTATCCATTATAAACCGAAACTTATTTTATAATAAAATAATACTTTATGTTTTTCTTAAGGTTCCCCTCACCATTCTTATAAAAAGGCACTTCCCCTTCCCTTAAATTTCAAACTCCAAAACAATTTGGCTTGGCCAAACCATACGCAAATATCCTGAAAACATCCCATCCTTCAACATAGAGGCATTTTTTTGTTTATAATGGTAACCTATGGATCCCTTTTGATCAACTGAAAAGGAAACACCCGAAGTAGAGGTAATAATTTCAACACCCTGTTTCAAATTATATTTTTATTAAACTTCTTATTTCATTGTTTTTTATATACTAAAGTAATAACTCTACTACATTTTAAAGAATTTTTATTTATTATTAATATGGTATATCCATATTTTTTATTCTCTCCTCCAATAAATGAAAAATTTACCATACGTGCGTAGGTACGACTTACCGTCTCCACGTCGTGGTGTAGTTTTTCATTTGAAAATTCACTATTTGGATGCGTATAATAATCAGTATAATTGATGAAAATAATAAATATTACATGATAATTATTATATATATATGATATAACATTCAATTTCAAAAAATTTGAACATCAATATAATGATATTTTCACTCGTGCGTACGTACGGATTACTGTCCCAATGATGCGATGAGATTCATTTCGACGTTCACCATTAGACGATGATTATAAAAATATATATTATTAATAAGTATGTAATATATGAAATAATAATGCTACTGAATATATATATATATATATATATCTCTCTCTCTCTGTGTGTTTTTTTATTTACATTCATCTCATTCACTTACTTCTATTCAATATGATATGAAAACAGAAACAGCGTTTGTGCGTACGTACGGCCTACCGTCTCCATAAATAGTGCTTTCCATTTCATATATCTATCTATTATACATATTTCTATTCTTAATATATATGATATATAAATCATATTTATATTATGTAATTATTTAAATCATGATCTAAATTATATGATCAATAATAACAAGTAAAAATACTTACGAAAAACAAAGATATTATTACCCAAAATGTTGATTTAACATGGATATATTTATTAAATCGTTAGTATAAATTCATAAATGAATCATGTATGATTTAATAAATATGAATATAGTTCCGGTATAATTTTATAACCTACTATTTTCATTATACTTGAGGTCAAACATACCCTTGACCAAAGGAAAAGTACACAGTAAGGGTTAATTTTATAATCCCTTCGTTATCCGAGGTTATTTATACATAATTATCTGCTATGACCGCTTTACCATCCATTTTCATGTTTCATAAAATTTATTTCAAAAATTTTTTACTATTTAATTGACAATGGGTAAAATACATTTATACCCTTATTTGACCTTATATGTTTTTGAAAGGAATATTTCTATTTTTTTCCAAACAAGGTATTTTATAACCTTACTGACAAAATTAAGGTACAAATGTATTTTTTAACTTATACTGAAGGTGAGGCTATTTACCACCATTATAACATCGTCAAAGATTCCACTATAATATTATAATATTATTATCAAAATAATTGTTTTCTTTATAATTATATGACTCTAAAATGATTTCAAAATAGAAAGATATTTTCCTCTCAGATAGTTTTGATTTCATATATGTCAATTTCCTTTGATAAATTTTACACTTGATTGAAGTTGATTTATTATGATACAAATCAACCATTTTGTATTTATAGTTTTGTGATTTGTCTTACTGTGGATGAGTTGTTTTTATGGCATTAATGGTTTATGGTTAAATAATTAACATTTTGTATGGTAGTTTTAATATGAATGATTATGTTATATTTTGACCTCTTCTTAAGATGAATGTGTTAGACTAGTATGTTTCTGGTTGGGGACCAGTAAAAGTAATCCCTCTGGGTTGGGTTTTGGTTACAGCTGACCCTCTGGGTTGGAGTCTGGATATAATGGATCTCTAGGATGGAGTTTGGTTAGACAGGCTCTATGGGTTGGAGTCTGGTTACAGAGGCTCTCCAGGTTGGAGTCTAGTTACAGAGGCTCTCCAGGTTGTGGTCCAGTTACAGTTAGCCCCTAGATCCTGGCTTGAGGCCTTAAAACATAAAATAATGTCTGGTACTATACATTCCTTGATTATAAAATTAGTTATTACATTTGATTATTCGACTAGTAGAATATACTTGTTCATGTTGATATGGTAATGTTTGATTTATGTTTTCCATAATATGTTCATGTTATGTTTAAAAAGGAAGTTGTTTTTATTACACATATTTCCTTAAATTTTTATAGCTTCTGATAAATTATTTACCCTTACTGAGCATCTAAGCTCCCCCCTTTCTTATTTTGTATTTTCCTAGGATCCCAAGAAGTGTTTTGTGATTGTCATGCAAGGTTAAGAGAAGGGTAAAATGGTGTTCTCAAATGATTATTTATGCTATGTTGTATGTTATAAAGTTTAATGTAACATTATTGTATGTAATATATTTTACAAGATTGCTAAATGGATAGGTCCTTCGGGACTTGATTCCTTGTAATCATACGTATGTATAAAAATAATGCACCAACTCTGGGTAACTGGGGTTCGGGCATTACAGTTTGTATCATAGGATGTTTAGAAATAACCATGGAAACCTGATTTAGATAAACATGGATTAAAGCACATTACCATAAGATAGAATCTGAGGAGTATAGATGAACTTTCTATAATTTTATTAATGTTGATATTTTTTAAATTTTCCAAGCCATACAACCCTGTTTGGATACGAGTAGGTAGAGGTGGCTATGGCAGAGATGTACCTAGTGGTAAAACCTAAAACCACCGCTTTGAGCTATATTTGAACAGGAACAGGTGCATGATAATGGGAATTGTTTCACTCTTGGTTACAACACTTCTGGTGGATATTCATAGGATAATTCAAATTTTCATTACAATCCATTATAAAGGATTTAGGAGTAAATACTTCCTCAAAGAAATTTTTTTTATGATTATGCATTATATCCATAAACTATTCAATTTACATTAGGTTTTTTACATGTTTGGAATTATGAATTGCGATTCATAAATTGACCTAGTGTAAGTCATTGTTTAGAAATCGCACCCAATAGAAGTAATGAGAAATACAACAATACGTTTGATCCAAAGAGTAAGAAGGATAATATATTGCATGGTATAAAGCCAAAACTTCGAAGAGAAATAGTCTCTCACATATTCACATCAAATGAAGAAACAGTATCATGTGTTAATAAGATATATAAATAATTCTCTGAGTATGATGGCTTTGAAGGGAAGCAATATATGAAAAGAATGGTAGAAAGAATGATGAATAAGGGAAAGAGGGGAAAGATGGATTTTCCCATATGTGATAACTGTGGAAAGAATCTCCTTGGTAAATTCTTGAAGGGAATGAGAGTTTTTTATAAGTGAGGGAAAAAAGGACACCAAGTACATGGTTTCAAGTATAAGAAAAAGGTTTCAAATGTAAAATGTTTCATCTTCAAGGAGTCTGGACACTATGTGAAACATTTTCCCAGTCATCAGAGTATATCATAAATGATGCAATTGGATAATAATCATGTTATTATACTACCACAGTTGAAGAGGAACGACTACTGTTATTATGGAGTTATTAATGAATTATTCCATTTCAGTGTTGTATCGATGATGTACCAATTATTTGAATTATGGAAAAAATAAGGATTGTACTGTAGTACTATTTCATTGAGGATTTGGGATTACATGGTTCAATGAAAATTTACTCAACCACAAGTTAAAATTTTTAGAAAATACAAGGTTGGAGGAAAGATAAACCTATATATGATCCTGATACTGATGTTTTAATGTTGTAATAAGAGATGGTTGATTTGGATAAATTATATTGGATATTCTTGACTACCTTGGAACAGATTAATGGTTTGTTTATTTCCACATTGATGGAGTAGTCAAAATTTTGTATATAAGGAATGTATATAGTATTATATAATGAATAAGGGAGCATGAATGTAATCAATAAGGTTTTATGGTAATTCAGGGTATTATAGTTTTTTAAAAGTATACATGACGAAGGTATTCACATGGTTTTATGTGGAAAAAGATCTTCATTATTTTTAGATTCCTTATAAATTTTGGACCATATGTTTGGATAGAAGTATTTTGTATAATACTAAAGGTTGGAATAGATTAAGATAGAAAATGTATACTATCGTTATAGTTGAAGCATTTTTAAAAATTATTTTTGGATTGTTATAAAAAGGATAACCCGGAGATTAGGCGATAACTCGTCGCATCCAACAAGGTCGTGAGACTTGAACCCACAACAGAAGGGTGACAAGGGTGCGTCACCAACCATTGGCCTATGTGACATCCTAGATTGTATAATATAGTTTTTTTTAACGTCTGATAGGTGAATTATAAATTCATTATTTTTGTAAACTTATACTGTTAGGATAAAAAGAATATTTTTTAAAATCTTTTGGAGTGAAAGATGAGTTTGTGGTGGGAATTAGTTGAAGGATGAAAGTATACTTGTCATGTGTATATTTTTATCCACTTATTCTATGGGTAAATTTATTCTTAATCTTTAGGGAAGAGATCTTAAGACCAAAATTTTTTAATCTTAATACCTTGTGTTGTTTTGAACTGATGGTATTTTAAATCCTCATAAAATGATGGATTTAAGGCCCTCAATTTTACACTTTATTTGGATTAATGACCTCAATCACTCCCTATAAATATTTACATTTTCTTTTAATTATCTATCTCTAATTTCCACCAATGTTCTCCTAATCAATATCTTAATTTGGTGGTGACCATTTCGTTTCCCTTTCCCTCTTATTAAGACTAAATTTTATTAACCCCATTTCCTATGTGGGTTTTCCACAAATGTATTTTCTAATTTCAACCTTTTATTTTCCTAGAACAGTTTCAAATTTCGAGGATGCAATTTACTGAAGGAGGTGAGAATGTAACACGCCAATATTTCTAAGTATCTTATTTCTTCAGTGTAATTCAATAACTTACAATACACACATCACCGAGTTCAAGCGCACCACAACATTACAAACTAGCCATTAAAAAGCTGTTATGAATAGTATTAACTGGATTTTGTACATTATATAATCCTTATAATTTTAGAATCCATGTTATGAGTTTCTTGGAAATAATATAAGAACAAATTCATTTTTTTAGATAAAATAAGTATTTTAAAAAAAATGCAATTTTACCACCTTTTAATGGAGAACCCTTTTTAAATCCAATATTTGAAACTTTTATATATTTATTTTGACAAAATCAACTTCTTCTTTAGAATAGGGAAATTAAAATTTAGTTTCATTTTTTTGGTGTTTATATGGAAACTTTCATATTTGGGTGAATAGTAAAAAATTCAACATTTTAACTGAAAACAAATTTTTTGATCAAAATAACTTATAGTTTTAAATTAGAGATTTTAATGGTTTGTAAGTATAATCAGATTATTTTTTTACCATTTAAACCATATTTGGTTATTGGAAGTAATTTCACTTTGAAAGTGGATATAAACAAGTGTCAATCTTTCAATAGTTCTTATTTCTTAAAAATACATTTTTTGGTATTGACAACGGGAATTAATATTAAATTAATAAGTGCATATTATATGTATTGAAATTAGTAATATAGAATCCATTTTTCAATTCAGAATATGAAAATTAGCTTAGGGTGAATTTTTCGTATTTTTCAGAAAACTTTTAATTTTTGATGAATAGTGAAAACATTACGTTATTGTTTAAAACCAAATTTTTATTTAAGTAATTAATTATTGTATTTAAATTTATTTATGTTAAAATAGATACATAATACCCTTATATATTCAATTTAATTCATTGGAGTTATTCTATAATAAGTTTAAATATATTAAATTTTATTGAACTTTTTACCATTTTTTACCCACCTTCTTGGAGCATTTTAGAATTTGCATAAAAATAAATTTTACTGCTTCTGTGAGTTAAATTTCAAAAATCCAAGAGACACGGTTAACCTCATTAATTAAAATATGGTCCAATAAAATGAAATTATTTTTTTGTGAATAGTAACCTTTGACTTTTATTTACCATAGATAAAAGTAAATAGAGTAATTAAGGGTAAAATGATATTATAATTACCCTAACACATGTCCTAATTCTATTGGATAATTTTAATTCGACCAAAAAAAACCTTAGGAATAAAATGTGATCATTTAGTTCCAAATTTATTATATTTTGATATTTATTATTATTTAATTTAAAGAAGAGTTAAAAGTGTTAAATTCATGTTTTCATAACCAACACACTTTTAATATAGGGTTATACATAAGATAAATTCATCTAAAAATATTAATTAGAAATATAAAACTATTTCCTATATAATGGTATTTTATTTAAAATTTTTAGACATTAAATATATAATGTTATTTATGGCACAATGATGATGCGACAAATACCATCTTAAGGAGATATTAAAATAATTGATATGATTAATATCAAAATAAATGTAATTTTAGAATTTTGATTAGTTATACTAATTTTATATATTAATATGACATGTTATGGTTGATAACATAATTTTTTTTGAAGTGATAAGGTTGTTATTAATATCACAAAAACCAAAAATTAAATAGTACCAAAATTGACATAAATTAATTTTTAAAACAAATAGTATATTATTGGTTGATATAATATTCTTAAAAATTTATGGTTCATTCAAAGTGATTAAATAATATACTATATATCATTAATAAGCCACTGGAGGTTATTTTGGATGTTTATAGTAAGTTTATTCACCATATAGTGTAAGATTACAAGAAGACACGGTAAAAGTTAAACTATTTAACTAAAAGTTAAATCTAAAAGATATGGTTAAAATAGTAACCTAAACTTGTCTAAAACATATTCGATATACTAATTTAGACCAATACCCACCTGAACATTGAAATAAATTAATTTGGATCCATTATAAACTGAAATATTTTTTATAATAAAATAATATTTTATGTTTTTTCTAAGGTGCCCCTCACCCCTCTTATAAAAGGGCACCGCCCCTTCTATAAAATTCACACCTCCAAAGCCATTTCGATCAGCCAAACCTTTCCCCAATATCCTCCTAACTTCCCATGTTTCAACCTAGAGGCCTTAAATAGGTCATAAATCCAACATAAGGATCCCTTTTGATCAACTCAAAAGGAATCACCTGAAGAAGAGATAATAATTTCACCACCCTCTTTCAAGTTATTTTCTTCTTCCACTTCTTCTTTATTTGATGTTTACATAGTAAAGTAAAAACTCCAGAACCTTCTAAATAATGTTTTATTATTATAAATATGTTATAACCTTATTCTTTATTCTCTGCCTCCTATAAATGAGAAATTCACCGTACGTGCGTACATACGGCTTACCGTCTCCACGTCGTGGTGTAGTTTGTCATTCAACAATTCACTATTCGGATGGGTATAATAATGAGTATAATTGATGTAAAAAATAAATATAGCATGTTAATTATTCTTTATATATGATATACCATCCAATTTCATACAATTTCATAACCAATATAATGATAATTTCTCTCATGCGTACGTACGGATTACCGTCTCCATGGAGAGATGAGATTCATTTCCACATTCTCCATTCAACAATGATTACAAAAATATATATTATTAATAAATATGTAATATATGACAAAATAATTATACTGTAAATATCAATATATATATATATATATATATATATTTACATTCATCTCATTTATTTACATCCATTCAATACGATATGGAAATAGTAACAATGTTTATGCGAACGTACGGCCTACCGTCTCCATAAACGGTGTTTTACAATTCATATATCTATCTATTAAACATATTTATATTCTAAATATATATGATATTTAAATAATTTTTATATTATGTAAGTATTTAAATAATTTTCTAAATGATATGATCAAGAATTACAAGTTATAATACATACGAAAAAGAAAGCAATTATTACCATAAATGTTAATTTAACATAGATATATTATTTAAATGTGTAGTATAAATTCATAAATGAATCATGTATAAAATAATGAATATGATAAGGTTCTCATATAATTTAATAACACACTATTTTCATTATACAAGAGGTTAATCATACCCTCGACCAAAGGAATGTACATGGTAAGGGTTAATTCTAAAATCTCTTAATTATGAGAGGTTGTTTATACGTAATTATCTAGTGGGACCTCTTTATCATCCACTTCCATGTTTCTGAAAATTTATTCAAAAACATTTTTACTATTTATTATAAAATGGAATAAAGTCATTTTTACCCTTATTTGAACTTATATGTTTTTGGAAGGAATCATTCTGTTATTTTCCAAACAATGTACTTTATAACAATTTTGACAAAATTATGGTAAGAATGTGTTTTTTAACTTATATAGTGGGTGAAGCTATTTTATGCCATTATAACGTCATTGACATATCCCTTACAAGGTTATAAGAATATTTTTAAAATAAAGGTTTTTTTATTATGTGACTCTTAAAAGATTTCAAAATGGAAAGAGATGTTTCTCTCAAATAGTTTTTATATCATCTATGTCAACATCGTTTGATAAATTTTACACTTGTTTGAAGTTGATATATTATGATACAAATATTATATATTGTATTTAAGGTCTTGTGATATGTCTGAATGTGGATGAGTTATTTTTATTCCATTCATGGGTTTTGGTTAAAGTATTGGCATTTTGTATGATAGTTTTCATACGAATGTTTATGTTATATTTCAACCACTTTTTAAGATGAATGTGTTGGACTAGTATGGTCTGGGTTCGGTACTGGTAAAAGTAAGCCCTCCGGGTTGGGGTATTCTTACACAAGACCCTCCGAGTTGGAGTCCGGATACAGAGGCTCTCTAGGTTGGAGTCCAGTTATATAGGCTCTCCAGGTTGGAGTCCGGTTATAGAGGCTCTCTAGTTTGGAGTGTGGGTTGAGAGGCTATCTTGCATGGGGTTCGGTTACAGTTTGCCTCAAGGTCCTGACACGAGGCCTTAACATAGAAATTAATTTCAGATACTATACATTCCCTCATTATGAAATTAGTTATTACATGATATTATTCTACTTGTAGAATATCCATGTGCATGTTAATATAGTAATGTTTTATTTATTTTTCACATATTATGTTCATGTTTATGTTTGAAAAGGATATTGTTTTAATTACACATATTTCCTTAAAATTTTATAGCTTTGGCTAAATTATTTACCCTTACTGAGCATCTGATATCACCCCTTTCTTATGTTTTATTTTCATAAGATCCCAAGAAGTGATTTATGATTGAGTCACATGGTTAAGATAAGGGAACAATGGTGTTATCAAAGGATTATTTATGATGTGTTGTATGATAGAAAGTGTAATGTAACGTTCAGGTATGTAATCTATTTTCCATGAATACTAAAATGATTGGTCCTTTATGAGTTTATTCCTTGTAATCGTACCAATGTATTAAAATTATGTACAGACTCTGTGTAACTAGGGTCGAGGCATTACATTTTCATAAATACCAAGTGAGTCATGTTCCTCCATCACAAAAGGACACCATCTCTCTGCATTGCTCACACCTCTAGAATAACATAATCTTGGAAAATATCTATTCCATTCAATTCAAAATAACCCTCCCCTCAACCATCATGAATCCCATTGAAAAGAAATGCTTCCAAGGAATCCCTTTAGTATAAACCAAAAGGAGTTACCCAAATTTTATGGTAACTCTTTCCAACAATACCTTTTATTTCATTTTATTTTACACCACATAAAATCTATTTATTCCATTATGATATAACAAAACCAGTATCACAAAATATAATATGACATTTTGAAATAATGTTTTATACAAACACTTACATAAACCTCTATATAATGGGTAAGGAATATGTTGTTTCTGTGTACAGCGAACTACTGCCTTACAAAGTGATGATTGTTCATTTTTCCCTTTACCACCTGTCATAGTTGCCATTATGATGAAAAAAAATTATATATGATATATATAAAATTTATTATATATTTATACATCTTTAATAATTTTATAACACATACCTTCAATGCATTAATATTTTCATTAATACAAAAACATTGTTTGAGGAATTAATGACTACTCCCCCTCAAAGCAATGTTATTCATTCACACGATAGATGGAATGTATAAAAGATGATTATAAATAAAAGAATGAGACATTAAAAACATCTATATGATATTAATTACAAATTTAACATTCTAAAAATATATTTATGTCATTTTCATTATTACCCTTTCACAATCTTAAAAAGTTATAATGTTATTTGTTGATGTGGGGACTACTGCCCCCTCCACTTGACATGATTCATTTTTAATCACAATAATTATATATATAAGTATATATGATTAAATGATATGTAATTTTGGATATAATTATCATTATGGAATGATACTATTTTACTTACCTTCCTTCCATAACGATCATTGAAAAATAATATTGATACTCATGCATATATACGGTCTACTTTCTCAATGATAGTAATATTGATTCATTTTTCATAACTGTATATAGTGATTGTTTTTAAAGTATAATTTACATAAAATAATTATAAGTAATTCATTATTATTATTCTTCATATGTTATATAATTACCCCTCTGACTATAGTTGACATACATAAGTTATTTTCGACATATAAACCAAATTTTGTCTAAACACCTGATGTAAACAGAATTGTTTAAGTAGTTTTATACAACATTGTAAAATGTGAAATAAAATAAATGATAAACATGTAAAATGTTAACATGAAACTATATAATTAACATAATATTATTATAAATTAATGTAAAGTAAGTTCACCAGAAATGAAATAGAAGGTAAGGGATTGTCCTCTCACTTTTTACATCTATGAGATAAATGTCATGTTCACCACTAACTTTGTTCAGTTATAATTCATCCATGAAATTTTTCATAGACATATATATGGATTAATTTCATTTTATTTTAATTTATAAAAAGGAATGTGTTTTAGTTTCATGAATTTCCATCTTGATTTTTTGGTATCTGGTTAATTTAATTTAATTTTTTATTAAATATTTACCTTTCCATGTTAATTTATTCTCATTGAATCATTATTTGTTCCTCTTTACATAGAGTTATTGAGTATTTGATCTTACCATTATTATGTTTATTTCTCTAGGAATCCATGAAGCCTACTATAAATGATATTCATAGATTTGATATATAGAATAAAGTTACCCATGAATTTATTTATTTATAATTAACAAAATATTATTTTTTAATTATTATATTCATTTGTAATACAAGACTCGTATATATATATATATAATTTACCTAGCCTACTAAACTATTTGGTCCTTGAATATTTTATGCTTTGTAATCATGTCAATCTAGTTCATAGAATACATTGGCTCTAGAATTTATGGCCTCAGGGCCCTATAGTTGGTATTAGAGGAAGTTTAGTAGAATATTTGGGAACTAGATTTAGAAAAACCTAGGTTACAAAACATAACCCTAAGGAAAGAATTTCAGGATGTGTATAGAATAACATACTAGAATTTGGGTAAGTTATATATTATTTGTTCTTTCTATGAAAAATATTTATTTCTAGATACACCAAGTGGATGTAGTTCTAGAATAGATGTAAATACGAGTAATAACTCTAACAAGGTATTCCAAGCATGACTCATGGTAACATGGTATATGAAAATAGGCCTTACTGTGAACCTGGTTTGACTCCCACATGGAATATTCATAGGATAATCCAAATATTCATTATAAACCATTATAAACAATTTGAATGGATAATGACAATGAATATTCTTTGTTAAACCTAAGGGGTGTTATATTGAAAGTAATGTGTCATGATTTAGAAATCATAAAGATGATATTATGGACAAAATCTAAGCCAAGGAATGAAATTTTTTAAATAAATGGATGATGTATTTATGTATTATTATTTTATTGGGAACTTTAGTTAAAAGTATATTTAGTATTTAACCTTCTTTTAATGATGTTTATATGGTTTAATTTGTAAATTATATTAATATGGTTTTAGAAAGGGGAAACATGTATATTGAGTGACAACCACTAATATCCAGCATGGTTGTGGGTCATGAACTCTTGACCTAAAGAGGACAAGGGTTTCACGCCAACCGTTGATCTATGAAATATCCTGGTAAATTTTTCATTGTTTTTAGTTAAATATTTTGATAAATAAAAGTTCACGATGATCCATTAATTTTACTTTTTAGGATTATAGAATAATCTATGAACCAAATTGGATTGGGAATAAATATAAATAAAAATTGATATAATTTTCACTCTTTTATAGGACTTATGATATATTAGAAGATTCTTTTAGTGCATAGGGAGGAAATTACTAATTGGAAATTAATTTCTGGTAGTAATGATATTAATTATAATTTCATCGAAGCACAACCAAATGTTAGTATTGTTCATATGAAATTGAAACATATCAAGTAAGAATATATACTTATATTCATAGGTATTAAAATAATTGCCCAACATTAGAAAAATGACATAGAAATAATATTTTTTCCTAATACATTATTTTTTGTTAAACCAATGGTTTTTAAATCATGAATAGATTATGGATTTGGGGCCATCAATATTCTATTTAGAAATCACCTATTCTTGATTGATGACCCAATTCACTCCCTATAGATTTTGAAGTATTTCCTCCAAGTAAATATTTTTAATTTCCACTAATGTTCTCCAACATAGATACCCAGTTACATAGTAGTCCATGTGACCTTTGTACTTCCCATTATCTCTTTAATAGATAATGTTTTACGAACACTTATAATGATTTGGGATTTCTATGTAAGAAATATCTGACATTATATTACCAATTTCATGTTTAAATTACATGGAAACACTTTAATTATGGTGGGAAGAATGTAACACCCTAAAATGATAGAGTAAAACATTGTATTCAATGGCGTGTGGGAGACACATCACCAGGAACATAAGGGAACATAATATCCAAACACTCCTTACATTTACTATTTTAAATAAACTCCATACATGATATAGATTTTACTTTACGCAACATTGTGTTATCTTGTCTTGGATGCAAGAGATATATTCCTCGATATCTTATTTTTCACTCAAGAGTGACCTTACATGATAGCTCGTGTTACATTCTAGACTGAGTTTCACCAAATAACAACTTATTATTAAAATATTAGTAGTTCATATAATATTATATAACCTAGACATTATGTTAGTAGTTGTAAATAGTATTAACTAACTTATGAAAATTTATGGTTTGTATAAATATAAAATTAATTAATTTGTTAAAAATTAATGGGAAACATAAATAAGAACAAATTGGATATAAAAAGAAATATTATTATTTTTATCCTTCTAAAGGAGTTTTGTCTTAAGAAAAAAAATTAATTAAAATTAGTGAATGATTTTAATGTAATATATATATATTATATTTAATAAAATATTTTTTATATTTATCCATTAGTTTTGTTAGACATAATATAAGAACAAACTCTATTTCACAAATAAATACTTAAATTTTTATAAAGGTAGTTTTATTGTCTTATAATGGAAAAAAATTTAATTTTGAATTTTCATAAATTAATACAATTTATTTAATTTTAATCAATTACAATTTGAAATTGATTATAAAAACAGAGAAATATTTTTTACATTTTTACATTAAAAACCTGGATTGTTTCCCTACCTGTGGGATTAAATTTAAATATATTTATACCACTTCAATGATTTTAAATTGGAAAACATTATTCAATATTTCTAATCATAGTAATATATATTTCATAATAATAAAACTTTATTTCCAAAAATATTAGTGAAAGTAATTAAAATTAATTATAATTATTAAGAAAAATTAAGCATAATAATGGACTGAAACTTTAACTTAAGCTATCAAATGACTTATCCAACTGTACAAAACCCATTATATGGCCATAATTATTCCATTAACCTTCAATTATTTAGTTTTTTTTGTTTTTGTAGATGTTTTTAGGATCAAACATGGTTAAAACTAACTTCTTTTCAAAAATACAAAGGGAGTCTTTTTTCTACCTTATAAAAGAACACTACCTCTCAACATTCCTCAAAATTCTCAAAAAAATTAGGATTGGAAAACATATTACAATTTCACTTCCAATAATAGATACCCTGGACCTTGAAGCCTCAATTTTTTCAAGAATCTTTACAAGGGAACCCTTTGGTATAAAAAAAAGTTGTTACCTATGTTTTAAGGTAACACTTTCCAATGATCTCTTTTATTTAATTTTCTTTTCCACCACCAAAAATCTATTTATTCCATGATGATATAAAAAAGTTATAATAAATATACCATTTGTTATATATAATTCATCATGCCTGTACTTCCACACACCTCCATCTGAAGGATAAAAACATATTCTTTCTTTATAGGGTGGACTACTGCATTATAGAATAATAATAGTTACTTTTTTCCTTTACGACCTCTCATTGTGGCCATTGTGACATTAACACTATTTATATATGATATACAGGATATTTATTATATATTTATTATTCTTTACTACATTTATAAAATGTATCTTTAAGAACTTCCATTTTTTATTAAAATGATTACATCATTTGTGGATGTGTGGACTACCGCCACTCAAAGTGATGGGATTCGTTAATATGGTACATGGAATGTATAAAATATGATTATAATAAAACATATGAGACATACACAACATATATATTATATTAATTACATAAGTACTTTTCTGGAACTATATATGTGTGTGTGTGTTTGTGTGTATCATTTTTTTATTACCCTCTAACACATAAAAAGTGATAATGTTATTCATGGATGTGTGGACTGCCGCCTCCTCGACATGATGTGATTACTTTTTCATCTTAAGAAATATATATATAAGTATATAAGATTAAATAATTTTCTATTTATTATATAATGATAAATATATAAATATATACTATAACTTTAATTCTTTCCATAATTATCATAGAACAATAAGAATGTTACTCATGCATAAGTACGACGTACCATCTCCATGATTGTAAATTTGAAAAAAAATCAAAACTTTATGTTATTATTTTTTTGATAAGTATTATTGATTTATAAATATAATAATTATTGCATGATAATTATTCTCTAGATGTTATATAATGATCCCATTGAAAATATTTTACTGACCAATGTTATTTACGATAGATAAACAAAATTTTGGTCGAAACACTTCATGAAAATATAATTGTTTAAGTAGTTGTGTATAATATAACAAAAGTTAAATAAAAGTAATAATAATAATGAAAAAATATCTAAAGATTGTAAATAATTATCATATTTTATTATAATTGAATTTAATTTATGTTCACATGAAAAAGGAAAGTTAAGGGGTCACATCTCACTTTTTATATTTGTGAGATAATTGTCATGTTCACTACTTACATCTTTTGTGTGGTTTGTCTATATAAGGACCCAACCATAAACATTTCATAATCTTGAATTATGTCAAGAATTTACATTGAGGATCTTTTCATGTGTAGAGTTTTATAAAATTATTCTATAACTATTACATAACAACTTGAATATTACTTGTAGACACTACAACATAGTATCATTTTTTTATAAAATAAAACACTTAAAAACAAACATGTCGAGTTCCATGTTTTAGAAATCATGACTTTTCCATGATCCCATCCTTGACCCTATTCATCTTTAAGTCATGTGGAAAACATTTCCAAAACATGGTATAAGCATAAAGAGCTCAGTAAATGTTATAATATAAGGATGGAAAACATTATCCCATCAATAAATACAAATCAATTAAACTATACTTTTCAGTCATAACATACCTTAGGAAATAATAAGATTTATGAACAACACATAGAGATCATAAATCAGAATGGTAAATTATGAAATTCATAACATAATTACATTACAGATATTAAAGCTACATAGATATTCACATTTGGAATACCCATCACTTATATTACCTAAATCTATTAGGAGAAACATTAATGTTTACCTCCGTCACGTTACCCAATGAATTAGAGAGCTATATTGGGCTCACTCACAATAAGTTTATCACGGAACCACCAATATACGTAAATAATGACCAATAACCATAACATAATCATAACACATAACACAAGAAAAAAGGGATGATAATATTTCCACACTCTTATCAAAATATATGAATTCAAGATATTGAAATAAACAATTCTTTATCAAACCATTTTCTGAACCATTTGAAACATTTAATGTTTTTTTGAATAAAAGTTTCCCATTCCACATTGAGAAATTTAAATGAATTATCATTTGAAAACATTAATGTCCATATAAATAAACGCTGAATTACTATTCTGAAAACATGGACATTAATTACAAATATTTATAAGAATACATATTTAAAACATTTAAAACGGTATTTTAGTTAAAGTGTTTTTGACAAAATGAGAGATGCTTGAATACAAATAATTGAGGAATAAAATTTAATTAAAACATTATAATATCATGAGAATAAATACATTCCTGATATAATATATCAAAGGATAGTATATACACCATATAATAGTGAATTGGTGCATAACAACAATCTAGTCTCAATGGAATGAAAATTGATACAAAATCCCTTATAAAAAAATATCCTTAGATTAAGGATAAATCAATTACATAATAATTAGTGAAAAATATGAATAAACTCAATATGATTAGATATTTAATGTAAATAAATTATAGGAAATTCACACATGTCCCTTTTAATCCAAAAGCAATGACTTGGATGTTTAACTCAATGAATGGTTATTGAGTTAAAATTACTCTTAACAAGTTCATATATATTAAATGAGAATTTATAAATGGAGTGATTATGTGTATAAATGGTGTATCCACAAAAATTGGAGTGAAAATTTCAACATAAATAAATAAACATTGATTCCACACAAAATCGTAGAGTGACATAATTTATAAATAAAATGTTAACCCAAATAATGGAAATTGGGTTAAAAAGTTCCCTTACAGGTTCGGTAACATACGAAACATACACTAAAAGAACAAAGGATCATAAAATGAAGATTTAAATACCCATAAATTAAATTATATTACACAAATAATAAAATCATTGGTAGTACGTACACAACACAAAAGTAAATAGTGGCAAATAGAGCATGGATCTCACGAGAATAAAAAGTGAGATGAAAACCCCTTAGCACATTGTAATCAATCGAGTCTTATAAAAAAATGTTAATATCCCCAAAATTAATCACAAAATACCATGAATTTAAATATTATGAAGATAACATATATCAAATGTATGTACATAATACACCACATGAAATATATAAGTGGTGAGCAACGGAAATCTCACGGAATTAAAAGTGGGATAAGAAACCCCTTACCTCATGCCCGAATTGACTTTTTTGTTCCTTATTATTCCTGAATAATAAACATAAGTTAATTTATACATGATTAGAAACATTTTTAAAGTTTATTATTCCTTTATATCACTTATTACCACATGATAAACATTATGTAATCATTTATGTTAATAATGGTTGTTTTGTCAATATTTGGTACTTGATTCCAAAATGAACACCTTATAATTAAAACTTGTCCGTGTGTAAAAGAGAATATTATCTCCATAATAATATTCCTAATTTAGATATCATATATATCATATATATCCAGTATATATATGAATTTATTATATTACATAACATTCAGAGGTATGATATAAAATGCACCGTTCATGGAGATTGTAAGTCGTACATACGCATTAACACTACTTTCATTTCTATTTTGTATTTAATGGAATAAAAACATAATTATAAATAGATATTTTATAATTCCAGTATAATATAATATATAATTTCATTAACTCCATCTTTTATATATCCCATGTATGGCATCAACAAGTCATATCACTTTGAGGGGGTGGTGGTCCACGCTTCTTCAAAAGAAATTATTGCGTTTACCTATATTGGAAAACATAAAAGTATGATATAAAAGAAAAAAAACAGAAGAATAAATAATTCAAAAAAATATGTATATCATATATAAATACCGTTCCATCATAATGACCACCATGAGAGGTGGTAGGAGATATTTGAACAATCGTCATTTTGTGAGACATTTTTTAACTGTCCATAGAAACAGTATATTCCTTACCAATTAGATGGAGGTGTGTATAAGTGTAGTTCTAATAATTATCACAGAAACAACCTAGTATACTGCTGATTCTTGTTTTTTATAAAATAAATTAATAAAAAGATTTTAGGTGGTTGGATATGTGAGATAAACCAAAATTACTTAAGAGAAGATGATTCCTTTAAATTGGGTATCTCCCCTTGGCTTGAACCAAAAGTTTTACTTTAAGTCCCTTCATCCTAAGGTAAGGCTTCTAGGAGGAATAGAGGGATATTTAGAGATTATTTTTGTAGGGATTGGATGAGCCAAATGGATTGAGATGTATGAGGAATGAATTTGAAGTGAGGGCTTCTTATAAGGGGAGGAGGGGCTCTTTAGGAATGTACGAAAATAATTTTTTTTATAATATAATGCTTTTTGCTTCTAATGGTCCAAAACTAATTGAATTCGAATTTAAAATTCTACATGGTTGAAAAAACAAACATAATATAAGAATTGTATAGGTTTTGAATATTGTTTTAATATTTATAGTATTATTTATTAAATCATTTATTAATGAGGTAAACACTTCATCATTATTATGTCGTAAATACTTTTATTTATTTGATGTCTAAAAATTATTAAAACAAATAGCATGATGTAGTAAATATTTTTATATTTGAAAATAATATTTATAGTCAAAGAGATGACTTTTATAACACAAGGTTAAAATTAATTTACTAAAATATATTTTTTATGTCATTTGTTCTTTTACATTAAGTTAATTAAAATAAAGTGTCATTATCACTCTTATGTGGCTCCATGGGGTCCCAAAATCTATCCTAGGGTGACCATGGTCAGCCATGACTCAACCAATAAGGTTGAGACAAGTTTTAAGGTAATTTTGTATTATTATATTACTCTTTTTACATTTAATTACCCTATTTACCTTTAATTGAGGTAAATAAAAGTATAAAGTAACTATTCACCAAAAATTATTTTCATCTTATTGAACCAAATTTTACTTACTAATAACCACCATTTAAGTCATATTTTTTAAAATCAATTCATAGAAGCGGTAAAATTTCATTGAAATGAAAAATTTAGATTTTTAACTACTACTTTGTGGTTTCACTATTCATAAAAAATTGATGTTTTTTTTAAAAAATACCAAAAATGAAGCCTATGCTATATTTGATACACTGAATTCAAAAAAGATGTATATTTTACAAAATTCAATATATAGAATTTGGATTATTTAATTTAAAATTAATTCATGTTGTCAAAACAAAAAAGCGTGTTTTTAAGAAATATTAACCATCCGATGATTGACACTTGTTTATGTCCAATTTCAATATTAAATTAATTCCATTGAAAAACATTGGATTAAATTGTAAAAATATAATCTAATTTAACTATAAAACCAATTAAAAATATAATCTATCCATATAAATAAATTATATTAAAAGAAACAATTGAATTATAATATAGTATATTTCACTATTCATTAAAAATTGAATATTATCAGAAAAATACCAAAAATTTACCCAAATTAAATTTTGATGTCCCAATTCTAAAGAAGTATTTTATCATGTCCAATATAACAGATAAATGTGAAAAATAAAATATTTAAATTGGGTTCACCATCAAAAGGTGGTAAATCAACCTTTTAAAGTAAATTATGCTTAAAATTAGATTCATTCACATTTTAAGCCTCAAAAATTTATTAGATGAATGTAAAAACATTTCAAAAACATGTACAAATATATTATAGATAGTTTTGTTAATTCCAAAAAATATAATGATTGGGTGTTAACTACCATTAAAAATAATATTATATTATTATTCTTCAGTATAACTCAACGTTTTGTGCATCATAAGATTTCAAAGAAACCAGTTGTTGTGTATTGGAAACAACACTGAACATAAAATCCCATTTTAAGTAAAATTAATAAATAATTTAAAAATATTAATAAATATAAAAATTTCATATTCTTTATTTACTTGGGATGTTACATCCTTCCCACCTTTTGAGAATTGTATCCTCACAATTTGAAAATTGGGATCGAAAACATCATTGAAAGCCCCACATTAGAAAAAGAGTCAATAAAACTATCACTTTAAAATAGTGGAAAAGAAGTACAATGATTACCTGAGACAAATAGATATTATGATTCCATGAAAACATGCATATTGAGGAGAAATCAAACCATCAGGTTCTGATGGAGAGTGATATAGAACATGATTAGTTTAAAGTTAACCACCAGAAAATCACCAATCTTTTGATGAGTTAAATAGTCTTTGATACCCCAGTATGAAAAGTCAACAAGCAACATTTTGTTTTTAGTTAATATTCATTGAGGAATTTATTTATGAGTATTACTAAGAACATACGGAAACATACTTTCTTATCATTTAGACTTTCATACTTTACTAATTTTCTACCCGAGACTAAACTTTTCTCCAAACGATGAGTATTCAAACTAGCATGGTCACATTAAAAGTGCTTGAATCAACTTCTAGAGTATCACATAATCCACAAAAGTTGAACTGTATATTTCCCATGTCTTTAGACATCAAAAAAAACCAAAATTTTCAGTGAGATATCAGATAATACACAAAAAGGATAATCCTTTGTTAAAATAAATACTACTCTTAATCTCTAAAATTCATCAAATATTACCCAAAGTTCAATAAAGACCACTCTATACAAAACTATCCTTAAAATTAATCAAGGTAACCAAAACAAAGATTGTAACCCAAAAATCAGAATTATTAAATTCCATAGCCTTCCATAGTAAATATTAACATTTATCTCAAAATAAAATTCACTACACATAAAGTATCATAATGAAGTGTAATTAACCAAATCACATATTCTCTATGATTGGTAAATCATTTCCATAAATAACCCAAATCACCATATGTACAAAATAAAAATATAGATTCTTCAAAAATAAAATTCCCCCATTTATCATAATAAGAAAAGATAATTATTCCTTGAATAACATTTTCATATATCAAACATCAGGGTTACATATACTATAAAATGTCTTCCAATGTAATCCCATCTTCAAAAGAGCCTTAATACTTTTAATCATTTCGACATCTAGAAATATAACATAACATTTGAATCCCTTATATGATTAATTCTTATTCATTCAATATTCTTCATGATCCATTAACCATTTTTTACCAACTTATTCAGAAATACTTCATTATTACATACATAATCATGAATATTATCATAATATTCAATAATTTCAAAAACATATGATAAGAAAAAATTCATAACTCCCCGACCCCTCTAGACTGGAGCCAAAGAATTACTTGTGATATTGGAATGGTTATAAGGAATGAAAAATACCGATGTAATGATCAGTTTAATAGTCTTTAAGAATCTAGATACATAGATGTAACTCCAATTACATTGAATGAGGTTACAAAATACAATACATAACAAAACTACAAACTGCAACCACATGAAGTCAATAATTGACCCTCTCCTCATCACCAGTTGAAGGTAAAAAATGAAAGGGGTGAGCTCAAACACTCAGTAAGGGTTAATATAGAGGAAGAATGAATACAATAATAAGTGAATCATAATCAATCTGACATAATCAATATGGAATGGTGAATAAATGAGAAATTAATTCCATTTAGTAAACTGAGAATCAAACTATATCCATTATTTTTTTCATAATGAAAACCTCATGGATAAAAATAATATCTGATAATGATTATTAATTGGACGTCATGTTTCTGGAACATGAAGCCATAATACCATTAAAATGTTTTAGTATTGTGGGTTGAAACCCGTCTGATTTATAGAAACAAACTCGAAAGGTTAGTCGCCAACAGATTTGTCTCATGAAACCTACTAATGCATCAAGGGGCTATAAAGGTCCCCACACTCCATTTTATGTCAAATTAATTCTTTATAAATAATTTCAATTAAATATAAATATGCCTTTTCAATATCCATATAGAGTAGAGTATACAGATTAATCATTATTTACATAGTAAACATAACTTTCCAAATAAACACCATATGTAAAATGGTATACAGTTCAGACAACAAACATATCCATGATATTGGATTATGGATATTTAATATAAATATAATTCCAAATAAAAAGTGATATCAAATGGTTAGTAGGTACACCCCAAATTTATTATTAGGTGCAACATACAATGTTAGTCACAATAAAAATGCAGTTGAGACAAAGACTCTTACCACAATGTAATCAGTCGAATCATAGGACCCAAACATTATAACCCTCAAATGAATCATTAAATAACATGAATATAAATAGAATAATGTTATTATATATAAAATGGTAGTACACATATACCACAATGAAAAAATAAGTGGCGAACAATGAAAATCTCAATGAAAAGAAAGTGAGATGAGAAACCCCTTACCCTTTGCTCGAGTGTGTCCTACGTTTGGTCTAATGTCCTGAATAAAAAAAATAGATTCATTAATTAATAACTCTTGAACCACATATACATGTAATTGGTTTATTATAACCTTATTAGATTCATTCATGGCACTTTATATGGGTCTAAGAGGTTCAATTTTATTTTTTTGGAAGCATTTTCTTCCTTGGTTTTCATGGTTCGTTTACTTGTTTTCATCAATGGAAGTTCATTTGAAATGTGGTTAAACATCGAAAATTGTTAATATATCTATGTAATTACATTATTATATATAAATTATCTTATAATTATTTTGGGTTATATACCATGATGATGATTCTTAGTTAAAAGTTTATTACAAATATTCGCATTAACTAGGCCATTTTGTTCATAATGAACTTGTTTTGTATTATTATTTTATATTATGAGTGTGTATGGATTCCAGAACATCAATGAGATTAAATATTTATATTATTATTCGGTTAAAAAATTAAAATGGTCCACAATCAGTAATGAAAAATAGAGTGAAGAATGGAACTCCTCTGTCCACAAAGGTTATAAATTGGAACCTCATGGACGTTGATTTCGTTTATAAAAATAAAAATAGAGGGAGTAAAAATATTGATAATGGATCTTCCACTCACATGATATAATTCCAGAATATGGATTATACAGGTGTTTTCATGGTCATTTGGATTGATGAGGTGATTATAGAAAAATAAAAAAGATGAACATGAAAATAAAAGAAAATGTGAGAGATCCCTTATAAAAATCTGGCAGCCTAATAGCATCGCTTAAAATTTCATAAAATTAAATGATGAGAGAAAAAGGGTATCTCATCATATTGAAATAAAAATTACAGTACGATGAACACATAAAATCACACCTCAAAAAATTTTAATGAAAAAAATAGACAACATAATGGAAGTGTCGACTATAATAAGAGAATGAAGGATTCCCTTTCCTTGTAGAGTAACTCCTAGATCATGAAGGATGGGGCCTTGGGGGATTAAGGACACCTTGTGAGGACTCTATAATGACCCATAATTTACATACATTGTTATTAAATCATAATTTAAGCATACTTATTACAACAGAGAACAAGACCATGGTAGGACCGTATAGATGTAGTGTCTTTTGAAACTGGGAAAATAAACAACAGGTTCATAAAGCATCTACATTATCTCACATTTATTTCATCATATATAGAGTCCCTTTTGGAATATACTACTTAATACCCTTCTTCTTCACCTCTGGAAAATAAAACATACAAAAAGGGTGAGCATAAATGCTTAGTAAGGGAAAACAAAGGAAATATTAATCATATAATATTCAGAAGAACATAACATTTTGAAAATCATAACCTGCAAAAGAGAACATAATATCATAACATGGGATAAATCATAGTAGTGAAATTTTATCCCAATGATCTTAAAATATAACATGAAACATTGTGGAATACAAACATAATCATAGAATATAATTTCTTTTTAGTCAAGACTCATTTCCAATACTATCATAGTAGACAAAGACCATTTCTGAACTGAGTTCACTCCTCGTGTAAGTCCTGTATCACTGAACCAGATTAACGTTCCGTTCCATCCATGTTTATCTCATGGGATATAAATCTTTACCCAATACATTTTAGGGAGATATAGGTCCCACCCATCTCATAATGATACCATTATTATGTGTTCCACTAGATTATAAATAATACATCATATCATAACCCATTTAATAAAAAATGGGATTCTTAAACATCATGCCATCATAACATAATACATATAAGATAATAAGAAATCATAAAAATAATTCCATCATAACATAACCAAATCAATGTAAAAATAGGGGTTGAAATAGAACCCTATATTATCGTAGATGGAAAATAATTTCGATAAAACGCTTGAACTCCATTCTTGAGGAAAATATCCTTTATACTTCCAAAACATTATTCCTTTCTTAACATGTCATACAATTTTAAACTAAAATAATTTGATTAAAAATAAAATTGAAAACTTTTAATGTAATATTCATGGAAATAATTTTCTATGAAATAATAAAAACCCATTCTTGCCGTATAATTTTAAAAAACATTTTTCTCGTACATTGATCGGAAAAGTCAAAAAAGTACCTCATACAAAAAATGACAAAATTTTACATTCATATCTTTTAATAAAAACTATCTAATGAGTAAAATTGGATTTAAAAAATTTTAGGAGGATATAAATAATATTTCATATTGAGGAAACATGGATGTGGATGATAAATATACTTCAGTAAATTCTAATGTAGAAATATTCTTGGATAAAAATGAGATTGTGAGATTTTCCCTTACCTTAGGTATGATATGCTTCGTACGTATCCAAACCTCCTGTATAATGATTTTAATAATTTTATTGAATTATTAAAGAATCATATTCATTGTTATGATATCATACATGGTCATATTCTTATCATCTTATTAGTAATATTTCATTACTACTTGTTATTTGGGTGTCCATTGCTTTATGTTCTTATGCATGTCTTCTTGAATAAATTCTTATTCCTATTTTTAGGTTATATATACCTTATTTAAAGAATGGTGTTAGTGTAATATATATCATACTTATTCATTGAATTCATTTATATAATAATTATTCAATGAAGATCATCTAGAATGAGTCCCGTCACATTGTGGAGACAGTAGGTCGTATGTACGCACGAGCAATGATATCGTTCCCATAATTATATGAATGGAATTGTAGTTGATGATATAATATCTCAGAATCGGTATAATGTAATTATAATCATATATATTTATTCTTTACACTATTATACCCATCCTGGTATGGTGGTGGTGGAAAACAAATTACACCATGGCGTGGAGACGGTATTCCGTACGTACGCATTCGCGATGGTTTCATTTTCCATAGGAAGGATAGAATGTGAAACATGGTTGTTTCATATTTATAATAACATATAAGTATATGAGTGATAATGATGTTATCAATTTATAATGAAAAAACTAAATATGAGGAATTATAAGATGTAAGAAACTTGAAAGAATCGGAAGAAGAGATTACCTCTTCCCCGACATGCCTCCTTTAAACATCCTCTTAAGGGACTAGAGTTGGTCTTTTGAGAAGACCATAACCTCCATAATATTACTATTAATGTTTAGAAGAGTAATGGTTAGGGTTTTTCTGAGCTTGTAGGCTCAAATTTGTGTAATGAGGAATGGTAGGAGGTTCCCTTTTATAAGTGAGGAGAGGGGCACATTTGGAAACCTAAAAAATATTAATTTATAATAAATTCAAACCCCACATAAAAATATTAAAAATGACTCAAATCCAAAGATTAGATACGATAGGGTTGTAATATCATCAACCTATAATATTAAGACAAGTGGGAATTTATTTCAAATATTATCAACTTGATTTATCCTTATTTAATCTATTTGATTTTATTTATGGTAATAAGATTCTAAATTTTAAATTGTTATAAATAATTACTTATGTGTTGTTAATTGTACATAATCGGATAATTTATGACATATTCTACCATATATATTTTAAATTATATTTTTTAAATATTTTTGTGATTTATAAACAATTTTATATTATGTTATTTTTATAAAATAACAATGGTGACAATTTTGATACTATTCATTTATTTGAATTCAAATAAACTCCACATAGAAGATATGTTCAAAAACAGCTTTAATTTATTGATAAAATGTCATATTTATCTATAAAATTAGTGGATCACATTAAATAGTTCATATAATATTTATTTTAGTATTTTTAAAACCATTTATTTGATATTTCAATCAATAAAAAAATTTCAACATCGCTACTGTGTTACCTTTAATGATAAATATTTAATCCATAAAAATTCTAAATAAATTCACATGATGTAGATAATTTTATTATATTTCTGGAGACTATTAATTTTCAATGTTTTGTGTAGTGTATCACTAAATTTAAATTATTATACTTATAAGATTTAATAGAGTGATATGTTGTCACTTTCTTTGGTTTTAATAATAATTAAATTATTTTTATGGTCAAAAGTACATAAAAATAATATATTCCGACCCTTAGGTTATATGGGCCGACTTATAGTCATCCAATAGAATTTTTTCCGGTATTATCGTAATTTTATAATCTTATTTTTACCCTTAATTACCTAATTTACCTTTAACTGTAGTAAATAAAAATTACCGTGGTTACTATTCATAATATCAAAAAAAATATAAGTAACCTATTAACATAATTTGGACCCAATAAATTCAAATATGGAATAAATTTTTAAATATTCAAAACATAGATGCTTAAGTAAGTAATTTAAAATTAATCCCTTTGTTAAGAAAACGAGTTTTAAAAGCTAAAACATTACCAATGATTGAAATGTTTTTACCTATGAATTCAATGTTAAATTAATTGTAATGATATAAATTATATTAAATGGTAAAAATATATTCTATTTATACTTTAAACCCATTAAATATAACAATTTAACTATATAAATTATTGTGATGAAAAAAATTGTTTTTTATTAAAATATAGCGTGTTTTTACTATTCATTAAAATATAAATGTTATCAGAATAATATGAAAATTTTAACCAAAGTAAATTTTTATATCCTGATTCTAAATAAGAATTTTATTTTGTCAAATTTAACTTATAAACCAATCAAAAACTATATTTAATGTGGGCACACCATAAAAATGCAGAAAAAACTTCATTTTTTGAAAAATACTTATTTTACCCGAAAAATTTATTTTTTCACATACCATGTTTTAGAAAATGTGTAAGATAATGTTATAAAATAAAAAATTTAGTTAATACTATTCATAACAGTTAGTCCATAATAATATTATATCAATATAATGTTGTTTAGTGAAACCCGATATTGCGTACTACACAAGCTATCGAGGAAGGTCGGGATTGCGTGTAATGCAAGACAAACCAGTGTTGTGTGTAGTGAAATATATTTTTGGGGCTGTGTATAAAATAAGACCTAAAAAATATATATATGTTTCATAAAATATCAGGGAGTTACATTCTACCCCCCTTAAAAATAATTTCGCCCTCGAAATTCGTCACATCGTAACAAACAGATGAGGATACCTCTCCCTCATAATATCCTCAAGTTCCCATTAAGAATTTTCTAATTGGTGGTTCCTCCATAAAACTTTAACCAAGTGAGTGGTATTGTTTCGCATAAATTTTTCACTACGATCTAGAATCTCTATCAGCAGTTCTTCATAAGAAATATCATGCTCCAACGGTAAAACTTCTGAGCTTAGTACATGTGAAAGATCAGGTTTGTACTTTCTCATGAGAGATACATGGAATACATCATAAAATTGAGAGAGATTCGGTGGAAGAGACATTAGGTAAGAAACCTTCCCATCACGATCCAGTGTCTCAAAAAGACCAATATACCTAGGGACCAACTTTCCCTTCTTTCCAAATCTCATTACTCTCTTCCAAAAAGATATTCATAACAACACTTTATCACCCACTTCAAACTCTAGGTCTTTTCCTTGGTTATGGGCATAACATGTTTTTTCGAATCTGAGCTTATCATATGTGTTGTTGAATATATCAGACCTTTTCTTCCATCTCATCAACAAGATCTGGTCCTAATAGCTACTTTTCCCCAACTTTATCCCAACAAGTTAGAGTTTGGAATTTCTTTCCATAGATAGCTTCATAAGGAGCCATCTGAATACTGGAGTAGAAGCTATTATTATAAGAATGTTCCACCAAAGCGAGGTGTTGTTCCCAACCACCTTTGAAATCTATAGAGCAAGATCTCAAAATGTCTTCTAGAGTTTGAATTGTCCTCTCATACTGACTGTCTTTCTGAGGATAATAAGTAGTGATGATACTCAACTCTGTATCTAGATTATGCTGAAGACTTCACCAAAACTTCAAGGTAAACCTCGGATCCTGGCCAGATATATTGGAAAGTGGTACTCCATGCAATCTTACCACTTCCATCACATACATCTTGGCAAGCTGATCATGAGATAAATCTTCTCTAATAGCAATGATGTGTGCCAACTTCATAAGATGACCAGATTGCATTATTGCCTTTGGATGTTTTAGGAAGACCATTGACAAAGTCCATAGTGATGTTTTCCCATTTCCATTATGGTATGGGTAATGGCTGTAACATCCCCTTAGACTTAAGTCTCTCAAAATTAACTTTCTGACAAACCAAGCATCAAGAGATATATTTAGAAACATCTCTTTTTCATTCCATCCCACCATAAGTACTCCTTCAGGTCCATATACATCTTCATTCTTCCAGGGTGAATAGGAAATGATGAACTATGAGCCTCATCAAATATTTCCTTCTTTAATTCTGGGATGGGAGAAACACAAACCCAATTCCTGAACCTTATTATTTTATCACAATCAAGGTGAAATTGAGGAACATTTCTCACCTTCTTTTCTAACTCTACATATTCTTTCGGGGCCTCTTTAATCTTAAAATGTATATATGGTTGAACATTCATTTAAGAAAGATAAGATTTTTCCCTTTCCATTATAATTCCAAGATCCATCCTTTGTAAATCAATAAATATTGGATCTTTTGTGATCCTCATCATGGATACCTGAGAATGGTCTTGTTGACTTAATGTGTCTGCCACCTTGTTTTCATTCTCAGGGTGGAAATGAATTGAGCAGTCGAAATCCTTAATCAGCTCCAACCATCTTCTTTGGCACATATTCATCTCCTTTTGTGTGAAAATATACTTTAAAAATTAATGATCCATATAAACATCACACATTTCACCATAAAGAGAATTCCTCTGAATATTTAATGCAAATATTACCACAGCTAACTCCAAATCATGAGTGGGGTAATTTTTCTCATATATTTTCAATTTTCGTGTGGCATAAGCTATCACGATAGAGTTTTTCATGGGAACACACCCCAATACCTTCTTTGTTTCATCACTGTAGGTCACAAACCTTTCTCTACTACAAGTCAGTGTGATAACCGGTTCACTGGATAACCTTCTTTAAAACTCATTGAAATTCTCTTCACACTCTTCTGTCCACACGAACATAACTCCTTTTCGAGTCAACCTGGTGAGTGGATTATATAATCATGAAAAATGTTTCACAAAACAACGATAATATCCAGACAAACCAAGAAACATCAGATCTCAGTTACTGTTGTTGGTCTTGACCATCTTTCGATAACCATTTTTTTGGGATCCATAGATATCCTCTCTTTTGAGATTATGTGACCCTAAAATGAAACTTTTTGAAGCCAAAATTCACACTTGGAAAATTTGGAATAAACTTCTCCTTTCATAGGATCTTTAATTCAATTATCAAGTGATATTCATGTTATTCCTTTCTCATTGAATAGACAAGATTATCATCTTTAAAGACTACCACAAACAGATCAAGATAGTCTCTAAAGACACTATTCATTAGATCCATGGAGATATCAGGGGTATTAGTAAGACCAAATGGCATCACTATAAATTCATAGTTTCCATACATTGTACGGAATGTCTTATTTGGTATATCCTCTTTTTTGACCCTTAATTGATGATACCCTAGATGAATATCAATCTTGGAAAAGTATTAATCTCCCCGTAGTTGATCAAATAAGTCATCAATGCATGGGAGAGGATATTTGTTCTTGATAGTGATCTTGTTAAGTTAGCGATAATCAATATAGAGTCTCATTGATCCATTATTCTTCTTAAAAATCAGAACAGGTTCTCCCAAAGGTGATGCACTAAAGCATATGAATCCGTTATCAAGATTCTCTTGGAGTTGCTTCTTCAATTCCTGCAACTCAATATGGGCAATTTTGTAAGGTGTCTTTGAAATGGGCATATCACCTGGTATGCGTTCTATTGAAAACTCAACTTCATGATTTGGTGGAAGGCTAGGAAATTCCTCTGGAAAGACATCATCAAAATCCGGTACAATTGGGGTATTCTTAATTGTGAGTTTCTTGGAAACCATTTGAGATAAATAACCTTCATTTTGTGGAATCCAGACCCATAAGATGGAAGAAATTTCCACTGGAAGGTTATGTTCACCCTTTCATTGATAGAAGATCATTGATTGGTCTTGAATATGAAATATGACTTCTCTTATTTGGAAATTTATATGATCTCTATATAAAGAAATACAATTCATACCATTAATCACATAAAATTCTACTATAGGAAGGATCACAAGATTTTCCAAAAGCACTTTCCCACAAACTTCAATCAGAGAAGAATTGTAAACTTTTGATGCGACCATTGTGCCATTAGGAGTTGTCACAGCTAACTCAACATCTAATTGTTGAGGTAAGATGATAATACCCTTAGAAAATTATTTATAAATAAAAGAGTGGGTGGATCCAGAATCAAATATAACATTTAATACTTTAGAGTTGATGGTATGTATACCTTTCATCACATCGTTATCATACTCCACATCACCAATAGAAATTTCAAGTGACTTTCCTTTGTCTTTGGCCTTAAGAGTTTTTTGACATCGATCATCATCAAAAACCCTTGGATTAGGGTATTGATTATCATAATTCCCCATTTCCTTGCACTTGTAACATTGAAGTGTATGAGGTGTGTTCTATGTATCCTTTTCTTTGTTCTCATCACTAGATATCTTTTTCCCATCATTGCGGCATTCAAATGCCCGATGACCTTCTTTTCCACATTTGAAACATTTATTTATCCCTTTAAGACAATTTCCACCATGTTTCTTTCCACACTTTGAGCATAAGGGAAAAATCATCTTCTTTTTAGTGTGGTCTTTATATTTCCCTTTGAATTCCATTTTACTCTTCTTATCAAACCCATATGACTGATGGGTTACTCTAATCTCCATCTCAACCATGAGAGCACATCAAACAATTTCCTTGTATCTATTTATATCCCTTATGGTTAACGCCTTTTGAAGACTTGGTATTAAGCCACTAAAGAATCTTTCGATCTTACTCTCAGGTTGGATAAAAATCCCAGAAGTGTAACTTTCAAGACTTGTAACATTTTCTTCATAGGTACCAATCAATTAATCATCCTTTTGCTTCAGTTCAAGAAACTATATATCCATATTTGTTTAAAGAATACGAGGGAAGAACTTATTGAAAACATGTTCTTGAACTCTTCCCAAATCATGGACTCAATTTCGTCTCTTTGCCCGATATTCTTGATAATATTACATCATTGATCCACATCACCATCTAAATGATATACTGCTATGATGAATTTATCATGTTCAGAGCATTGAAGAACTGAAAATATCATTTCAGTGGTACTGATCCATTGTTCAGCCACTAATGGATCAGTAGACCCTGTGAATGAGGGTGAACGCTGACTCATGAAGGATTGAACAAGATGTTGCTCCATCCTTTGCTCGTTTTGAAGTCATTAATGATTCATAGCTTGAGAAAGATGTGTGAGCATGGCCACAAGATTTTGAATTCAAGTTCCCATAACGTTTGGTTTATCAGGGTTACAATCTTTACATTTCCCATTGCATTCAAGATTAACATGGTTCATTTGGGTTCCAGACATTGAGTAAAACCAATAAGCATCGTTTGAGAAACACTAATCATAATAGTAAAACCACATAATCAAATATAAAATTTCACACATTAGGTCTTATCATAGGTTATTCATGGCCATTTCTAGAACACTAATATAGTGTTCTATTCATAGTCATATCCCTATGGTTCTTACTAAGGATTTCACATCCTAGTTTCCAAAGGATGACTATAACATTCCTCTAATACGAACTATAACGACCCATACTTTACATACATTGTTATTTCCTCATAATTGAACCATACTTATTACAACATATAACGAAACCATTGTAGGACTTTATATGTAAAATGTCTTTGGAAAATGGGAAACAAAAAAAACTGGTTCATAAAGCATCTACATTGTCTCCCATTTATTTTATCAAATCTAGATTACCTTTTGGCATATCCTACTTAATAACCTTCTTCCTGGCCTGGGGAAATGATAACAGACAAAAAGGGTGATCTCAAATTCTCAGTAAGGGTAAACAAAGTAAATATTAATCATATCATATTCATAAAAACATAACATTTTCAAAATATTAACCTGCAAAAGAGATCATAATACCATAACATGGGATAAATCATAGTAGTGGAATTTAATCCCAATGATCATAACATATAACATGAAACTTTTTGTTATACACACATAATAAAATAATATCATTTCATATTAGTCAAGACTCAGTTCCAAGACTATCTTAGTGGGAAAATTCCATTTCTGAACCGAGTTCACTCCTCGTTTTAGTCCTGTATCACCGAACTAGATTAACTTGTTGTTCCAGTCATGTCTATCTCATGTGATATAAATATTTAACCAATTCATTTGAGGGAGATATAGGTCCCACCCATCTCATAATGATACCATTCTTATGTGTGCCACAAGATCATAAATCATACATCATAGCATACCCATGTAAAAAAAATTGGATTCTTAAACATCATGCCATTATAACATAATCCATATAAGATAAATGGACATCATAAAAATAATTCCATCATAAAATAATCAAATAAATGTAAAAATAGGGATATAAAAATAACCCTATATTATATTATATGGAATTTAATTTTGATAAAATGCTTTAACTCCATTCTTGATGAAAATATCCATTCTACTTCAAAAACATTTTTCCTTTCATGACATGTCATACAATTTTAAACTAAAATAATTTGATTAAAAATAAACTTGAAAACATGTAAAGGAATCTTCATGGAAATAATCTTCTATGAAATCATAAAAATCCATTCTTGTCGTATACGTTAAGAAAAAAAAATTCTCATACATTGGCTGGAAATGTCCCAAAAGTACCTCTTACTTAAGACAAAAAAAAGATTACTTTCATATCTTTTACAAAAAACCCAACAATGAGTAAAATTGGTTTTAAAAAATTGTAGGAAGATAGAAATAATATTACATATTTATGAAACATGGATGTGGATGATAGATATTCCCCATTAAATTCAAAAGTATAAACAATCTCGGATAAAAATGAGATTACGAGATTTTCCCTTACCTTAGGTTCGATATGCTTCATATGTATCCGAAGCTCCTGTATAATGATTTAAATAACGCCATCAACTTATTATAGAATCATATTTATTGTTATGATATCCAAAAAATTCATATTATTATCTTTTTATTAGTCATATTTCATTACTCCTTGTTATTCGGGTGTTCATTGCTTTCTGTTCTTATGCATGTCTTGTGGAATAAATTATTATTCATCATTTTAGGTTATATATAACATATTAAAAAAATGGTATTAGTGTAATATATATCATATTTATTCATTCAATTCAACTATATATTCATTATCTAATGAAGATCATGTAGAACGAGTCGCATCACATCGTGGAGACGGTAGGCTGTACGTACACAAGAGCGATGATATCGATCCCATAATTATATGAACGGAATTGGAGTTGATGATATATTATCTCAGAATATTTATCATGTTATAATAACCATATCTATTTATTCTATCCACCATTATACCAATCCAAGTATGGTGGTGGTGGAAATCAAATTACATGACGGCATGGAGATGGTATTCCTTAAGTACGCACGTGCGGTGATTTCATTTTCTGTAGGATGGATAGAAGGTGAAATAGGGTTGTTTCAAATTTATAATAACATATCAGTATATGCTTGATAATTATGTTATTGATTTATAATGAAAGAACTAAATTAGAGGAAGTAGAAGAAGGAAGAAACTTGAAAGAATCGGTAGAAGAGATTACATCTTCCTTGACGTTCCTCATTTAAACATCCTCTTAAGGGACTACAGTTGTTCTTTTGAGAAGAAAAGAACCTCTATAATATTACTAGGGAAGTTTTCAAGAGTAATGGGTAGGGGTTCCCAGGCTTTAAGGCTCAATGTTTTGTAAAGACGAGAGGGAGGAGGTTCCCTTTTATAAAGGAAGAGAGGGGCACCTTTGGAAACCACAAAAAAATTAATTTATAATAAATTTAAACCCAACATAAAATCTTCACACATGTCTCAAATCCAAAGATTAGATGATATAGGGTTGTAATCTCATCAACCAATAAAAGTTAGACATGTTGGGAATTTATTTCAAACATTATCAACTTGATTTATCTTTATTTAATCTATTTAATTTTTTTTGTGGTAATAAGATTCTAAATATTAAATTGTTATAAATAATTACTAATGTGTTAAAAATTTTCCATAATTTGATCATTTATGACATTTTAGAGCATATAAATTTTATTTTATAATTTTTAAATATTTTTGTGATTTTTAAATTATTTTATATTATGTCATTTTTATAAAATAACAATAGTGTCAATTTTGACACTATTCATTTATTTGAATTTAAATAAAATCTATACAGAATATATGTTCGAAAAAAAGCATTAATAGATTTATATCATGCATTATTTGTCTATAAAATTTGAGGAGTACATTAAATATTCTATATAATATTTATTTTAATCATTTAATTCATTTATTTGATATTTCAATCAATAAAATAATTTCAACATCAATATTGTGTCACCTTTAATGATAATTATTCAATACCTAAAAATTCTAATTAAATTCAAATGATGTAGATAATTTTATTATATTTCTAGAGACTATTCATGTTTGTTGTTTAATGAAATTTATGACTGAATTAAAATTATTATACTTATTATCTTTAAGAGAGTGACATGTTGTCACTTTCATTGGTTTTAATAATAAATAAATTATTTTCATTGTCAAAAGTCCATAAAATTAATATATTCTGACCCTTAGGTGATATGGGTTGACTTTTAGTCATCCAATATAATTTTGAAATGTGTTAAGGTAATTTTATAATCCTATTTTTTCCCTTAATTACCAGATTTACCTTTAACAAAAGTAAATAAAAATTACATTAGTTACTATTTATAATATCATAAAAAATAAAAGTAACCTATTAACATAATTTGGACCCACTTAATTGAAATAGGGAATCCATTTTTAAAAATTCAAAACACAGAAGTTTTAGTAATTAATTTAAAATTAATCTCGTTGTTAAGAAAACAAGTTTTAGAAGTTAAAACATTGCCAAAGATTGAAATATTTTTACCTATGAATTCTATGTAAAATTAATGCTAATGACATGCATTATATTAACTAGTAAAGATATATTATATTTATAATTTAAATCCATTAAATATTATAATTTTACCATATAAATTATGGCGATGAAAAATTTTGTTTTTAATTAAAATATAGCGTGTTTTTACTATTCATTAAAATATGAATGTTATCAGAATAATATGAAAATTTAATCCAAAGTAAATTTTTATATCCTTATTCCCATGAAGAATTTTATTTTTCCATATTGAACTTATAAACCTGTCAAAAACTACATTTACTGTGGGTGCGCCATCAAATGGCGGAAAAACTACATTTTTTGAAAAATACTTATTTTACCCGAAAAATCTATTCTCTTTACATACCATGTTTTAGAAAATGTGTAAGATAATGTTATAAAATTAAAAATGTAGTTAATAATATTCATAAAGTCTTGTCCATAATAATATTATATCAATATATCATTGTTTAGTGAAACCCGGTATTCCGTACAACACACGCTATCGAGGAAGATCAGGATTGCATGTAACACAAGCCAAACCAATGTTGTGTGTAGTGAAAGATTTGTTTGGTGTTGCATATAACATAAGACATAATAATATATATATATTTTTCTCATCAAATCTAGGGGTGTTACCGACTCATAGGGAGGTAATACCACCATATTTTCGAGGATATTTAGTATTGAATGAAAGAAAATGAAGTGGGTGAGTGGGTATTTGTAGTAATTAAGATATAATTTTTTTATTAATTAAAATGGACACCACGTTAGTGGTTTTTGAAAAACCATGGGCTTGACCAGGGTATCTGCCCTTGTTTTAAGCCACATGGGACACCTCATGTCATAAGATATTGTACAAAACTCTACCAGACATTTATATTAACTAATACATAATTATGATGTCATTAAACTAGTGAAAACTCAAATCTGTATTTTTACTATTCACGATAAATCAGGTATTCTAGGAAAAATCAAAAAAAATTTACCCTAACCATGTTTCGACGTGTAGAATTCAAAAATTTACTGTATTTTTTGAAAATAATTTTTATTTATTTTTAATTAAATTTTTTTAAAAAAATCAATGTTAATTCGAAAAATAGCAATTTAAAGGTATAATTAGTTTTTTATTACATTGAAAAATCAACTAACATATCATTATATTTTTACATTATGATAATAAAATATAATCATTATTTACTATTTATATGGGTCATGTTACTATTCATATTACTATTCATAAGGGACTGTTACTATTCATTAAAAATCATGTTGGTTCTATCAGACTCCGAATGACTTACTGGTCACAACTCTAGATGACCGTTTTTAGAAATTCAAAACATAGAAGTGGAAAATTTATGTTTAATGGATAGATTATAAAATTATCCTATAATGTTTTGGTTCACAAAAGACATTGTGCTTCATGAAATATATTTTATCTAATGAATAGAATGTATTTAAGAGGAAAATACCATAAAATGTTTGGGGTGCAACATAATCCATACCGTTTATTAGTCATTTCCAGTTTCTTCATCCTCAATCAGAATGGAATTACGTATTGGTAAACATGTATTTGTACTATCCTTGTGATCCCATTCCCAAAACATCTTCATTGGACATCATTGTGTATAATGATCATGGCCACGACATTTAAAACATTCAATTAATCACTCATAAAGAACTTCTTTGCACTTCATAGATTCAACTGGATGCTTCCTTTTTCCATGGAAGGTTCTTGCTTTATGACCTTCACTCCCACATCTACAACATCTTCACATACATTTGAAGCAATTTCCTAGGTGTGTATTTCCACATCCTAGACACATAGGTTTTTGAACATACTTACCATTATGATTATTACTTGAACATTAGTAGGGATTTGTTTCTTGCATATATGACGCCTTTTAAAAATCACCACAGTTTTGGTCAATCATGACTAATGATTTTTGGTTGAGAATAACCACAATAGTTCTCATTACAGCTGCCATTTCATTGTGTTTTTCATTCAGAATCCCAACATAGTTTTCTTCACATATACTGTTACTTTGGTGCTGACTAGATCTATCTGTTTACCAAAACCAAAAAGGCCAATGTGAGTATATCAGTAAAATCATCATATGATATCTTATTAGGAGGGTAAATACTAAGATAGATTTATTCATGTTATCTTAAACTCAATCACTCTATCGAAAATAAATATGACTTTTTATAAAATTCTAGCCATTATGGTTATTTCACTTATTCCTAACGAACCCCCTAACCTCTAAAGTTATCTAAACTGGCCTCTTATGCCAAATATAAGGACCCGACCTTAAACATTACATAATCTTGAATTATGTCATGAATTCACATTGATGATATTTTTAGGTTTATAGTTTTCGAGAATTAGTCAATAACTATTACATAACAACATGAATATTATATGTAGATGCTACTAATCAGTATCTATTTTTCATAAAATAAAAACTCTTAATAAAAAACATGTCTAGTTCCATGTTCTAGATAGCATAACTTTTTCTTGACCCCATCCTTGACCCTATTCATCTTTAATTCCTGTGGAAAACATTTTGAACACTTGGGATGAGTATAAAAAGGCCATTAAGGGTTATAAAATAAGGAAACAAAAACATTATCCCATCATCAAATACAAATGAATGAAACCATACCTTTCAATCTTAACATACCTTACAAAATCATACGATATATGAATAACATGCATAAATCATAAATCATAAATGTAATATATGACATTAATAACATACTTGCATTGTAGCTATCACAACTACATAGAGATTAACATTTCGAATACTCATAAAAGTATATTCCCTAAATATCTTGGAGAAACATTAATGTTTACCTCTGTCACATTACCCAATGGATTGGAGAGCTATCTCGGGCGCACCCGCTCTAGGTTTATCACAGAACTACCCATATACGTAAACCATTCCCAATAACCATAACATAATCATAACACATAACACAAGTATAAAAGAAAGACAACATTTCCACATTCCAATCACAATACATGAATTCAAGATATTGAAATAAATAATTATTTATAAAACCATTTTCAAAAACCATTTAAAATATTTAATAAAGAGATTTTTTGA
The DNA here is from genome assembly GCA_963277665.1 of Viscum album. Classification (NCBI taxonomy): domain Eukaryota; kingdom Viridiplantae; phylum Streptophyta; class Magnoliopsida; order Santalales; family Viscaceae; genus Viscum; species Viscum album. Next base: position 368,816,803 of record OY728166.1, read on the forward strand.
ATCAAAGGGTCTCATACCACATTGAAACTTTTAAATAAATTTTCATTTTAAAACATTAATTTCCATATTAATAGATCCTAAGAAACCTATTTTGTAAACATGGACATTAATGGGAAATATTTTATAAGAATAAATATTTAAAACATTTAAAATGATAATTTAGTTTAAAAAGTTTTTAACAAATTGAGAGACACTTGAATACATTTATCTAAGGAATAACATTTAATAAGAACTTTATAATATCATGAGAATAAAGAGATTCATGATATAATATGTCAAAGTATAATATATATACCATATAAGATTGAATTTGTATATAATAACAATGAAGTCTCAATTGAATGTAAATTTAGACAAAATCCCTTACAAAAATAGTATCCTTAGATTAATGATAAATAAATTACATAATAATGAGTGAAAAAAATTAATACACTCAATATGATGAGATATTCAGTTTAAATCATTTAGATTAAATTTAGTAATATTCTTTTCAAGACAAAACCAACGACTTTTATTTTTAACTCAATGAATGGAAATTGAGTTAAAATTACTCTTATCAAGTTTATATCAATGACATTAGAATTTATAAATTGAGTGATTATGTGTATAAAAAGTATATCCACACAAAGGGGAGTGTAAATTTCAACATAAATAAATAAACAGTGAGTCTACACATATTCATAGCATGAAATAATTAAGGATTAGAATATTAACACAAGTTATAAAAATTGGGTTAAAAAGTTCTCTTACTCGTTTGGTAACTTACGAAACATGCACCACATGAAAGAATTATCATACAATGAAGATTTAAATATCAATAAACTAAATCATATTACACAAATAATATAATCATGGTAAGTACATACACCAAAAAAACGTAAATAGTGGAAAATATAGCATGAATCTCTTGGGAATAAAAAGTGAGATGAATATCCCTTACCAGGTTGTAATCAATAGAGTCATATGACAAAAAGTTAATATCCCCAAAATTAATCAAATAATACCATGAATATAAATATTATCATGATAATATATATCAAATATAAGTATACAATACACCACATTCAATAAATAAGTGGGAAACAATGGAAATCTCACAGAATTAAATGTGAGATAAAAAACCCCTTACCCCGTGTCCGACTTGACATGTTTGTTCCTTGTTCTTCCTAAATAATAAACTTAAGTTTATTTATACTTGGTTAAGAAACTTTTTCAGGTTTATAATTCCTTTTATATCACTTATTTTGATTTTATAAACATAATTTTACCATTTATGTTAATAATGGTCGATTTCTCGATATTTGGTACATGAGTCAAAAATGAACACCTTATAATTACAAGTTCTCCATGTGGTCAAGATTCCATTATCTCCAAAATGATATTCATGATTTAGATATCATATATAGTATATATATCCTATATATAATGATTTTTGGTTTCTAGAGGACCAAATTAATTAAAGTCAAAGATATGTTGGCTTAGGGTCGAAATAAAATTATCAAATAAGAATTTGACAGGTTTTGGATATTATTTTAATCTTTATAATATTATTTATTTAAATAATTTTTTGATAAGGTAAACATTTCCTCATTATTGTGTCAAAAATAATTTCATTTATTTGAGGTTTAAAAATTATAAATAAAAACCATGATATAGGAAATATTTTTATCTTTATAAATAATATTTAAAGTTGAAGATATATCTTCTATAACGCCATGTAAAAATTATTTTACTAAAAGATATTTGTTTATGTAATATTTTCCTTTACTTTAAGATAATTAAAATAAACTGTCATTGTCACTCTTAAGTGGCTCCATGGGGACAAAAAATAGACCCAAGGATGACCATGGTTATCCATGTCTTATCCAATATGATTAGAACAAGTGTTAATGTTATAATTTATTATTATAATATTATTTTTACCTTGAATTACCCTATTTATCTTTATCTTTGGTAAATAAAAGCCAAAGGTTACTATTCACAATAAAAAATTTTCATCTTACTGAATCAAATTTTACGTAATAATAACAACCATGTATGTTGGATTTTCAGAATTTATTTCACAGAAGTGGTAAAATTTAATTTAAATGAAAAAGTACGATTTTAACTACGGCTTAGTAGTTTCACTCTTCATAAAAAATTGATGTTTTCAGAAAAAACCAAAAATTCATCTAATGATATATTTGATATTATGAATTAAAAAATGATGTCTATTTTAAAAAATTCAAAATATAGTAGATGGATTAATTAATTTAAAATTAATTCCCATTTTCAAAACAAAAAGCATGTTTTTATGAAATATTAACTATCAAAATATTGACATTTGTTTATATCTTATTTCAAAGTGAAATTAACTCCAATGAAAAACATTGGATTAAATGGTAAAAATATAATCTAATTAAACATTAAAACCAATTAATGATATAATATAATAATATAAATAAATTATATTAAAAGGAATATTTGAATTAAAATAAAATATTTTTCACTATTCAATACAAATTGAATTTTATCAGAAAAATACAAAAAATTTAAACAAATAAAATTTTGATTTCTTGATTCTAAAAAAGAATTTTATCATGTCAAATAAAACATATAAAACTAACAAAAACTATAATTAGATATTTTTCTCCATCAAAAGGCAGTAAATCGTCATTTTCATGTAAATTATGCTTAAAATTAGATTCATTCACATTTTATGCCTCTAACTTTTATTGTATTAATGTAGAAACATTTTACAAAAATGTATAATCATATTATATTTAGTTTTGTTTATTATTTCCAATACTATGGCTTGGAATTAACTACCATTTAAAATAATATTATATTATTAGTTTTTAGTATAACACAACGTTGTGTGAAATGTTAGATTTCAAAAAAACCAGTTGTTGTGTATCGGGTGCGCCATCGAAAATAGCATCCCCTTTAAAGTAAAATTAATAAATAATTTAAAAATATTAATAAATTTGAAAATTTCATATTCTTTATTTACCTGGGATGTTACTATCTACATACCCTTTTTTATATTATATAATTAATAATTTTATCTTCATAATATTTTAAACATTGATTTAATTTTATTATTCCCTGAGTATTATGATTTGAATTGTCTCAAAGTGTTATGATACAGTTTGGAATGTTTAAAGATCATTTTCCTGAATAATAAATTTAGTGTTATTTAAATTGTGCTTCAATTTGAGGAAATCTTATGATAATTTTTCAACAAAACCTTTAATTTTATCTCCTATGGTTATTTGTGACCATTTTCAAGTATTAATACAATTTTTCTACACTTTCGTACTAAAAATATTATAGAATTGTTTTTCCAGAAAAATTGACTATGTTTCTCCCTTTACTTGGAGAAACTATTTTCTTATAAAAACCATGTTTCATTTAAATGTTTAAAAAAAATTCAAAATTATTTATAAAAAAAAATTACCCCTTTTTTCTTTTAACAAAATTTTCAATGGAATCTTTTTGTAGCTTTCTAAAAGAGGCATTTTTCATACATTTTTACCTTGAAAATGGAAGGTTCTTTTTACCTTACATGACATGTACATATTTACCTTCCATAATTACTTCAAATATTATTTTTCATGTTTAAAAGGTAGATTTTAAAATAATTTTTTAAATTGATTTTTAATGAAAAGTTTTCTCAAAAGGTTTTTTAAAGACGAAGGATATTTTCCAATAGAATGATTTTGAAAATATTTTTATAGTATTTTAATTCGTCAAAAAAGACAATTTATTTTACATCACACCGGGTATATTTTATTGATACAATCCTTATTCTTTGTATGGATGGTTTGTTATTTATTTGGTCGAGTATAGTATTCACATTCGCGCTATTAATAATTTTTTATTCCTCTAAAAATACTTATTCTCATATGATCATTGAATTTATCCTAATTATACATATCATATATCAAAAATATTAATATTTCTTAAACTATATACTATTTTACATATGGTGTATACATTAACATTTATTTGATTATTTTTGGAAATATTAATAATTATGCATTTTTTATTCAATACGGTTATTTGATAATCCGTATTATTTATTTTGATAATTCAGTATAAGGAATATTTTTGAATGGTATGACATGAGTGGGGATTCATTATAGATATCACCACAATAAATTGGTAGTCTCCTGGTACAAGTCTTTTGGATGGCCACCGTAAATGGAATATTACCCGATATGTTTTAATCTTTCTTTTGAAATGTACTGATGGTAAATGTATCATGTACCTATAAAACATGGAATCCAATAATCATAAATTTTTGTCGTATAGTTTCAGTTATTATTCATTCCTGAGATTTTGTGTCGACATATCAGTGGATAAATTTCATTTTAAGTCCATTAATTTAATGTCATGCAATTTAGTTTAATACATTTCAATATTTATTTTTCCTTATCATATTATTTGAGTGGCATGCATTATCATTTATTTTCCATTCCATGTTAATTTATTCTCATTGATTCATTATTTATTCCAATTTCCATACCCATACTGAGAATTATAGATCACCCATATTGTGTTTCTTCCTCTATAATTCCAAGAATTGTACTCTGAAAGATATGTAGGGATTTAATAGTTAGAACAACATTATCCTTCTTGTTATTTATTTAGAAAGAATAAGAAATTATTTTTCTAATCAGTGTATAAAATTATAATACATGACTCATTTATGTATCTGGTTTACTAAGACTAATAATCACTTCAATCATTCAGTATTTAATTCCTTGTAATCCTTACAATGTAATTGATAGTAGACAACAACTTCGATCATTCTATGGTCGGGGTGCAATAAGTACTGGGGTGTTTATTTCCATTATTTTCACATGTGGAAGAATAATTTTGTCCTTCTCACCTTTATACATTATCTTAATTGTCATACTCTTTCTTTCTTTCTTTACTTAGAATACATATAACTTCTATAATAATTTAACCATCTCGTTATCACATGATATTATGTTTTCATATAATGAGTATGCATTAGAAAATATTTCCCTCCAAAATATTTTCATAATACAATTAGTGATATGATTATTATTACTCTTTGGGTCATGTTCATTGGTGAGGTTTCCATTACCTCCATTATTATCCATTTATATATTAATACATAATCTAAATTAGTCATATAATTAGAAAACATAATGTATAATTCTAAGAATTGTAAAATTAATAACATAAAATGAAGAAATTGTTCATAGCTAGTCTAATAATCATAAAAATGGTTTCTTTGGGGACATCATTACATTTAAAACCTTCATAATGATTTTTAATGAAAATGTGAATTTTCATAAGCATATACCCTAGGATTTTCATTCCATGTGGTTAGTTAGGCCCATTGACGTGTACCAGGTTGCACCAAATTAGGCCCAACACACCTTTCCGAGTTTTTTCCTTTATATACATCTTCTATAAAACCATTCCACTTGTAGTATCTAGAAAGATTGGTATTCCTAGGAAGACCAAAAATATCTCAACCATACCAAAATTATAGGACGATCTTTTATGCTTATACTATAATTCTATCATACAGTTATGATCCTGAATCTATGTTTTCATAATCTACATTCAATATTTTATACTAAAATTTTCCTGATACCAATTGTAAGTCCCACACCCCAAAATCCTAGACTCGGTACATTATTCTTTTACAATTTCATATATACGTGACATTAATCCTAAAGGACTGACCAGTTTACAAGTTTTGGAAATGAGACTACATACATGAACTTTTCATTATAATTCAAACTATATAATATAATATGTTCAATCATTTAAGAGCATTAATATTATCCTAACATAACCCTAAATATGAATTAAAATATACATCATGGAATCTAGGGAAAAATAAAACATAATAAATGAGTGTGATCAGATGAATAGAAAGGGTAATATTACAACAGATTCTATCAAAATATTTGGTGTATATAATTTGGAAAGGTAAATAATGGATACTAATGAAATTTAAATAATTACATGGTTTAGAAAACATAACCATGGAGATTTTAAATAATAAAATAATAACAAGGAATAATAGTAATGATGAAATGAAATTTGTTTTATTTCTTTACTATCAATATCTATTCTTTATATGGTTACTATCATGATATATCCTCTTGAAATTTTAAGATTGTGGGTATAAACCAATCAAATTTTTGTCAAGATCAATCCTCTTGACTATTTAAAACTTCATAGAAAAAAATTAAAATGGTTTCCCATCAATTGATTTTGCCTCATGATACCTACCAATACATTTAGGAGTTATACAAGGCCTATTCCATCATTTATTGTTTCCATTTAATTTCTTATATAAATAGGGTGAATCATAAACAACATAAACATTATTTATGAAAAACTACAATATTTAATGTGAATACTTCAACCATAGACCTTGAATGGTATCTAAATAGAGCATACAAAGTAAAAATAAATTATAATCCAATAACTATGATATTATCAATGATATCATATGAGATCAGCCACAATTAATCATAATATTTAACAGAGGATATTGACATAGATTAAAATACACTAATAAAATCCTAGTTTTTTTGAGATAAATACCCTTTCGACTTTGAAAACATTTATTATAGAAAAAGATAAAAAATTATAAATGAACACATTTTATCTAAAAATAACCATGTAAACTTTTAAAGGAAACTCCAATACATTAATTCCTTATGAAGGTGGAAAAATCTGCTAACCCTGAATAAGTTAAACAAGCATTCCTTCCGTTGAAAAAGTCAAAAAGTACCTCGTTTGGAAAACAAAAAAATATTTCTTTTAAACAATTTTATTATAAGTAAAAATGGTTAAAAATAAATTTAAACAACCTTAGTATAATATTAACAACCTTTTTTAATAAAAACTCAGCAAAAAAAGGATATATATGGAAAATATTCCCTATTAGATACTTACATACAAAAAATCCTGCATTATAATGAGATTGGGAAATAAACTCTTACCTTATACTTTAATTAGTAAAATGTAATTTAAGCTTCATTATAATGGTTTAATTTTTTTTATTAATTTATAAAATAACCATATTTATATTTATAATATCATATATGATCACTTAATATTGTTTTTGCAATATTATTTTGTTATTACACTTGTTTTGGGTGAAAACTACATCATTTTCCTATGCATGTTTTGTCATGTAACTCAAGTTTCTTATGAATAATACATATATATTTAAAATAAATAGTTATACTGGGTTCATATATAATATATTTAGTAACTATATACATTTTTATATTCATTTCGTAAGGGTTATCATGGAAAATGAATCTCATCGTGTCATGGAAACGATAGGTCATATGTATGCCTGATTGATGATATCATTCCATTAATTTTTCAAGGGCTGGGAATTAGATTGTATATTAATTATAAATAACAAATATCCTATAATATATATTATTCATATATATTACATCCATAATTATTTTAATATAAATAATGTGGTGATGAAAAACAAATTACACCAATACGTGGAAATGTTATGTCGTGCGTAAGCAGTTGTTGTGATTTCATTTTCCATAGGAATGATAAATAATGGAATATGGTTGTCCAATAACCATAATAACATCTCTTAATTTATATTATACTGAATTTATTACTTTATAATGGAAAATATATATAAATATTAAGTATAATAATAAATTAACTTGGATGAGTTAGTAGAAACGATTTCCTCTTCTTTAGAAGACTTCTTTTAGATATCTTCTTAAGGGATCTAAGGATGTCATTTTGGGTGAAAAACTATATACCTTGTATAAGTATTTTTGGAAGATAAATTTTCATATTTTCATTTAAAATATAAGGCTCAAATTGGTGTGAGTAATTGAGGCAGGAGGTTCTCTTTTGTAGTTAAGGTGAGCATTACTCTTGGATACTCTAAAAATAGTAAATTAATATAAATTAATTTATGATTCCAAATGGATATAAAGTAATTTAATTATAATATTAGATGAATATGGGTAAAATTAGTATTAAAAAATATCTTTATAAATGTTTATTTCATATTATTAACCTTATATTTGGACATCAACCCTTAATTAAACACATTAAGTCTTATCTTGACAACTTGGATTTTTATGCATTAAGGGTTAACATAATTACTCTAAATTTATAAAGAAGGCATAAATGGACCATTTAGGATATATTTAACATCATAGAAATCATTTGGACAAAATTTTTTATTTTATGAATTTTATATCAGTTAAAAAATAATGTTTATTTTAAAATATCATTAGTGTCTAATTTGACACAATAAATTACTTGACTTTTTAATAATATCATAATGACATGATATCTTAGAAATAAATATTTGAAATCATACCTAATATTTCAATTTAACATATGAAATTATTTTATGACATTATTTATCAAAAAGTATATTTATTTTAAAATTATGATTATCGTTTATTTAATTCTGTCCTTAATTAACATATTACATCATTACCATTATTTCACAATTTAATTATATTATTTATTTCCAAAAAATTATAAATAAATTACCATGTTTTAAGAAATAAATTTATTTTTATAAATAATATTTATAGTCTAACATATATTTTACATTAACGCAATTTTAAATTGATATATTTATCAAAAATATGAGTATGGCGTCTTTTAATAATCTTTAAATGCAATATTTTTAATGTCATACTCTCACCAAAGTTTCGTAAAAAGGTTACAATCACTAAAAAAGTATTATTTTCATAAAAACTTACTCATACAATGAAATTAGGACACGTTTTATTGTAATGGTATGTTTTTGATAATATTATTTGTATCTTTAATTACCCAATTTACCATTGACTATGGTAATTATTATATTAATAAATATATATTTCATATTCCCAAAAATAAAAGAAACCCATTTATATATTTTCCACCAAATTATTCTAAATATGTTATCTATTATAGAAAATTCAAAACATCGAATTTTTATTTATTAATTTAAAATTAATCTTGTTGGTGGAAAGAGAAAATGAATTTTTAAAGTGAAAACATACAAAATATTGTAATGTGTTTATATTCGTATTCAATGTAAAAATGATTCTAATAGCCATAAATGTATTAAATGATATAAAATAATATAATTATACTTTATAAAAAATTAAAATTATAATTTTACTCTATAAATTATTTAGTTTTAAAAGGTTGTTTTTCCTCATAAAATGATTCTTATCAAAATTATAACAAATATTCAAAAAAGTAAATTTTTATTTTTTTATTTAAAATTGGATGTTTATATTTTAAAATATAATATATAAAAATTTTAAAATCAGATTTTAAATATGTTCTGAATTAAAAGGTGACAAAATTTACTTATTAGAAAAATTCAATTTTTAAGCGTAAAACTAGATTTATTCTTATATTATTCTTATCAAATATATTGGATAAATGTCACAAATATTTTACTGAATAAATAATATATATATATTACATTAGAAAAATTTACAAATAGTATTTAATTTCATTTATTAATAAAAAACACCTTTTGGGAGCATAGAAATTGATCTTTATAAAAACATTTCATATATATTTAGTTGGTTCCTATATACATTTCAAAATAATTTTTAAATAATAAATTAAACCATATATATTCATAAGTTAGTTAATATTGTTCATAACTACCAAATTAACATATAGGTTATATTATATTAATGAATTATTATTTAATAATTTATTGTTGTTCGGTAAAACTCGGTCATCTGTTGAATTCATTCTAACTCATTGTTGCGTGTAGTGTAAACAAACGATGGTGTTGTATATAAAAAAGATATAAAAATTAAATTTATTTAGCAATGAAAAAAATAATGTGGTGTTACAGCCAATTAATTCATTACATTATTAGTATTGTTATATGTATGGGTATTTCCATACAGATTTGATGATCCATGTTTCATGGGGTTTTATAGTACAAAAAGTTACCAAATTTGTAAGGTAGTTTTTTATTAATTTAAATTATTTAAGAAACATGTTTTTAATAACCTATATTACTTTTTGAGGTGTATATAATTCCATTTGAAACGTTATATTATGAATATCCTTATTTTCATGACGTTTCATGCTTTTTTTAATTTCATTTTCTTACTTGGGATTTTAATTCAAATTCATCAATGTGCAAAGAGTTTATTGTAACAATCACATTATTTACTTGAATTGTTTATGATTGTGTATCTATTGATGAAATATTGTGATCAATATCTCAATAAAAGTCATTAATTTTTGTATCCTCTATTTGATCAAGATATTTTCTTGTGTTACTACAATTTTTCTACAATTTGGTACTTATAATAATTAAGTCAAAAATTTACGTAAATCTGAACATATTTATCTCTTCTGTCAAGAATCTGTTTTATTAAAAAAATATTTCCAAATTTATTTAGATATTTTTATAAAATGAAATATTAATATAATTCTCAATGAAATATTATTTTGAAAATATTTTATGTTTTTAAGATATTACATTATGTGTTTTTAAATATATTTTCAAAGGAAAAGGGTTTCTAAAATTTTTCATGTTTGAAAAATAATTTTTTAGATCAGAAAGGATATTTTCCACAAGAACTATTCTTAAAAAGTCTTTTTAAATTATTTTCCATCTATGACGACATGAATTTGTGTTAATAATGACTTTTAGGGGCAATGATCAAAAGGCTTAATTCATATTATTTATCTAAATGGTTTATGTTTCGATTGCATGTTTTTTAGGAAACTCATTTCATTTTAAAGAGTTACATGTTTGAGAATCCATTTTATATATAATGATTTATATTCTTATGAAACATGATTACCTTCACAAGTTATTCTTTTATGAAATGATTATGAAACCAGACAATTTTCAATAGTTTATGGTATGATTACATGTTTAAGATACCTATTCCATTTCATGTGTTATAATATGATTCTTTATGATCTAAGGGAACACATATGTATGATTTCCTTTTTATAATCATTGTAGTGAACCATTACTACCAAGATGTTATGGGGAGTGAACACTTATGCTCATGTTATGATTAAATATCTCTCTTGTTTCCTCATACTGAGCATCCTAGATCAATCATTTCGTAAGTTTCCATTCCAAAGTTAAGAAGGAAGGGTTTAAGTAGAAGTAATAATTGGGATGTTATTTATGGGATATATTGATGATATTCCACAAAATTATAATAATATGTTCGATGATTCTAGTGACAGTAACGTATTATAGTCCTCAAGCATGAAATTCTGTAATGTACTGAATATTCATAAAAAATTATGTAATATCTTTGTATATTAGTCATGGATTAAATTATTTTTGAAAATATTTAAAATAATAGAATTTATTAATTGATAACCTTTATAATCCTCTTTATTTTCACTTTTATAAAACCTATATTATCAATATTTTCATAGATTTTTCACTTTCTGATGGCCATAAAATATGTTTCACCTTTACCATATTTATGACAGATGGTGTTTTAATTATTTCATAAGATATGATAATATATTAAATTCATCAATGTATAATACTTTTTATATTCTATACATGATATTATAGGATTAAATCTTTTGAAAAAAAATTACATAATCTTTTTTACTATTATATAATCATTATTGTTTCATCAATCACTCTTGTATTCCTAAAAATTAATTTACCCAAGTAAAATAGATATTAATATTATACTTATTAGACATATTCATGTAATCAATCACTCTAATATAAATCTATAATTTATCCTCCATGACCCTCAAATTTCATTCATAGTTACTTTCTAGTTTTTAACATATTTATATGGTTGATTTAAGTCCCATCACTATTCTATAATTTTTTTGACAAGGAATTATGAATAGAATTTTATACCTTAATATCATAATCTATACTTATTTTATATTGATTTTTAAATGGATAATCCTCATAAAATAGGGGGAAAATAATTATAATATCTTTAACCTCTAAGACTAGCGATTGAAGATACAAAAACCCTATTTTCCTCAAACCATGATAAATTAGTACAACAAATTTAGGCACACCCCTACTATTCAAAGAAATTATTATTTATATTAATATAACATGATTGAATACAAATCATAAAGATTATATTTGACACTTTTTATATTTCATAGGATCAGTTCACTCCATTGAAAATAGAGGATGATTCAGTTTTGAAAAATACTTGTCACATTAGACCAACCATTAAAAAATATAAAAGATTAATTATCTCAAAAAGGTAATACTCATCCTCAATCATTCTTATAGAAAATAGAAGTAAAGTGATCTCAATGATTTTTATAAGGTTAATCTTGTTCCCGTTATGAATAATCATTTCTATGGTTGTTTAAAATACAAAATAATGGATTATTCAATATAAGAACAATTGAATTATAATTATATGTAGGGTCGTAGAAACTCATTATAACTTTATTGTGCCTCACATTAATGTGAAGATTCATGAAATATATTATGTATTATAAGTAGGATTAGAAACATTAAATTTAGAATTTAGTTTCTTTGGTAGAAGAAGATAAATATTATCCTTCCTGATATTAAAAAACACTAAAGAACATCTACCCATTTAATGAAAATCCTAATATATATATTCTTCCTAATATCAGACACATAAGATATATTTATATCTTAAGGTAAAACATATATAGATTATGATATTTAAAAATTTAGATTCTTTATCTATTATTTTATCCATAACTAAATAGTTTGATTCTCTATATTTATGAAACTATAATATTATATTTTATTTCCTAGATAAAACCTAATACATCTAAAATTATAATAATTAATTCAATTCTAGTAAATCAATTTCTAGATAATAATTATTTATTTTCTTTTCAATATAATAACACAATATGATTAAACACATTTCTACTTTTAGTTAGGGTTTTTTCAAGCCCTACAATCTCCAAAATCATATCACCTTTTAAAACCTTCATTCCTTCCACAAAATAGGTCATCTACCATTTTTCTTTCATATTATATAACTAATAACCAATTTAAAAACATCTTTAACTTTTATTAAAATATTATTATAATTTAAAAATATTTAGTTTTTTTAATTTAAAAAATTTTAATAGTCATCTTCATCTCACTAAAATAGATCAAAATATTCCTTTCTAATTATTCTGTTTTATAATCATATCCATGGAATATAAATCAAATACTCATCAACATCAACATCCATAATAATGAAAACTCATAATGAATAATCAAATTAATGGATTTAGGTGATTATTTTAAATAGAACCAATATAGTAAATCACATCAATATTGTGTATTTAATATGTATTCTATCTTACACTCTAGGCATAGATTTGATCTAAACATAAACTTCTTATATAAAACAAATAAAAAATAAAATTTATATAAGTATTGGTCCTCCCATCCAAATATATAAGGAATAAACATTAAAAATATTATAAATATGTTTCTTTAACATTTGAATATAATCAAAATAATTATGTAATATGTTTTCTCACAAAAGTTTTACTTCTAGAAAATTGATTTTTTTATTCAAAAGATGTCAATTTTTCATTGATTAATTTCTAATGAAACAAACAATGGAATTGGATGAAAGATACTATAATCACATCTATGTTACACTCAATCCATCACACAAACATTAAAATGGATGATATCTATGTTTGGAACGTTTTCTAGTTTTTTAATATTTTTAACATCACATGTAAGATGGATCTTTAACAAACACACTCACTAAAAACACACATAAATTTATTCAAAAAAATGAATTTTTTTTGATATATATAAAAACATTAGTCCCAAAAATAATTCTATAAATTCTTAAATACATACTAGATTTTTTTAAACCACCATATTTAGATGTAAAATCATTTCAAAATCATTCAAAAAACCATTAAACACATCTCATCCATATTCCTTGATTTTAAAAAAAGGATTAAAATAATAAATCCAACAAAAAATCTCATATATGTAAATTTTTATATGAATATAAAAAAATATTGATATGTTAATTAATGGGGAGAAAACATAATTTTAGGTTTTCCAAATTTTTTGTGGTCTTATAATTTTTTTTATCTCAAACGGTAAATATCCTCAGGAGTATATAAAAAAATTAAAAAAAAATATTCAAAACAGTTGTAAACTATAATATCCATTACTGTAAAATTAATAAATGTTGGTGATGGGAGGGTTTTTTTATAAATTATTTCATCAATACTATTGGATTCTTATTATAATTGATGTTATCATGTTAAGATAACATTTCTGCAATAAATGTTCTATTCGAAATTTCAATGTAATCAGAATACATAACATATTATGGATTATGAGATAATAATTAGATATATGGTAGTGATAATTTTTTTATCATTATATAAAATAAATATAATCAACTTTAGTTTAATAATTATATCCATATATATTGGGTAGATACTTCTTAGTGGTGTTAGTTCATGTCATGTTTTTCTTTCTCTATTCAAGGAAGTTGTATTTCATAGAACTATAACAAAAATTCATCTTTTACCTTAAACATAACTGGTTTTCAAAACATAACATCTTAAAAAGACTCCATAAACATAATGTGGATAAAGAATCAACATGATGTCATGGGATTGGATGTGGAATATCTTTTTAAAATTAGTTGTGAAAATCATTGTTCTATTAAATTATAAAAACAATTCTACATAATTCATGGTTTTAACAGATACACATTAAATATTAGATCATTTTCAATAATGTGGATAAATGAGATTATGTATTTTATTCTTTTAAAAAAAAATAATATATTAAATATTTTTGAAACGAAACCATAAAATAAAAAATATATAAATTTAATGTTATTATTGACATTGTTACCAGCCCTAAAAATACTTTCATATATTTTTAAACCATCGCCCTATTAAAATAATTATATTATATAGTTAATGTAGTAGAAAATATATAATCCCTTGAGAAAATATAATAAACACCTCTAGATATTTTTTTAAAAATTATATAAAATATTAGGAGAAAGGTGTGAATAAAATTTCAAATAATAGAAATTAAAATCATAGAATAAAAAGGAATGAGAGAGTATAGTAAATTAATTTTTTGAAATCAGAAAATTTGAGATAATGTTTAATTAAAATAGTTCTTTTTATATACATGTGTTGTTGTGTTTATAACTAATTCATAAGGGATATTTAAGAAATCATTGGTGAGATTTAAGAGATCATTTAATAAATTTCACAAAGATGTTCCATAATTAAATGAATTAATATTATAAATTCATGAATATATCTAAAGAGAATCAATGTTCCAACAGAATCTATATGAAGAATATCTTTAAAGATATTACACTATGGAGATGATATCTATATCATAATATTCTTATTTTTCATATATATTGAATTTACCTAGGGATGTTTGCTAACATCTATTGAGGTATTTAAGATTAAAAATACATTGAAGATTTATATGAGGATTATTATGGTGTATAGAGATCATTAAAAAGATTTTATATAAATATATTCAAAAAAATATTGAATATGGATAACAATATTGTTTTTGGAGAATAAACTGATCATGAAAGGCATGATATTTTATAAGAAGAAGAAATTGATTTTTTATAGATAATCCTTTTAGGTTGTGTTATATAAACCAATCTCACTAACCTTATTATAGATTTATAGTTCAATTATATTTAAAATGAAATGAAATTGCCTTATATCCTCTTCACAATAAACATTCTAGCATTATGATGCATTGTTAGTCTATAAATATATGTCTTTAGATTATATACACTGTTAGAATCCATTGGGGCACAATTTGATTATGTTATATATATATATATATATATGTTTAACGAATTTCATTTTCTAGTTGGTAATTTATACAATCATCTTCCAAATATCATAACTTTGTGAATTTTCTGGAGAACGTAGGATTCTTAAATATTTCAGCATCATGAATAATGAAAATATTTCATCATAGCCATGTCCTCCACATTATATAGGACCATTAGATCCCAATAATTATTTATTATTACATTATTTAAATTCCATGTTATAGTTTTTCTTCAAAACAAACATTACATTAATGGGTATTAAAACATTTAGTGGATCTAATAATAATTAAACAATATTTTTGTATGTTCAATCCATGTCAAAATTCATTATATTTTTCACATTTATTATTCCTCTTAAAATATAACTTCTATATAGGTATTAGGTTCATTATCCTCAAGGAATAATGTTCTAACCGATTCAAAGGAAAAAAAATCCTTATCTCTCTTATTCTATAACCTAATGAGTCATCATATATAGTACTCATGTATTGGGAAATTCATCAACTAGTTATTTTGGGGATTTTTTAGGTTTAACACTTGATAATAAAGATAATTAAATTTATTAAATTATATATTTATTAAATTATTATATTATATATATATTCAATTTCATGAAATTTGGAACAAAATTCAGTAATTTAATATTTTTCTAGTGTTTTATATAAATAATATCCTTTAATTTCTCAAATATAACCTATAAATATTTACCTTGTTTCTCAAAATATGCTATTTCAATTAGGAATGATAATAAAAAACTACCCAAATCCATATATATTTATATGTTATAGTTTATATTAACTTATACACCAAAACCTGTATAAAATCTCATATACCACATAATTTCACTTTGTCATTCATATATACCCCTATTGGAAAATTATATCCCAAAAATTAATTTAAGAGTTTCATAACAGGTCCTTAATCTCATAATTTCATGAATTTTTTAAACCCTCTATTTTCTAACACCATCATAATATGTTACAAAATTTATATTGAGATGAGATATATAGTACCTCAACTATTTAAACCAAAATGTTAATAATTCTTAAGTGATATAATATAATTGTGATACACATAAAGGATCCAAATGTTTTGTGTATTTGGAAAATTTGTCTCATACATCAATTGTACTTATTAAAAATTAACCATTATATACATTATTCTTGTTTTTTCGTATAAATATATCATTATATCCTCATTACATATAGTCAACTGTTGATATATATCAATGAAATTGGTGAGCTAAAATCCTAGTAAGTGGTGGAATGAGGTACATGGATCAATATTACATGGGTGATAATAATTTACATAATCGTATCATAAGCATGGGATCATAATTAAAATTATGATTGAAATTTTTGATAAAGTCAGGGAATTTGGTATTTTCATAATAATGAAACATTATAACATAGTGGTCAAATACCACACTTACTTTTGTACAAATATTGCATCATGTTCACACATCACATATGTTCATAATCATAACATTAGAAATCTGAAAAAATATATAACCATGTTAATACATAATGTAAATTATACCATGATAGATATAACACTACCCAATGCATTTTAGGGGTATATAATTCTACTCCCATACATTAATCCTAAAAATGTCATCTTCATGCCTGACATATTGAAGGATTCAAATCATAGCCATGAAATAACCCTTGGAATGGAATTGGTTTCTTAAAAGGATTCATATATAATACTTCATTAAATAAATAATATAATTCCAATTTTAATTATGGATTTCATACATTTGAAGAAAATATAATTTTCTTTATTGAAATGATAAACAACTAAAGAAGCAATAAAAGTTTCTTTTGGAAATTGGACCATTTTAAAAAAATAATTCCAAATGAATTGGAAATAATTTTGAAAGGGTAGAAACATGTATAAACCCCAAAAAATAGGAATAATATTAAAATAACAAATTTTTTATTATAGAAACATCCATATTGAAATCTTTTTGAAATAATAGATAACTAAAAATAAGTAATTACATTAAGAATTCCATGTACCTTAAACCCTACAATAATTCTCTAGTTTTCCACCCATGAATAAAAAAATTATGTTTAATAAAGAATTTAATATAAAGTGAATTATTTTCAATTATCTCACTATTTATAAATTATAAAAAATTGGATTATATTTCATAAAAATAATTTTAATGTGTAAATGTTTTGATGTCATGTTTTACTTAAATATCTCCAATATTCCTTTTATTATTAAATTTTTTATAGGGTCATTTATACTTTATTAGAATGAATTTTATAAGTATGAAATAAATATATATAAGAATATATATATAATAAATATTTTATTATAACCATCCATAAGGTTTCTGATAAGAAATGAATTGGAAATGTCCTCTTTTCTAGTTAACCAACCGTTAAGGGGTTACTTTCAATAAACGAGTCTTGGGATCTATAGTATGTTATTATACTAAAAAAATGATTTTATAGTATGTTAAAATTATAAATAATATAAATAAATACTTTATAATTATATTAATATGGTCAGAATAAAAAAATAGACAGAGGATTTGAAATTAGAAATTGAAAATGAAATAAAACGGTGTATGGGGATTACCACTTTCTTAAAGTGATTCCATTTCTACAACCCATAACGTCGTAGAAGATGATATTTTCATTACTATTGATATTAAATATAGATTATATGGTTCTTAAGTTAGTGTATTTTTTTAAATTTCATTCTTTTTTATGTGGGGGAGGAGTGGTTTTCCAATAGACGGGATATGGATTATTTATACATGTGGAGATGAGTATTTTTAGGATAAAACATTGATTAAATTACTTTATCAATATAAAACATTATAATAGTGAATTTTTTATAGTATGGATAATATAAAAATATCATATATTAGTTTTCTGTCTTTAAAAACCATTATTACTAAAATTTACTAGTTTATTAAAGAGGAAAGATAAAAAAAAGAAAAACAATGTTTTTTGTTAAGTAATGCTTTGGACTTTTGACATTGAAAAGTAATATTTAGGTTTTGAAAACATATTTATTTTATTTTAATCACTACTTTATCAAATTAAATATGTTTATTTTTTAATCCAATGTTTTTATAATTTATTACATCATGAATGATGTAATTTAAAATACAATAGTTTTGAATTTTTTTTACTTTTACTATTTCCCAAAAAAATTGAAGTATTTTAAAATATTAAAAAAAATAATCCTTAGAAAATATCAAATTGATTATGTCTTTATTTAAATTCAATGAATCAAAATAATTTTATAATGTAGTTTATTTTAATTTAATATAAAAATTGTAATTTTATTACAAAATACATTAAAATACCGTTAATCAAAAATTTAATTTTATTTTCTTTGAGTTTTTAATCTTGGTATAACTTTTTTTTAGTATAATATTTATGTATACATATATTTATCTTGAAAAATTTTATTAATGTTAAAATATTTTATTTTAAGTTGAAATTACTATTCCAATGGCCATGTTTTTATTCCCAATTTACAAGTTATTATTCTAATGGTCACATTACTGTTCATATTGTTTGGTAACTTCCTAAAAATACTACATTTATATCATTATTTATTTACCTCAATTTCTATCAGGGTTATATATTTCTATTTTCTATGATTTTTTTATAAATTTTTTATTTCCCTTCTGTTGTGTTGTACATGGGAATAATGATTTTATCATATTAGAAAGGTCCAAATTTTCACTTTACAATTTTTCTAATTTATTATTTTTTCCCATTATAATGTTTTAAATTTTAGTGGGTTTCATATATATTTATTTTAATGATCTATATTAAGGAAGTAAATTATTGTCTATTTGTTTATGTATTATACATGTATAATACTATTTAATATAATATAGAACACATTTATTAAAAATGACATTTATAATATTTGGAATTTTATATTATTCCACCTTAAGAAATTTTATCCCTGATATTTGAAGCAATTTTATTTATTAAAAATCGATAAGGGTACTAAAGTTTTATTTTTTTGTTAGTTCCCACAATGACTTTCTTACTTATTTTTTCTCTACGTAACATTTATAAGGTTTGTTTTCTTATTATGTATATCATTTTGTTTGTAATCCAATTTCTTCATCAGATACTCCCCATATGAGAGCTCAATAGCCTGTTGTACCTTCATCATTTTCAATACTTATGAGGGATATAATATTTAATTCCTCATGAGTGATATGTGAAACACCACATGAACTCAGTCCATACATTTTCTAAGTATAAAATGATATGAAACTACTCTTATGTGATCGGGATTCTCAAAGGGGGAAATGTTTCATGTGTTAATATTTCCTTTCTTTAAAAAATTCAGGAATCTCTACAGTAGTAATATTAGAAGTAACAAAATTTTTCCCAAATTCAAACTCTAAGTCCATTTCATGGTAATTAGAATATCACATGTACCAAAATTGAGCATCTTTTATATATTCTTGGATGTCTTGAACATATTCTGTCATTTTATATCTAAGATCAGGTCCTAGTAGAATTCATTTAACAAATTTATCCTAACATGGATGACTTCTTCATCGATTCTGATACATTTATTCATATGGGTCTATATTAATAATATAAGGAATTTTTGCTTTCTATTATATCTCAACTAATGGGATATGTAAATACAATCCTCCTTTAAATTCCATTGACTATGATCTCAAACAGTCATCAAGTATCAGAAAATTATTTTATGATTGGCCATCATTTTGGGGATGATAGGTTGAAATAAAATAAAATTCATTATTCAGATCATCTTGAATACATCTCTAGAATATAGATGTGGACCATGTATTATGATCAGAGATGCTCAAAAGTGGTACCTCAGGCATCCTCACCACTTCCACTACATGTTCATAGAATGTTTTTAATGTGGTAAATCATCCTGAATAGTCTTTTTGTAGGTATTATTGGGTATTCGATCAACCCAAACCAATATCTAATTGTTTTATTTATATTTCTTTATGAGATCGATAATAATGATCATGGTGATTTTATTCAATTTCCTTATCAGTATGAAAAATTTATACCTCATGAACATGGAAGTATTTAATTAAATATAAACTTGCTAACATAATATGAAAATTAAGATATAATTAACAATCTACTTCATTAGGTTTTCATAGTGGATGTGTTCTAGAATATCAAGGTATATCAAGAAACTTCTAATATGGATTGAGAAATTTTACCTATGATCATTATCCAATAGATTGATCATCATCTCATGTAATAGAAAAAGGATAATCCTATTTCAAAATCAAATGAAACCATCCTAATCTATATGTGAATTAATAACATTACCTTCATTTACTAATTTCACTTTCTTTTGGGGATATAAATCATCCATGTGTTCCACATTGACCTTCATCTTTGATAGAAGGTTGGAAAATCATTTGTGTAAGATAGGATGTCTTTCATCAAATTATCAATTATAGTTCCATATTTTTAATATCCATGAAGATAAAGAATTTATCATTTAGAACCATGGATTGATTATGAGGTTCTTTTCTACTAATATCATTATCTACCTTGTTTTCCTATCTTGGATAGTACTGAATAGAGCCAACGTAGTCTTAGGTAATATTTAACCATATTCATTAGTTTAAATTGATAAAATAATGTGTGAATATATACTTTAGAATACTTTGATCATTACATGTGTCACGCATATATTTATAGAGGTGTTTCTTCCCAATCATCAGGGGTAATATCAGAGTTTCTAACTCCATATCATACACCAGTTATTTCAACTAATGGATCATTAGTTTTCATGAGGTGTTGGATATAAATTTTTCATTTTTAATGAGTACAAAACCTAAGAAGGTTTAACAAAAATAACTTTATATCTCAAAAACTACTCCACATTATGGTAGTGTTAGTATAGGATTAATTATTCGCCACTTATTGAGATCCTTAAATATTTACTCGCAGTCTTATATCCATACATATGTTACCCTATTCCATCTTAATTTATTTATAGGGCTATAAAATTATGTGAAATTTCTCAAAAAACAATAGAAGTTCCAAACTATGCCTTGAAAACTATATATTTATTTGAAACTAATGGTTTTGTTCTTTTCCTCAATAGCCTTTATCTATGAAAGTTCTATATAAATTCCCTCACTTATGATCATGTTCCCCAAGAATGTGACACTCTACATCCAAAATTCACACTTCTTTAAGTTCTCATACATTTTTTCCATTATTTATTATATCATCAAAATAATTATAATCTTTCTATGTTCTTCAATACACTTTTATTAAATGAAAATATAATCAATAAAGACATCCAATTTTTTATATAGTCTATAAATACTATATTCAGAAAATCCATGATGATTGAGGGAGAATTACTATGTCTGATGGGAAAAATTATAAACTAGTATCATACAAAAAATTTAATGTTAGTTATCTTATGAATATCTTCCTTATTCACCTTCTTATGATGATTTGTATAATATAGATCCACCTTTGAGAAGTACTAATATCCGTATAGTTGATAAAATAAGTCATCAATACTTGGTTGGTATACTTGTTCTTTATTGAGATCATGTTAAGATACCAGAAGTATATACAAGGTCACATTTATATATTCTTTTCTTTTAAAAAGATTGTGTACACATCCCAAGGTGATGCACTAGAGTATATAAATTGCCTTTCCAATTTTTTTGAATATACTTCTTTAAATCCATCGTTTTTATTAAGACTATTCAATAAGTGAACTTAGTTATAGGAGTGGATCCTGGTGTGACCTCTATTGATAACACTACCTATCAACCAGGTTTATTTTTTGGGAATCTCATTGAGAATTATAGAAGTATATTCCCTAACAATGAGAATTTATCAAAGGTTGATACTTTCCTTAAACTCAACCATTTTGAAAATATATACTTATTCAATGTGAATCATTACCCACAATATCAATGGATTCTACAGTGGAGATCCATGGTCTTCCTTTCATTTTTATAGGAGCCTCGAGTGGTTCGAAAGAATCTAATTTGATTCCATTTTCCTATAAACTAATATTTAATTTATATTAAAGGAGACAATACATGTCTATTTTGTATCAAATTCCACTAGTGGAAGTGTTATGAGATTAGATTGGATAATATTACTAAAAATTATAATAGGGGATTATTCCTACACTTGGGTTACACTAATCACACAATTACGTCTCTATATTGATATATCTACTTCAAGGTATTGGGGAATTGAATCAACAATTATAGAAATATTTTAGAATATAACTGAATTCATGTAAATGTAATCATACAAAACATTTTAAATTTGTGAGTGGATTGAAAGGGTACCTTTAATTACTTTATTTTCATTCTCTAATTTAGTAGTAGTGATGAAATTATCTTTAAATTACACCATTGTCTTTGTTGGTTAATAAAATTTTTTACCCTTAAGGATACACGGTTTAACAGACTAGCATGAATAGTGCCCTTTGTCCCTATAGTTGAAGCATTGAACTATCAGTGGTGAATAAGTAGGTTACTTCCATTCCTCTATAATATTGTTTGTATTATTTTATCTCCTTAAAATTCTTGATCTCAGTGGCCATCTCTACCACACTTGAAGCATTTCCCCATCACTTTGAGGCAATTACCATGATGCTTCTTTGAATATTTTAGTAATGTGGGTGGCTGGATCTGCTTTCCTCCTTTAAAATTTGAACTTCAATAAAAATTCCATTATTATCTTCTTCACATCATAAAAATTGTTTAATTCACCAAAGCACATATTTATTTTGGGATCACATCAAACTACCCCACCATAACTCACAAAGTATCCGATAGATATAGCCTTTCAGATCTGTGGTTATAAACCACTTTAGAATATAAATATTTTTCAATAATTTTTTTAACAAATATTGAGAAATATAAGGAAGTTTTTGATATTTTTCACATATTCCATTATAGATTTAATTTCGTTGTTCTCAAACTCTAAGAATTATCTATCTGGCATGAGTTTAAGAGTTATTACGAAATTCTTATAAAGAAATATTTTCTTAATTTCTTCCACTCCATTTAATCCATTTCATCATTAGGTTGGGTATTCTTCATTAATAACTAGAATTAATTAGCTTCACCATCTAACTAAAAAAAAGATCATGTTACCATCTCTTTATCATAATAGTGGAGTATTGAAAAGATATTCTCTAATAAGTAAATATTATATTCCATGATAGGTGGATCAGAAGATCAACAAAACATAAATGGTCATTTTTGTATAATGGAATCAATGGATAGTTTCTCCTTCTTTAGAAAATGATTATATTTCATTTTTAGGTTATTTTTAATATCCTTATATAGGTGGGTAGGAATCACTATGACTTTTTTAACTCCATCTCACATCAAATTTGGAATGTAATTTTGAAGGTTATTAAATTGCACATCACATGGCTTGATGACATGGTTTTTCCAGGGTACCACCATTTTATAAAATAAAAATGTCTTAAAGAAAATTTATGTTAATGAATAATGGATAAATAATTTATTTCTATGTGAAATTTTTTTCTAAAATTGTATCTTATGGGATCCTATTGTTTAGAATTCTTATAATCAATACATCTAGGATATTTACCAATATTTAGACTTATCCAAAGGGTTTGAGTAACATTCTATAACCATTATTTCCATATAAAAAAATCATTTTCTATTACCTTTTATAGTGACCCATATTTTTGTACATGATTGTAATATCATTTTTAAGATAAACATCATAATAGTTGTAAAATTATAAGATAGAAAGGATTAGTGTATTGGGATAATTAAGAAAAAACATAAATTATACATAATAAAATATAAAAATTAGTTAAATTCAACTTCTTTATCCTTATGAATAACTCACTATATAAAAAAGAACATATAGTCACCTAAGGAGATTCTGAAATGAATGGGGTAAGCTAAAATCCTAATAATGGGAGTAATAAGGGATATGAATCAATAGTATATGGTTGGTAAAAATATAAACCGCCTTATCATAATCGTTGGATCATAATAAAAATCCATAATGAATTATTTGGTAATGCAATGGAATGAGGAATATATATATAATAATGAAAAACATAACAGTGTCAAAATAATAGAAATTGTTGTGAAAAAATCTAGAATCAGGCTCAATGTAACATATTTTATTAATCATAACATCATAAATAACAAAAAATATAGCATCAAGTTCATGAATAATAAAAACTATCTAATGATATATATCTTATTAACAAATGAATTGGAGGGATATATAATTCTAGGACCACTCGTTAAATCATAATATTATGATAATCATACATGAAACATGGAAGGATAACAATAATAGTCATGTAATAACCCATGGAAAAAATGGATTTTGTAAAAGATTTATCATATCATACTTTACGAAATAAAAATTATGAATCTGAAAAGAATTAGTGAGATCATAATTTTTCATTTAAGATCATTTTATTCTTTTAAATGAGAAACAACTCAAGATATTAACAGATATAATTTTTTAAATTGTAGTCTTATTAAAAATCATTATAAATGAAATAGAAAACATTTAAGAAGTTTAAAACATTGGCACCCAAAAACTAAATGTGATATAAAATTTAAATTGCATATTTTGGATATTATATGGGAATTAATACGGAAATAAATTTGAAATAGAAGATGAACCAATGATGGAATTGGGTTTTAGAATCTAGATACCAAAAATCATGATTTTTTTATTTCTTTTCTACCACCTGAATAATAAAAATAGGATTTTTCAATCATTGAACTAGATGTGAACTATTATCAATTTTTACATTGTTTGTCAATAATAAGAATTAGATTATAATTTTTTTAATCCCATTGATAAAGTGGAAACATTTATATATCATGTTTTCCTTTAAAATTTCTCCCCTTTCTTGTATTCTCTCTTTTTTTCATGAACATTTATAAATTATTAAAATGAATTTCAGAATCATGAAATACATGTATTAATAAATTTATATAAATGTAAATATTTTATTATAACATTCCTTATGTTCTATGATAATAAGATAATTTAAAATGTACCTATTGGCAACAAACTGACCATTAATGGAACATATTTAAAATAGGATGTGTGAGATGTATAATATGTGATTCTATTAAAATAATTATATTATATTAAAATTATAAAATTATAGTTAAAATACTATATAATTATTTTAAGATGTTTTGAATTATTAAAGAGGTGTGTATGAGATTAGAAAAGGAAAGTATAGTAAAAGAACCAAACGGCATTACCTATTTTCTTGATGAGATTCCATTTCTATGGACCTTAACATCATGAACAATTCGAGTTTTATTTTTCCAAAATATACCAAGTGATTATATGTCTCTAAGGAGAGTGTATTTGGGTATATTTTTTTCATTGGTATGTATGCTAGTAGTGGGTTTTCAAGGATAGGGAGAGGGGTTATTTATACTTGAGGAGAGGGTAATTTTTAGAATATAATAATGAATATATTATTATAACAATTGTAAACCTTCTAATAATGAATTTTTGAAACTATGAATAACAAATAAATATAATATTATTTTTATAGGACTTTATATCACTTTATAATTTTTATTCATTATTTAATAAAATAGAAACTGGAAAATGAAAAAAATTATTTTATTAAGGGAATAATTTTGGATTTTTATGTTGGAAGTTAATTATTAAGTTTGAAAATGAAAATTATCATATTTAAATGACTATGTTTTCTGATTAAATATATTTTGGAAAGTCTAATATTTTTTTAATTTATTATAATATGAATGATTAATATTAAAATGCATCAGTTGTGAAAAAAACTATATTTTTACAATTGACCTGAAAATTGATGCATTTCAGAAAATTATCAAAAAACATATTTATAAACATTCAATGTTATTATTAGAAAAATGAAATTAATTTAATCTAAATATTTTTCTAAAATATTGTATTTTCTTGTTATAAAATTTATGATTTTTTATAAAATTCCTAAAATTAAGATTATTAAAATTGGGCTTAAACTTTCTTTGAGTTATTAATCATGATATTTCTTTTATGGTAGAATATTAATTATATTTACTTATAGTAACGAAAATAAATATTATTAATTGTTCATTTTATTTTTTTGAGGTCACATTACTATTCGAATGGGGAGGTTAATATTCCTGATGGCCATGTTACTATTCCCAATATTTAGGTTACTATTAAAATGGTCATATTACAGTTGAAATGGTAACATTACTTTTTTTTATAAATACTAATCCATTACTTTATTAATTATTCACCTAAATATCTCAAAGAGTTATGTATTGAAATTTTAAAAATTTTTATTGGTTTGGTAATATTTTGATTCATTTCTATAGGTTTGGTTGTCAGAATGATGATTCTAGTAGATTGGAAGGATCCAAATTTTTTGATTTAATATTTATTGATTTATATTTTTTGTCACATTGGGATTAATTTTATTTTTAATGGATTAGTTTTCTATTACTATAATGATCTCCATTAGTAAAATAACTTTTTTAGTTTCTTTATGTTGTGTATGTTTATAATACTATATAATATAATATAACACAATTTTATTTCCAATTTCATTTATAATTTATTTTTTAGGGTATATTATTCTAAAATCCTTATAATAATTTTTGTGTTATTATTTTATATGTTCCTTGACTGGACCTATGCATAGTTTCATACATCCATTTTTATCATGATATAAAATCCATTTTTTCTAATCCTGACAAAAATATTAGGTTCTAGTGACATGTATTATATAATAATAACTATTAGGTATAGGGAGGAATCGATTCTATAAAATAATATAGAATTCTCATATAACTAGTGTTGGTACACATACCCGATTAGCTACTAAGAGATCCACTTCACTCATTTCTAGCTTCTTGAATATATTTGGTTTCCTTAATTGAATACATATTTTTATGTTATAATATATATCCAATTCCCAAATTTAGGAAAATAAATTCTTCATTCAACGAAAAATAAACTTGAAGGTGAGGCATAAATTTTCCTCTTCTTCCAGATGATGCAATTATTCTTCTGATGGACCTTTTTCGACATAAAAAATACAAAACCAAAATTTTCCCATATTTAAATGTATTTGGATTCATGGTAGAATATTGTACATGTTCTATTGTATTTTATTTATACTTAGGAATTATACCATTAATTTACTTTCCTTATTCACCATAAGGATGGAAGCATTGGAACTCTTCCGCATCATATCTAATTGTAATTTATATCTAGATGGTCTTAGAGTAACTTATTTATATTAATTGTATTATATCTAACAATGAATCATGATCAAATAGGTGTAATTGTTGATATTATGATTTCATTGAATAACTCCATGTCCAACTTGAACCATAAATTTTAAAATCATTCAATCTACCAAATGATCTTGAGTACGTGAGGACTACCGTTGATTCCTTATTCTATCCTATACCTGAGATGTTTTACAGATACCTCTGATCTATCTTACCATTATGTCTCTTAGTAAAATTATAAGATATGAGAAAACATCTTATAAATGAGTATTAACAATGTAATAATACATTCTGGGATTTAATTACTTAGTAAAATTAATCTACTTCAATAAATCATTATTATTACATTGAACTATATTATCACTTTCATAAAAAGTATCATTGGATAAATATAAAATATTCAACAATAAATAATCCATTTTTATTTAAACATTATTTTTATGTATACTATGGTATCATGTTTATCTATGCATTAACATTCAAAATAACAAAAATATTAAAATTTAATATTTACATAGACAGGATTTTTAAATAAAAAATAGTTTATTTAGTGTATGAAAAACAAAACAAGAACCTATGGGAGACAAATTCATCTATGATTTGTATTTCATTATAGTATCCCCATTTTCTTATGTATATATACCTAATTGGGTTCATTTTTGTTCTCTACTTGATACATTTCATTATAAGGATCTTTGACAATTGCAATTTTATAATCACTTATGTGTATGCTTAACTCAAAAAATATGAAATATGTTTAATAGTTAAATATGTGTATACATACCCATAAATAATTTATGATAGATGGAAAATGCTCTTATCATAATATAATAAATTATTAATTAATTATTACATACTGAGGGATTATAAAATAAATAAAATTAAGAAAATAATTTTCCAAAAATACTCAATTTTTTCACAGATCATGATCAATTATCATATTTCTATATTTCATAATAAATAATAAAAATAATTCAAAATTGATTTTTTTGCTGAAATTGTTTGATTTTCAAAGGTTTAGACGCCATTATATAGAAACTTGTTACTCAGTTAGTGAGTAATGAATATGGGGAACTCCCTCAACATCATCTACGAGATATTCCCATAGATTGTTTTATTAAAATATCCCTTATGGTGTTATTTTAATGATTTTTATATTTTAAGAAATATTATACATTTTTTTAATTTTTACTCATTGTTTTTTGGACATTTTTGAGGCCTAATAGAAAGGCTATGGATGAGTATCGAGTCTAA
The DNA here is from genome assembly GCA_963277665.1 of Viscum album. Lineage (NCBI taxonomy): Eukaryota > Viridiplantae > Streptophyta > Magnoliopsida > Santalales > Viscaceae > Viscum > Viscum album. The sequence goes on from OY728166.1 coordinate 368,846,173, forward strand.
TTTAAATTGTCTCACCCATTTAACAGTTGTTACAACCTAATAGACTATGAGTCACCCATAAAATTTATTGTTAAGGATGGTTTTTTTCAACCGAGTGTGGAGTCTATGTGGGGTTGTACCAACCCACATTGGCTATGAACATATTGAAATATATATATGTTTAGTTTTATATAAAAAATAATGGTTTTTTAATATTATTTTTCCCCAACCCCCATCCTTTCTAAAAACAATTAACACATACATCGATGAATTGATGAACACCTGGTGGGATTTCCTCCCTTTAGATAGACGTATAATGTACATATGACCTTTAATTAATTTTTTTTCTTGACTATTATAACTATAAACCTCTACATTCATGAATTATTAAATATTTTAATAAATTTATATAAACAATAAGATTTATAATTTTAATATAATTCTCTATTTAATTTCTATATTCCTTGAACATAGTCAAGGAATGTGTCTGAACATAATTATGTAAACATAATAATATCTACCTAGGTATATCTATATTGGGTAACAATTAAAACACCAATAATTAGATTGATTCATTCAATGAATATGTTTTTGTTTTATGTAGTAGATGAGAAGATATTAGTTAGGGGATACAAGGACGCTATATTCTATTAAGATTTCAAAAAACATGGGTAATAATCTTATGGATAGGTATTAATCATAACAATTATGTCCTAGAAAAATTAGATCATGGTTTATGTAACACCCCAAGCTTCCACGGTATGTTTCCCTTTGAATAATGCAATAGCTTGCATTGTACGCAACTTCGAGATTTTAGCAAACCACGACCAATCCAAATAGCCATTATGAAAGGTAATACCAACTTTTTGAAATTTTGTAAAATTTCTATTTCAAAATTTAATTCATTTTTGGATTTGGAATATCAAAATTATCTTACGGTGAATTTTTGGGGTTTTTCTGAAAACATTCAATTTTTGATGAATAGTGAAAAACACTGAGTTATTATTTCAAACCGACTTTTTATTTAAATAATTATTTATTTTATTTAAATATAATTTTTGGTAAATATAGATACATAATACCTATATATTTTCAATTTAATTCATTAGAGTCATTTTATAATATGTTTAGATATATAAAAATTTTATTTTACTTTTTACTGTCTTTTTCCAACCTCCTAAGAGAAATTTCCAATTTGCATAAAATATAATTTTCCACTTCAAAAAAATTAATTTCGAAAATATGATACACACAGTTGATATGAATAAGTAAAATATGGTTCAATAAGATAAAAATAATTTTTGGTGAATAGTAACTTTTGACTTGTATTTACAACGGTTAAAATTAAATATAGAAATTAAAGGTAAAAATGATATTATTATAACCCTGAAAAATGTCCTAATTTTATTGGATAAGTTTAATTCTACCAAAAACAACCTTAGTAATAACATAGGATCCTTAAGTTTCACTTGGATTAGATCGGGACATTTATTATTATTTAATTCAAAGAAGAGTTAAAAATGTGAAATTCAATTTTTAATAACTTAGGCATTTTTAATATAGGGTTAAACATTAGATAAATTAGGCTATAAATGTTAATTATAAATCTAAAAATATTTCCTACATAACAATTTATTAAGGACACAATGATGATGCAGTAATTACCTTATTAGTAAAATATTAAAATAATTGACATTATTAATACCCAAATAAATTTAATTTGACACTTTTTATGAATTCCACTAATTTTAATGGTTTATATGAAATTTTAGGGTTGATTAAATTAATTTTTTCTAAGTAATAACGCTGTTATAAATTTATCAAAAATAATATACCAAATACTGTCAAAGTTAACATAAAAGAGTTTTTAAAAAAATATTATTTTATGAATTGATATAATATTCTTAAAAACCTCAGGTTCATCAAAATGAAATAGATAAAGATATATATATATATATATATATATTAATATTGAACCAATTGGGTTTCTTTTGGCTTGTTATAGTATGTTTATTAACCATATAATATAAAAATACATAGAGACAGGGTAAATGTCAAACTAATTAACTAAGAGTTAAATATAACAGATAAGGCTAATATAGTGACCCAAACAAGTCTGAAACCTATTTTTTGAGTTGTTTTTGACCCATCCACACATTTTTATTGAAATAATGTCATTTATGAGCTATTAGAAACCGAAAATGATTTTTTTATAAAATAATATTTCAATCTTTTCCAAACATGCCCCTCACCCATCTTATAAAGGGGCACTTCCCCTTCTCTCAAATTCACGCCTTCAAAGACATTTGGCTTGGCCAAACCCTGCCCGAATACCCTTTCAACTATCCTCACTCTATTAAATAGGCCTTCCATTGTTTAGAATTCCAACCTAAAGAGTCCTTTTGATTAAATCAAAAGGAAGAACCCAAAGAAGAGGTAAATATTTCATCACCTATTTCAAGTTATTTTTTTCTTACACATCCTATTTCTGTGTTGTTTCTATTCTTAAATAATAAATATATTATCTTCTATATACTTTAATGTTATTATAAATATTTTGAAACCCTATTCATTATTCTATCCATCCTATAAATGAAAAAGTCACCATACATGCGTACGTATGGATTACCGTCTCCACGTCGTCGTATAGATTGTTATTCAAACACTTCATCATTTCGATGGGAATAATAATTAGTATAAATGATGTGAATTATAAATATAACATTATAAATATTCTGTATATAAGATATACCATCCAATTATATACGATTATAATATCAAAATAATGATATTATCGCTCGTATGTACGTATGGATTACCATCTCCAGGAATGCGATGAGATACATTCCCCATTATAATCATTCAGGAATATTCATTATTTTATGATTAATAATAAGGTTTTTGAACATAATATAATTCTATATATGAATAAAATACACCCTATCCATAACAAACATTACTGACGTAACAATGTATATGGTTATTTTATAATTTAATAATAATTATTTCAATATTATATAGGCAGTTAACCTACCCTCGACCAAGGGAAAGTACAACGTAAAGGTTATTTCTACAATCACATTATCATCCGGGGTTGTTTTTATGTATGTATCTACAGGGACCTCTTTATAATAATCATATGTGTTTCATAAAAATCCATTTCAATAAATATTCACAGTATAATAGTCAATCGATTAAATACATTTATACCCTTACTTGACCTTATATTTTTTGGAAGGAATCATTCCATCGTTTTATAAACAAGGTACTTTACGACCATTTTGACAAAATTAAGGTAAGAATGTTTTTTTAACTTATATGGAGGGTGCGTTTATTCTCCTCCATTATGAAATCATCAAATCATACCTTACAGGATTATAAGAATATTTTAGAAATAAATGTTATCATTTATAATTACATGACTTCTAAATGATTTCAAAATAGAAATATATATTCCTATTAAGTAATTTCCCTTTCCTCTCTGTCAACATCACTTGATTGGTTTGAAACTACTTTGAAGTTGATCTATTATGATACAAATCTTCCATATTGTATTGAATGTTTTGTGATATGTTTTACTGTGGATGTGTTATTTTTATACCATTCATGGTTATGGTAAACGTATTGACATTTTGAATTGTTGTTTGAATAGGAATGTTTATGTTATATTTCAACCCTTTCATATGAGGAATGTATTGGACTTTGTAAGTGATGGGTGGAGCCTGCTATAGCTCCTCGATGCGTCGATAGCTCTCATGATACAACTAGATGTGGATTTGGACGAGGCCTTTCTGAATTTGATATATGGGTTTGGCTGAGGCCAAAATCATTTTTAGACATCTTGGCCAAGGCCTTGACAAAATGTTTTATAATGTTGACATTATACATTCCCTCATTATGAAAATAATTTTGATGGTTCATGTGGTCATTTGACTTGTATAATACCGATGATTATGTTTTATTAGGGTATTATTTACTCAAATCATATTCCTACCATAAATGTGATCAAGTTTATTATTTATAAGGGAATGCGTTTTCAATTATTCACCATGCTTAATATTTATGTTATCTTCTGTTTTAATGCTTACCCTTACTAAGAGTTTGAGTTCACCACTTTCATATGATTCATTTTCCCAGGATATTAAGGATTTAGTAATGAGTGAGTTGCATGAATAATCTAGGAGGCTTAGATATTTCTAATGGTGTAAATTATTGTGGTATTTCTTTTCAAGTTGTAATGTTGAACTTATGTATGAATATTCTTTACAATAATTCTAAACTGGTTAGTCTTTTAGGACATGATTTCTTTGTCATCATTCCAATGTTATTCTATAATGCACCGAATCTGGATAACAAGGTTTGGGATGTTACAGTTGTTATAAGAGGAAGTTTAGTATAAACCTTGTAAAAAAGATTTATATAAACTCTGATTAGAGCACATTATCCTAAGATAGACTTTTAGGATTAGTATAGAATAACTTCCTAGAATTTTGGAACTGTATAGATTTTGTGAGTTTTCTAAGATATTCATCCATGTCTGGATATGAGTAGGTAGATATGACTCTGACCTAGATGTACCTAGGTGTAAATCCCAAAAACAACGCATTAAGCTAGACTCGAATGAGAACTGGTGCACGATAATAGGCCATGCTTCACTCTTGGTTACGACACTCCTAGGATAAATTCTTAGGATAACTCTCATTTTATTTACAAACCATTATGAAGAGTTTATGAGTATATAATTTCACAAATTTTTTTTTATTATTATAGATTATATCCAAAAATAGTTCAATTTATGTTAACTATTTTACAAGTAGATAATTGTGTATATTAATTTACAGACTAATCTAGTGTATGTCATGGTTTAGAAATAAAGTCTAGTGATAGGAATGGAAATTGTATCTATGCATGTAATCCATGTCGGGATTTCCCTCCTACTTAAGATAATTATAGTGGAGGTGGTGATGCAACTGGTGCTGATCAACTTATCAGCATACTAGGAAAACTCACACAGGTTATGAATAATAACCTTATCCATATAGATCACCTTGATCCCCAATGTGGAGGATCAATGTTAGACTGCTTCATGAGGAATCAACCACAAACATTCAATGGGGATAGAAATCCATTTGTAGCCGAGCAATGGATAAGTTCCTTATAGATAAATTTTCATTATTTGGGGAGTAGCAAAAGGGAAAATGTTGTCATGTAAGTTTATCGCCTCACAAGAGATGTAGATAAATGGTGGACAATTATTCAAAACACAAAGGAAGATGAAGAAGTATATATCATGGAATGGAGGGGGTTTAAAGATATTTTCTTAGAAAAAATACTTTCCTAATGACCATTGAGAAGATATGGAAATGCAATTTTAGAGTCTAAGCCAAAAAGAGGATGAGAATGTCGCAAAGTATGAAGCTATCATTACAAGGTTAGAAAATCATGATGCAGATTATATACATAACACAAGAAGTAATATTGAACATTTATTTGATGGGTTAAAACCATTTCTCCTTCAAGCATTATAATCACAATATTTCTCATCATATGAAGACATTGTCTCATATGCTATCAAGACGGAAAAAGAAATTCTCTATGTCTTATAACTTTAAAGAAAAGAAAGAGAAGAAGAGATCTCCTGAACACTCTGGGAAAGGAAATAAGGGAACAAGGAATAAGGGAAGAGTTGAATTTTCACCCTATGATAATAGTTGAAGGAAGCACGTTGGTGCCTCTCTAAAAGGAAAGGTAGTATATGACAAATGTGGATAGAAAGGCCATCATTATATTGATTGAAATGGAAATGATGAAGCTACCAATTTTCAGTACTACAATTTCAGGGAGATGGGAAATAATTCAAATGAATGTCTTTAGATTCATGGAAACATACCTTTAAAAGGACAAGGTATCAAGACAAAGATGATGAGATCACTAATGCTGATGTTGAAGCTTCAAAAGACATGTTGGAAGGTAATTTAATGGTTTCTTCTAGTTTAGCCAATTCTTTATTTGATTCTGGATCATCACATTGTTTCATATCTTTCCAATTTTCTATGAAAATAAGATATTTCCAATTTTATTTAACAAGGGAGTTGTCAGTCAAAACTCTTAAGGGAAGTATCATTTCAAAAGAGTTTTTTTAATTAGTCCCCATTAGGGCATATAAAAGTTCTTTATTTTCTAATCTCATCATCATACCCATTATTGAATTTGATATAATCCTCGGTATCGATTGTCTTTCGGACCATGATGGAAATATTTATTGTAAGATGAAGAGGTTATAATTCTTGATTATGATAAAGAGTACCTTATCATTTGAGTAGAAACATCACCACCTGATTCTTAACTAGATCCAGCCCCAATAGCTCAACTAAATTCTATTATTGGGGAGAAAGAGAATGAAATAACTATCGGTGAGGAAAATAATGTTCAAATAGATTATGTACCTATTGTGTAAGAATACGTTGGTTTGTTTCCAGAAAATTTACCAGGACATCTTATAGAACATGAAATTGAATTTTATATTGATTTAATTCCTAGTACAAGCCCCATATCGAAGACCCCATATAGAATGGCCACTATGGAATTAGTGTAACTAAACAAACTACTAGATTAATTGAGTAAGAAAAGATTTATTAACCCTAGTGTTTCTCCATGGAGAGACCATTTACTTTTTATTAAGAACAATGATGGGTCTATGAGGTTGTGCATTGACTATAGGGAGATAAATGATATAATAATAAAGAACAACTATCCCTTACCTCACATTGATGATTTATTCGACCAACTTCATAGAGATAAATATTTTTAAAATATTTACATTCAATCTGGAAATCATTAGTTGTGTGTGAAGAATGAATACATTCTGAAAATAATGATTCGAACCAGGTACATGCATTACGAGTTTACAGTTATTCTTCTTGGTCTGACTAATGGACACTCTGTTATCAAGAATCTAATGAATAGAGTTTTCAATTAATATATTGATGAATTTATAGTGGTATTTATTGATGATATATTGTTATAATCTAAAATCTATGAAGATTATGAAAATAACATGTGCACCATTCATAAACCCCTGAAAAGAAATGAATTATATGGGAAGTTTATCAAGTGTGAATTTAGGTTTCAGGAGATTTCTATTCTTGGCCATATTGCCTCTATGGATGGAATCTCCGTTGATCTTTCTAAGACAAGGGCAATACTTGAATGGATAACCTAGAGGATTATAATTGAGGAATGCAGATTTAATGGTTTCTAGGTTATTATCGGCATTTTATCCAGAATTTTGCCTGATTGGCTAACCCATTAACCATGCTCACACGTAAAGGGGTTAAATTTGTTTGGAAAAAATATTGTGAAGAATGTTTGAATAATTAATGATAATATTAGCAAATTATTTTATCTTGACACTACCATCAGGGGAATGATGTGTATGTTATTTATAGTGATGCATTAAAGAAAAAACGTGGTTGTGTCCTTATGTAGAATGATAGTGTTATTGCATATGCATCATGACAGCTAACAATTTATGAACAAAACTATCCTACTAATGATCTTGAGTTGGCATCTATAATATTTTCTTTGAAGATATGAAGACATTATCACTGTGGTAAAAAACGTGAGATATATACTGATCATAATAGTTTGGAGTATATTTTCTCATAGAAGGAACTCAGACTGAGGCAAAGGAGATGGCTTGAACAACTCAAGGATTATGATTTCACTATACACTACCACTCGGGGAAGGCAAATAAGGTGGCAGATTCTTTGAGCAGAAAATATCATGGAGTTTTGAACAATATGAGAGTTGAAAGAGATTCTATTTTAATTGATCTTGTTAAAATGAACATGGGAATAATCTTGGAAGGTGAAAAATCAATACTTTTTCAAATGGTTCCCAAACAATCTTTACTAGAAAGGATAAAAAGTTATCAGACTTATTATGTGGAATTTCCAAAGAACATTAATGATGTGAACTAATGGGAGCTTTATCGGCATTGTATATAAAGATGGAATTTTGAAATTTGGGAAGAGGCTTTGTGTTCCCAATATACCTGATCTAAAAAGAGAATTGTTGGTTGATGCTCATAGCTTAAATTTCTCTATACACTATGGGAGCATTATTTTGTTTAGAGATTTGGAGGAACATTTTTTATGGGACAAAATGAAGAGGGAGATTGATGGTTTTGTGTCAATATGTATGGTTTTCCAACTAGTGAAAGATGGAAGGCAACCACATGGAGGAGTCATGAAACCTTTTCCTATACCTGAGTGGAAATGGGAAAATATTACGATGGACATAGACATGGGACTACCAAGGACTCCTCGATGAAATGATGGAATATGGGTCATATTTGATAGTCTTACAAGTCAGCAAATTTTATTTCTATAAGAGAAGATTTACCACTTGAACATTTATAAAGACTTTGTATTAATGAGTTGTAACAATTCATGGAGTACATCTATCGATTGTTTCTGAATGTGATCCCCGATTTACATCATGATTCAAGAAGAGTCTTCAGAAATCCCTGGATAATGAGCTTCATTTGAGAACCGCCTATCACCCTCAAACTGATGGACAATTAGAATGGACTATTAAAACCTTATAATACATGTTGAGATCTTTCTCACATGAGTTTCAAGTTATGTGGGATCAATATTTACATCAAGTATAATTTTTGTATGACAATATCTTACATTAAAGTATTGAAATGGCACCATATAAAGTGTTATATAGAAAATAATTTCACACACCAACCTTTTGGGATGATGTTGGTGAAAGAAAACTTGTAGGCCCAAAACATGTTGAGGAAACGATGGAAAAGGAGAAGTTTATCCAAACCCACATCAATGCAGATAAAAGTAGGAAGAAGAGATTTTCTGATAACCGAAAGAAAGATTTATAATTTCATGTAGGAGATCATGTTATCTTGAAGGTATATCCATGGATGAGAATTATAAGATTTGGTATGAAGGGTAAATTGAGTCCCAGGTACATCGGACCTTTTGAAATTCTCGAATAAATTTTGGATGTAGCTTACCATTTTGAAATGCTGCCAAGTCTCTGCAATGTTCATGATGTGTTCCACGTATCATTGTTGAGAAAATAATTGCCTGACCTAAGGCATGTACTCACCTATGATAATTATAACTGGATCATGATCATTCTTATTGCGAAGAGACTATCAAGATTCATGATACAAGAGAACAAGTGTTGAGAAACCAGACGACTCGTCTGGTAAAAGTTCTATGGAGAAACCATAAAATGGAAGATCCAATGTGGGAACCTAGGGAACTGATGGTGAAGAACCTCCAGAATTTTTTTATGAGAGAATATTCTAGAAATTTTGAGGATGAAATTATTTGAAGGAGGGGAGAATGTTACACCCCAAGATTCCACGATGCGTTTCCCTTTGCATAATGAAATATCTAGCATTGTATGCAACTTTGAGATTCAAACACACCGTGACCAATCAATATAGTTGTTATGAATAGTAATACCGACTTTTTGAAATTTTATATAATTTATCTTTCATAATGGACTTCATTTTTGGATTTGGAATATCGAAATTAGATTAGGGTTAATTTTTTGGTATTTTTCTGAAAAATGATCAATTTTTGATTAATAATGAGAAACACTGAGTTATTTTTTAAAACCGACATTTTATTTAAATAATTATTAATTTTATTTCAATTTATTTTAGTTCTAAACAGATACATAATACCTATATAAGTTTAATATTATTAATTGGATTCATTTTATATTATGTTTAAATATATAAAAATTTTATTGAACTTCTGACCTTTATTGACCAACCTACTAGGAGCATTTTCAAATTTAAATAAAAAATTATTTTACCACTTCTGTGAATTGAATTACAAAAATCCAAGAGACACGGTTGTTATCGGTAAGTAAAATTTTGTTCAATAATATTAAAATATTTTTTTTGGTGAATAGTAACATTTGACTTTTATTTACCAAGGTTAAAAGTAAAGAGTGTAATTAAAGGTAAAAATGATATTATTATTATTACACTAATCCATGTATTAATTCTATTGGATTAGTGTAATTCGGCCTAAAACAACCTTAGTATTAAAATATGACCCTTTAGGTCCAATTTGATTAGATTTGGACATTTATTATTATTTAATTCAAAGAAGTGTTAAAAGTGTTAAATTCAATGTTCAATAAAAAAACCATTTTTAATATAAGGTTACACATATGATAAATTTGACTATAATTATTCATTAGAAAGATAATTAGATTTCCTATATAATGGTATTTTATTTATAATTTTTATACATTAAATAAGTTAAATTATTTATGACACAATGATGATGCAATATTTATATTATTAAAGAAATATTAAAATAATTGATATTATAAATACCAAAATAAATGAAATTTGAGAATTTTTATGAATTCTAGTTATTTTATAGGTTAATATGACATGTTAGGGTTGATAAAATGAATTTATTTCAAAGTAATAATTCTGTTATAAATTTAGAAAAAACAAAATACCAAATCATTTCAAAATTGGCATAAAAGAATTTTTAAAACATATATTATATTATTAATTGATATAATATTCTTAAAAATATAATGATTAGTCAAATGACTTAGATTATGTTATATATATTAATAATGAACCACATGGGGTTTTATTGGCTTTTTATAGTATGTTTATTAACCACATAATATAAAAATACAAAGAGTCGTGGTAAATGTCAAATTAATTAACTAAGAGTTAAATATAAAAGATATTGTTAATATAGTGACCCAAACCTATCTAAAACATATTGGTCGAGTTTTTATCAACCAATAACCACCTTAGCCTCGAAATAAATAATTTTTGATCCATTATATAACTAAAATTGTATTATTACAAAATAATATTTCAATCTTCTCCTAAGATGCCTCTCACCCCTCTTATACAAGGGAACTTCCCCTTCTCCGAAATTAACACCTTCAAAGTCATTTGGATCGGCCATCCTTGACCCAAATATCCTCTCAACTGTCCTCCCTTTTTCCCAAAGGCCTCAATTTAGTCTAAAATCTATCCTAAGGATCCCTTTTGATCAAATCAAAAGGAAGAACCCGAAAAAGAGGTAAATATTTTGTCACCTCTTTTAAGTTCATTTCTTCTTACACTTCATCATTAATTGATGTTTCTATTATAAAATAATAAATAATTTATATTCTATATACTGCGATGTTATTATAAAAATGGTAAAAATCTATTCATTATTCTATCCATCCTATGAATTATAATGTCACCATACGTGCATACATACGGATAACCGTCTCCACGTCTTGGTGTAGTTTGTTATTCAAACACTTCATTATTTGGATGGGAATAATAATGAGTATAAATGTTGAAAATAATAAATATAACATGATAATTATTCTGTATATTTGATATATCATCTAATTATATATGATTTTAATATCAAAAGAATTATATAGTTGCTCATGCGTAAGTACGTATTACCGTCTCCACGAACGGGATGAGATTCATTCCCAATAGTATTCATTGAAGAATAATATTCATTTTATGATTAAAATAATTTTTATGTACATAATATAATTCTGTATATGAATCAAATTCATCATATCCATAACAAAAAATACTTACTTAAAAAATAATTTAAAGAAAAATGAATCAGTTAACAACAAAAATGATGATACTACTGAAATATCATTTACAAAGAAATATTAGATGATCATATATGATATCATATTAAATTATACTGTTCTTTTATAATTTAATAATAAATATTTAACCATTATATAAGAGGTTACCCAACCCTCGACCAAGGAAAAGTACAAGGTAAGGGTTAATTATACAATCTCTCCATCATCCGAGGTTGTTTTTAGGTAAGTATCTACTGGGACCTCTTTATCATCAACATCCATGTTTCTTAAAAATATATTTCAATACATTTTCACAATTTAATAGAAAATGGTTAAAATCATTTTTCCCTTTATTTGACCTTATATGTTTTGGAAGGAATATTTTCTTCGTTTTCCAAACAGGGTACTTTACGACCATTTTGACAAAATTAATGTAAGAATGTTTTTTTTACTTATACAATGAGTGTGGATATTCTCCACCATTATAACATCGTAGAAGCTTCCCTTAAAAACATATAAGAATATTTTCAAAATAAATGTTTTCTTTCATAATTACATGACTTTTAAATTATTTCAAAATAGAATGATATATTACTATTAAATAATTTTCCTTTAATCTTTGTCAACATACTTTGATGGATTTTAAACTAGTTTGAAGTTGATCTATTATGATACAAATTTTCCCTATTTTATTGAAGGTTTTGTGATATGTTTGACTATGGATGTGTTATTTTTTATACCATTCATGGTTCATAGTTAATCTATTGACATTTCGTATGCTAGTTTTAATACAAATGTTTATGTTATATTTAAACTCTTTCATATAAGGAATGTATTGGAATTAGTAAGTGAAGGGTGGAGCCCGCTATAGCTCCTCGATGCATCGGTCGGTCTCATGGTACAACTATATGTGGAATTGACCAAGGCCTTTCCCATTTTGATATATGGTTCTTTCTATGGCCTAAATCATTTTCAGATGTCTTGGATGAGGCCATGAAAAAATGTTTCAGAATGTCAAGAATTATAAATTCTTACATTATGAAAATAATATTCATGGTTCATGTGGTCATTCGACTAGTAGAATACCCATTATTATATTTTATTATGGAATTATTTACTTAGTTCATATTCTAACAATAAAATTTTTAATGTTTTTTATTTGTAAATGCATTTGTTTTCAATTATTCGACATGCTTAATATTTATGTTATATTTTGTTGTAATGCTTACCCTTACTGAGCATTTGAGCTCACCCCTTTCTTATGATTCATTTTCCTAGTATATGAAGGTGTTTTTTATGAGTGACTTGCAGGCATAATCTTGGAGGCTTGGATTTTTATAATGGAATAAATTATTCTTTCATTTTTTTCAGGTTGTACAGTTGAACATATGTATGAATCTTATTTCCAATAATACTAAACAGATCGGTCCTTCAGGACATGATTTCCTTGTGATCCTGCCATTGTTATGTAATAATGCACCAACTCTGGGAAACTGGGTTTAGGGCGTTATAGTTTATCCTACTAAACCATGTGTCTACCCCTAACTAGACGTACTAAGGATTGGTCGAGTCATATTATAGGATACTTCACAAGGTGTTGCACCAAACCCAACTAGTCTTTCAAACAATCAAATTTGATCAATCAGTTTTGTATTAAAAATAATAATTTTTTTATTTAACATATTTTTTCCTAGACCCTTTTATCAAATGTTCATTCCGTGCTTACATTGAGGCTTAATTTGTAACAACACCATCACCAATGGCCATAAAAAATTGGTTATTTGTTACCATGAGATAGAATACATAACATCGTAATAAATAAGATCCTATATTTTAGTTATCTTGGAAGACTAGATATATTTCTGATCATTAAATTACATTATAATCATGAAGTGCATGATAACAACATAGGATATTTTGTTATTTCTCATTTATTATTATTACTTTTATTATTTTATATATATTTCCCTTCATGGTTTCAGAGGAAAACAAGGATAATATATAAATAGTGAACTCAATAACTAAGCAATGGGTAACATAGAATAGTATTTAATGGTAAATAAATAGGCAAATATAATATTTTAGTAATAAATAATAAAATTCTCCCATATAACTAATAACAAGATAATAATGTATCCACGGATAAAAAAATTAAAAATAAACATTTACATGGATAAAAATAAATAATCTCATAGTGATGGAGTTCATAATGTTAGCCATCATAACCATATAGTCTAGTCCTCATACGAAGAAATCAAACATTATAATATAAGAATGGACCCAATAACCAAGTTAGTTTATATCATTAGACCTACTTATGCATCGAGGTTATTTATACTAGATGTATTCCCTCATCATATACTATTTCCAATGGATAAATCATATGAAGATAATGGTTAAAAAATATAATAAATAATGATCCCTAAAAAACCACAAACATAATATTAGATAAATAATAAATAGTTATACATATAGAAAAATTTATATATGGACTATAAATATTTATCATTCTAATTGAATAATATCACTATGTAGGTGAATATTTAAAAAAATTCTAAAATATTGAATATTAACAATGCATAAGAATGTACAATTATCTACGGAATTATATTTTATTAATATGATAGGGAAATTTCACTATAAAAAGAAATAAATAGGGAATAATAAATGATTAAAATAGTTTAAGATATTAGATAATAATACCCTCATTGAAATAATACATCTATAATATGATAAATAAATAGAATATCAAAGAGTTCTGGTAATGGAGATTATAACTATGAAACTAATAAATAATTATAACTTATGAAGGGTGTATAATGAAATGTAATGGTAATATATCATTCATATTGAAATAAAATATTAATAATAATGAAAAATTATATCATTTTATATGGAAATTTAATTGAATTGAATAATATTGAATATTGTAATTGATATTTAGAGATTAAGATCACTTTCCATTCCAATTAACTTTCTGAAACATTATAAAGAACACATTATAACTATATGAGCTTATTTAGAGGTATCTTAAGTGGTATTTTGATTGGATAACCATTATCAATTATTTTTTGGAAAGTGGAATAGGGGTATGGGTTTGTATTTTTAGAAAATGTGGTAGAATTCATTAAAAATTTCACGGAATGGGTTTTTAAAATCATGGTTGTGGAAAATTCAATACAATTATTTTATCCATTGTTTAAAATCATTGTATAATAAATTTGATGAATTTTTATTACTATTTTTATGTTAAGGAGCCAAATTTGATTTAATTATATTTATTTTCCCATGGAAACTACATGTTTCCACAATAAATTATTTATATTACAATAAATTCTATTTTAGACTTTGGAAATTATAATATTAGTTTATAAATTTATTTTAATACAATTTATTATGTTATTTTAATAAATTAATATTTTATATGTTAAGGATTAATCTATATCAATTGTGAAATCATATTTTAATATAAAATTAAGTCATAATTCATAACCCATACTCATGTTGTACTATAAAACCATGGGATTTTATGATATAGCTGTCTATAAAAAATATTCATGTATTTGATATCATTCTTTTCTTACAAATACGAGTTTACATGATCCATGATATACTATTGAAATATTTTTATTTAATTTAACAGTTATTTCCAATCTACTATATTGTAGGATAAAAATTAAACTAACTAAATTTGGAAATATGTATGTTTTATATATGTATATAATTAATTAATTGGAAATAAATTCCGTATAAAGGGAAATTAAAATCAATTGAACATAGAAGATAAGCCATACTGAATAATTATTTTTCTGTACTCATTTTGTTTTTCTCTTAAAAAATTAAAATAATCACTATTTTTAATGACATTAATGAAATTAATTTATAATATATTAAATCAAATGTTTTAATATTCATATTATATTTCTATACTAATGATATATCAATTAATCTAGTAATATGATTAAAACATTATTCTTAAACAAAATAGTTTCAGTATGTTTTAGGAAATTAAATTAAAATGATTTTAAGACACATATATAAATTTAATCATAAAATATTGATATAATATTTGGAATCAGGTGACTAAATCATTTAAAATGGTTCTATTTTAATTTTGGTAATTCTAAATTCTACTTTGGAAAAAAAATCCCCTCGATAAGGGTAAAACATGTAAAATATAGATAGGTCATTGATATAAGAATTGAAGGTTTCTTTTAGGATTTCATTTCTCTTATATTATAAGTTTATTTTGGTCATTTGAATCCAATTCAATGATATATGGTCACTTGGTGATATTTTTTGTAGATATGACCAATATATAAAATGTCACTTTTGACATTAATAACTCTAAATTATTATTACATGAATAAAAGGGGATAATTTATGTTATAAATTATTATTTTAAAGATGAAATATTTTTTTCATTATATTTTTTTTCTAATTTTTAGTGATTAAATAATTCCCCTAAAAACTTTTTCAGCACTGATTGAGTATTAGTTCAATTAAATAAAAATAAAATAAAAACATTTCAATTAATAAAATTCAGTTCATTTATTTTCATAAATAACTTTTATTTGTATGTATAACATATTATGAATCTATTAAAGGTTTATATACTAATTTTTATCTTGTTTTCTTTAAAATCATATTTATTTAATTGTGTTAATTAAGACATTAATGCTATTTTATGTTAATTAATATTGTATTAAATTATTAAAAAATCATAATTCTCTTAGAATAAGAAACCTAGAAAGATAAATGTTCTAAAATATCATCCCTTTTTCATTTATGTGATAAGTTTTATGATATATGTAAAATTATAACACATTAATATTAAAAAATCATTACCATAGTGGTGGTTAAAACTAGTTAACCAAGGGGTTAAACCAGAAGTTGATGTTTAAAATGACACCAAAACTAGTGTAAATGTCATTTTATTATTATATTTCAACATTATAATTTTTATTCATATATATGTATGTATATACATATCCATTTTTAATCATTCATATTGATAATGAATTAATTTTATTTTAATCATTTTCATAATTCCCAATGTGTCTTTTCCCTCCCTTATAAAATGAAATCACATATTTCTTTTAATGACACCACATTGGTCATTTTATATTCACCAAACCTTATAAATATATATTAAAAACATACATATATATTATTTATAGACTTAATTATTCTTATAAGACTATCCTGAGGGTCCTTAATAAAGCATCTAAAGGAGGCCAACTGAAGGATATATAACCATCTTAACTGGCCACTTTTAGTTTATTTATTCTTCTCTATATAATAACTATACAGTATTCCCCAAAAAATAATAAATTAACTAAATTATATATAAAAAATATTATTATTATAAAACTACCAATAACCACCATCTATTAAATCATATGGGAAATGAAAGTATTTCTCGAGTGTACGTGTGGATTACAATCTCCACATAGCGATATAATTAATATTATATCATCATATTTCATAGATGGTTATTATAATGGGTTTAAATTTTATATATTCTATTTAGGAATTATTATTCTTTTTTTATTTTAAAATCATATTTACCTTCTTACCATCCTATCTTTTTGGAAACGATAATGTCACTTGTGCTTATTGTGGATTATCGACACAATGAATGACTCTGATTAATATATCATTTTTACATTACTTGGATGGTAATAAGGATATATTTAATGATTATATAGTGATAATATGATATAATGATGATTTTATAATAGATAATTTATATTTTCCATTCATTGTTTCCATCCATCTAAAAGTAAAAATGGGTTCTTACATACGTACGACTTACCATATCTATGAATGGTGTAGTTAATTTTTCTATCTTTATCATTTATAGAAGACTATAAACATATATATTTATATAATGAATATTTGTGATATTAATATATTTATTTTCATTATTTATATTATGAAACCATTAAAAAGGTACATGGATCATATCTTCTAAACTAATAATTTCAGGAAAAACAAAATTATTAACACCCAAAATGACAATTTTAATAAGTAATTGTTAATAAATGGATGTTTAAATTTTATAATAGAATCATATATGATATTATAACTATTTAAATAATTGTCATATAAAATTATAATAAATTTAAATTTATTATATTTGATATTATAGAGCATTAAATTATAATTGAACATAATGTCGGGGTTTAATGGTACAATTTTTTTTATTGGGATTAGTTGTGATTAAGTTTAAAATTTTGAAATTGCATCATATAAATCTCAAGATTATAAAGATGTATTGTTATCCTATAGTTATTTTTGGATAAGTGGTTTCTCATTTTATTTTCATACCATTAAGTATGTGATGTATATAAATAATTCTTTAAATAAAAAATCAATATCTTTTGTATTTCAAGTTGAAAATATTTTTTTCTTAAATAACCATGAATTATAAAAAAAAATTCAAGAATTTTTTTTATTCCCTTAGACTTATTTAATGTAATTTTTTAGTAATGGTTAAATTCTTAAAAAATGCTTTAAAAGGAATATTCTTGTCATTTTCTAAATGAGATACTTTTAAAATTTTTCAAAAAATGTGAAAGGAATCATTGTTTTAACAAACACAACATAAAACTTTTTTTACACCATCATAACCACTAAATGAATTGAATATTCATTTACAATTTCCCAAGATTATTTTCAATGAAAATTTATCCATAATATTTGGGAAATTTTTAAATTTTAAACAGATTATTTCAAAATAAAAATTTAGTTTTACATGAAAAATATTCCAGATATCTTCTAATGGTATTTTCATATTTGATTCAATAAATTGACATTACTTATAATTTACAAGTTATATGTGGAAATGATATAATCCACTTTAATTATTTTGATTTATTTTGATGTTAATGGTAATTTTAGGATGATTCTATGAAAAGTGTTCATTTCTTATCGATTTTTTATATCATGATGATACCTTTATGATTAAAACTTCTTATCCTTGGGTTAAGTTACGATGCTATAATATAATTTTTATAAAACCTATTTCTATTCATTTTTTTATTATATTATTAATGATTTATGATATTTTTGAACAATTATGTATGGTATTCATTATGATATGATTGGGTATGGTATTATATAACCCACCAATACATTGGGTAATGATGGATATCTCATGAGATAATAAGGAATAGAATTGAGAAGTGAATGCATTTTAGTAAGGGAAACTTTCCACAATTATAGACAATGGCATAACCTTGAATAGTGATATGATAGTTTGGGGAGAAACGAAATACATTATTACAGTCTTGGTAGTGATTATTCAGTACTAAGAAAAATATTTTCAATGTTTATGTGTATGGAAAATTAATATGTCTTACGATAATGTTATAATTTTATAGCTCATTTTCTTTAATTCCATTATGATTCATATGTTATAAAATGACATGATTTATTAAATTACTGATTATTTCAATATATGATATGTTGGATGTTGTATTAAAATGTTATTATCATGTTCTCATACCCTTATTTTTATGTTTTTTAATTGATCATCGATATATCTCTTTTTTACTCATGCTAAGCATCTAAGATTACAAATTATTATATTTCCTTTCCCTAAGTTATGGAGAAAGGGTTTATGTATGATATATGTAGGATGGATGTTAGTTATTAAGAATATATTGGAAGATGTTGTAGATATCTTATGAATATGTTTTTTATGTATCCATGTTTCCAAAGACATTAGACCTATATGATTTTACCATGGATTGCAATGTTATTTAATGAATATTAATTTAATAAAATGCAATATTTATTTATAAAAATTTTGGATTTCTATAATCGGTATTAGATAAAGTGTCATGACCCCTCCCTCCTAAGATACCCTTGTTTTGCTGTAAATGGAGAATGAGAAATAATGACCCCTCGAGTCCCGCCTCTAGAAGGCCTCAGGGTGGTGGCCATCACTAGCGGTATAGAAATCTGAAAACATGGGAGTAATTAACCTTTTTATAGCAACCGATATCTGGAGATAATATTTATCAACCTAAAAAACTTCAATATATATATATATATATAATAATAATAATAAATCCAAAATCCATCCCATAGGAATGTTTAAAAATATAACCATTAAAAATCATGTGTATCCAATGTAAATACCAAAAATAATGCTATGTAGAGACACAACAACTATGCCAATGTTTGAGCTATTAATTCCCAATATGATCCCCATAGTCCTCTTAGAAATTTGGAAATAGTTTTATTTATGTAGAGTGATCATTCAAGTATACATAGTAGGGAAAACCAAAGTCTCTCATGCACAAGTGGAGAATAATACTAATTACCCTGTGAGAAACAGTAGAAACCAAAAGCACCTAAAAATGTATACTAGCCACGCAAACCCCACCTACAACACAGTCACCAAATAACTCAAGTCAAGTAAAGTAATATAGTATGATCGTCACTGATAGGGTACACCGAACCACTTTACCACTAATTATCCGCTCTCACACCCTAACAACAAATGTCATGGCACTCCAACATCTTCTAAAATAACCACATCACAACCTTCCCACAAACTCTTAGGCTACATTCCACATCACATCCCTCCTGCACAAACATGGGACTCGTAACTACATCTCATCCATCTTGTAGACACCTGGGCAAAAAACCACACCACATCGTAAAAAAATGGGAACCAAAACCCATCTCATCCACCTTGGATGATAAACTCTCTATAAGACACATGGGAATCAAAAACCACAACATTCCGAAATAGTCTTGTGCTATCACCACCTTGAAGAGAGAACATGGAAGATCAAATGTCCAAAAATCTATCCTTCCTCTAGTATATTTGGGAAGGTCACCCCCTTGTAATAATGGTGGTTTTTCCATGTAGTTCTTAACTACTATGGGATGAGTATAGAATCAAAATAATGTGCACGTATATATATTGGTATCAAAAACTCATCCAGTCCTACGGTTTCTCAAGAAAACAACCACCCAATAACAATGCTACCTTTGGGTCTTGTGTTGACCTTCTGGTCGTGTCAGACCTTGTGCCTTGGTACTACGGGTCATGTAAGGGTTCCCTTTCAAAACATAAAAGGGGGATTATACATAAAAACAAATAATAAGGCCTTTGAGCCATTATGGTAAATGCATGTATCAGGATGAACGATGGTCACTACTGAAGTTGATAAAATAAATATTCTTAAAACCTTATAATTTCGATGTTATTATGTATTTACCAGTAATTCCATCCATACCTGAGAAACTAACAACTAAAACACATAACCATCTGCATAACCAAAAAAATTGAAGAATAAAACTATGAGAAAACACCCCAATTCACACTTTTTACCCACATAGCACCCAATCCAACCACTAAAATTATTATTCATCAATTTAATGTCACCAAACCTAAGGAAAAACTCATAATTCATAGAATCTCCCACCAATATTTCACATCACAACCATACTCTGTATCCCTGCTGCATATCCACACCATGACCAGTAAAACAAATAAATCACAACCCGATTATAGTCCCACTGCACAACACCACTCACCCATTCCAAAATTAAACTATATATGAGACTGATATTGTACTACAACCCTAAACCATCCACAAGCATCATAGTTTTCTCAACAGTTTCACCACACAACCCATATAAATAGCAAGATAGAAAATATCCATGCACAACAACACCAAACAAGGTAAGGTGTATCTAGATTTAACACACTCATTTTATAATTCCACAATGATTAATAATTGGTAACAACAAAACATGTTTGATCCTAGGTCATTAATTTAACTAACCGTATGTACATGATTAATCTATTTTTCATGTTCTAAGATATTCAAAAAAAGATTAAAAATAATTATTTTTGATTCCAGTGAACAAACATAGATCTCCAAATGAACATGATTTTTAGAAGGCATACGGCCCACACAATTCATTTCATGGATGAAATATTGTAAATAAAACAAAAAAACATCATTAACATCTTCCCCACAACTAATTTAATACATATGTAATAGGTCTGATTATATTTGTTATCATCATATTTAAAAACTCATTTATTATTTCATTTAGAAAGGATCCAACCAAATTTACAAAAAGACATCAGTATACCCACCCTTAATGATAAAAAATTAATAGAGAGAAGAATTAATCCCTCTCTAGAAAAACTGATGAGCAACCACTCCTCCCTATTCCAAAAATAGGGGTTGTGTTAGTATCGAGAAGGACTCTTAAGAAAATCTGGATCTGAAGTCCACATCACAACACAAAAAACCATGGGAAAGAATGTCTCTAGTCATATAAATAGAATGCAGAATGGTTCAAGGAAGATAGGATATCATCTTTAGAAAAGGATAGATCCTATATCAATGGAAGGGAGATGATTTCAACATACTTAAAAGTAAATTCTTTTCCAAGATGAAGTGTCATGGCCATTCCAAAATTTCATGGCATTAGGATATTAAAGATATAATTAATGTCCTGTGAAACGTATTTTGAAATGGTAAACCATGGTTTCAATATTGATTTACATCAAATAAAACATAATAGTGGTCAAACTAGAAAAATTAGGAAAAGTTTTAAATGACACGACATTGGGTGTGTCACCGATGCAATTCACTGAGGCGACTTGCCGATGTGTCACACTAATGCCACTCACTGATTCTACCTACCGATTCCAGTCACTGATTCCACCTATCGACACCACTCATCGATAGTGAAACACCTATGTGACCTACTAACAGTGAGTCACCAACATAACCCACTGACGCAACATACTGATAGAGATTCACTCACACAACCTACCGATAGTGATTCAATGGCGTCATCCACCTATAGTCATTCACTGACATGACCTACCGACATGACCTACTAATAATGAGTCACCGAATCAACCTACCGATAGTAAGTTACAAATGTGAACTACGGACATCGAGTCACTAACATGATCAACTGAAACCGAGTCACCGACCCTAACCACAAAATCCACTTAAATATGCCACCTATCAACACCACACATTGTTGGAAAAACTATATTTTTGTAAAAATATTGAAATGAGTCACTATGACTCACTAGAACACCTCAAAAACTATATTTTTTGAAAGGAATAGACCGGAGGGGACCATTCCATGACATCAAATGCCTGTCAAACTATTTTCACCCTCAATAATTCAAATCCAAAACCAAAAGAAAGATTAGTGCAAACAACCACCTCATGAGTTACTATTCAATGGTATAGCTGCACTTGAAACACCAATACTGTCATCAAATTTCAACAAAAAACCACCTTGTGTTGTTAGAAAGATAGAGTGAAATGTCGACATCCATGAACACCTCATCCAACATCTATTTCCCCCAAATGACCATAAGACCCAAAACACAAGAACCAAGACCACACTTTCTGGACACATAAATCATGGATTTCCTTCATCCATGTTAAGATACTATCCACTCTGGGTGCCACTAACTCACCTGATTTAGATTAATATCATATCAATAAGTGCTTCTTCATTAGGAATCATGTTCTAATCTCCTCATGATTTGTACTTTATCACACATCACTGAACAGGTAAACAGTTCATATTATAAAAAACATGGTTCAATCATTATATCACAAAGAAAAATACACAAGAATAACTCAAAAAAACTATGGGTATTGGGAATGCATCTACTCTTCTCAATTTAACGTACTATCCTCCCGATCAACATGACTCCAAAACACTAGAACCAAATGAATGGTTCATCTAGAAGACATCTTATCCCAGTGATCTTGGATCTCCCCTGACAACTCCTTGAAAATTGTGTCCACCTTGATATCCAACTCTCCCCAATCAATGACAAGGAAGTCATTGTGAAGATACTGATGAAGACGATATACATGAAAGATGTCATGGATCCTCTCCCACCATGGTGGAAATTACAACTGGTATGCCACCTATCCAACTCACCCCAATCCATTAAAAGGTCCAATGAACCTCAGAGAGATCTTGCTCCCTCTACCAAACTTCTGACTCCCATGTCGAGGGAAAACAATTATGAACATGTGGTACCCAACCTCGAACTCCGAGGTCATCCTCCTATATTCATCATAATACTTATGCATGTATTATTCTTCCTTCATCATCTCATAGACATGCTCCACCTTCTAGGTCATACCCTACACCACATCTGCACGATGAGTAATTGCCTCCCCAACTTTTATCCATCACAAAGGTGAACGACATGGTCTCCCATAATAGTCTTAAAATAGAGCCATACCAATGGGTGAGTGAGAAATATTAATAAAATAAAATTCTACTAAGGGATGTTCTAATACCAAATATCCACCAAAGTCCAAGATGCAATCCCACAACATGTCCTCCAACATCTTTTTTGTCTGCTCTATCCGCCCATCTATCTCAGGGTGGAATGAACTGCTAATGTGAAACTAAGTTCCAAAATCATGCTATAATCCCCTATAGAATATCAAGGTAAAATTTGTATCTTGATTTGAGATGATGGATATTAGAACTCCATGAAACCGCACCACCTCATATATGTACATTTCTTCCAAGGAATGCACCTTCCTCGACTCCTTGATCGTTAAGAAGTGAGTAGACTTTGTCAGTCGATCTACTACTACCCATAATGAATCACAGACTCCCTGATACACGGGTAATACTATGATGAAATCCATAAATATGTCATCCCACTTCCAAATAGGAATCTCTATGGGCTGCAACAAACCACCGGGAAAACGATGCTCAACCTTTACCTATTGGAACACTCAGAACATCACCACAAACTCCACCAATACCTGCTTCATTCTTGAACACCAAAACAATATACTCAAAAAATGGAACATCTTGAAAAAATGTTGGTGTACTACTAAATTAGATTTGTGAAACTCAGAGAGAACACACTTCTACATTTCCATTGGAACAAAGAGCTTCCCACAAAACAACATCTCATTCTGACTATACTCTGACCATCCTTTTAGAACATTAACATGGTCAACATGACCATGCATCACTTATTCCTTTGAGTCTCTCCACTGATACTCCTCCACATCCTACAGTAGAGTATATTTTACTATAATATAAAATTGAAAGCCTATGCCACCACACATTCCTACATCTAAGGGTAAGGCGGAAAACTCTTCCATTGCATTCCAAGTGTCTACAGATTCCCAAACAACCTCCTTCTATGACTTCTTGCTCACAGAATCAGCCATAATATTTTCCTACCATGAGGTGTAAGAGATCTCAAAATCTTAATCTTGATGAGACTCCATCCACCTCCACTATCTCAAGTTTAGATCTCACTAGTAAAAGATATACCTTAAGATCATGTGATATATGAAGACCAAAAATCACTCCCAAATGGGGTAATTTTCCCTCAACTTCTGCTCAAACATGACCAATTAATGTTCTAGATCATGGGTGGAATAGTTACATTAGGGGAACAAAACTTCATAAACCCATAATAGATCACTACCCATTGTTGCATCAGCATGCATCCTAACCCCAAATGGGAAGCACCACAAAACACATAGAATGTAACCCCTTTATCTAAAATTTAAACCTCTATAGAAATCACTAGCTTCCCATTCAGGTAGCTAAAAGCTACCTAGCACTGACCACTTCACACAAAGGCCTGGTGCATTCTAGTCAGATCCTTAAATGGAACTGTAGATTGATATAAATCATGTACAAATCCCTGGTAATAGCCAACCAGACCAAGAAAACTATGATACATTGCCCCATTCTTGGTTGTTTCTCTAGAAAAACCCGATTATAATTTCAATTGGTACAATGATACACCCTAGTGCATCACCACATGTCCAATGATATGAACCTCTCACATCCATAACATAAACTTGGATAGATTTCCTTAGAGTCGGTGTTGTCGACAAACCTCCAGGATAGTACTAAGATTATTAATATGATCCTCCTCTGAATTCAGGTGGATCAAAATATAATTGATGAATATGATGATGAAATGGTCCATGTACTCATGAAATATTGAGTTCATGAGCCCCATGAATACGGACGGTGCGTTCATAACACCGAATGACATAACCATGAACTCAATGTTCCAATACATGTACCTGAAAGAAGTCTTTGGGATGTCACCCTACTTCACCCTCACCTGGTGATACACATACCACATATCAATCATAGAAAACCAAATTACACTGCTTAGACTGTCTAAAAAATCATCTATCCCTGGGAAAGGGTAATATTTCTTTGTAGTCACCTTATTCATATTATGTTAGTCTTTGCAGAGCCTCATACCACTATCTTCCTTAAATTCAAACAAGACCGGAGCACCCCACATAGACACACAGGGTTGGATTAATCCCTTTATAAAAAATTCTTAAATCTGAATATGTATTTCCCATAACTCAAAATGTGTCAACTGACAAGGATCTATAGAAATCAAAGAAGCACCGGGATACAAGTCTATCGTGAACTCAACATCATGTCGATGAGGTTGAGTCACAACCTCTTCAGGTAAGACATCAAAGAATTCTCAAAAAAATTTGGGAACCTCCACCATCGTAGCATCCACTAATTCCACTGATAGATCATCCAAAAAAGAATAAAGGGACCTAATATTCCTACTATTCATCTGACAAGTTTTCTCGCCAAAGAAAGCCACACGATGGTCATCCACTTCTGAAAACATGACCATCCTCTAGAAGAAGTTGAAAATATCATGCACAGAGCACAACCATTATATTCCAAGGATGACATCGTAAGGTTGTATCTGTAATAGGAATGTATCCCTACAGGACTGATGCAGCCCCATCATATGTCTATATCCCCGATACACATTAAACAAGCTGGTATGACCTCTGAATGTCACACTCAACACTAGGGGTGCGGGAATCCTCTATACATCTACCCCCAAATCATGGCATATATTGGTAGAAACAAAGTATTGTGAAGATCCTGAATAAAATAAATTGTATGGATGAGTACTAAATAAAGTTGTCGTGCCTTGAAAAATCTCTGGCCCTACAAGAACTACTTCCTATACGACATGCAATTGACCATGCCCATCACCACTACCCTCTACTAACGACCATCTCCTAGACCATGTCTAGATCATGTTATCTCTAGAGAACCCTATGGATGGACTCCACCTACTCTATCTCCCCTCGGTGGAGTAGGATCTTGCTATCCCTACTGCTAAAATGGCCTTCTTGGAAACTAATACTGAGGTGGGCATTGAACCTACCCACCTCCGCCTTACATATCTTGAACTACCATAAATAACTTACTCTAAAGGTGAACATGAACTATATAGTTAAAACACACCGGCCCCATTCCTAAATGGTATACACGAGGCCCTAAATTTCTAAACAGAAAATACCAAGGTCAACTCTCAAACGGTGGAAACCCTAAAGTCCCTAGTGATTGAGGCCTACCATTGGTAGAATTTCCATTTGAAAAACCCTACCAGTTCCTCTATCATAGTATTACTCTTCTCTAGTTCAGTATCTCAACAAAATCCTCCTTCCTCTATACCACTAAGTATGTTGTCAATTTGACGGGATTAACTGTGTTTTGAATAGAAGTATGAAGTGCATTCACTAAGGGTCTCTCTTGAGACTCCACATCCGTAAAAATATTCAAAAAAATTTGAAGGAGACCCTTTCACTTGATCCCCAGCAGTTGTTCCAAAATACCCCCTTACTGGGGGGATAGTAGCTTCTTATGCTTCTCGGCCTTCATGTTGGAAGGAAAATATTCATCCAAGAAATCCTTCTCAATATCAACGCACATAAAATCAACATCCTTTCTCTCCCCAAAATACAACTTCCAACACTGGTGAACATATTCCCTCATCTGACTAACCGCAAAAGGAACCCCATACTCCTTTAGATCCTGGATCAGGATGAAGGAGATCTCAAGTTCCCCAATCCTTGTCTCCATCTCTATGTCTAAGACACTTCCCCTATACTTTCCTATGGTCTGTAGCTGAAAATCATGTAATGTTCTCTACCACTGGTTTTCATCTTCCTCTGGATCAACCCTCCACCGATCAACCAAATCACCCTTCTGAGCCTCTATTCCATATGCAACTCATGGGAGAGGACCGGGTTCTATAGATTAAAAGTAAACAAGGAACGCCTAAGCCATATAAGTAATGATTTTTTATTAATATTCATTTTAACTCGTTATTTATTTTAATTCCCAGAAATTCCCAATTAAAATAGAAACATAATTCATCATGATACATGTACCTCTCCTAGGGTCCCTTCCCTATGAATTTGGTAGCCTCACTTAATCATTTGGTAATCTCAATGCCCTATCATCAGATCCCGGGGGGCCTAAAATCTCATATACTATCCAGTATTCCCTAGCCTATGTCACAAACCAAGGTCACCTTACACTGTTTACCTACAAACCCCTGAAATCCCCTCTTTTTCTAACTCCAAAAATTATCATATCACTCAACAATATTCCTCTAATACAATTATTCCATGACCCATCACTCCAAATATGTTCATCCTGCGCTAAAAATGGGGAAAGAGAGACAATGACCCATGATTCTTACCTCAAGTAGGCCTTAGGGAAGAGAGTAGAACTAAGGGTATAAAAATCTCACAAAATGAGAGGCATTACCCTTTTTATAGTAACCACGATCAGAAGATAAGATGTATCACTAAAAAAACAATACAAATAAAGATATATAAAAGAATGAAAAAATCAATACCAAAATCATGTTTAAAAAATAAAACTTTTACCAAAGAAGAGTTTCCAAAGTAAATACAAAATACAAGTCTAAGAAATGATACAATAACTATCCCAAAATCTATGCTAGTAATTCCTATAAAAGTCCCCATAGTCCTCTTGTAAACATGGAAATAGTATTATATATGTACTGTGAGCATACAAGTATAATCAGTAGGGAAAACCAAAGTCTCTAATGTACTAGTGGAGAAGCATAGTAATCCCCCCATGTGAAACAACACAATCCCAATGAACCTAACAAGGTATACTAGACACACCAACCTCACTAAACTAAAACTCTCTAAATTACTATAGTCATGTAATTTAATATAGTAAGCACATTGGTGATAGGGTACCCCACACGAACTTCCCACTAATTATCCATTCTCACACCCTAAAAAAAATTTCCTCATGCTCCCACCTCTTCTAAAAGAACAATGTCCCAACCCTCCAGCACACACCTGGTCCACATAACACATCACATCCCACCCCCTCGAAATATTCCTTGACATATACATCTCATCTCTCCCGTAGAATCCTAAGAAACAAACCACACAACATCTCGATGAAACATGTAACCACAACACATCTCATCCCAAATACTATTATGAAGTGCAACTCACACATAGACAACTGAGCCTCACAAACCACGTCCTGTTTGAATTGTATTTGGATATCACCACCTAGAATAAGAAGCATGGGAGAGAGGGTGTTCATCCATGCATCCTCCTACCTGGATTTTTGGCAAAGACACCATCCCCCGTAACAATGGGGGTGTTCATCAAGTATTTATTCACTAGGGTGGGTTCATATAGAATCACAAAAAAGTAAAAGTATATATATGTTTAAACTAAACACTAATCCCAACCTATGGGTTCTCAAAAAAACAACCACCCCATAACACTGCCACCTTTCTTAATATCTCTAAATGCTCATATCTGGACGGATGATGGAAAATATAGAAGTTGATGGAAGAAGTCTACTAACAATAAATAATTTTGATTTTATTATTAATTTACGAGTTATTCCATCCCTAACCAGGAATCTAATAACCAAAGCACACAACCAGCCTCACAAATAAGACAAATAGAGGAAGAAAACTATGTTAAAACACCCAACTTCACACTTCCTCCCCACTTAGGACCCAATCCATCCACATACATTATCATTCTTCAAAGTACTTCCACCCAACATAGGGAAAACCCACCTACTGAAAACAAAACCCTCTAACAGATCACATCACAATAATTCTTGTTAGCCCCAATTTATATCCACACCATTCCAATAAAAAAACACAACCCTGTTGCAGTTCCACTATAAAACACCATTAACCAATTCCACAATAAAAAAATTATCAACCTAAGATTCAATTAAAACTTTAAACCATCCACACACATCGATGTTCTCTCAACTTCAACACCACACAAACCTTATAAATCATATTACATAAAATATACACACATGGAACAAAACCACACTAAACAAGGCTTGGTGTATTCAGATTTAACTCAATCATTCTTTAATTACACTTTGTTAAATTTGGGGTTATCACATAACAAGTTTGATCCTAGGGAATCCATTTAATTAACTGAATATAGGTGATTAATCAAATTTTCATGGTCAAAAACATTCCAAATAAGATTAAAAACATGTATTCCTGAGTTATTTGCGCAAATAGTGACCACCAACTATCATGATTTTCAGAAGGCATACAACAAACAAAATTCGAAACATTGATCAAATACAACAAATAAAACAAGAAAAATGCAATCATCATCTGACCAATAATTTATTATTAAATTAATAGGCCCAATTATCTTTTTATCATTATATTACACCCCTTATTTATTACATAATGTAAAAATGGATCCATCTGTATTTACAAGAAGGCATCAGTATACCAACCCTGAATGATACACAATTACAAGAGAGACTAAAGAATACATAACTGTAACAACTAATGATCAGTGACTCCTCTTTCACCAAAAATCTTGGGTGTGTGAGTAGTAGGAAGGAATCCAATGGAAAATTGGATCCAAATTCCACAACAGAACATGCTAATATATGTGGAAGAAAGTCTCCGGATGTGCCAAGAGAACATGGAAGGGTTCAAGGAAGGAGGTTATCTTTTTCTGAAAATTCCAGATCCTATATCAATATAGGGGAGATAATTTCAATGGTCTTAAATGTTGGGTTATATCCATGACCACACGACAAGGATATTTAAACGTCTCGAAAGAATTGGGATATTAAATATATAATTAATATCATTCGAAACTGCTTTAGGGAATGTCAATCAAGGTTTTAAACATGATTTATATCAAATAAAATGTACAAGGGGTGAAAATAAAAAAACCTTGGAAAATAAGGAAATGAATCATCGTTCTGTGTGTCACTAATATGAGTCACTGATATGACTCGCTGACGCCACTCACCAACGCCACTCACCAACGCCACTCACTGATGCCACTCACTAACACAACATAACGATACCACTCACTGACACCACCTATAGATGCCAATCACCAATGCCAATCATCAATGCCACTAACCAATAACAACCATTGATTTGACCCACCGATGATACCTACAGAAAATGATTCACTAATGTGACCCACCGACACGACCTACCGATAGCGAGTCTCAGACGTGACTGACCAACAATGATTCATTGATGTGGCCCACCAATAGTGAGTCACCGACACGACCTATCGACAAAGAGTCAATGACGTTACCCTCCAATAGTGAATCTTCGAAATGATCGAAAATAGCGAGTCTCCAATGTGATAAACCAAAATCAAGTCACCGATATGACCCCTCTACGCCACCAATCAATGTCACCTACATTTAGAAAAACTGTTTTTTGGAAACAAAAAATTTTAAATGTGTCGCTGTGACTCCCCAGAACACCTCAAAAAAAATTCATAAAGTAATGGACCGGAGGGGTCCAGACCGTTGAGGAATGGGTTAGTTACCTTTTTTATCAACAATAACAAAACACAAGTGATAAATGTTAGGATGAACAACTGTATAGAAGAATTACCTAAATTACGGTAAATAAAGGACTGTGGTTTTCAAAAAATAATGCATGACTGGATACTACAAGTGGATGTGGTTTTATAATAAA
Organism: Viscum album; assembly: GCA_963277665.1. Lineage (NCBI taxonomy): Eukaryota > Viridiplantae > Streptophyta > Magnoliopsida > Santalales > Viscaceae > Viscum > Viscum album. The sequence continues at coordinate 368,877,657 of OY728166.1, forward strand.
TGAATATAGGGGTAATAAGCCACAAAAGTGTTGGAAAATTATATATCCAACATCATTATGGTTCATGGTGAGTTTGAACTTACTATTACCTAGTTTGATACTCTTGGGGGATATTCATGGGATGATTAACATTTCTTTTATAAAAAATCATGAAGGATTTGGATTGATGATGAACATATATTCCCAATAATAATACTAAGGATTCATCAATACAAAACAAGGTTTCATGATTTAGACATATTATTAATTATTCTTCATGATTAATCAATTTTTTTAACAATGATTGATATTCAGTCCAATAATTTTGGTTTTAGTAAGGGATTGAATTTTGACTAAACAAGTTTTGTTATTAAAAAATGAAATCAAATATTTAGTTAAACTACTTTATATTAGTCAAATAAATTACTTTATATCATAAAAATTATCTTAGGATTCCAATTTATATCCTCAATGATTAGATTTTTAATTAATAGCAGGCAATACAAATACTATGATGATCACATCTCAATTCATTAATTCTTTTCCAACTGATGTTTTTTGGAATATACTAACTCCAAATATTTTTAATATAACTATAGTAAAATTTGATATTATCTTTTTCATGTATTTTATTTCCTTACATGAAGAAGATATCATCTTTAGAGGATGAAAATGAATGTTTGATATTCCAAACCAACCTTTGATATTTAATTAGTGCAAAAATAAATATAAATATAGAATAGAAATTTTTTACATTATAAGGGACATGATTCAAATTAAATAGGGGTATTTCTCTAAAATGATTATAGAGAAAATAAATGTCTAATATATTCTTATTATGTGAGTGTTTATTGATGTATTTCAAGAATAGTTTCAGAGACTTCTTCTGAATCATGAGGTTGATATTTCATTAGAACTCATACGTTGAGATAGAATTATCTCAATGACTTTATATAGAATTTATCTGATTGATTTGTGATAGGTAAACAAGTAACTCTTGAAAAATATTGATAAGGGATTCAATCATCCATGTGCATCATGATCGGGTGTGCCGATTCTTTTTGTTAAGAATAATGATGGTTCAATTCATGCTTTCTTTGATTATTTGGAATGTAACTTGATCAATTTCAAGAACTAGTGTCATCAACCCCATATTTATGAATTATTTGATCAACTATGTTGATTTGAATAAATTTTTGGGATCCATTTTCAGTCAAGATATCATCAATTTATAGTCATGAAGGATGATATATCTAATATTAAATTTAATATGAGTTATGGACACTATAAATTGTTATCAATTCCATTTTTTTAATGACCTATCTTTCTTCATGGATTTAAGGAATAGTGTCATTATAGATTACATTGGATAGTTCGTGGGAGTATCTATAGAGGATATTATTATATATTCAAATATAAATATAGAAGAAAAGATAGCTTTAGGATTGTACTAAAGAACCTAATGAAGTTGAATTTATAGAAAAAATTAAAAAGTGTAGATTTTGGTCACATAATGTTACATTCAATCAAGGGAAAATATATGGATACATCAAATATTTAATATATTGAACATTATCTGAGACCAATAATAGTAACTAAGATATATAGTTTTATTGTTATGGTTGGATATTATCAATAATTTGTGTGAAATTTCACATTGATGACCAATTTACTAAACAAGTTAATTCAAAATGGAGGAAAGTTCTATTTAGCATATGAATGTGATAAAAATGTCAAGGAACTGAATAGAGAGATAGTAAAAGTACCCATTATTACATTACACTACATTGGATAAGAGTTTTTGATTTATAGTGATGTAAAGAAGATGGGTCCAGTATTTGTACTTTTGAAGAATGTTGTGTTGGTTGATTATTTATCACACCAATTGAGAGATCCTGAAAAAAATTACCCAACACGTGATTTACAGTTAGATTCAGTTATTTTTTCATTAAAGATATTTGAAAAATCATTATGGAGAATAGTGTGATATATATTCTGATCATAATAGTTTTAATTATATATTCTCTTAAAAATAGATGAATATGCACAAGAGAAAATTGATGGAGTTAATGGAATAATATAACATTCAATTACATTACAAACATGGGAAAGCGAAGAAGGTGGCTAATGATTTGATTTGAAAGGATCATGATAGCATATCTATTATAAGGATCACAAAATATCTAAAATATATGGATTTTTAAAGGATGTGACAAGAATTCATAAATGAAGGGGAGAAACAATATCATTCCAAAATGAGAGTTCAACCATATATACATGTTAGGCTTAAATAGGCATGGAATAATGATTTGAATCTATAGATGAGGGTCATAAATGTTATTTAATAAAACATTTATTTTTATGGAATGATATTGTTTATTAATAGTGTGTGTGTTTTATCCAAGATATGATTGAATAACAATATTTTTCTTGATTCTCATTGTTTATCATTCTCTTTATATCTTGTGTATATGACTATGGGTAAATATATGAAAGGATATTTCTAGTAGAAAAAAATGAAGAAATATGTTGCAATGTAGGTATCTCATTCCTTGTTATTTTGGTAAGATAAGGCCAAGAGATATATGTATAAGGTGATTTTAAAACCATTACCCATACCATAATAGAAATGGGAAAACACCACGATGAATTTTTTCATTAGAATCCTCACAAAATATAAGGAAAATAATGTTATCTAGGTTGTAGTTGATCATCATACAATGTAATACAACTTTATTTCTATTAGATAATATTTTTATATTGATAATATAGCCTAAATATACATTTAATATGTGGTAAGCTTGCATGTAGTACCACATTTTATTGTATATAATTGTGATTTTATGCTTATGTCAATGTTCACGATATTCCTTTTGAATGTTCTTGATTCAAATTCTTATTTTAGTAAATCCTATCATACTATGTTTGATATTCATGTTGATGAATCCAATAAAACACCATAAAATATGTTAAGGTCTTGTTCTATGTATTTTGAATTTGGTTGGGATAAACACCTTTCTTTAGTAATATTTTCAGATGAAAATATATTTAACTTGATAATTAAAATGTATTCTTATGATGCACTCTATAGAATTATGTATGAAACTCTAATGTGTTTGGATGAAGAGGGGGAAACATAATGTTTGGGTCCTAGACCGGTTGAGGAAATGGTAGATATTGTTAGATCTATTCAGTAACACGTTAATGTATATTAGAGTTAATGGAAATTTTATATTGAAAATCCCCAATCAAATATTTAATTCAATACTGGTAAGATTGTATTATTGATAATTTCTCCATGGAAGAATGTTATGTGATTTGCAAAGAAATGAATCTCTTTCCCTTGGTATATTCTACCCTTTTAGATTCTTGATCGGGTTGGGATGGTAACTTATCACCTGAGTATTACACTGCAAATCACTCAAGATCATGATGTGTTATATGTATCTCTATTAATAATGTACATCCTATATCCTTCACATGTACTTGACTTAGATGTCATATCACTGAGGACAGATTTTCTATATGAAGAAAACCCAATAGAAATGTTTGATCATTGACATAAAGTGATATGAAACAAGACAACCCATTTGGTTAATGATCTTCAGAGGAATTTTAAATTTAATGATTTTCCTTGAAAACATTAGGATATGATGAAATTTAAATATCCTAATTTTTTATATAATAGTGATGTAATTTAGAGGTAAAAATTAATTCTAAGGGGTGTAGAATATATCACCATATGAATTTAGGATATAGTTCCTTATAAACAAATTTATTTCTTTGACAACTTCTTCTACATTAAATATTGTGTTTAAATTAATTGTGACATACTGTTAAATTATAATTTGTTAATTTGATAGAGATTTTAATGTCCCAACATGGGTAACAATAAACTGGCTCCTTGATCCGGACTTCTAAAAGGACTCAATCACACATCTCAATATTTCAAGGGCTAAAACTAACATTGAGGGACTAAAGGTGGTACCTTAGAGAGGATATACCCTCATATTTGGGTAAAAATAGTGGAAATACCCATATATCATCCAATGAAATAACAAATATAGTGTGACATAGTAAATAAAATGAAATGGAACATGTTTTAATAATTAATGAAATCCAATAAAACTCCAGATATCTATGTAAAACATACCTCATTTGTCACCATTTGGAAAACCATATATATATGAGTACATAAAAAATGGAATTATAGGGATATCCTAAAAACTCTGATCCAGACCTCATACCCAGTCTCTACGACTCTATCAACATTCTTATATCCGATCCAAATACCCAACACGATCCGCTCCACTTGATCATTCAACCATATTCTAAGGTCCTATCCAACATGAAATTTGTTCTTGACCTAAAAAATAAGACATAAGTTCTCCACACAAATATAGGTTCATTTATAGGGGTGAAAAATAATCTCATTAGGAAACCCCAATAATGAACCAATAAATATTTTTTCAACTATGAAATCTCATGAAATAATATCATCTGAGACAAGACCCCACAGATGTGACAAATGAAATATATCAAGTGAAAGAATAATTGGTCCCTAGGTCTAGAATCTCAGTTAATGGAGAAATATTCCATAATATAAATAAATATTTATATCTGTATATATATATATATTAAAATTAATATATATATGCATAAATATGTATATACATTATTAAGGTGAAAGAAAGAGAATAAAACAATATCAATAAATCATCGATTATATAATCATAGTCATATGAACATCATGTAAAAAGGGCATTGAGATTTATTTCACACCTCTCAAACATTTATGATTAATAAAATTCCTTGGATCGTAACACAGATCAAAAATATATTCTTACTCCAATGGGGGAAAGGTCTCTAAGCATGCTACATCCCCGTAGGGGGTACATTTCATAGCCTTAGGTTCACCTATACTCACCTCCAGTCACTATAATGAAGGATTAGATATAATATTTAACGACACAATGTTTTTTAATAGAAATTACCTTCTTATAAATATGTCATAGAATCACATGAAAATAGAACATAATTAAATTCTAAGAGATAAGTTACCTTTAATCATAAGTTTTTCACTTTTTTGTTTGGAATTTCAAAAATATGACATACACGGTTGTAATCAGTATGTTATTTGGAGTCCGATAAGAAAAAATTGATTTTTGGTGATTAGTAACCTACCCTTATGAATATTAACATAACCTTATAAATACTGATATACTATAATGAATAGTAACCTTACCTATTATAGTATAAAAATAATATTCATGTAGAAAGTATGATATACCAATACTTTAGAATTAGTAAACGAATGTTTTGAAACTGTTTTTGATAAAATATTATAATTTTAATTAAATATTAAAATAATTATAGTTAGAAAATTATTTTTGAAAAATTGACATCATTTTTGGATTATAAATTTCAAAATATGTCTAGGGTTAAATTTTTTAGATTACTCTGAAATACTTGAATTTTTTTTGATGAATAGTAAAATATGGTAATTTACCGTATATATACATTATATGCTAAATTGACTATTCCAAGAATCATGGATAATGTCACCACCCTTGGTTAGAATTCACATAACGTATTTACTATTCTTGGTCATGGAATATGTTCTATTGTTTTCCTTGTGATGAAATAATAAATTAATGATTATAATATTATGAAATCCCTTCTTGCCTCTACAATAAACCCCCCCCCCCCCTCACTCTCACATCTCTTCACTCCCATAAAGCCTTGTGCCTTGCCAATAATCCTCTTAAATCCCTCCCAAAGACCGCCAATGTCCAAGATCTCATAGCTTCTTCATAATACCAAAACCTCACCCCTTAATAGGTTCTCAAAGGAGATAGTCTCAGGAGGTAAATTCCTCTTTCAAATTCCTTCATTTCTATTATGTTATTTACTTTTTGATTCTTTCCACACCTCCCTTCACCCAAATAGTAAGAAAAATCCAGTAACATACATGTAATGAATTTTTTTTATGATAATAGGATATTTCATTATCTTCTCTTCTATCCCCACCTTTTATTTGAAAGAAATGAAATCACCATTTGAGATATGCTAATTTACCACATTCAAGGATAACAGTTTATCAATTTCTATTATTATGATTAATTATGGTCATGAAACCATTTGTGTCTTGGTTCAAACAGAATATTATATATGAAATATATCTTTTTTAGGTTCTTTAATCCTTTTGTTAAAACGGTTTTAAGTTATATATCAAAGCATGTTCATTGTAATCAAATCCACCGATTAAAAAAATGGCAGTCACTAAGGTTATATATAAAATAATTCGACCTCACCTGAAGTAACCAAACAAAATTTATTCCCAATTAATATATTTTATGCGAACTAATATAATATAACTTCAATTCTGGACAACCACATTCATTTCCATGTTTATACAAACATGAATATAAGCGAACCGGTCATTAAAACCAAGTATACAAACGAGCTCGAACAATAAAATTGATCCTCATAACCAATAAAAATGGTTATAAATGAACTAAAAATGATTATAATAAACCAATTAAAAATATAAGTTGTTATGGAATTATTAAATTATAATCCTAATTTGTTTATTTATGTCTTTAATAACAATTAGAGAACACCAACATATTTAAGGTAAGGGATCCTCTCCATTTCTCTCTTAATCAAGATTTACCTCTATGATATACATTTTTATGGCTAATACCAAATTATGGGGTATGTTTTCACAACTATAACATAATTCCCTCATGTTTTATATGTGATTAGAACCCTTTTTCTCTCTCTTCAAGCCCTCTTAGGTACAACCGACACCATGCCAATAAACAGTAATGAATTCTACCCGAACCCTTTTTGTTTATTCGTGTTTCCATATGTTTCTTTATATAAAACTGGAGTTATATTATATATTCATCTACATATTATAAATTAGGTGTAGGTTTTAAAAATTGATTTATGAATACCCTTTAAAAACACTTTTTCGGGGATATACATGTTTTTTTAAGATTCTCTTCTTAGAACTTTCTGATAAGCAAACCTCTGATAGGGGAACTTCCAGAATTGTGACCCAATTTCAAGTACACTATATACTCTATTTTAAGATACCACTATATTTATAAAATCTTTACTTTATTACGAAAACCAACTCATTTCAATTCTGGTTTTATATAAATTTTCTTTCTGTTTTCTATTTTAAAAGTTCTATAGTATTTTCCTTAAAACCGCTGAAAAATGTTTTAATGAAAATATTTCTAAAATAAATTTCTTATATTTTTTCACTTCTAGTTGCAACCACATACCGTGTTATATGATTATTTTACCCTATGAACGTCCATGTATGTTTTAATCCTTTACATCCATGGAAACTTTTGTGATACGCCCACTGGTTATGATTTATGTCATGATTGTGGCACCCAATTCATTTCATGGGTACCCTTATGTAATGAATGGTTGATTGTTGATGATTATCTATGTAGTAAGAATATTTATGTGGAAATAATATTCATGAATGTTTTAAATTGGTGCACCCATATAGTGCTCCAATGAATTTTTTAAGGTTACGTCTCATGAGATGCGATGTGAAACGAGATTGGCGGTTAGCCTTGACCCATATTAAAATTGAAAAGGGGATTGGCGGTTAGCCTTGACCCATATCAATGAATTTTTTTATGATTCTGCCACATTTATATGACTCTGTGATTGTATAATCCAATGCAATACGATATTATTTCATATGTTCCTTTATTTGGATATCATTATGTCATGCATCCAAACTCATATGCTTAAGATGAATCCTTATGTTCATTCCCTTACTGGTATTTTCAGCTCATCATTTTGTTCATGTGTTCCCAAGGGTTCCCTGTGCAGATGTAAGGGATCAAAGGAAGCTCATATATTTTTATGGATATTAAATAAAGATATGTTTTTTGATCCATGTTTTAGGTTTTATGTACCTAGTCTTCTAAGAAAATAGACTTAACAATCCTTGGATTGTACTCTGATGTATAATTATGCTTAAAATCATGTAATGTTATATATAAAAGTCTTGGGTAGATATAGTTGGTATTATATAATGGTCTAGTTATTTTTGGAGATTAGTAATAGAAAAAATTAGTGAGAACCTTAAGGATGAGACTAAGTATAAAAAACATTCCTGAATTTTGGTACATATTGATTAAGTAGTTTATCAAGTAAATAAATTCATGTCTGGATATGAGTAGGTAGAGGAAGCTTTGGAATTGATGTATCTAAGGGTAAAACCTGAAAAAACCTATTTGAGGAAGACTCGATTAGGAACTAGTGCACGACAAAGGGCCTTTATGCACTCTTTGTTACGAGACTCTGGGGGGATATGCTTTGGTGGATTCAGAAGTGTAGTACAAACCATTATTATGAGACAAAAAAATCCCATAAGAATATAAGATAATAAATAGATCGAGAATAACCTAGATTTAATCCTAATAAATTACAAGTTAGGATATACTTCTTATTTATATTTTTATCCTTTTATATTCAATGTTTCCTTTTTATGCTCAATTTATAAGTATTCAATACCTCTCTTTATACATTAATTTTCTTAGTCAATGGAAGGAAATAGAAGAACATGTTCCAAAAACCAATGTGATAGGAAATGTGATGATTTCTAGGATGATATGCCTGATGTGACAAGAGCGGGTGATCAAAACATCATGATAGTACTTGCTTAGCTAACTTGAGTTATGAATAATAACTTGAATCATGTGGAACAACCTCCTCCTCCAAGGATAGAGCAAGTTACTATAGAATCTTTCTTAAGGAAAAGACCTCCCATGTTTAGTAGACCTTCCGGTCCCCTCCTCATGTAACAGTGGGTTAACTCCATTGAAATGATATTCTCTATCCTCAAGTGCTCGGAAGAATAGAATGATGTATTGGAAGTCTATTGTTTTGATGAGGAAGGATTTGTAAGATTTATGACATGATTATGTGTACCATCCAATCCATAGATAAAGAATGATATATTGAATGATTCACATAGCTCAACATTCTCTATCCACCCAGGGAGCACAAAGATCTATTCAGATCACTGAGAAACCTTTTTGAAGGACAATATGAAAAGGGAGATTGTTGAATATACTTCAAAGTGCTTGGTATGTAAAAAAGTGATGGATAAGAGGAAAAATTCTAAGGGGATGATGCAACCACTGCCCATACCATCATATATGTGGGAGAATATTACTATGAACTTTGTAATTTGAATTACAAGGACATCTAGAGGAAACAATGTTACATGGGTCCTTGTGGATCATCTTACAATCACAGCTCACTTTACCAAAATTCTAGAAGACTTATCAATTGATCAAATTTCACAAATTTACATCAATGAAGTGGTATGGTTTCCTGGAGTACCACAATCAATTGTATCCCATCATGATAAATTATTCACCTCAATGTTCTTGAAAAGTATCAAAACTGATCTATGCACTGAACATATCTTCATTATGACCTATTATCCTCACAATGATGACCAATATAAGCAAACTATTCAGACACTATAATAAATTTTGAGAGTGTGTTCTATGAAATTCAATGGAGGATGGTAACAACATCTTCCACTAGTTTCATTATCCTAAAACAATATTTTCCACTCGAGCATCCAAATGACACCATACAAAGCCCTTTATGGGGAAAAGAGTATAACTCCAGCATGTTGGGATGAAGTCGAGGAGCGTAAGAGGTTAGGACCTGAAATGGTCAATGAAATGGTAGAGAAGGTGAAAACCTTTCATCAGTATATCAAGGTAGCCCAAAGTCGACATAAAAGTTTTGCAGACAATTTTCAATGAGACCTTGAGTTTAAAGTTGGATACATGGTATTTCTATGCATATCTCTATGGAAGAAGGTAATGAGGTTTGGAAATAAAGGGAATATAAGTCCCAGGTATGTCGTCCCCTTTGAGATCCTTGATTGAGTTGGAGATGTGGACTATTGAATGGCACTTCCACCTACCAGGAAAAATTATGTGATGTATTTAATATATCCATCTAATGGAAGTACATACCAGACCCTTTACTTGTACTCTATTTTTAGGTGGTATAGTTGGAGGATGAACTTTCCTATAAGGGGCAGCCAGTAAAGATCTTGGATCATAAAGAAAAAGATCTACGCAACAAGACTACTCATCTGGTCAAGGTACTATGTCAAAACCGTAATTATGAAGAGGAAATATGGGAACTGGAGGAACAAATGAAGGAAAAGTACCCCCACCTATTTTTATCCTAGAATCTAAAATGAAATTTAGAGGGAAAAATTTCTTAAGGGGTGAAGAATGTAACGACCCAGTTTTTTCCAATGGAAATAGCCTTCTTATAAATATGTCATAAAATCAAAGGAATACTCAACATAATGAACTATTAAGTGATAAGTGACCTTTAAACATAAGTTTGTCACTTCTGTGTTTGTATTTTTGAAAATCTGACATACACGGTTGCAATCAATAAGTTATTTTGAGTCTCATAAAAAAACATAATTTCTGGTGAATAGTAAACTACCCTTATAAATAGTAACATACCCTTATTAGTAGTGATATACCCTAATGAATAGTAACCTTACATATGATAGTATAAAAATAATATTCAAGTTGAATATATGATATATCTCTTTTTTATAATAAGTAAACGAATGTCTCAAAACTGGTTTTGGATAATAAATTGTGATTTTAATTAAATATTAAAATAATTATATTTAGGAAATAATTTTTGAAAAATGGGCTTCATTTTTAGATTCTACACTTTAATAAATGTTTATTGTGTATTTTTGAGATTTTTCTGAAATACTTGAATTTTTATGAATAGTAAAATATGGAAATTTACTGTATATATATATTATAAGCTAAATAGACTATTCATAGCATCATGGTTGATGTAACCACTCTTGGTTCGAATTAAAATGACCCATTTACTATTCTTGGTCATGGAATACTTACTATTCCTTATATTGCAAACAAATAATAAATTAATGATTATAATATTATGAAATCCCTCCTCACATCCACTATAAAACCCCCCACACTCCCACTTCTCTTCACTCCTCTAAAGCCTAGTTCCTTGCCAACATTCTAACCAAATACATCCCCAATATCCTAGACCACGTCCAAAAGCTCTTATCCTCTTAAAAATACCAAAACATCACCCCTTAAGAGGTTCTCAAAGGAGGAAGTCTCAAGAGGTAAATTCCTCTTTCAAATTCCTTCATTTCTTTTAAGTTCTTTTCTTTTTTATTTCATTCCTCACCTCCATTCACCCAAATATTATGATAAATCCAGTAACAAACATGTACTAAATTTTATTTTGATAATAGAATATATCATTATCTTCTCTCCTTTCCCCACCTTTTATTTTCTTGAAATGAACACACCGTTTGAAATGTGACAATTTAACACATTCAAGGACAACATTTTATCTATTTCTATTATTATCATTAATTATGGTCATGAAAAAATTTGTTTTATGGATGATAAAGAATATTATATATGTAATATATCTTATTTTTGTTTCTGTAATCATTTTTAAAAAATTATATTAAGTTATAAATAAAAACATGTTCATTGTAATGAAACACAACGATTAACCAAAACGGATGCAACTAAGGTTATATTTATAATAATATGACCTCACATGAAGTAAAAAAATAAAATTTGAAACCATTTAATCTCTTATATGTGCAAAAATAGAAGATAAATTCAATAATAGACACCCACTTTCCTATTATATTTTTATCCAAACATGAATATAAGTGATGTGATCATTAAAACCAAGTAAACAAATGAGCTCGAACAATGAAATTGATCCCGTTAACCAATAAAAACGGTTATAAATGAACATAAATAGATTATACTAAAAAAATTAAATACATACGAGGTTATGGAATTATTAATTAATAAACCTCATTCTTTTCATGTATTTAATAACAAGTGGAGAACACCTACGGATTTAAGATATGGGATCATCTTCATTTCTCTCTTAATCAAGATTGACCTTTATGATATGACTTTTATGTGTAATAGAAAATGATGAGGTATGTTTTATCACCTCCACTATATTTCCATCATGATTTACAAGTGATTAAGAACCCCTTTTCTATCTCATCAATCCCTATTAGGTACACCTAACACCATGCTAATAAATCGTAATGAATTCTACCCAAACACCTTTGGTTCATTTAGGTTGCCTTATCTTTCTTTATATCAAAATAGAGTTTTCTTATATTTTTATGTACATATTAAAAATTATGTTTATGTTTCAAATATTTATTTATGAATACCCTTTCATCACTCTCTTTTAGTGATATACATTTTTTTTAAAATATTCTATCCATAGAACATTCTGATAAGGAAACATGTTTTAGTGGAACTTCTCAAATTGTTACCAAATTTCTAGTGCACTATATCCTGTACATTAAGCCACCATTTTATTTTTAAAATAATTATTTTATTATTAAAACTTTATTGGGTCAATTAGGGTTTTATATAAAAGATTTTCCTATATCTATTTTAAATTCTCTATAGTATTTTCCTTAACACCACACAAAAATGTTTTAATGATAATGTTTCTAAAATACATTTATTATATGTTGTCACTTTGGTTTGACACCATATACCAAGTTATATTCTTATTTTACCCTATTAACATCCATGTATGTTCAAATCATTTTTGGTCATGGACACTTTTGTGATACGCCCATTGGTTATGATTTATGTCATGATTGTGGTACCCAATTCTTTCCATGGTTACCCTTACGTAATGAATGTATGATTATGTAAGATAATTTATGTGGTAATAATATTTATGTGGAAATAATATTTATGAAAATGTTGAGATGGGTGTGCCCAGATATCTCTCTAATGCATTGGGTATGGTTTTGTCTCTAGAGATGCGATGTGAAATGGGATTGGCAGTTAGCCTTGACCGATACTAAAATGGGAAACGGTATTGGAAGTTAGCCTTGAACCATACCCAAGAAATGTTTTATTATTATACCACATTTATATAATTCGAGGATTATATGATCCCATGCTATATGATATGATTTCATATGTTCCATGCTTTGTATATCATTATGGCATGCCTCCTAACTCATGTGCTTAAGATGTATCCTTATGTTCATTCCTTAACTGGGCTTTTCATCTCATCTCTTTGTTCATGTGTTCCCTAGGGTACGCTATGCAGATATAAGGGCTCAAAGGAATTAAGGAGCTCTTATGGATATTAAAAAATGAAATTTTTTTAGCACCTTATTTTATGTTTAATGTACCTAGTCTTCCAAGATAGTAGACTTAACTGTCCTTGGATTATACTCTGATGTGTAATGATTCGTAAAATACTGTAATGTTATATGTAAAAGTCATGGGTCGCTATATAATATTTAGACACCCTATAAAATGAATAATTTTATTATATAAAATAAACAGTGACATGTGGTACGAAGACAAGTTTTACATATATGATTATGATAAACAAATATTAAATAATTTTTATTCCTTGTGATTCTATCCAGGGAATTCATACATGGTAATCTAGTATCAATCCAAGAATAATATAATTCCTATGGACTATGAGTTAAACCATTTAATTTATATAATGGAATCTAGTATCACTCCTAAAAAATTTAATTCATCTTCCCTCTAATTCAATCCATGGAATTCCGATATCGGAATCCAATTTCACTCTTGGCATAATATAATTAATCTAAACTATGAGTCTGTCAATGGAATTCCGACAAGGTAATCCAATATCAATTTATTCATAATATTATTTTCCTGCCCTATGAGTTAATCTATATAATTATTACATGGAAATATAGTATCACTCCTGGAATAATATGATTCAAATGTATTATTATTATGTTAAAGGAATTATTATATGGGAATCCATTATAACACTTGACATAATATAATCCATCTTCCCTATAATATTCTCTATGGAATTCTAACATGGGAATCTATTGTCACTCCAAGAAGAATATAATTCATCATCTTTATATGTATGTCAATGAAATTCATACATAGGATTCAATATCACTCTTGTTATAATAAAATCAACTTTTCCATAAGTTCTTCCCAAGAATTATTACATGGTAATCATGATTCACTTAATGAAGGATCCCATGAAGTGTATCTGTGTATCCTGATAAAATAATATTCAATAAAAAATGGCTCATCAAGCATGTCCTAGGACGTATTGTTTGGAACCCCAATCATAATATTTGATAAAAAGGCTCAGAAACCAAACCCAAGAAAGTACATATATTCATCCCAATAAAAATTTCTGATCAAGAGGTGAAAAATATTGAACCTATGATGTATATTTGAGCATCCCAATAATTATAAAATAATGCATCGCATCTGTAAAATTGAAAAAACCCATAAAAACCTCTTTTAATCATCACTACATCAGTGGAAAACAAGTTAATGCATAAATTTAAGAGTAAGGGTGGTTGAGAACCTAAATCCACTACAACATAGACATCCTCTCAGGCTCACAGGTTCAGTAAAATTCTATGATTACCCCCATTACCATCTATAAAAAAAAATCTAACATACTAAATTAGGTTCAGTCAAGCATAGGTGTAGCCACCGAGTCCCTCAAGTCATTACACAAGATATTAGTCCTACTGAGGATCCTCAGTAGTGAAGGTGAAAAGAGGAATCATTATTGGGATCCTCTATTAGTAAGAAAAAAGAGGCAACCTAGTGGGGAGACTCAGAATGGTACATAAAAAAATGCCTCCGACATGGAACCCACAACAACAGTGAAATGTGGGATTTTGAATTAAACATGGTATCCTCAAAATGGTATACATTTAAATAAATCCTATAATGGATTCCCGAAGTCAACACATAATAAAAGGAATCCCCCTGGAGATTCTCAATGTAGTAATAATATAATAGAATCTTACACAGAGCCCTATAGGAAAAAAGATAAGATGGAATCTTGGCCCAAAAAAAATCATTGAATAAAATTAAAGAGATGTGGATCTTGTCCCACCTCAGATCAAGGGTCTCAGTCTAATGAGATAGATATATTCATTTTTTGGTGTAAAAACCTCTCCATTTAGGAAAAATTCTTGAATCACCTCATGGTTGTCTTCAAATCACTCCAAGGTTAGTACTGTCATGATCTAAATGGAAAATATTTCAGAATTTTATAATAATATATCCAATTATAGCTCATTATCCTAAAGATATGAAATCCCAAAATGTGTAGGAAAGGGGTAGTACACTGTGTGTATACCTGAATAAATTTCATGTACTCCGAAACGCCAAATTGTGTGCGTACTCAAGATAGACTTGGAATGTAAAAACCCATGTACATGGAATATTGATCATTTAAATAGTTCTTACCTTACATGTTGTACCTACCAATGTACCTCAAATGGAATTTCCTTGTACTTAGTCTGATTGTGTACTTCTAAACAACATGTGACCCACATAGGGTGTTAGCCATGTATTATACACAGTCATATAACCCTATATTGGCTCTCTAGATAGGTAATCCGCTACATGAAATATTCCCAATACATGATTTAAATTTCAAATGATTGAATTTTTTTCTTCTAAAAAGTTTGTCTTCCCTAAATGGGTTGAACACATGACATGTGTCCCTGAACTACATGTTGTTTGGTTTGTATTTCTGAATAGGAAACCCATTTTATCATCCTGAAGCCCCTATTTTCTAAAAAAGTGTAGATTAACAACCAAGGGGTAATAATTATTCATAATAAATGTTAAAAACTTTTAAATCGCAAATATATGAGTATTTACTAATTACATTATAAATGTAATGCCTTTGGGTGTAATCTGCCGAAGCTTTATCCGTTTTTGTGATCCACCACATCTACATGACGATTCGCCTCCTCCCATGATCCATAAAAGTAAGTCCATTACCCTATTTCTATTTATCTATATCCATAATCATCTTATGTCTTGGTATCATGAAATATTATTCCCATGGGGGTGTGAATGGGAATTTAGGGAAGGAAAATAAAATAAATGAAAACGATGAAAAGAAAATATAAATGAAAGAATATATCAAGCCCAACCCTGATTTCCAACCTAACATTATGGATCTCCTGAAAAAAAACCCCATAATAGACATAATATAATAGATTTAATCACACATTTGTTCTCCATTAAAATGATATGGTCAAATAAACATACTTTAATTAATTAACATTTATTTAATTATATATTAAATATTAATTATTCCAAAGAAATTCAAATTGATCGAAATCCTACAAAACTTTTATCCTAGGGTAAAAAACATATTATGGGACTAAGGAAGTGTATATAATATTTTTAAAATATTATCTTATTTGTGAAATTATTTTTTTACCTCGTACAAGCATCTGATATCTAAAATTCAAATTTCTTCTTGAATTCACAATAAAAAACATGTGTCTTTAATGCTGTCGGGTAGCTATTAGATTAACATGAATTTATATAACCAACAAAATTATTTAAAAATTATGGTTTACACATTTATAAAATGAAAACAATGTTTATTAATGGATTATTAACTAAAATATAAAAAAATTAATGTAAATGAGGTGTTTTTCAAAAAACCATTTTTATCAACACAATGTGTTTTTATCTTAATAAATCAAATTAATATCTATGTGTGAATGATTTTAATGAAATATATATATATATATATTGTATTCAATTAAAATTTTTACATTAATTTTAATTTTTTTCTAGTTATGGTATAATAATAATTCTTGTTTTATGCTTAAAATTGTTTTTCTCAAAAAAAAACTTTACCTCGCGTTTTGCACAAATATTTTAAAATAAATTTATTTAATTTGTAGAATTTTGTTTCTCAAAAAATGGAACCAATTATTGGAATTATGATATTAACATTTTTTAAATATGTTCTTTTATTATTTGTTCATTATACATAATAAATTTGGTAAAATTTTATCACCTTGGTAATGGTAAAATTATTAAAATTGGGTTAAAACACTTTCATAAGGATTTAAAAATAATATTACTTATTCCTTTAACCGAATTTATGAGTGCATCTCATCACTTACCATATGTCCCTTAAATATATGGCCAATTTATATATTTTTTATTTTATTATGACCATTACATTAATTAAAGAAAAAAATAAATAAATAATGCCACTCTCAACTTTTATAGCTCTATATTTTAATTATAAGTTCAAAAAGAGTATACGTGATATTATAAATTTTAATTTTATATTAGAATTAATTTATTTTATCACTGTAAATTATTTATAATTATTAGCGGGGAAATAATTATCATAAATGCTAATGCAGTGTTGACATAGTATTTATTCAATTAATTGAAAATAAAATAAATGATTATAAAATATTAAAAGTTATAAAATTTGGGTGAATTATTATGTTACAAAAATATTATTGATAAATATAACATATTAAATTTTTAATGGTATATATTATAGTTCATTTTCCAAAATGTTTTTTAAGTCAAATTAAATGAATAGTGTCAAAAATTACATTAATTTTATATTAAGATAAATAATATTTTATAAAATTATTTCAAAATCCTAATACTCTTGAAATATGATAATTAGGAATATATATTCTTGAAAATATTTTCGATTTTCATCATCATCAATGTTAACATTTTTATTCAAACAAATGAGTACAATGATGGAGAAAACCAGTGTCTAGGGGGGCCTGAAATAATGAAGCCCAAGAGCATCACCCCGAATCAAGTTCACCCCCTCAGGTTTGAAATGGAAACATCAAAAAGACAGTTGACCAGAATATCAGGAGTCTCCATAGAGGCTGAGTGATCCAACACCTTGATTCCCTCACTCAACGTGTGAGTGAATATGGTGCTACTATCAAGGTTTACATTAAATTTCATAATAATGTATAATATAGACTATAAGATGATACCCTTATCGTACATGGGATAGTGAAGAACGGTGGAGTAAATCTCCACTTGGGTGATGTGAAGCGCCCTTTACCTACAAATTGTAATTCCTACAAGGAACAGATTTTCCTCTGCTTTTAGAGAATTTCCATTACCATAGTACGCCGATAATTCCAAGGAAACACCACCCTTGATGTCCTAGACCACGCCACCACTGTGCATTTCACCTAGAAAAGAAGAACCATCAATATTCAATTTGAGGCCAACTTCAAGAGGTTTCCATCAAACCCAGTGCCCCTATTCCAGGATATCTAACTGTTGAGCCGCATTTTGGGTCACGTACATCATGAGAAGAGATAGTCCTACTTCGAGTCATCAACGATGTGACACAAGTTTACCAAAATAAATCTTAAACTGGTGGTAATGGATGTCCCCTAAATGTGAGCCCCTTGATGATGGCCTAATTCCATGCTTTCCATAAACACCAACAACCTGCATTGAAGATGTTGGATCTCACCATCCTTTCCTTTCACGGTATATCTGTCCTCTAGAACCAGCATCCCATGAAGGATTCAATGTTCAATGCAGTGGGACAGTACCTTGAAAACTCCCCTAAGACTCCCCAAACCTGGCGGGCCCAATCACCCTCAAGAAGATATGAGATATGCACTCTTCATGCTTAAACACACAACAATGAAAGCATGAATCCATGGTAATTCTGAGTATCTTGATGTTATCGTTGGCTGGTAGGGAACGATTCTATATTCAATTTTCTCTTTATTAGAAATTTTACCTTCTCAGTGAAATTATAACACTTTAATATTAGAAAAATCATTACTATGGTTAAGATTAAAATTGTCAGCCAATGGGATAAATGAAAATATAATGTTTAAAATGACACCAAAACCTATTTAAACAATGGAATATTATTTTCAAAATATTAGTGAATTTGAAATTTTTTATTTTTTCATAATAAATTAATTATATTTTCTTTTTAAAAAATTTATGTGTTTCATTTCAATCTCCTATAAAACGACACCCATTTTTACTTTTCTTTACACATGTTTTATCCATATATCCTGAAAAAACCCTAAAAAACATATATAAACATCATTATATTGTAGATAAATATTCTTTTATTTTTAAAATACCATTCCATGTCTCTTTAACAAAGAATCTAATGAAGGATAACTAAAGGAGAGGTAATCATTTTACCTGGCCACTTTTAATTTTTTTTCCTTTTCTAGAATATCCAAATCCATTGTATTTCACATAAATTAATAAAATTTGAATCCTAAATATATTGAAATATTATTTATATTATTTAACCACCATTATTCAACCTATATTACATCAAATATGATATTAAAATATCAATCGTGCATATGTGGGTGTTACCATTTCCACGTAGTGATATAGTTATTTTTCTATCCCCATATATTATAGATGGTTATAATTATGGGATTAAATATTATAAATTATATTTATGAAACAATTATTCTATATGAATTATAATATAATATCTACTTTATTTCTATCCAATCCCTTCAAAAATAATAATGTTTCTCTTACATGTTCGTGGACTACCTCCACATCAAAGAGATGTGATTTATTTTACATTTTCCTCTTTACATGGATGGTAATGAGTATGTATTTAATAAATTAATATAATATATTTTGTATAATAATGATTCTGGAAATGTTAATTAATATTTATGTTTATTTTATTCTACCATTGTAACATCCCAGGTAAATAAAGATTATTATATTTTCATATTTGTTAATATTTGTGATTTAGATATTAATTTTTCTTTAACCGGGATGATATGTTCAATGGCATACGTGACATGAAACAGTGGGTTTCTTCTAAATCTCAGGTTGAACACAAGGCTGAGTAATAATGAAAAATAATAATAAAATATAATTTTAAATGGTAGTTAAGGCCTAGTTTTTGTATTATAACAAATGAACAGAACTAAGTACAATATGATTATACATGTTTGTTAAATGTTTTTATTCATGTATCCAATAAATGATAGAGGCTTAAAATATGAATGAATCTAATTTTATACATAAATACTCTAATATTATTTAAAAGGGTTTTTTACAACATTTGATGTAGAACCCTTCTTAAATCTTATTTTGTAAATTTTATATGTTATACTTGGAAAAATAATATTCTTCTTTAGAATAGGGACTTAACATTTTTCATTGGATTAAATTTTGGTTTTTTTATAATGTTCATTTTTTATTTGATTAATAGATAAAATTTAGTTTTATTTATTAAACGTTACTTTTTATTATTTTAGATTGAAACAATCATTTTAAAATCACTTTAAAGTTGAATCCACCATTATTTGAAACACACATTTAACAAAAAGTTTTAAAACACCATTAATTTATTATTTACAATACATTGTAGAAGAGCCCTTTTTTTACTAATTTGGAGTAATTATCTAAAAACAACAAAAATGATATAAATAATTGGTATTATCATTTATGGAATGATAAGGTGAAATTCAAAAAATTAAAATTGTCAAATGACAATCGTGGGGGAAAACCAAATTCACTAAGGTTATGGGTTGCCTAGAACTAATCTCACTAATTAGGGAGACCCTGAAATAGTGGAAATATTTAGCAACATGTTTCTAGCTAGTGGAAATGAAGTTAAATCACTATTATAAATAGTGTAAAGGGAGCCTGTATAGATCCAGGATCTTCAACCGATGTACCTAGGGTTCCCAATAAGTTTTAGCATTAGAAACAACCGAAAAATATGACATATATAAAATCAATTGTCAACTTAGAGTATATAAAAATAGACAATCCAAGTTCTTCAATAAACACACCAGGAATATATATTGGAAATCAATCAATGGATTTAAAAAATTAATTAAATTATTCCAATCAGACCACATATAATTTCTATAAATTAATATTTTATGAAACCCAATTCAAAATATACTAATAAGATGTTATAACATGTTTGGGTCATTTTTTGTTTCAATCACCCAATTTCAATAACCAACACTCCCGTTAAATTCATAAAACTATTTATAAATTAACATTAAGATCGTAACACTCCAAGATTCCACAATACACTTCTCTTTGAATAATGCTACAGCTTATGTTGTACGAAACATCGAGTTCTAGCACACCACGACCAATCAAACTAGCTGTTATAAATAGTTATATAATTTTTTTTAATTTTTTTTATTTTATTTTTCAAAATGGACAAAAGTTTTGGATTTGAATTATCAAAATTAGATTAGAGATATTTTTAGTATTTTTTTGAAAACATTCAATTTTTTATGAATAGTGAAAAACACTATGTTATTGTCTAAAACCAACTTTTTTTAGATAATTATTTATTTTATTTTATTTTAAGTTAAAATATTTTTATAATACCTATATTAGTTCAATGTAATTCATTGAAGTCATTTCATAATAATATTAGATGTAAAAAATTTTATTGAACTTTTTAATGGCATTTACGCACATTCTAGGCAAGTTAGAAAAATTTCATAAAATGTAATTTTACCACTTCTATGAATATAATTTCAAATATCTGAGAGAAAAAATTGATATTAGTAAGTAAAATGTGGTTTAATAGGATGAAAATAATTTTTTTTTAAATTTAACTTTTGGATTATATTTACCATGATTAAAAGTAAATAGGGTAATTATATGTAAAAATGATATTATAATTAACCCAACACATCTCCTAATTCTATTGGATAAGTGTTTTTTAAAAGAAATTCCACCTTGTTAATAAAATATTATCCTCTTTGATCCACTTTTATTAGATTATGACGTTTATTATAATTATATTTAAAGAAGAGTTAAGAGTGTTAAATTCAAATTTTAATAAATAACCATTTTTAATATAATGTCATACATAAGATAAATTATAATATAAATATTATTTATAAATATAAATACATTTACTACATAATGGTATTTTATTTATAAATTTTATACATTAAATAATTGAATTAATTAAAGACACAATGATGATGCAGTTATTACCATAATAATGAAATATTAAAATATTTGATTGCATAAATAACCAAATAAGTTTAAATTGAGACTTTTGATGCATCAAAATAAAGTTATAGGTTAATATGACATGTTAATATTGATTTAATGTATTTTTTTTGAAGTAATATAGCTTTCCTGAATTAAAAAAATAATAAATAGTGTCAAAATTGACCTAAATGGGTTTGTAAAACAAATACTATATAATAAAATGATATAATATTCCGAAAAATCTAAGTCTCATTCAAAGGAAATATATAATGATATATATGTAATTAATGAACCACTTGGGCTTTTCTTGACATTTTATCCTATGATTATTAACCATGTAATATAAAAATACAAGAAGGAATTGTAATAGTTAAACGAGTTAACTAAGAGTTAAATCTAAAATATAAGGTTAGTATGGTGACCTAAACATGTCTAAAACCTATTGGTTAAGAGGTTTCCAACCCATACCCACCATATCATATAAATAAATCCATTTGGATCTATTATAAACCGAAAATAATATTATAATAAAACAATATTTCATGATTTTCCTAATGTGATCCTCACCTCTCTTATAAAAGGATACTTTCCATTCTATCAAAATCCATACTCCAACGCCTTTTTTCTCAGCCAACCCCTACTCAAATATCCTCCTAGAAATCCTCACTTCAACCTGTAGTCCTTATATTGATCAGAAATCCAACCTACGGTGTTCCTTTTGATCAAATCCAAAAGAAGCACCCGAAAAAGAGGAAATAATTTCATCACATATTTCAAATTTCTTTTCTTCATTAACATCCTATTTATTTTTTGTTTCCATTCCAAAATAATAACTCCAGTACCTTATATATACTGTGATGTTATTATAAATATGTTAAAATCATATTCATTACTCTATCCATCCTACGAATGACAAAGTCACCATACATGCGTATGTACGGCTTACCGTCTCCATGCCGGGGTGTAGTTTGTTATTCAACACTTCATTAATTGGATAGGTATAATAATGAGTATAATTTATTTTAATAATAAATATAAAAAGATAATTATTCTTTATAAATGATATAACATCCAATTATATACGATTTAACCATCAATATTATTATATTGTCGCTCGTGCGTATGTACGGATTACCATCTCCACGAACACAATAAGATTCATTTCCCCATAACAACCATTCAAGAATAATTTTAATTTTATGATTAAAAATAATTTTTATGAACTAAATATAATTCTAGATATTAATCAAAAAGAACTATCCATAATAAACGTGACTTATGTAACAAATCATATAATGTAAAACGAATTCATTAACACCCAAAACAATGATACTACTGATATATTATTAACCAACCAACATTATAAGAACATATATGATATCATATTTCTGTATATGGTTTTGAATAATTTAATAAAAATGATTTAACAATTATACAAGTGGCTAACATACCCTCAAATAAGGAAAAGTAAATGGTAAGGGTAAATTTTACAATCTCTTTACATATCCAAGGTTGTTTATATGTAAGTATCTACTGGGACTTATTTATCACCCACATCCATTTTTCTTAAAAATTTATTTCAAAACAATTTTACTATATCTTATAATATGGTTTAAAGTCATTTATACCCTTTTTTGACTTTATATAAATTAATTTGAAATGAATCTTTCGGTTTTTTCTAAAATAGGTACTTTATGGCTTTTTCTAAAAATTAAGTATATTTTTTAACTTATATAGCGGGTGTAGCTATTTTTTTGTGGTTATAACACTATAAAAGATTCCCAAATAACTTATAAGAGTATTTCTAAAATAATTGATTTTTTTTATAATTACATAAATTTTAAATTATTTCAAAAAAGAAGGAGATATTTCATTCAAATAGTATTAATTTCATCTAGGTCAACATCCGTTGATGGATTTTACACTTGTTTGAAGTTGATTTTTTATGTTAAAATATTCTATATTTTATTGAAGGTTTTGTGATATGATTGATTGTGGATGTGTTGTTTTTATACCATTCATTTTTCATAGTTAAATTTTTAACATTTGGTATGATAATTTTAATAATAATGTTTATGTTATGTTTCAATATTCTCATATGAAGAATGCATTGGACTTAGTAAGTGATGGGTGGAGCCCACTATATCTCTTCAATGCATCAGAAGGTCTCATGAGAAAAACTTGTGTCTTGGAATATGGCCTTGAAAATATATTATTTGTATTCTTGGCACGAGGCCTTGACTATGTGGTATGTTGTCCAGCATTATGCGTTCCATAATTAAGAAATTAGATATTGATATTACATGTGATTATTAGACTAGTAGAATATCGATGTGAATAATTAAATTAAATCATTTGATTTATCTTTATCATATTATGCTGAAATTTAATTTTAAGAGGCTTCTGTTTCAGTTTTAGTCATTTCCTTAAATGTTTATGCTTATTTATGAATGTTTCGGCTATATTGTTATCCTTACTGAGATTATGAGCTCACCATTTTATTATATTTTCTTTTTCCATGGATATGAATAGGTATATTATGATTGAACTATAAGGATAGGCTAAGGGATATGTGTGTGTTCAAAGGGGACACAATGTTGTTTTTTCATGATTTAATGTAAAAATAATTTATATCTAGTATTTCCAAGGCTACTAAACTAATCGGCCTTTCAAGACTTGATCTATTGTGATCATGCAAATGTTAAGTAATAATGCGCTAAATTTCGGTGACTAGGGTCGGTTGTTACTATTGGTATCATAGAAATTTTATAACCAACCTTGGAAATTAGACATAGAAAAACTCTAATTAGAGAACATAAACCTAATATAAACATTGAGAATTAGTATAGAAGGACATCCATGAATTTAGTTAGTGTATATATTTTGTGAGTTTTCCACACAATAAATCCTTGTCTAGATATGATTAGGTAGAGGCTGTTGGGGAACATCTGTACCTATGAGTGGAAGCTATGACAAGAAGTTTCAGGCTTGACCTGGGGTATCCTGATACATGACAACTATCCTTGCTTCACTCTTATTTACAAAATTCCTGGGGGACATTCTTAGGATAATTAACATTTTCATTACAATCCATTATGAAGGATTTATGAGTAAATACTTCCTCAAACAAACACTTTTTATGATTTTGGATTCTATTCATAAACAGTTCAATTTATGTTATGTATTTTAAAAATTTGGAATTATGCATTGTAATTCATAAACTATCCTAGTGTATTCCATTTTTTTAGAAATGTTTCCTAGTAAAAGGAATAGAAACTATATCAATGCTCATAATCTATGTAGGGATTTCCCTCCTACTCAAGATAATTATAGTGGATCTGGTGATTCAACTGGTGCTGAAAATCATACAACCATACTGGGACAACTGACTTAGGTTCTTAATAATAACCTTACCCATATGGAGCACCCTAATCCACTATGAGGAGGATCAATGTTAAAACTCTTCATAAGGAAACAACCACCAAATTTCAATGGAACTAAAAATCCATTTATAGACGACCAATGGATAAGTTCCTTAGAGAATGTATTTCATGCGTTGGGGAGTAGTGAAAGGGAAAAAGTTCCCATGGTAGTTTTTCACCTCACACGAGATATAGATCAATTGTGGTCATTAATTTAGAAGATAAAGGAGGATGAATAAGTATCAAATATGAAATAGAGGGAGTTTAATGTTATTTTATTGGAAAAATAATTTCTTTGTGACCATTGAGCTGATATGGAAAGATAGTTTCTAAGTCTAAAGAAAAAGGAGGAAGATAATGTCGCAGAGTATGAGGATAACATTACAAGGTTATCAAGGCATGTTGTGGATTATATAGTTAACTCAAAGAGTAAGATTGATAAATTATTTTATGGGTTAAAACAATTTCTCTGTCGAGAATTAGTCATAGAATCCTTCTCGTTATATGAAGATACAGTCTCATGTGTTATAAAGCTAGAAAATTAATTCTCTTAGTCTAATGACATTAAATAAAAGCAGGATAAGAAGAGACCTTCTGAAAACTCTTGAAATATAAATAAGGGGAAGGAGGTAAAAGTTTATTTTCAATATTGCAATAAAAATGGGAAGAAACACCCTGATACTTACATGAAGTAAATGGGAGTTTGTTAAAAGTGTGGTAAAAAAGTCCACCAAGCATGTGATTTCAAGGGAATGAAAGATGATTTCAATGTGGAATGATAAAGTTGTAGACAAATGAGGAATTATTAAAATAAATATCCATTGTAACAAGTAATCTTAGCTTATAATATTCCAAGTGAGAAAGGCGAAGCTTATGTGATCACTACTGCTAAGGTGGAAGCTCTAAATGATGTAGTGGTAGGTACTTTAATGGTTTCTCAAATTTATCCAATGCATTATTTGATTGTGGATC
The DNA here is from genome assembly GCA_963277665.1 of Viscum album. NCBI lineage: Eukaryota > Viridiplantae > Streptophyta > Magnoliopsida > Santalales > Viscaceae > Viscum > Viscum album. The sequence continues at coordinate 368,903,965 of OY728166.1, forward strand.
ATCACATTGTTTCATATCTTCCCAGTTTTCGAGGAAAATTAGATATTTCCAATTAGATTTAACAGGGTATTTATCTGTCAAAACTACTAAGGGAAGTATCATTTCACCAAATATTTGTTATTAATTTATCATTATTGAATATAAACATTTTTTTTGTTGATCTAACCATCATACCCATGATTTAATTTGATAAAATCCTCAAAATGGGTTTCCTTTCAGACCATGATGTGAACTTTTTATTATAAAAAAAGAGTTTACAATTTTATAGTTGATAAGGAATACCTTATCTTTGGAGAAGAAACATCACTATCTAATTTGTATCAAGATCCAACCCGAGTATCTCTACTAAATTCAATTATTGTGGAGGAAAAGAGTAAAATAAAAATGATTAATGAAAGGAATGTTCAAACATAGGACATACCTATTGTTCAAGAATATGTTGATGTGTTTCCAAAGGATTTAAATGTACATCCTTTAGAATGAGAAATTGAGTTTTCCTTTGATTTAATTTCTAGTTCAAGGACTATATTGAAGACCCCTTATAGAATGGAAACTGTGAAATTAGTTGAACTAAAGAAAGAAATATAGGAATTTAGTAATTAAGTATTTATTCACCCCAGTGTTTCTCCATCATGAGCCCCTATTCTTTTTGTTAAGAAGAAACTTTGATATATGAGGTTGTGCATTGACTACCAGGAGATCAATGCTATAACAATATAGAACATCTATCCCGTACATCACATTGATGATTTATTTTATCAACTTCATGGAGCTCAATATTTTTCAAATATTGAACTTCTATCTTGATATCATCAGTTGTGTGTGAAGAATAAGGACATTCTGAAAATATTATTTCGAACCAGGTATGAGCATTAAGAGTTAATAGTAATGCCTTTGTGACTGACTAATGCAACCTCTGTTTTCATGGTTCTAATGAATATAGTTTTCAAGGAATTTGTTGATGACTTTGTACTAGTATTTATTGATGATATCTTTGTATACTCAAAAAACTATGAAGACCTTGAAACTCGCAAGCGCACTATTCTGAAAACCATCGGAAGAAATGAATTATATGGGATGTTGAGAAAGTGTGAATTCAGGCTCTGAGAAATTTCTTTTTTTGGCTACATTTTTACTAAGGATGAAAACTCTGTCGATCATTCAAGACCAAGGAAATCCTATAATAGCTAGCACCAAATCAGAGATGCTTAAATTAAAAAACATGGACATTAATGAAAACGATTTAGAAGAATACATATTTAAAACATTTAAGATGATATTTATTTGGAGTTTTTAACCAAATCAGAGATGCTTGAATAAAAAAATTTGGGGTAATAAAAAATTACAATATCATTAAAATAAAGTGATTCATTATATTCTATGTCAAAGTATATTATATACACTATATAAAACTGAATTGGAATATAAAAAAAAAAGAAGTCTCAATGGAAAGAAAATTGAGATGAAATCCCATATAAAATTTTATCATTAGGTAAGGATAAATTAATGAAATAATTATGTGTGACAAAAAAAAATACACTGAATTTAATTTTATATTCAGTGTAAATCAATTAGAGGACTTTCACATTTATTCTTGTAAAATCTACACCAATGAATTTGATGTTTAACTCAATGAATGGGAATTGAGTTAACATTACTCTTATCAAGATCATATGGATGACTGTTGACGCTCCTTTCGCCACAAAATCCAATGATCAGAAAAGGGGAATATCTTAGCTCAAAATGATTCATCCTTTGAAGAAACATAAAAAATCGACAAAGGGATTAACAAGGAGAACATTGCCCATAGGTCGCGCAAGTTCCCTCATGGCCGCGCAAGTACACTTGCGCGCCGCTTAGTGGTCGTGCAAGTTTACTTGCGTGACGCCTTCTGGTCGTGCAAGTGACTTGCGCGACCTAATTGATAACCGACCAGTAACCACCCGGGGTCTTCTCCTGCCTATAAATAGACCCTGTGGGCCACTTATACGTGAGGATCTTTTTCCATAAACTCGGATTGAAGCTCTCGACGCCCAAGTCTCCTCTCAAAGCTTCCGGAACACTTCTAAGGTAATTTATTGCCTAGAACGGAAGATCTAAAGAGAAGAAGGAAGGCCTAAGTGTTCAAACTTATCAAACACTTGCGTGCCGACTTATTTCCTTCAATATAACTTGCGTGTCCCTTTTCTGGAAGAACCTCAAGAAAATTTTAAAAGGGTTTAAAAAAGAGTCGCTCAAGTATTTCAATGCTGATTGAAAATCGCACAAGTACACCATGTGTCGCGCAGGTATACCTGCGCGACCAATACTTGCGCGCCCACGGAAGACTTGCGCGCCTTGAAAGACTTGCGCGCCCCTATCTTTTTGGGTGCCCATCTTGCCCATTTTTTCCCTATTAAGACATTTCACCTTTCCTTTTCAAGATTCAGTCTTCAAGACACTCTTCAAATCCATTTATGGCATGATTTCTTGATTCGACTTCCTTATCTGAAAGGAATTATGTGGAATATCTCTCAAAACCTAGTGATTTAAATATCCTTATGTCACCAATGATTGAGAGTTCGTTCATTTAACCTCATCCTCTAAGATGAGAGAATCCTTAACCTGGGTCTCCTTTTTTAGGAATAATCCCCAGTTATAAATCCTTTAATCTGGGCATCTTCCTTAGGAGTAAGCCCCAAATTCTTCAAGTTCCCAAAATTGGGCATCCTCCTCAGGAGTAATCCCCAAACCTTAATCCCTAACCCGGGTCTCCTTTTCAGGAATAAGACTCAGTCATAATCTTGGGCTTCCTTTTCAGGAGTAAGCCCCAAGTCCCCTAACCCGGGTCTCCTTTTCAAGAATAAGACTCAGTCATAATCTTGGGCTTCCTTTTCAAGAGTAAGCCCCAAGTCCCCTAACCTCGGCCTCCTTTTTAGGAGTAAGTCCCAGTCATAATCTTGGGTTTCCTTTTCAGGAGTAAAACCCAACCATAAATCCTCTCCTAACTTGGGTATCCTCCTTAGGAATAAGCCCCAAGATTAGAGTATTCAAATCTCCATGAAGCACATATAACTTTTGGGACCCTCTTCATGGATTTTCTCCCTAAATGTAAATCCTAAACCTTCATCTATCTGGGAAGTCATACATACATAAGCACCAAACAAATTCTTATGATTGCATCTTTCATGGCACAATTGTCTAATTTTTACCAATACCTCTTGTTTCTCACACAGAGCATGACTCACGTGAGCTTAGAGTGTAAAAGTAATTATGACATTCTTCTTTGAGCCATCAATCATAAACATCATACTCCATTACTCGAACTACGTGGGTTCTGATTCTTTTTCCAAAACAAAGGATACGTAGGTAGCCCATTTTTTGGGTTCGATCCCAACTTTGAAATAATCCATGTCCTTCTGAATGATGATAAACTTCAAGTGCCCCACTGAGTGGCTCTAAAACCAGCCTGGTCATCATAATTACCAAGAGACTTTTATATAAATGTTTTTAAGGATACCATTGACCAAGAATCTCTAAACAGATATAGATGATTCTCTATTGATGAAGAACCTCGAATACATATAAAAGATTCTCTAAATTTCTTTCATATTTAATCATTGATTGTTAAAACTAAAGGAAAGCGCATTTTATACTTGGTAATGTAATAAGGATTCACGAACATAACTTAAATCTATAAAGAGAGTCCCGGAGTAGACAATAATTCCCCTCAAAAAGGTGTGATGAGTCCGACCTCCCATCCTCTTGACCAATGCAAATTCCTAAGCCTCATCAGTCCACAAGCTAATGAGCGCCTGCCTGTGGAAACTAGGTCCAAACGGATGTGGAATCATTGGATGTTTCCGGTTCTACGAACAAACCCGCTAGAAACCGATCAGAACGTTTGAATCTCCCATCTAGGAGGTCATCCCCGAAATCCATGCTAAACAATGACATAGGAATTTATCAATGGAGGGATTATGTGTATCAAAATAATATCCACACAAAGGGTAGTTTAAATTAATATATATATAAATAAATAGTTATTCGCTGCATAATCTTAGAGGAAAATAATCAATGATGTTCGCATAAAACCCAATGAGTGGAAATTGAAATTTGAAATTACATTACCTATTTGGTAACTTATTAAACATACAACCTAGGAAATAATGATCATACAATGATGATGTAAATACCCATAAATTAAAGTATATTAAACAAATAATTCAATCATGGGCAGTACATACACAACACAAAAGGAAATAGTGGCAATATAGCATGAATCTCACGGGAATAAAAAGTGAGAAGAAAACCTCTTACCTTTTAATTTTCCTTAGTCGATGATTTTTTATCCTCATACATATTAGTTAAATAATTTTTATTAAATTTTAAAATAACCACATACTTAAATATGATATCATATATGATCTTCTAATATTTCATTGTTATGAATATTTTAGTAGTATCATTGATTTGGGTTTCAATTGATTCATTTTTCTTTTATATGTTTTATTACGTAAGTCATGTTTGTGGTGGATAGGATGTATTTGATTCATATACATATTGTTATTAAGTTATAAAAAATTAATTTAAATCATAAAATTAAAATTATTCTTTAATGGTTATGATGGGAAATTAATCTCATCGCATTCGTGGAGACGGTAATCCATACATACGCACAAGATACAATATCATTCTTATTAATGGTGAAATAATGTGTAATTGGATGGTATATCATATATAAATAATAATTAACATATTATAATTATTATTTATATAAATTATACACATTATTATACCCCTATAAATATTTAAGTGTTGAATAACAAACATCACCATGATGTGGAGACGGTATGTCGTACGTACGCATCTATGGTGTCTTTGTCATCATAGAATGGAGAGAATAATGAATATGGTTGTATCATATATATATAATAACATCATAGTATGTATAAGTTACTGGATTTAATATTTTGGTATGGAAACAATAATGAAAGAGGATGTGTAAGACGAATATAACTTTGAAAGAGGTGGTGAAATCATTACCTCTTCTTCGGGTGCTTCCTTTTGATTTTATCAGAAGGGATCGTTAGGATTGAATTATGATCAGTGTAAGGCCTCTAGGTTAACGTGAAGGGTGTTGGGAGGATATTTTAGTAGGTATTAGCCAAGAAAAATGGAATTGGATGTGTGAATTTGAGATAAGGGGAATTACATTGGTGTAAGTGAGGTGAGGGTCACATTTGGAAAAGCACAAAATATTATTTTATTATAAAATAGTTTTCATATTTTAATGGATAAAAATGTATTTATTTATATTTTAAGGTGGGTATGGGTCTAAATATTCCCATCTAATAGGTTTTATGCTTTATTAATTCACCATATTAACCTTATCTTTTATATTTGATTCTTAGTGAAATATTTTAATTTTTTCCATGTCTTCCTAAATTTTTATATTATATGGGTAATAAAATTACAATAAAATTTCAAGAGAACCTCATGTAATTCATTAATGAAATATATATCATTATATATGTCATTTGGCTGATCCTTATTTTATTAGTACTTTTATATCATTTTATAATATAGTATCTGTTTTAAAACTCATTTATGTCAATTTTGAAACTATTTAGTATTTGGTTATTGTGAAAGTCATAAAAGCTTTATTACTTCCAAAAAATACATTGAATAAACCATAAAATGTCCTATTAACCTATAATCGTATTATAATGCATCAAAATAATAAATTTAAATTTATTTTAATATTTATAACATCAATTATTTTAGTCTTTTAGTAATAAGGAAATTACTACATCATCATTGTGACATAAATAAATTTAATTATATATTGTATAAAAATTATAAATAAAATAAATTATGTATTAAATAATTTTAGATTTCTAGTTAATATTATTAGTAGAATTTATCTTATTTTTAACATTATATTAAAATTTTTTAGTTATTAAACATTAAAATTAACACTTTTAACTATTCTTTAAATAAAATATAATTAATGTCCTAATCTAATCCATGTTGATCAAATTGGATCATATTTTTCTACTATGGTTTATTTTGGTCGAAATATACTTCTCCAATAGAATTATCACATGTGTTAGGGTAATTATATTATCATTATTACCTTTAATTATCCTATCTACTTTTAAATGTGGTAAATAAAAATCCCAAGTCACTATTTGCCAAAAATTATTTTCATCATATCGAACCATAGTCTTCTTACTAATTTCGATTGTGTCTATAAGATTTTTTAAATCCAATCCACATAAGTGGTAAAATTAATTTTCATTTAAATTTGCAAGTTTTCTTAGATGGTGGGTAAAATACGGTAAAAGGTTCAATAAATGATTATATATCTAATATTATTATAAAATGACTTTAATTAATTACATTTGAATCATATAAGTATTTTGTATCTATTTTTACTTCAAAATAAATTAAATATAATTACTTAAATAAAAAGTCAGCTTCAATCAAAAACACGTTATTTTTAACTATTCATCAAAAATTGATTGTTGTTTTAAAAATAAAAATAATTTACCCCAAGATAATTTTGAGATTCCAAATTAATAAATGATTTCTATTTTACCAAATTCAAAACATTGAATTTCTATTTTTATTTTATTTTAAAACATATTCTCGTTGTCTAAACCAGAAATCTGGTTTTTAAAAAGTAATAACTATCAAAAGATTGATAAGTGTATATGTCCAATTCCAATGTAAATTTACATCCAATAACCAACATTGGATTTAATGATAATAATAAAATCTAATTATACTTCAAAACCATTCAAATGTATAATTTAACACTCTAAATTATTCTTATTAACAATTTATTGTTTCAATTAAAATTTAGTAATTTTCATTATTCGTCAAAATATAAAAGTTATCCGAAACGCACCAAAAAATTAGCAAACTATGTTTTTATGCCCCGATTCTAAATAAGAAGTTTATTTTTTCAAATTTAATTTTTAAAATTGTAAAATTTTGGATTTAAAAAGGGTTCTCCATTAAAAGGTGGAAAATTGCATTTTTTTTAAAATACATGTTTTATCTGAAAAACTGATTTTGTTCTTATATTATGTATAATAAACACATAATATGTATGCTAAAATAATATGGAGTATATGAAATTTAAAATTCAGTTAATAATATTCAAAACCGCTTTTTGAACGGCTATTTTGGTAAGTCGTGGTGTGCTAGAACTCAGTGTTGCATGTAGAGAAAGATATTGAATTACATTAAAAAAATAACTTCCAATGAAATCATGGGGTGTTAAATTCTTCCCCCATTTTGGAAAATTTGTCCTCAAAATTTTAAAATTGGGCTTGTAAACATCATTAAAAGTCATACATTAGAAAAAGAGTCAATAAACATTTCACATTAAAAAAAAGTAAGAGCAGTACAAAGGCCACCCAAGACAACCCATACGAGGATTCCTGATTACAAAACATGGATATGGAAGATAAAATAAGTTTCATGTTGTAATGGAGATTTATATAAAACATGATCAACAGATTTTTTACAACATGAAAACCAAATACTTTTGATGGGTTAAAAGGTCATTAGTTTCCTAGTAGGAAAATTAAACGGACAACGTTGTTTTGTTTTAGGTTCCATTTTATAAAGTTGATGAATTTATTTATGAGATTTAATAAGAACATACATACATATACTTACTTTTAATGTAGAGCCTCATCCATTAATAAATTTCTACCACTAAATGATCTTTTCTCCAAATGATGAGAATTTAAGTTGAGTTGGTCAGACCTGAACCTCTAGAATCATCTTCTAGAGAATCACATAATCCCAAATGGATGAACTGTAAATTTCCCTTGTATTTAGAGATTAACCATAACCAAAATGGTTATTACTATATCACATGATCAATAAAATGGATAATACTTTATAGAAATAAATATTAATCATAATTTTCAAAATGAAACAAATAATACCCAATGTTAAATGAATACCATTCAATAAACAATTGACCTTAAAATACATCAATTTAATCAAAACTGATATTGAAACCCAAAACTCAGAATATTTTAATCAGATAGTCTTTCATAGTAAATATTAACATTTATCTCCAAATAACATCAACTACTCTTGAAGTCTCGTACTGATGTTTATCTAACCAAATCACATTTTCTCTATGATTGGTAAATCATTTCCATTAATAACCTGTATCTCTATAAAAAACATATATTCTTCAAAAATAATAATCCACCATTACTCCAGAAATTAAATCCCATAGTATTCAATTTTACATAGGAATATAGTGTTCCCAACAGAGATAACGTCTTCCAAAATAAAATTTGTCACTTAATCACCAAATCATTTTCCTACACTAAGGATATCTATTTGAGAAACCATAATATCCCAAATGAACTAATTATTGATCAATAAAATCATTAAACTAAAAATAATTATTCACACTAACTAGGGACCTCATGTTGTCTAGTGGTAGGTGATAAATCCCAATCACAGTTTGGTTGTCGCTTCGATTCATACAGCTTTGTCCGACAGGACTTTTTGTCACATGATCTTCTTGTTGACCTTTTTCAAAAACTATATTTTCTACCATTACCAAAATAAGATAAATTCCTCAAAAAACCATAATATAATTTATCTACTAATGTAAACTCAGACCTCAAATTTTCATCCCAAAAATTAATAACCTATAATTACCTCAAATTCTAGGATAATATAAACCCAAATGGTTATTTATAACTATATCCACAAATGAAGAGATAATTCTTCCTCAAATGTCAATTTCACATAATAGACTATATGGTTACAAATACAATAGAAAAGTATTCCAAAATAATCACATAAAAAAGAGAATTTATGCTTTTAAACATTTCACCATCCATTTATTTTAACATAGGTTCTTCCATAACAAAGTTGATATCCTATAGAATATGACTTTGACATGGGTAATTCCTAGGTTCCCTACATTTAAGGAAAATGATTATAAATTTATTCTTAGGATCATTGTTATTTTCCTCTATAGTACTCTTCATTTTCACTCGTAAATTCATTTCTTTATGTCCTTATTTCCCACACATACAAAATTTCTTTGTTCCATTGAGACACTTTTTTGGGTGTCTCATTTTACATTTCCTGCATGATGGAAATTGAGCTTTATTCTATCCATGGTCTCCACTGATAGAGCTCTTATCATTCATTGCCTTTCAATTATTTGTTTATTTTGGGAGCTGGTTAATGTATATGTAGTTGATCATATATTTGGAAACCTTCATCAATATGAACATGAAATCTTTTACTCCTATCAAAATTCTATTTAGTTGCTCATTTCTACCATCATTTTAACCTTGTACATCTTTATCAATGTTACAACAACTTCCTTGGAATCTAGCCATTGACTAAAACAAGAAAGCATAGTGTGAATAAAAATAGTCATAAAATCATTTAGAGAATACCGTGACACTTTATTTTCAATGGAAAACACCTTATAATTAACCAAGGTTATTTATTCTATATATATATTAAAATATATCAAATCAGTATGTAATGAAAATTTAAATTCCTCTAAGAATATTCCCCAGGAGTGTCGTACCCAAAAGTATATAAAGGCTTATTTTCTTTCGCCAGTTTTCATTCAAGTCTAGCTCAAAGTGGCGTTTTCATGTTTTACCACTAGATACATATGGACCAGAGCTGGCTCTACATGTTCTTTTCAAGACAGAGATGTATTGCTTGAAAAATTCAAAAAATCTCTACATTTAAAAAATTCTTGGAAGTTCTTCTATTCTACTCCTCAGAGTCTATATTAGGGAAATTTTCTCTAATCAGTGTTTTTCTAAATCTAGTTTTCTAGGATTTTACTAAAATTTCTCTAATACCAACTGTAATTCCCCAGCCTTAGTTACCCAAAGATGGTTCATTATAACATAAAATTTCCATATTCACAAGAGATAAATTCTAGAACGAAAAATTAGTTTTGAATCCTAGGAATTACTAGATATATACATATGTTTTACATTACATAATGAAAAAAGAAAAATAAAAACATTGTGTCCCCATTGAACAGACTCACATCACTTAAACTGTCCCTACAATTCAATAATTATTTACTTCGTCACATCTAGGTAAAAATAAAAAAATAAGAAAGGGATGAGCTCAGATGCTCAGTAAAGATAACAATATAACAAAAACATTCTTAAATTAGAATAAACATTTGATGAAATGTGTAAGACTAAAACAAAATCCTTTTAACCTTAAACATAAGTATAATATGGAAAATATAAATCAAGTAATGCCATTTACTTATTCACATGGATATTATACTAGTTGAATAATCAATTGTAATATCAATAGTTGATTCCATAATGATGGAATTCATAGTGCAGGATATCATAACCACATAGTCAAGGCCTCATGCGAAGAAAATAAATAGGATTTTGTCAAGGCCATGTGCCAAGACAGTAGTTTGTCTCATAAGAACTAACGATGCATCGAGGAACTATAGTAGTCTCCACCCAATACCTAATTTGTCCAATTCATTCCTTATACGAAAAGTATGAAACACAATGTAAACATTCGTATTAAAACTAGCCTACAAAAATGTCAATATTTTAACCACAAACCACGAATGGTAGAAAAAATTGAACATACACAGTCAAACATAACTCATTCAATAAAATATGGAATATTTTATTATAATAAATAACCCTCAATTATTAATAATGAAGGATATTGATATAGATAAAAATAATCAGAAAAACTATTTGAGAGAAATATCCATTTTTTCTTTAAAACGTTTAAATGTATCACTATTTATCAAGTAGATGTTAAAAAATTATTTTTTAGTCATAGTGTCCCATACCAATTTGAATATTTTAGAAGTAATTTTAATTTTAAAACATTAATTTCCATATAAATAAATCCTAAAACCCATTTTTATAACATGGACATTAATGAGAATGATTTAGAAGAATAAATCATTAAAACATTTATAATGATATTGTAGTTAGAGTTCCTAACCATATGAGAGAATCTTAGATAAAAATATTGTGGTAATGAAAACATTATAATATCATGAGAATAAAGGGACTCATGATATACTATGTCAAATTTATGTATATACACCATATAAAATTAAATTGTCGTGTAACAACAAAAAGACTCAATGGAATGTCAATTGAGATGAAATTCCTTATAAAGACTATATCCTTTGGTTAAGGATAAATCAATGACATAATTATGTCTGAAAAATAAAATTACACTCAAAATGATTATATATTCGGTGTAAATCAATCAGAGGACATTTAAAAATATTCTTGTAAAAACCACACCAATGACTTTGATGTTTAACTCAATGAATGAAAATTGAGATAACATTACTCTTATAAAGTTCATATCGATGACTTAAGAGTTTATTAGTGGATTGATTATGTGTATCAATAGTATATTCACACACATAGGAGTGTAAATTACTACATAAATAAATAAATAGTGATTTCACACATAATCTTGGAGAAAAATAATCAATGATGTTTGCGTAAAACCCAATGAGGGGAAATTGTAATATGAAATTCTCTAACCAATTTTGTAACAAACGAAATATGCACCCCATGAATGAAGGATCATAAAATTAAGATGTATATAACCATAAAATAAATTATATTTCCCATATAATACAATCATTGGTATTACATACACCACACAAAAAAGTAGTGGCAATATAGCATGCATCTCTCGGGAATAAAAAGTGAGTTGAAAACCCTTTACCTTGTACTTTTCCTTAGTCGAGTGTAAGTTAACCTCCGGTATAATGGTTAAATAATTGTTATTAAATTATAATATATCCTCATACATTAATATGATATCCTATATTATCTTCCTATATTTTTTTGTTAATAATATTTTAGTAGTATCATTTTTTCGGGTGTTAACATATTCATTTTCCTTTATATGTTTTATTATATAAGTCATGTTTGTTTTGGAAATATTGTATTTAATTCGTATCCAGAATGATATTAACTTCTTAAAATAATTTTAAATAATAAAATGAAATTTCATCTTGAATGGTTGGGCTGGGAAATTAATCTCATCGCGTTCGTAGAGATGGTAATCCGTACGTACGCACTAGTAACAATATCATTCTTACTGATGGTGAAATCATATTTAATTGGATGGTATATCATATATAATGAATCAATAAAAAGTTATATTTATTATTTAAATCAATTATACTCATTATTATACCCATACAAATAATGAATTGTTGAATGAAAAACTACACCACAACGTAGAGATGGTAAGCCGTACTTACGCACGTATGGTGACTTTGTCCTTCATATGATGGATATAATAATAAACATGGTTGTAATATATTTATAATTACATCACAGTATATATGAGGTATTGGATTTATTATTTTGGTATGGAAACAACAGAGAAAGAGGAAGCAGAAGAAGAAAAAAACATTGAAATAGATGGTGAAATTATTACATCTTCTTCAGGTGCTTTCTTTTGATTTGATCAAAAGAACTCCTTAGGTTGGATTTATGATCAATGTAATGCCTCTAGGTTGAATTGAGGGTATTTGGGAGGATATCTAAGTTGGGTTTGGCCGAACCAAATGGAATTGGATGTGTTAATTTTAGAGAAGGGGAAATACCCTTTTATAAGAGAGGTGAGGGTCACTTTAAGAAAAGATGGAAATATTACATTTTTATAAAATAATTTTCGGTTTTAATGGATAAAAATGGAATTTTTTGTAAAGACATATAAATTTCAAGGAAAATTTTTTCAAAACTTCTTTTGGTTTTTACGAGTACGCAGTTTCTGAACGCACCTGATTCTGAGGCCCGGTGTGCCCGAAATCAATTGCTGAAGTTTAGCTCGGGTACGTTCAATAAACAAATGAGCGGGGTTTTTATATCTTTTGAATTGGTGGTCGGAATTGAAATCTGAGGGCACCGATGAAACTACAGCGCCAGTAATTGCTTATGTGGACTTTTACCATAGATGTGTTTTCATGGGAGAAGGAGTTAATTTTTTTGGTATAAATAAGATGTGAATAAAAAATTGTGGAACAATTTTTATTCTTTACCTTAATTGGTTATATCCTACATGGGGTAGTTAGTATTGTACCCACAAACTCCTAACTACCCATGTGAGGATAATTGTGAGGTTGGGCCCACACGATACCCCAACCATTCACATTCCCTAAACCCCTTAAACATCCCATTAAACTCCTTTATTTTAATGTTGACAACCCCCTTGTTTTTGTTGGAGTGACTTTTCCTCTTCTCTCTCCCTCATTAAAAGTTTCCAACCTTTCATCAAATTAATTAGACAACTCATGGTTTAATTAATTAAGTGAATTGTATTTTTTATTTTGTAATTTTTAATTATTGGAAAATTAAAATAAAATAAGAGGAAGAATTATTTTATTTTGGGTTAGAATTTTTGTGTGAGTGTATTTGGGAGAACTCTAGATTTATTTGAAGAAATTCATCCTTTCATGAAGAACTTTATCCTCCTGTTAAAAACATCACCTCTGTGACAAAGAACACCGTCACCATAAGGAGAGACGATGTGCCTTTCCTTCTCCTCTTCGCAGCTAGTGTGAGATGGCATCCCACACTTGGACTCATGCCAAATCCATCTTTGAAACCTCACCCCGCGATGCCATCTTTCCTGGTGCCAGAAAATGACATCGTTTATCGAGGTAGGTGTGTGTTTGGATTAGGTAAGGATTTTTTTCCTTCCATGTTGTTGTTCCTCTTAAACAACTTGTTATCAGACTAATGTGGAAGGGACCATTCCAAACTATCGCAGACCGATTCCTCCTCCGTTCTTATGAATATTTGGAGTTCTTCAAGCGTTATTGAGCAGTTAATCAAGTTATGCATTTGGAGCCGATCAGAGGCCCAAAAAAATCGTAAATGGCCTCAGATCATCAAGGCGACCTAGAAATGGATGTTTTGTGGAAATAGGATTATCAGAACGAAGAACATCCACATCAAAAGGTGTGTTGGCCAGAGGCATCGTTTCTGGAAAAATTCCAGAATCCACGACGTGTCCTCCAGAAGCACGCTCCGTGTAGTACAAGCGTACTATTTCTTCCGTTTCGGACATTAGTAAAGTAACACATGGCGTGAGACTCTATAAAAATGGTGTGTACTCTCCACGCTATTTGTCAGAGGAGGCTTCAATGGACATGGCGTGTATTTAGGTAAAATACACAGACACAGACAGCAATACACAGCCAAGTAACAGAACATTTATTCACTTCATAGAAAGGTATAAATGGCTTCGTGGGGCTCGGTTTGTACTCTGGAAGATACATGGACACGGGAAGAACCACACATCTAGGGGAACAACATGTAATACCTCACCATGGTAGAAGCGGCTTCGTGATGACTCGTTGTGTATTTTAGGATTACACGGATACGAGGTGGAGCACACGAGCATGTACTCCATTACACGGCCAGGAATGGCTCGCGCACATGGAACCGACCCTAGGGGTTTGGACACGGTGTGTAACCATACCACACGCTGTGTGCTTACTTATCTACATGACCGAGCCTATGACACGGGTCATTTCACACGGGCAGTAAACGATGTTTAGTGACACGGCGTGTATCACCTACCTACACGTCGTGTACTTTTGGGAAATGGCATGATTGTCTTGTTCTCCATGACATGGGCACGTTTTTCTTGGTTTTTCCCCTATGTAATGTGATGGAACTACGAGATACATCAACTCTGGACTTTGTGATAGTTGATATATCGATCTTTGACTCGAGGAGCAGACCCTCCGATAATCGAGCATGCTGTGTGCGGGAACCCTAGAGTTGGCTGCTACTACGATGATGATGATGAGTGTACTTGGATCCTACGTGGGTTTGGAAGTGGGGACTATTGTACTTGGATCCTATGTGGGTTCGATAGTGAGGACGACTGTACTTGGATCCTACGTGGGTTCGGCAGTGACAGTTACTGTACTTGGATCCTAAGTTGGTTCAGCAGCGATGACTTCTGTACTAGGATCCTATGTGGGTTCGACATGGGAGATTTTTCAGAGGCTACATCTGTAATATCCACCCCTCTTCATGAGTAGTATACCTGTTTGAGATGATTCTTGACATTCAATCAATATCATCGATATGATTTACTTACCTTCCTGTGTGGTTTGGGGTGTGCTTTCCTGTCTGGACTAGGTTCTACTTGGGCTCGTGAGTGGGAGACGAACTGGAATTGATGACTTAGGTATTTGTATGGGCATATACCTAGGTGGAGAAAGTTGATACTACATGTTTTAATCTTAACTTTGTGGTTTATCCTTTGTGGATTCTAGGAGACCATAGGGGGTCATGAGGTCCCTACAAAGTATCGTATACACTCCCCTACATGGGATATGCCCGAACTACGTTGTGTTGGTTACAGATGATGGAAAGCGCTGATCGTCGTTGAGGCCTGTATAGAGGGATGGTATCAGGTGGTGGACTATCAGGCAAGACGTACGCAGAGTGGACGACCAGACCTGAGGAGCTGAGGAGACTATCTATACTCACCCTTCAGGTGGGATAGCAAGAGGACGACTCATTGGTTGCTGATTTACTTTACTGCTATTGTTCGTTCTTTTCAGTTGTACTGTACTTTCAGTTGGGTTTCTATTCTGGCCCATTTACTTTTCAGCACTTACTTTTGAACTCATTTTACTTAGGGTTTATTTCTACTTGTGTACTCTTTTGGGTATTTTTACATATATAAAGTCAATGCCTTACCTTTTATCAGGATTTACACCATTGGCTCTAGTTGGAAGCCCCTGGCCTATGGAAGGTAGGCTTGGGGTAGTCACGACATGGGCCCCGAGGACGGGTCGTGACAAATTGGAATCAGAGGAGTCAGTTCTACTGCATAACTCAAGAATCTGATAATTTATTCTCTGTGGATCAATAATGTTTAGAGTATTGACTGTGGTTATCAGTCCAGGGAGTCCAGTGTTGGTGTGGCATCTGACGTATCCATACACTAGGACCCTGAATTCTGAATTTCGACTCAGTGCCAGAAAACATTTATTGCATTTGTGTTTCAAATATTTTCATTCTGATAACTTTGTCTCATCTCACCAAGTATACTGTATTAATCATGGCGCATCTATTTCTTTTAAGGATGGCCCCACGACGGCAACCATCCAGGGTTCCCAGTTACGTGCGAGATAGCAGCCCACCGAGCGACGAGGCCTCAGTGCAGAGCCCCATTACAGCAGAGGAACCAGAAGTACCTCTACCCACTGAGCCACTGATGCCACCATCCCCAGCAGCTGAGAGTGCACACCGCCTGAGTGCGCTGCATGAGTTTCAGCGACAGAGGCCGCCCAGGTTCCGCGGAGAGATGGACCCTCAGGCAGTCGAGGATTGGATGGAGGCTGTTGTCTGAGTCTTCAGATTGGTTTGGAAACCAGAAGATCTTATGGTGATCCTTGCAGTGAGTCTCCTGCACGCAGTATCAGGTAGATGGTGGATCTTTATGCTCCAGGTTCACGATGAGGCATCACTACTTTGGACGGACTTCGAGAGCCTCTTCCACTCGGAGTTTGTTCCAACCACCATCTGTGTGGTGTGCATCTAGTAGTTACAACAGCTGCGGCAGGGCAGCATGACAGTAGCCCAGTACTCAGCGAGATTTACCGACCTCTCGTGCTACTACATAGGCATGGTACGAGACACATTTTTCCTGACCCGGACCTTTGAGAAAGGACTTAGGCATGAGATCCAGACTTCGATAATCTCCCTCAGCTTTCCAACGCAGGCAAGAGTACTGGAGAGAGCCTTACTTGTGAAGAGCTTCATTGATGAGCCTACGCCAGCAGTGAGGTCTGCTATAGGGAGACACATAGCAGAGTCTTTTGCAGCCGATAGTAGAAAGATGTTGAAGTGGTCCAAGCGGACCAAGACATCAGGTGGGCGACCTCAGGATACTGGTTCGGAGGTGCGGGGCACACACCGCAGAGCCAGTCATACGAGAGGCAGGCAGTGCTATGCATGCTGTGGGCAGGGCCACATGGATCGTGAATGCCTGACCCTCCATGCTAAGGAGAAATAGATGGCTGAAGGACCACCCCGGTAGAGGCAGAGGTTTGACCAAGGCGGTCGACATGGAGCAGGCAGACGAGAAATAAGAGATGGACAAGTAGCGGGTGGTGGGTGACACTTTGAGGCTCTACCACCACCACCACCAAGAGGTCCACCCCGACCATAGGGAGCTGGAGGAAAGCGGCAGGCTCAGCTTCAGGCAGTGGAGGATTATGACCACAACGCAAATGAGCATATTTGAAGTACTATCTGTGTCTACTCCACCCTTGCTACAATTTTTATAGACACAGGAGCGAGTCATTATTTCTTTGTCGCTGCCCTTATTTAGAGCTCGGGGATTCTGACAGAGCCGTTGGCTCGATCCATACTACAAGTGACTCCTATGAGAGCAGACTCGACAATTAAACACATGTTCCTGTAGTGTGAGCTTACTCTAGGAGGCGATAGCTTCGGCTAGGATCTTCTTGTAGTGGCGTCGAGGCCTTACAACATCATCTCGGGAATGGATTTTTTATCTACAGTCCATGCCTAGATCGACTGTATTAGGCACAAAGTGTGGTGTGTCCGCATATATGGGAGCAGGTTCACCTTCACCGGTGAGAAGGGATCCTTTGCAGCGCAGGATGGACTTACATAGAGGAGAGGGAATCTGATCACACATCAGTTGGCTAGTCTCATCCTCAGAGCGGTTGACGTGCGGAGTCCGAGTTTTTCTATTTTGGTGGATCAGTTTGGGGACGTTTTCCATGACGATGATCCAGGACTACCTCCTCACAGATAGAGAGACTTCTTCATTGACCTGTACCCTGGGACAATCCTGATATCTACTCCATCATATCTGATGGCACCCGCTGAGCTTCGTGAGCTATGGGTATAACTGGAGGATTTCCAGTGAAAGGAATTAATTCGACCTGGTGTTTCACCCTGGGATTCTCCGATTTTATTTTCCAAGAAGGTGGATGAGAGCTTACAACTATTTGTCGACTACCATTTCCTAAATCAAGTGACCGTAAAGAACAAGTATCCACTCTTGAGGATTGATGGCCTCTTTGATTAGCACAAAAGAGCATGATGGATCTCGAAGATAGACCTCAGGTCAGGCTGTCATCAGCTCAGAGTTCGAGACGAGGATGTGCAGCAGACGGCCTTCAGCTGTCGGTATGGCCACTTTGAGTTCTTGGTTATTCCTTTCAGCGTACCAATGCTCCAGTAGTGTTAATGAGTCTCATGAACATGATATTCCAGATTTACCTCGGTCGATTTGTCATAGTCTTCATCGATGAAATACTTATTTACTCGACTTATGAGGATGAGCACACCTACCAATTGCAGGTTGTACTAGAATCACTCCGAGAGAACCAGCTTTATGGTAAGATCTCGAAGTGTCAGTTCTGGATTCGAGAGGTCCACTTCTTGGGGCACGTTGTCTCTAAAGCGGGAGTTGCGGTGGATCCTATGAAGATCAAGGTAGTGATTTCATGGGATCCACCCAGGAGTGTGACTGAGGTGCAGAGTTTCTTAGGTTTGGCTGGGTACTATTAATGATTTGTGTGAGGCTTCCCCAGAGTTGCAGCACAACTTTCAGCTTTGAAGAATAAGGGTAAACCCTTCGTGTGGTAAGATAGATATCAGCAGAGCTTTGAGGAGTTGAGATAGAGATTGACCAGTGAACCCATCTTGAGGCTGCTGGAGGAGGGTATAGGGTACGTAGTTTACTGTGATGCATCAAGGACGGGACTCGTGTGTGTCCTGATACATGAGTGGGTAGTGATCACTTATGGTTCACGACAGTAAAGGCAGCATGAGCAGAACTACGCTACCCATGACCTGGAGTTAGCCGGAGTGGTCTTCGGCTTGAATATTTGGTGGAACTATATAATGGGTGAGTGCTTTACAGTCTACTCAGAGAACCAGAGTCTCAGGTACATCTTCTTGCAGAAGGACCTGATCCTGAGACAGTGACGATGGTTCGAGTTTATCTAGGACTATGACATTGAGATATTCTATACTCATGGGAAGGGGAACATAGTAGCTAATACTCTCAGTAAGAGATTAGGCATTCAACTACTTGGAGAGGCGACACAGTAGCTAGACGCATTGCAGATATCCTTCATGGATAGAGATGGAGCAACCTTTTTGAAGTCACTCATAGTCACTCCTCCACTACATCAGCGGGTCAGAGAGGCACAACATGGGGACGTTGACTGTGAGACATGACATGCATAGATATCCACAGGAGAGGTACCTGATGGATTTTATGTAGGAGGAGAGCACGTAATTTTTTATAGGGGGCGTACCATGGTACCATCATTATTACAAGAGGAGGTGCTAAGGGAGTTTCACACTTCCCCTTTGGCGGTACATCCGAGAGTGGAGAAGATGTACCAGGATCTCAGATGACAACACTGGTGGCCAGGTATGAAGAAGCCTATGGCAGAGCTTATTTTTCGATGCCTCACCTACCATCAGGTGAAGGCGGAGCACCAGGTACTGGTAGGTTTGGTACAGCCCCTAGAGGTCTCGCAGTGGATGTGGGATGGGAAATCTATGGATTTAGTGATAGGAATTCCACGATCATCTAGAGGACATGACTCCATCGGGGTGATTGTCGACCGACTCACCAAGTCGACCCACTTCCTACCTATCAGAGAGCAGGGCTCAGTGGAGAGCATGGGACACCACTATGTTCAGGAGATCGTACAGCTTCATGGTGTTCCATCATCTATCGTCTCTGATCCTGATGCTCTCTTTACATCCCAGATTTGGAAGGGTTTGCAGGAGGCTTTTGGGATGCATCTATGCCTGAGCACCGCCTTTCACCCTCAGACAGATGGCTAGATGGAGAGGACCATTCAGACACTCAAGGACATGCTCCGTATAGGTTCCCTTCACTTTGGTCGCAGCTGGGAGGATAATCTAACCTTGGTGGAGTTTGCGTACAATAACAGTTACCACTCCACCATCGGGATGGCATCATACGAGGCATTGTATGGCCACCCTTTTTGATCACCTCTGTGCTAGACTAACCCTGGGGAGTCAACACTCGTAGGACTAGAGATGGTTCAGGCTACGACAGAAAAGGTGCAGATCATCCAGGAGAAGATGAGAACTGCACAGAGCAGACAGAAGTCATATGCTGATATGAGAAAGAGACTAGTAAAGTTCGAGGATGGTGACCATGTTTTCTCACGGGTCTCACCTCTACGTGGATTATGGAGATTTGGTCAGGGCGGCAAGTTATGTCCATGCTTCATCAAACCATTCCAGGTTCTTAGCAGGGTAGGGGAGGTGGCTTATCGCCTGGTCCTTCCACCTCAGTTGCACCGACTGTAGGACATCTTCCCCATATCTCAGCTGAAGAGATTCGTGCACGACCCAACACATATCATCGACCATAGGGAGTTCTACATCGATGATGTGGAAACATTTGCATTAGTCCCAGTGGAGATTGAGGATCGACAGGAGCGGGTCCTACGTGGACAGTCGATTCCTCTAGTGTGCAAAATGTGGAAGCACAAGAACCTCCAGGAGAGCACATGGGAGCAGGAGGCTCAGATGTGTGCACAGTACACTCTTTTTCCCCCTAGTTTATGATGTATCTTTATGGGGATGTAATTTCCTGTGGTGGGAGTAATGTAAAGACCTGTAAATTTCAAGGAAATTTTTTTCTTAACTTCTTTTGGATTTTACGAGTATGCAGTTTATGAAGGCACCTGATTCCAAGGCCCGGTGTGCCTGGAATCAATTTCCAAAGTTTAGCTCGGTTACATTCAGTGAACGAACGAGTGGGTTTTTTCTATCTTTTGAACCAAAGCTCGGAATTTAAATCTGATGGCATTGATGAAACCGCAGTGCCTATAATTACTTAAGTGGAATTTTACCGTAGATGTGTTTTCATGGGAGGAGTTAAATTTTGTGGTTTAAATAAAAAGTGAATAAAAAATTGTGAAAAAATTATTATTCTTTATCTTAAGTGGTTATATCCTACATGGGGTAGTTAGGATGGGACCCAAAAACTCTTAACTACCCATGTAATGATAATTGTGAGGTGGGGACCACACAAACCCCAACCATTCACATTCCCTAAACCCCTTAAACCTCAAATTAAAGTCCATTATTTTAATGATGACAACCACCATGTATTTATTGAAGTAAAATTTCCTCTTCTCTCTCCCTCATTAAAAGTTACCAACCTTTCACCCCAATTAATAATATAACTCATGGTTTAATTAATTAAGTGAATTGGGTTTTGAATTTTTTAATTTTGAATTCATCGAAAAATAATAGAAAATAAGAGGAAGCCTTATTTTATTTTCGGTTAGAATTTTTTTGTGAGGGGATTTGGGAGATCTCTAGCATTATATGAGGAACTTCATCCTTCCTTGAAGAACTTCATCATCCCGCGAAGAACGTCACCTCTTCGACAAAGAATGCTATCACCACAAGGAGAGACGACAAGCCTTTCCTTCTCCTCGTCGCAGCAAGTGTGAGACACCGTCACTTCCTTGGACTCATTCCAACGTCATCTTCGAAACCTCACCCCGCGACGCCATCATTCGCGACGCCGTAAAACAATGTTGTTTATCGAGGTAGGGCTACGTTTGGATTGGGTAATGATTGGTTTTCCGTCCATATTGTTATTCCTCTTAAACCACTTGTTATAGGACTAATGTAAAAGGGGCCGAACCAAACTAACACGGACAGATTCCTCCACCGTTCTTGTGAATATGTGGAGTTCTTCAAGCGTTCTTGAGCAGTGAATTAAGTTTTGTTTTTGGAGCCGATCGGAGGCCCGAAAACATCGTAAACAGCCTCAGAGCATCGCGACGACCTAGAAATGGATGTTATGCAGAAATTGGAATATCAGAATGAATAAAATACACCTCAGAAGGTGTGCTTGCCAGAGGCGTCATTTCTGTAAAAATTCCAGAATACACGGCATGTCCTCTAGAAGCACGCGCTGTCTAGTACATGCATTCTGCGCCTTCCATTTCGGGCCTTAGAAAATTAACACACTAAGTTTGAATATATACACATGGCTTGTACTCTCCACACTTTTTATCAGAGGAGGATTAGATGGACATGGCATGTATTCAGGTAAAATACACGGACACTTACAGCAATACACAACCAAGTAACATGGCATGTATTCACTTCATAGAAAGGTAGAAGCGGCTTCACGGGGCTCGACATGTATTCTAGAAGATACACAGACACGGGCAGAACTACACGGCCAGGGGCATGGTGTGTACAACCTCCCCATGGAAGAAGCGGCTTCGTGATGAATCGGCGTGTATTCTGGGAATACACAGAGACGGGGTGGAGTACACGGGCATGTACTCCATCACATGGCTAGGTATGGCCAGCGCACATGGAACTGACCCTAGGGGTTTGGACATGGCGTGTAACCATACCAAACTTCGTTTACTTACTTATTTACATGACCATCCATATGACACAGGTAGTTTCAAATGGGAAGTACCCGGTGTTTGGTGACACGGCGTGTATTGCTTACCTACACGCCTTGTACATTAGGGAAATTGCTTTGTTGTCTTGTTATCCATGACATGGGAACATTTTTCTTGGATTTTCTACTATTTCGTGGGATATAACTATGGGATACATCAACTCAGTACTTCGTGACAGTTGATGTATCGCTCTTTGACTCGAGGAGCGGACCCTCCGGTAATCAAGCGTGATGTGTGCGGGAACCCTAGAGTGGGTTGTGACTACGATGATGATGACGACTGTACTTGGATCCTACATGGGTTTAACAACGAGGAAAACTGTGCTGGATCCTACATGGGTTCGATAGTGAGGATGACTGTACATGGATCCTATGTGGGTTCGGCAGTGATGGTTACTGTACAAGGATCCTACATGGGTTCGGCAAGGATGACTTCTGTACATGGATCATATGTGGGTTCGGCAGGGAACATGATTCAGAGGCTAAATCTATCATCTCTACCCATCTTCGTGAGTAGTATACCTGTGTGAGATGAGTCTTGACTTTCAATCAATATCATCAATATGATTGACTTTCCATCATGTGTTGTTTGGGTTATGCTTTCATGTGTGGACTGGGTTGTACATGGGCTCGTGAGTTGGAGCTGAACTGGAATTGATCACTTAGGTATAGGTATGGGCATATACCTATGTGGAGTTGGTTGATACTTCTTGTTTGTATCCTTCCTTTGTGTTTTATCTTATGTGGATTCTGGGAGACCTTCGGGGGTCTTGGGGTCCCTACTGAGTATTATATACCCACCCCTGCACGGGCTATGCCCGCACTACGTTGTGTTGGTTGCAGATGAAGGACAACGTTGATCATGGTTCAGGCTTGTGTAGTGGGACGATATCCGGTGGTGGACTATCCGGCAGGATGTACGCGGAGCGGACGGTTGGACCGGAGGACCTGAGAAGACCATCTATACCCACCCTTCAAGAGGGATAGCCAGAAAAGGACATGGTGGTTTCTGATTTACTTTACTACTAATGTTCTTTATTTTCAGATGTACTATACTTTCAATTGGGTTTGTATTTTGGCCCATTTACTTTTTAGCACATACTTTTGTACTCAGTTTTCATAGTGTTTGTTTCACCTTATGTACTCTGTTGTATTGGTTTACTTATATAAAGGCAATGCCTTCCCATTTATCGAGATTTACGCCTTTAGTGCTAGTCGCCAGCCCTTGGCCTATGGAAGGTGGGCTTGGGGTAGTCATGGCATGGGTCCCGATGGCGGGTCGTGACAAATTGGTATAAGAGGAGTCGGCTCTACCGTAGAACTCAGGACTCTAATAATTTCTTCTCTGTGGAGCATTAATATTTAGAGTATTGAGTGTGTTTATCAGTCCAGGGAGTCCAATGTTGGTGCGGTGACCGACGTATCCATACACCAAGACCCTGACTTTTGATTTCCGACTCAGTGCCCGAAAACATTGATTGTGTGTGTGTTTCAAAAGGTTTCATTGTGATTACTTTTTGTCAGCTCACAAGGTATACTGTATTAACCGTGGCGCACCTATTCTTTTCAAGATGACCCCATGACGGAAGCCAGCTAGGGTTCCCAGTTACATGCGATATGGCATCCCACTGAGTGATGAGACCTCGGTGTAGGTCCCCATTACAACGGAGGAACTGGCGGTACCTCTACCCGCCGAGCCACTGATGCCACCAGCCCCAACATCTGACAGTTCACGCTGCCTGAGTGCACTGCAAGAGTTTCTGTGACAGAGGCCGCCCAGGTTCCATGGCGAGATGGACCCTCATGCAGCCGAGGATTGTTTGTATGCTTTTGTTTGAGTCTTCAGATTGGTAGGGACACCAGAAGATCGTATAGTGATCTTTGAGGCGAGTCTCCTGAACGCAGCTGCAGGTAGATGGTGGAGCCTGATCCTCCAGGTGCACAATAAGGCATCACCGCTTTAGAAGGACTTCCAGAGCCTTTGCTGATCGGAGTTTGTTCCAGCCACACTCCATGTGGTACGAATCCATGAGTTACTACAGTTGCAACATGGCAACATGACAGTAGCCCAGTACTCAGTGAGATTTACCAACCTCTCGCGCTACTCCAAAGACATGGTACGAGACCCATTCTTCCAGTCCCAGACCATCGAGCAAGGACTGAGGCATGAGATCAAGGATTCGATGATCTCCCTCAGCATTCCGATGCAGGATGGAGTACTGGAGAGAGCCTTACTTGTGGAGAGCTTCCTTGCTGAGCCTACGCCAGCAGTGAGGCCTGCCGTAGGGCAACACGTAGCAGAGTCTTCTACAGCTAGTAGAAGATAGATGTCACAGAGGTCCAATCGGACCAGGACATCTGGTGGGAAAACTCATGATACTGGTTCAGAGGTGTGGGGCACACACAGAAGAGCCAGTCATACGAGAGGCAGGTAGTTCTATGCTTGCGGCGGGAAAGGCCACATGGCTTGTGACTGCCCGACCCGCAATGCAGAGGAGTAGTAGACGGTTGGGGGACCACCCAGGTAGAGGAAGAGGATCGACTGTGGTGGTCCACAGGTATCAGGAAGATGAGGTAGAGGTGCTGGATGAGCAACGGTTGGTGGGAGATGCTTTGAGGCTCTACCACCACCACCACCAGGAGGTCCACCCCGACCACAGGGTGCTAGCGGACAGAGGCAGGCTCAGCTTCAGGCAGTGGAGGCTTACGACCACGGCGCACCTGAGATTATTCGAGGTATTATCTTTGTCTACTCCACCCTTTCTGTAGTTCTTATAGACACAATAGCGAGTCAATCTTTCATTGTCGCTGCCCTTTTTCGGAGCATGGAGATTCCGATAGAGCCGTTGGCTCGATCCTTGCGGCAAGAGACTCCTACGAGATCAGACTCGACGATTACACACTGGTGCCAGCAGTGTGATCTTACACTAGGAGGTGAGAGCATTTGCTGGGATCTTCTTGTAGTGGCATCGAGGCCTTACGACGTCATATTGGGAATAGATTGGTTATCTACAGTCCATGCTCAGATCGACTATATTAGACACAATGTGTGCTATGTCCGTACAGATAGGATCGGGTTCACCTTCACCTGAGAGAAGAGAGCCTTTACAGCGTAAGATGGACTTACGCAGAGGAGAGGGTAGCCGATCACACATCGGTTCGCTAGTCTCATCCTTGGAGCGGTTGATGTGCGGAGTCCGAGTTATCCTGTTTTGGTGGATCAGTATGAGGATGTTTTCTCTAACGATGTTCCAGGACTACCTCCTCGCAGAGAGGAAGACTTCTACATGGATATGTACCACGGGACAACCCTGATATCTACTCCATCATATCTGTTTTCACCCGTTGAGATACATGAGCTATGGGTACAACTGGAAGATTTGCAGGGAATGTGATTCACCCGACCCAATGTTTCACCTTGGGGTTCTCTAATTTTATTTCCCAAGAAGGCGGATTGGATCATACTACTATGTGTCAACTACCGTTGCCTGAATCAGGTGACCGTAAAGAACAATTATCCACTCCCGAGGATTTATGACCTCTTTGATCAGCTCAAAGGATCACGATGGATCTTGAAGATAGAACTCGGGTCAGGCTATCATCAGCTCAGAGTTTGAGACAAGGATGTGCAGAAGACAACCTTCATGTGTCGGTATGGACAATATGAGTTCTTGGTTATGCCTTTCGGCATAACCAACACTCCAGACGTGTTCATGAGTCTCATGAATAGGATCTTCCATCCTTACCATTATCAATTTGTCGCAGTCTTCATCGACGACATACTGATTTACTCGACTACTAAGGAGGATCATGCCGACCACTTGCGGGATGTATTAAAC
This sequence comes from Viscum album, assembly GCA_963277665.1. Taxonomy (NCBI): domain Eukaryota; kingdom Viridiplantae; phylum Streptophyta; class Magnoliopsida; order Santalales; family Viscaceae; genus Viscum; species Viscum album. The sequence goes on from OY728166.1 coordinate 368,930,343, forward strand.
ACACTCCAAGAGAAACAGAATTATGGTAAGATCTCGAAGCATCAGTTCAGGATTTGAGAGGTCCACTTATTGGGGTAAGTTATCTCTGAGGTGGGGGTTGCGGTGGATCATGCAATGATTGAGGCAGTGCTGGCTTGGGAGTCACCCATAGGTGTGACTGAGGTGCGGAGTTTCCTAGGTTTGGCTGGGTACTATCAGAGAGTTGTTCCAGAATTCTCCAGAGTTGCATCACCACTTTCCGCATTGATGAAGAAGGGGAAACCCTTCGTGTGGTCGGATTGATGTCAGAAGAGCTTCCAGGATCTGAGATAGAGATTGACCAATGCACCCATCTTGAGGCTACCAGAGGAGGGTGTAGGGTACGTAGTTTACTGTGATGAATCAGGGACCGGAATCAGGTGTGTCCTTATGCAGGAGTGGGTTGTTATCACTTATTCTTCACTAAAGCTGAGGTCGCATGAGCAGAACCACTCTATCCATGACCTGGAGTTAGCAGTAGTTGTATTCACCTTGAAGATGTGGTTGCACTATCAGATGGGTGAGTGCTTTAAAGTCTACTCAGACCACCAGAGTCTCAGGTACATCTTCTCACAGAAGGAACATAACCTGAGATGGCGACGATGGATCGAGTTCCTCCCGGACTATGACTTTAAGATATTCTATACTCTTGAGAAGGGGAACATAGCAGCTGATGCTCTCAACAGAAGATCGGGTATTCAACTACTTGGAGAGGTGACAGAGCAGTTATCTGCATTGCAGATATCCTTCGTGGATAGAGATGGGGAAGCCATTCTACAGTCACTCACAGTCACTCATCCACTATATCAGCAGGCCAGAGTGGCAAAGCATGGGGATGTTGACTATGAGATGCGACATGCACAGATATCCACAGGACATGCACTTGATGGATTTTCTGTTAGAGGAGAGAATGTCATTCTTTATAGGGGACGTGCCCTGGTACCAGCTGCAATGCAGGAGGAGGTTCTAAGGGAGTTTCACACATCCCCATTGGCGGTACATCCAATAGTAGCGAATATGTACTAGGATCTCAAATGACAACACTGGTGGCTGGGTATGAAGAAGGCTATGGCATAGTTTTTTTCTTGATGCCTCACCTGCCAGCTGGTAAAGGCATAACACCAGGTATCAGCTGGTTTGGTACAGCCCCTAGAGGACTTAGAGTGGAAGTGGGACGTGATATCTATGGATTTCATAATGGGACTTCCACGTACATTTATAGGACACGACTCTATCTGGGTGATTGTCGACTGATTCACCAATTTTTCCCACTTCCTACCTATCAGAGAGAAGGGCTCAGTAGAGAGGTTGGGATGCCTCTACATTTTGGAGATCATACGGCTTCATGGTGTTCCATTATCTATCATCTCTGATGGTGACACTTGCTTTACATCCTGGCTTATGAAGGGGTTGCATGAGGCTTTTGGGATGCAGCTATGCCTGAGCACCGCCTTTCACCCTCAGAAGGATCGCCAGATAGAGAGGACCATTTATACACTTGACGACATGCTTCGTGCATGTGTCCTTAACTTTGGTCGCATCTGGGAGGATCACCTACCCTTGGTGGAGTTTTCGTACATAAACAGCTACCACTCCACCATCGGGATGACGCCATACGAGGCGTTTTACGGCCGACCTTGCGGATCACCTCTGTGCTGGACTGACCCTAGGGAGTCAGCACTCGTAGAACCAGAGATGGTTCAGGCTACGACAGAGAAGGTGCAGATCATACAGGAGCAGATGAGAACTTCCCAGAGGTGATTGAAGTCCTATGATGATAGGAGACAATGACAACTAGAGTTCGAGGATGGTGACCACATTTTCTTATGGGTCTCACCTTGACATGGATTACGGAGATTTTGTTGGGGTGGTAAGTTATCTCTGCGGTTCATCGAACCATTCCAAGTTCATATCAAGGTAGGCGATGTGTCTTATCGCCTAACCCTTCCACCTCAGTTGCACTAAGTGCACAACGTCTTCCACATATCTCAACTGAGGTGATATGTGCACGACCCGACACATATCATCAACCATGGGGATCTGGACATCGATGACAAGGCAACATTTGTAGAGGCCTCGATGAAGATCGAGGATCGACAGGAGCGGGTCCATCATGGATGGCCGATTCCTTTAGTGCGCATCAGGTGGCAGCACGGGAACCTCTAGGAGAGAACATGGGAGCAGGAGGCTCAGATGTGTGCATTGTACCCTCTTTTATCCCTAGTTTATGATGTATCTTTATGAGAAAATAATGCCCTGAAGTGGGAGTAATTTAAAGACTTGTAAATTTGAAGGAATATTTTTTCTTAACTTCTTTTGTCTTTTACGAGTATTCACTTTCTGATGGCACCTGATTTAGAGCCCCGGTGTGCCCGAAATCAATTTTTGAAGTTTATATCAGGTATGTTTAGTGAACGAATGAGCTGGTTTTTTTATCTTTTGAACCGGTGCTTGGAATTGAAATCTGAAGGAACCAATGAAACAGAAGCACTGGTAATTTCTTAATATGACTTTTTTTGTACATTAATTTTCATGGGAGAAGGAGTTAAATTTTTTGGTTTAAATAAGAAGTGAATAAATAATTGTGGAGGAATTTTTATTCTTTATCTTAAGTGGTTATATCCTACATGAGGTAGTTATGATGGGACCCACAAACTCTTAACTACCCATGTGAGGATAATTTTTAGGTGGGGCCCACATGATCCCCGGCCATTCATATTCCCTAAAACCCTTAAACCTCCCATTAAACTCCTTTATTTTAATGTTGACAACCCCCTTGTATTTATTGAAGTGACTTTTCCTCTTCTCTCTCCCTCATTAAAAGTTTACAACCTTTTAACCAATTAATTAGACAAATCATGGTTTAATTAATTAAGTGAATTGGATTTTGAATTTTGTAATTTTTAATGCTTTGTAACAGCCCGAGATTTTATGAAAAATATTCTTTTTTTATTTTACTAATGTCTTGTGTTATACGCTACACCAAAAGGAGCTTGCACAACACGCATCCTTGACTTGCCTTGCATTACACGCAATCGCAACCTTCCTCGATAGCGTGTGTGGTACGTAATCCTGAGTTTCACGAAACAATGATCTGCTATTAAAATATTATTAAAACTAGCCGTTATGAATAGTAATAACCACTTTTTAAATTTTAGAAATTTTAACTCTCAAAATGGAATTTATTTTTGGATTCGGAGTATCGAATTTAGGCTAAGGTGAAATTTTGGTACTTTTCGGATAACTTTCATATTCTGATGAATAGTGAAAATTACTAAATTATAATTAAAAACAACTTTTTTAATAGAAATAATTAATAGTGATAAATCATTAATTTGAGTGGTTTTAAAGTATATTTAGAATATATTTTTACAATTTAATACAATTTTGGTCATTGGATGTAATTTCACATTTAAACTAGACATAAACAATTGTCAATCTTTTGATAGATATTGTTTCTTAAAAACACGTTATTTGTATTAACAGCGGGATTTAATTATAAAATTAATTAATGCAATTTCTATTTTATGAATTTTGTAAAATAGACTTCATTTTTGAATTTGGAATATGAAATATAGCTTAGGATGAAATTTTGGCATCTTTCTGAAAACTTTCAATTTTTGATGAATAGTGAAACCACTAAGTGGTAGGTTAAAAACTGAATTTTGCATAAAACATAATTTTACCGCTTCTGTGAATGGAATTTCGAAAATTCGAGAGACACGGTTAATATCAAGGACTAAAATGTGGTTCAATGAGATGAAAATAATTTTTGGTGAATAGTAACTTTTTACTTTTTTTACCACGGTTAATAGTAAATAGGGTAACTAAGGGTAAATATGATATTAAAATTACCCTAACAAATGTACTAATTCTATTGGACAAGTGTAATTCGACCAAAAACAAACTTAGGAATAAAATATGACCATTTAGGCCCACTTGGATTAGATTAGGACATTTATTATTAATTTATTTAAAGAAGGGTTAAAATAGTTAAAATCAAAGTTTAATATGTAAATCATTTTTAATATGGGGTTATACATAAGATAAATTCGACTATAAATATTCATTAGAAAGATAAAAAGATTTCCTACATGATGGTATTTTATTTGTAATTTTTAGACATCAAATAATATAATTTATTTATGACACAATGATGATGCAGTAATTATCTTATTAATGAAATATTGACATAATTGATAATATAAATACCAAAATAAATGTAATTTAAGACTTTTTATGAATTCCACTAATTTTCTAGGTCACTATGATATATTAATGTTGATTTAATCAACTTGGTTCGAACATATAATTCTGTTATGACTTTCACAAAAATCATATATCAAATAGTGTCAAAATTGACACAAAATAGTTTTTAAATCAAATATTATATTATTAATTGTTATTTTATTCCTAAAAATCTAAGGATCGGCCAAATGACTTATATAAGGATATATGTATTAATAATATACAATTTGGGGTTCTTTTGGCATTTTATAGTAAGTTTATTAACCATATAGTGAAAGAAAACAAAAAGACACGGTAAAAGTTAAATTATTTAACTTAGAGTTAAATCTAATTGATAAGGTTAAAATAATACCCTAAACTTGTCTAAATCGTATTGGATTATAGGATTTCGACCCATCCCCACTTTAGCTTCGAAATAAGACCCTTTGGAACCATTATAAACCGATTTTGACTTTAATATAAAATAATATTTTGAGATATTCCTAAGGTGCCCCTCTCCTCCCTTATAAAAGGACACCTCCTCCCCCTCCTCCTCACACCAATTTGAGCACTCAAGCTCGGCCAACCCCTGCCAAAATCTCTTCTCCACTTCCCTAAAAACATCCTAGAGGTTCTGGTCTTCCTCAAAGACCAATTTTAGTGCCCTAAGAGGAGGTCTCAAAGAGGCACTTCAAAGAAGAGGTAATTACCGTTACCAATTCTATCATCTTTATTTCTTCTTCCACTTCTTCTTCTTAGGTTGTTTCATTATGAAGTAATAACATCAGTATCACTCATATACTGATATGTTATTATAAGTATGAAACAACCCTATTTCACCATCTATCCATCCTATGGAAAAAGAAATCACCGCGTGTGCGTACGTACGGAATACCGTCTCCACGCCGTGGTGTAATCTATTTTCCACCACCACCTTACATGGATGGGTATAATGGTGTAAAGAATAACTATACATAGTTATTAAAACATCATATTGATTCTGATATATTGTATAATCCACTCCAATTCAATTCAATATTTATATAAATGATATCATCGCTCGTGCGTACGTACGGAATACCGTCTCCACAACGCGATGAGATTCATTCTCCATGTTAACCATTTAAGAATGATTATAATGTATATATAAGAAATAATAATGAAATATATGACATTATAAAGCTACTGGATTTATGTATATATATACATATGTATGTCATCTACTTACTTCCATTTCAAGACAATAAGGAAAGGAAAACAGCGTTCATGCGTACGTACGGACTACCGTCTCCATGAACGGTGTTTTTCATTTTATTTATCTACCTATTATATATATATATATACTGAATATATATGATATATAAATCACATTTTATATTCTGGAAGTAATTAAATCATGATATAAGTAATAATGATGTCAAGAACAACAAGTCAAAACACCTACGATAAATGAAACGATTTTACCCAAAACGCTTCTTTAACATGGAATTTACAAAAGAACGGGTAATATAATGTCATAAGTGAACCATATATGATATCATAACAATGAATATGATTCTGTAATAAGTCAATAACATGATTTAAATCATTATACAGGAGGTTCGGACACTTACAAAGCAAGTCGGACCTAAGGTAAGGGAAATATCACAATCTCACTTTTATCCGAGATTGTTTTTACTTTGGTAATTACTGGGTTGTATTTTATCATCCACATCCATGTTTCCTCAATATGTAATATTATTTCCATCCAAATACAATTGTTTAAATCCAATTTTACCCTTCGGTGAGTTTTTAGTAAAAATTATGAAAGGAATCTTTTGACGTTTTTCGTACGAGGTGCTTTTTGACTTTTCCGACAAAAGTACGAGAAGAATGTTTTTTTTAACTTAAACGGAACGAACGGATTTTTAAAGTTTTATAAAGCCTTATTTTCATGAAACTTCCTCCAAAAGATTTCATGGCTATTTTCAATAAAATCTCTTTCTTTTAAAATTGCATGATGTTTTGTGAAAAGAAATTGATTTTGAAGAAGAAAGGATATTTTCCTCAAGAATTCATTTCAAGTGTTTTATCAAAATTATTTTCCATCTAAGGTAATAAAGGGTTCTATTTCTATCCATGTTTTTACATTGATTTGGCTATGTTGTGATGGAATTATGTTTATGAATTCCTTTATCTTATATGAATGGTTTTATGATGTCATGTTATTTAAGAATCCCATTTTTATTACATGGGTTATGCAATGATGTATGATTTATGTGGCACACATAAGAATGGTATCATTATGAGATGGGTGGGACCTATATCTCCCTCCAATGCATTGGGTAAAGATTTTATATCTCATGAGATAGACATGGCTGGAATGGTAGGTTATACCGGTTCAGTGAAACAGGACTGAAACGAGGATTACTCGATTCAGAAAGGGACTTTGTCCACTAAAATAGTCTTGGCAATGAGTCTTGACTAACAAGAAATGATTCTCTATGATTATGTGTGTATGCCACAATGAGTAATGTTTTAAGTTATGATTTCATTTTCACTTCTATGATTTATCCCATGTTATGATATTATGAGCCCTTTTGCAGGTTAAGATTTCCAAAAGCTATGTTCTTATGTATATGATGTGATTGATATTTCTTTTGTTTACCCTTACTGAGCATTTGAGCTCACCCCTTTATGTTTTCTTTTCCCTAGGATATAAATAAAGGTTTTAGGTAAAAAAAAGGAAGATCTTTATGAGAGATGTTGAAGATCTTTCCCCACGATTAAAGATTTTATTCCGAGTTTCCAAAGACACTAAACTATTACGATCCTTGTGTGTGTGTTTTTGTTATGTACTAAGTATTCCGAAAATGTAATGTAATGTCCATGTACGATAAGCTTCGGGTCTCTACAGTTGGTATCAAAGGAAAGGTTTAGTCAACCTTTGGAAACTAGGATGCGAAAACGTTAGTGAGATCCCTAGAGATATTTCTAAGGTATGTCTAGGGATGCCCCTAAGGATAAGTATACGTATAGGATATAGTTCTAGAACTATGGTAACGATATTAGATTAAACCAAAGATGATAGATATTTAAGTTACTCCCCCTTTATTACGATTTTTGCATCTAACACTATTCTGTTTGGGTTTTAGAAAATGGCTGGAAACAAGATGATTCACAATAATGGAGGATATGATGGACAATGGAATGATATTCTTCATGAGCAACCAAATGAAATGGGATTTGGATGTCCAAACATCATTATTATGCCGAATCAGCAATCTCACAACATGATCAATAAAATAAAATTTGGTATGTTTCCTGACTCGACTAATAAGAGAAAGATGGAGTTCCATGATGATCATAGAGGAAAGAAAGTTCAATTTCCCCTATGTAAATCATGTGGGAAGAGGCATCAAGGAGAATGTTTCAAGGGAACTGGAAGATGCTTTGGGTGTGGAAAAGAAGGACACAAAGCAAGTAAGTTCAAAGGAAAAGGGTCGGTTAACACCATGGATGAGGATAATGGTATTGCTACGACATCAAAAATGGTTAAGTGTTTTAAATGTGGAATGTATGGGCATTATGCAAAAAAATTCCCTAAGGGAAAGACTCATGAAGAGAATCAATATGGTCATATGGGTAGTATTTATGTGGATGATGATGAAGAGACTACAAATGATATGTGAGATGAAAGAATTTTTGATGCTCGGTCAATGGTTTGAGAATGTAGTGGAATGATTACATGTTTATCATGTGTAATTTTGGAATAAAGAGACATATATATATTGTTACACTGTTGTCTTTCCTTGTGTTTTGAAAGTGTATGATTAATGTCACCAGTATCCATGAAAGGTTATTCAGATATTTTTGGAATGTAGATGATATGCTCATAATGAAGGGATAAGGAGAAAATTAAATGTTTGATAGTATTCATGAGCTCATGATTGATATAAGGACTAAGTGATATCATGGTTTGAGTATATAGAATTTTGAGGATTTTGGTATGTGGAAAGTGTTAACTTTTAACTGCACTCATGTTTTCACTAAGGTATTCAAGAGAATACACGATTAAGGACTTTGAATGTTTGGAATGTGACCAACAAGACATATCTTATGATATGTGGGGATCAACGACAGTATTAAATCTCTGGTAATCGTTGTCACTATATTATGAGAGTGGACTGCAGTATTATAAGCCTAAAGATTAGACTGGATTATGTTGGACATAAGTTAGTATTGTTTAAGGATAGAAGATTTTCGATATTATTGAAGGGATGTTATAGTAACGTAGTTTTAGAAAAAGGGACAACCTGCAGGACGGGCGACAGCCCATCGCTTCGGACAAGGCTGTAGGAATCGAACCCACAACCGAAGTGCGACTGGCCTTTATCGCCTACCACTGGCCTACAGGAAGTCCCTGTTTAGTAGAAACTAGTTTTATTATATTAAGCAGCATGATATATGAAGTATAAGTCCATTTTAGGAACCATATATGATTAATCTCACTATAGAATGACTTATGTATATTTAATAACTTTTGCTAACCTTTTGTTTGAGACAGATGGAATGAACAGTCATTCTATCACATGATCTGCTAACACTTCACAAATAACAAATTCAACTTCATTTATTTAAGAGATGAAGTAGAAATTGTTCAAGGCACGAACAAAAGTGAGATTGTACCAAAATAAAGTAAGTATTTATTCTAAGCAAATTTTCAACTTTAGGGAAATGATCTTGAAAACCAAAAATGTTGTCCTAGTGATCTTATGCCTGATGAATCAGATGGTACCTTATATCATCACAAATCTATGGATTTGTGATTACTGGCTTTTCCATAGCCATGTTCTCTACCACTCTCCATCAGAACATGATGGTTATATTTCTCTTCCATATCCATATTTTCACCTATGTGGAAACCCAGTGATTAGTTTATTTGGGTAATCGTTACATTTCATACTTTAGTTTTTAAAGCCATGTTTTGGTATTCCCTTTTACGATGTGGGTTTCTATTAAAGAAACTTTCGAATAGTAAACCATTTATAACCCCGACGAATTTCGAGGGCGAAATTCATTTTAAGGGGGGTAGAATGTAACAGCCCGAGATTTTACGAAAAATATTCTTTTTTATTTTACTAATGTCTTGTGTTATACGCTACACCAAAAGGAGCTTGCACAACACGCATCCTTGACTTGCCTTGCATTACACGCAATCGCAACCTTCCTCGATAGCGTGTGTGGTACGTAATCCTGAGTTTCACGAAACAATGATATGCTATTAAAATATTATTAAAACTAGCCGTTATGAATAGTAATAACCACTTTTTAAATTTTAGAAATTTTAACTCTCAAAATGGACTTTATTTTTGGATTCGGAGTATCGAATTTAGCCTAAGGTGAAATTTTGGTACTTTTCGGATAACTTTCATATTCTGATGAATAGTGAAAATTACTAAATTATAATTAAAAACAACTTTTTTAATCGAAACAATTCATAGTGATAAATCATTAATTTGAGTGGTTTTAAAGTATATTTATAATATATTTTTACAATTTAATACAATGTTGGTCATTGGATGTAATTTCACATTTAAACTAGACATAAACAATTGTCAATCTTTTGATAGATATTGTTTCTTAAAAACACGTTATTTGTTTTAACAGCGGGATTTAATTATAAAATTAATTAATGCAATTTCTATGTTATGAATTTGGTAAAATAGACTTCATTTTTGAATTCGGAATATGAAATATAGCTTAGGATGAAATTTTGGCATCTTTCTGAAAACTTTCAATTTTTGATGAATAGTGAAACCACTAAGTGGTAGGTTAAAAACTGAATTTTGCATAAAACATAATTTTACCGCTTCTGTGAATGGAATTTCGAAAATCCGAGAGACATGGTTAATATCAAGGACTAAAATGTGGTTCAATGAGATGAAAATAATTTTTGGTGAATAGTAACTTTTTACTTTTTTTACCACGGTTAATAGTAAGTAGGGTAACTAATGGTAAATATGATATTAATATTACCCTAACACATGTACTAATTCTATTGGACAAGTGTAATTCGACCAAAAACAATCTTAGGAATAAAATATGACCATTTAGGCCCACTTGGATTAGATTAGGACATTTATTATTAATTTATTTAAAGAAGGGTTAAAATAGTTAAAATCAAAGTTTAATAAGTAAATCATTTTTAATATGGGGTTATACATAAGCTAAATTCGACTATAATTATTCATTAGAAAGCTAAAACGATTTCCTACATGATGGTATTTTATTTGTAATTTTTAGACATCAAATAATATAATTTATTTATGACACAAAGATGATGCAGTAATTATCTTATTAATGAAATATTGACATAATTGATAATATAAATACCAAAATAAATGTAATTTAAGACTTTTTATGAATTCCACTAATTTTCTAGGTCACTATGATATATTAATGTTGATTTAACCAACTTGGTTCGAACATATAATTCTGTTATGACTTTCACAAAAATCATATATCAAATAGTGTCAAAATTGACACAAAATAGTTTTTAAATCAAATATTATATTATTAATTGTGTATTTTATTCCTAAAAATCTATGGTTCGGCCAAATGACTTAGATAAGGATATATGTATTAATAATATACAATTTGGGGTTCGTATGGCATGTTATAGTAAGTTTATTAACCATATAGTGAAAGAAAACAAAAAGACACGGTAAAAGTTAAATTATTTAACTTAGAGTTAAATCTAATTGATAAGGTTAAAATAATACCCTAAACTTGTCTAAATCTTATTGGTTGATAGGATTTCGACCCATACCCACTTTAGCTTCGAAATAAGACCCTTTGGAACCATTATAAACCGATTCTGACTTTAATATAAAATAATATTTTGAGATATTCCTAAGGTGCCCCTCTCCTCCCTTATAAAAGGACACCTCCTCCCCCTCCTCCTCACACCAAATTGAGCACTAAAGCTCGGCCAAACCCTGCCAAAATCTCTTCTCCACTTCCCTAAAAACATCCTAGAGGTTCTGGTCTTCCTCAAACACCAATTTTAGTGCCCTAAGAGGAGGTCTCAAAGAGGCACTTCAAAGAAGAGGTAATTACCGTTACCAATTCTTTCATCTTTATTTCTTCTTCCACTTCTTCTTCTTAGGTTGTTTCATTATGAAGTAATAACATCAGTATCACTCATATACTGATATGTTATTATAAGTATGAAACAACCCTATTTCACCATCTATCCATCCTACGGAAAAAGAAATCACCGCGCGTGCGTACGTACGGAATACCGTCTCCACGCCGTGGTGTAATCTATTTTCCACCACCACCTTACATGGATGGGTATAATGGTGTAAGGAATAACTATACATAGTTATTAAAACATCATATTGATTCTGATATATTGTATAATCCACTCCAATTCAATTCAATATTTATAGAAATGATATCATCGCTCGTGCGTACGTACGGAATACCGTCTCCACGACGCGATGAGATTCATTCTCCATGTTAACCATTTAAGAATGATTATAATGTATATATAAGAAATAATAATGAAATATATGACATTATAAAGCTACTGGATTTATGTATATATATACATATGTATGTCATCTACTTACTTCCATTTCAAGACAATAAGGAAAGGAAAACAGCGTTCATGCGTACGTACGGACTACCGTCTCCATGAACGGTGTTTTTCATTTTATTTATCTACCTATTATATATATATATACTGAATATATATGATATATAAATCATATTTTATATTCTGGAAGTAAGTAAATCATGATATAAGTAATAATGATGTCAAGAACAACAAGTCAAAACACCTACGATAAATGAAACGATTTTACCCAAAACGCTTCTTTAACATGGAATTTACAAAAGAACGGGTAATATAATGTCATAAGTGAACCATATATGATATCATAACAATGAATATGATTCTGTAATAAGTCAATAACATGATTTAAATCATTATACAGGAGGTTCGGACACTTACAAAGCAAGTCGGACCTAAGGTAAGGGAAATATCACAATCTCACTTTTATCCGAGATTGTTTTTACTTTGGTAATTACTGGGGTGTATTTTATCATCCACATCCATGTTTCCTCAATATGTAATATTATTTCCATCCAACTACAATTTTTTAAATCCAATTTTACCCTTCGGTGAGTTTTTAGTAAAAATTATGAAAGGAATCTTTTGACGTTTTTCATACGAGGTGCTTTTTGACTTTTCCGACAAAAGTACGAGAAGAATGTTTTTTTTAACTTAAACGGAACGAACGGATTTTTAAAGTTTTATAAAGCCTTATTTTCATGAAACTTCCTCCAAAAGATTTCATGGCTATTTTCAATAAAATCTCTTTCTTTTAAAATTGCATGATGTTTTGTGAAAAGAAATTGATTTTGAAGAAGAAAGGATATTTTCCTCAAGAATTCATTTCAAGTGTTTTATCAAAATTATTTTCCAACTAAGGTAATAAATGGTTCTGTTTCTATCCATGTTTTTACATTGATTTGGCTATGTTGTGATGGAATTATGTTTATGAATTCCTTTATCTTATATGAATGGTTTTATGATGTCATGTTATTTAAGAATCCCATTTTTATTAAATGGGTTATGCAATGATGTATGATTTATGTGGCACACATAAGAATGGTATCATTATGAGATGGGTGGGACCTATATCTCCCTCCAATGCATTGGGTAAAGATTTTATATCTCATGAGATAGACATGGCTGGAATGGTAGGTTATACCGGTTCAGTGAAACAGGACTGAAACGAGGATTACTCGATTCAGAAAGGGACTTTGTCCACTAAGATAGTCTTGGCAATGAGTCTTGACTAACAAGAAATGATTCTCTATGATTATGTGTGTATGCCACAATGAGTAATGTTTTAAGTTATGATTTCATTTTCACTTCTATGATTTATCCCATGTTATGATATTATGAGCTCTTTTGCAGGTTAAGATTTCCAAAAGCTATGTTCTTATGTATATGATGTGATTGATATTTCTTTTGTTTACCCTTACTGAGCATTTGAGCTCACCCTTTTATGTTTTATTTTCCCCAGGATATAAAGAAAGGTTTTAGGTAAAAAAAAGGAAGATCTTTATGGGAGATGTTGAAGATCTTTCCCCACGATTAGAAGATTTTATTCCGAGTTTCCAAAGACACTAAACTATTACGATCCTTGTGTGTGTGTTTTTGTTATGTACTAAGTATTCTGCAAATGTAATTTAATGTCCATGTACGATAAGATTCGGGTCTCTACATGCTTGGAAAAATAAAATAAAATAAGAGGAATCCTTATTTTATTTTGGGTTAGAATTTTTATGTCAGGAGATTTGGGAGAACTCTAGATTTATTTGAAGAACTTCATCTTTCTGTGAAGAACTTTAACCTCCTGTGAAGAACATCACCTCTTCGACAATAAACTCTATCACCATAAGGAGAGACGACGTGCCTTTCCTTATCTTCTCTATAGGTAGTGTGAGATGCCATCCCCTCCTTTGACTCATGCCAATGCCGTTTTCAAAACCTCACCCCATGAAACCATCTTCCGCAATGCTGGAAAATGACATCGTTTATCGAGGTAGCAGTGTGCTTGGATTGGGTAATAATTGGTTTTCCTTCCAAGCTGTTGTTCCTCTTAAATCTCTTGTTATCGGACTAATGCGAAAGGGACCGGACCAAAATAACACAGTCCGATTCCTCCGTCGTTCTTGTGAATATGTGGAGTTCTTCAAGATTTCTTGAGCGGTGAATCAAGTTATGTTATCAGAGCCGATCAGAGGCCTGAAAACATCGTAAACAGCCTCAGAGCATCGGGAGACCTAGAAATGGTAGTTTTGTGGAAATTGGATTATCAGAATGATGAATGGACACCTCAGAAGTCGTGCTGGCCAGAGGCATCGTTTTTGGAAAAATTCTAGAATACACATCATGTCCTCCAGAAGCACACGTAGTGTAGTACAAGCGTATTGTGGCATCCGTTTCGGATGTTAGAAAAGTAACACACAACTTGCGACTCTATACACACAGCGTGTACTCTCCACACTGTTTGTATGAGGGGGCTTCGATGAATATGGCGTGTATTCCGGGAAAATACACGGACACAGACAACAATACACGCCCAAGTAACACGGCGTGTATTCACTTCATAGAAAGGCAGAAGTGGCTTCGTGGGGCTCGGCGTGTAATCTGGAATATACACAGACATAGGTAGAACCATATGGCCTGGGGCACGGCTTGTACTACCTCACCATCGCAGAAGAGGCTTTGTGATGACTCGGCGTGTATACTTGGAATACACGGACACGGGGTGGAGTACACGGTCATGTACTCCATCACACGGCCAGGCATGGCCAGCACACATGGAACCAACCCAAGGGGTTTGACATGGAATGTAACCATTCCACATGCCGTGTAATTACTTATCTACATGAACAACCCAATGACATGAGTTGTTTCACACGGGAAGTACCTGATGATTGGTGACACGATGTGTATCGCTTGCCTACACGCCGTGTACTTCAGGTAAATTGCATGGTTGTCTTGTTTTCTGTGACTTGTGAACGTTTTGCTTGGTTTTTACCCTATGTTGTTGGACAAAACTACGGGATACATCATCTCTGAACTTCATGACATTTGATGTATCGATCTTTGACTCGAGGGTGGACCCTCCATTAATCGAGTGTGGTGTGTGCGGGAACCCTAAAGACGGCTGCACTACGATGACGATGATGACTGTACTTCGATCCTACATGGGTTACGTAGGGAGGACTATTGTAATTGGATCCTACATGGTTTTGACAGGAAGGATGACTATACTTGGATCCTACGTGGATTTGGTTGTGATGGTTATTGTACTAGGATCCTACGTGGGTTCGGTAGTGATGACTTCTATACTTGGATCCTATGTGGGTTCGGTAGAGGAGATGATTTAGAAGATACATCTATCATCTTCACCCATCTTCATGATTATTATACCTTTGTGAGCTGAGTCTTGAATTTCAGTCAATATCATCGATATGGTTGACTTTCATTCCTGTGTGGTTTGGGTTGTGTTTTCCTATGTGGACTCGGTTGTACTTGGGCTCGTGGGTTGGAGCCGAATTGGAATTGATGACTTAGGTATATGTAAGGGAATATTCCTAAGTGGAGTTGGTTGATAATTGTGTTTGTATCTTTCTTTTGTGGTTTCTCCATTTTGGATTCTGGGAGACCTTCGGGGGTCTCGGGGTCCCTACTAAGTATCGTATACTAACCCTTGAACAGGCTATGCCCGCACTATGTTGTGTTGGTTGCAGATGATGGACAGCGCTGATCGTGGTTGAGGATTGTGTAGCGGGATGGTGTCTGATGGTGGACTATCAGGCGGGACGTATGCGGAATGGACGACCAGACCTGAGGAGTTGAGAAGACCATCTATACCCACCCTTCAGGTGGGATAGCCAGAGGACGACTCGGTGGTTGCTGATTTACTTTACTGCTGCTGTTCTTTCGTTTCAATTGTACTATACTTTCAGTTGGGTTTGTTTTCTAGCCCATTTACTTTTCAGCACTTAATTTTGTACTCAGATTACATAGTGTTTATTTCATCTTGTTTACTCTTTTGTGTTTTTTTACTTATATAAAGTCAATGCTTTCCCTTTTATCAGGATTTACGCCTTTGGTGCTAGTCGACAACCACTGGCCTATGGAAGGTGGGATTGGGGTAGTCATGGCATGGGCCCCAAGGATGGGTCCTGACATATTTCGAGTATAAGGTGTGGAGGGGTTGAAATATTATCAACAAATAGGTTTTATACAAGTTCATCTCAACATATTAACCTCATATTTTATATTTTATTCATAGTTAAATAGTTTATCTTTAATCATGTCTTCTTGAATTTTTTTATTACATGGTAGATAGACTAACATTAAAATGAAAATATAATGTCAAGTGGTTAATTAATGACATATAAATAATTATATAAGTCTTTTGTATGAACCTTATATTTTTAACAATATTATATCATTTAATAAAATAGTATTTATTTTAAAAACTCATTTATGTCAATTTTGACACTATTTAGTATTTGGTTTTTGTGAAAGTAAAAAAAAACATTATTACATCGAACAAAATACAGTAAATAACCCCTAAAATTACATACTAACCTATAAAATTTGTTGAATGAATAAAAAATATCCAATTTACATTTATTTTATTATTTATAACATCAATTACTTTACTCTTTCATTAATAAGGTATTTACTACATCATCATTGTGTCATAAATAACAATAATTATTTATTGTGTAAAAATTATAAATAAAATACGATTATGTTTTATGTCTGTTTAACTTTCTTATTAATATTTATACTCTAATTTATCTTTGGTGTAACCCTATATTTAAAATGATTCTATTTTTTATCATTCAATTTATCACTTTTAACTCATCTTTAAATAAAATTTAATAAATATCCTAATCTAATAGAAGTGGATAAAAAAGGATAATATTTTTTTCCTAATGTTGATTTTGATATAAATAAACTTTTCCAGTAGAATTAGGACATGTGTAATGGAAATTATAATATCATTTTTACCATTAATTACCCTATTTACTTTTAATCGTGGTAAATAAAATTCAAAAGTTACTAATCAACCAAAAGTATTCCCATCCTATTAAACCACATTTTACATACTTAATTGAACTGTGTCTCTTAGGTTTTTTAAATTCAATCCAAAAATTTTGTAAAATTATATTGTTTGAAAAATTTTAAATGTGCTTAGAAGGTGGGAAAAAGAAGGTAAAAGGTTTAATATAATTTTATATATCTAATAATATTATTAATTTTCTTTCATGAATTAAATTTGAATAATATCGGTACTATGTATCTATTTTTAATATAAAATAAATTAAAAAATATATATAAATAAAAAGCAGGCTTTAAATAATAACGCAGTGTTTTTAACTATTCATCAGAAAATGATTGTTTCTAGAAAAATACCAACAATCCACCCGAAGATAAATTTGATATTCCAAATTCAAAAATTATGTCTATTTTACCAAATTCAAAATTTAGAATCTATATTAATTAATTTAAAAAATATTCTTGTTGTCTAAACCCGAAAGTGGGGTTTTAAGAAGAAAAAACAATCAAAAGATTAATATGTGTTTATGTCCAATTTAAATGTAGTGATTACTTAAAATGATAAAATATTGGATTAAATGATAAAAATTTAATCTAATTATACATAAAAACCATTAATTTTTATAATTTAACACTATAAAATATTTTGATTAAAAAAAGTTTCGATTATAATTTCGAATTTTCCACTATTCATCAAAATATAAAATATTTTCAGAAATTAACTTAAAATCTTTCCAAACTAAATTTTTATCTCCATATTCTAAATAAGAAGTTTATTTTTTAAAATTATAATTAATATAGTGTAAAATATTCTATTTAAAAAGGGTTCCCTATTAAAAGGCGTTAAAATTTCATTTTTTGAAACATATTTCCTTTATCTGAAAAAAATAATTTGTTATTTTATTATGTATATGAAACACATAATATAATTGTTAAGATTATATGTAGCATATAAAATTAAAAATTTAGTTAATACTATAAATAGCTAATTTTTGTACGGTTAGTTTGGTAAGTCATGGTGTGCTCAAACTCGGTGTTGCATGTTGTGCAAGCAATTGAATTACATTAAATAAAATAACATTCTATGAAATCTTGGGGTGGTAAATTTGGTGTGGAAAACACCCCACCATACCTAATTATACCCCTATAATGCCTCATCCATCTCAGTTGATCAGAATAATGGACAATAAATATCCCATTAAATACTATATGATTCCTCAAAACTAAAGAACCCCATCATCATTATTAATATGAAACCCATGATTTCAAAAGAAACATTCCACATATAAATCATGGACTCAATTAATCTCCAATAAAACCTCTATACACATGATAGTTTATCATATAATCTCCCACTAAATATAGAAATCACAATGGAATCCAAGTAATAAAAAAATTGATTGAAAGATGACGGTGGTCTCCCAAAACTTTTAGAATTACTATAAAACATTCATCATCAGTTGTACATGAGGATCAATACCCAACATGATATGAAAATTTCTCCCAATCCAAGGATTCTTGTAAGTCCTAATTCATTACTACAATAACAACCCAAATTACGAAACCTTATGGGATAATAAAAACAATAACTAAAACTAACACAAGATCACCCCAGTCTAAAGACTCCTCTAACCCGAATGGTAAATGAAGCCAAATAACACCTTGATGAAAAATTCCATGAATGATAGACCCCATACTTCATATAAACATTTCTCTTAAATTAATGATTCTTGTATATCCGAATTCATTACTAGAAACAATACGTGAATTCCAAACCCTATGGGATAATAAAAAGGAATAAATGAGATTAACACATGATCAACAATGTATATATACTCTACTAATATAGATTGTAAATCATAACAAATAACTACCCAATGGAAAATTCCATGAAGGTAACACCTCATACCCATATTCTCGGATCTAGTTCATAATCACATACACTACATACTTTATTTGGTACTAGCTATAAAATCCTCTATTTAATCATAAGTAATTACAAAATAAATAATTTTTTCAAAATATATTAAATCACATGGATCTTATCAAGTTTATATATTTAGATAACTAGTATAAATCATTAACTGATAAATTTCATGTTCTTTATATGAAATGGGAAATTTATTAATTATATAATAAACCAATTAATCTATAAAGAGTCTTTAACATCTATCAAAAATTTGTTAACATGTTCTTTATTTATAAACATATAACATTAACTACTTTTATACATAACCTTATGAATCTAAACATAAGAAGGGGTGATGTTAAACCCTCATTGATGGAAAAATATGACTAATGTAATCATGGTATAAACATTGAATAAATAATATGGAAGTAATAGGACAACAACATGAATCTATAATCAACAAAAAACTAGGAGCATATTATATACATGAAAGTAAATGAAAAAAATAGAAACCAATAATACTATTCTAATACTAATGGAATCTATAACTTCAATTATAAAAAAACAATTTTTTTCATGGCCTTATGATAGGATAAGTAATTATTATTGAAACTGTAGTGAAGCAATCTTTCTGAATTTGGTGGTCATACACCAAATACCCAAAATTGTGTTGTCTCATGAGGTCCATTTATTCATCGAGGGTATGTATAAATTTGATCCCCACCTATCATCTGATTAATCCATTTTAATACACTATAATATTCAACTTTACCTTTCATACTTTTCCCTATAGAACCTATTATTCAAATAATATTTGGTTATCCATATAATATGGAATACATAAATCAATACATAATCATTCTATACTATGATTAAATAATTATCCAGAATGTAAATAATTTATCCCATGTCAATTTAATTCATACACCGATCATATCCCATCTAGAGAAAGAAGTTGGATAGCTAAATAATTCGTAGTCAACTTGCCAATGATCCTCCACAAGGGAATAATAGTATACATAACACTAATAATTTACCACGGGACTTTTAAATAATAATATTTCTAAGGGAACATTATCTAATATAAATTATTTAAAACAATTATGTACACACCATGTATAGTAATGAGTATAAAGATAATTTATACCATTATAACATGATCTTATGCCATATAAAAGGTGAAGGTGGATCATTTCAAAAGAAAAAAATCAAAGAAGTGATAAAATGTATTCAAAGGGTTTATGGTGTAGTAATTTATATCACTAGAAAATAATTAGAGAATAAAAAATAATACAATCAAGGTAATAGACTCTCTATGTTATATGAATTAATTTCATTATAATGATCATAATCAAATGAATGAATGTTTATATTACAGAGACTATTACTAATGATAAAATATCTAAATCAATATTAACATGAATAATGGAAGAATATATGGATATTAAATTACATGAAATATAAATATAATTACAAAAAAAATCAATGGGTAGTGAATTTACCATAAAAAGAATACATAGTGCACAAAATGTATTACGTCTTAAAGAATTTGGATTGAGATGTAAAAAACTTTTAAAACATGGGTAACACTTTAAAAAAACCCCATCGAAAGAGGGTATTGAATTTGTACATAAAATAAAATGATAAAAACATAATTCCTGGTACTATATATAAAATTGGAATCATATACTCCTCATAAATTAAATTAGGTTTATAATACATTACATTTTTCAAAGAGAGTAATTTGAGATAAAAGACCCCTACCTTGTTCTGATCCATTATGAACCATAAACAAAATTCATTAATAATTTAATTAATTTCATTAAATACATACCCATAAAACTTATTCAAAACTATAACCATTTATAAACTTCATTTATAATCATTCTATACATATAATTTTTTTTAATTTTTACCTAATATCAATACTAAGTGTATGTAGTATTTTATCAACATGAAATAGTTTTATAAATTCATGTTGGTATCTATGATATTTAAAAGTTGAATAACAATTACATTATATTAAGTATAGTAATTTATTCTTCAATATAGTTTATAAATATTTAATTTATTTTATGTCTATATTGGTTATGAACTTTGATGATGAAATAAAATATGATCACGTTTTGTTGATTCTTGATGAAGGAAATTTTTATTCTTAAATAATGAGTTAAACATTGATATACCCATACCAAAAATAAAAAATATATTTATTTATTTATATCATATCAAAAAGTTAAATAATTTATCATATTCATCCACCATGTAAATGTGTATTATTTTCAAGTTGTTAAATAGACCCGAACATGAAACAACAATGATTAATGGATGATTTTCGATGGTTTAGTTGTAATATGATACTAAAATATTCATAGTGATATTATTTAGTGTTTTCAATTTTATATATCTTAATTATATGTAATTACTTGAATAGTAAATATATATGAAAATATTGATCAATTTTAATTAACATTTATCCTATATGTATGGTTATACAAAATGATTAAATTAATGATGATTATTTAGTAATAATTTCATTAATAGGTTATATGATTTATTATAATAGACACTTAATGTTATCATACTAATAATATTTATCCATTAATATCATCTTTATATTCTTCATTGTAAGGTTGTGAATGAAAATGAAACACAGTGCATCGTGGAGGCTGTTGTTTACACAACTCACATTCAATGGTTACGTTTTCTTAATAGATGGAGAATATGAATTAAAAATTATAATATCATTAATAAAATAACATAATAATATATCAATAATACTAATATTTTTATGTTAACTCATCTAGAATATATTTTAATGTATATAATTAAGATGAAAAAGTAATTGATTTTACACATGTTAGGGACTTGAATCTTACTTGGAAGCCTCCCTATAAATGAATAATGAATGATCACTAATTGTGACAAAAATATTCTAAAAATGGTTTAGGATAATGGGATAATAAATTTAGATGATTTTAAAGTGGAAATTCAAATTACAGTAAAGCCTTAATGTGATAGAGATGTAAAAGTTTTATATGTGAAGAGAAGGGTAGTTTTGGGAGTAACCGTTACATTTTCAATAACATGACTTTACTATTAGTGTGTGAAAGGACAAAAAATGGAAACAATATAAGAAGAAAAAAATTTGGGGTTAATATAATATCAAACACTTTTTTTACAACTTTGATTGTTTTATGGAATTTTTAAACATTTTTCATATTTCCCACCCATAATTTTACCTTAGTAATTAATTTATAAACCGTGGTTATTAATTTTAATGGAAACCATTAAAAATTTAAAATTTACCAATTTTATATTTATAATTTAAAATTTAAAAATATTGTGTCAAATAAAATTTATAATGTTCTTAAAATTTAATTTTAAAATAAATACAAATGGTCAAATAAAAACAGTTTTTATAGAAATAGTGTTTTTAGGATTTAAATTTATATATAAGGTAAAGGTACCTTGTGTGATGGTTTTAATGAAATAAATTGATTTATTTTGAAAAAAATAATGATATTAGGATCTAAAGTCAAGTAAAACCCAATTCTCCCATGAATGATAATTTATTCAATGATAAGGATGAAAACATTTTTTATATTCAAATTACATATTACGTTTGTTTTAAAAAAAAGTATTGAATTGGATTACTTTGTAAAAACAATATTTAAAAATAAATAAATTTATATTTTCATTTCATATTTGTTTAATTTAATGGTTTTTATTTTTCTAGTTTGTGCATTCATAGTGATAAAATAGTGTAAATTATAATTTCCATAAATCCTATATTTTTCAACTGAAAAACATCTTATTTAGAAAATGATAGAGAATTTCATAGTAAGTAAATTTTGATATGATAAAAAATTTTAATGATGTAATCTCTACATTTTCATACACAACCATGTTTTCTTCTTATTCCAACCATTTATAAAATAAAATGTGTTATCTTGACTGATAATCATTATTCCGGAATTAACTAAAATAACCATAGGAAAATTTAACATCATGATGTCTTTAAAATATAACATTATTATATTTCCCTATAGTTCATACAACTCAACTTGTATCAAACATGGTTCAACTTATATCACTATTAGTTTAACATATATTATTTTTATCTCAACCTAGTTTACATTATGTTGGGTTCACTCAAACTAGTTAACCTAATCCTTCAAATAGAGATCCTAAACTACCATTAATGTTCTTAATGTTATCCAATCTGAAGAATAATTGAAACAAACACTCTTAAAATACAACATACCCTTCCTAAAAAACATTAGTTTTTCCATAAATCATATACCCAAGTATTTATATACCATAATAATATACTCCTAATAACATAACATTCTAAAACCCAATTTTATTCTTTAAGACAAAAATCTAATATGATATTATATATATTCCTCCAAAAATGAATACTATATTTAACACTAAAATTTTATTATCCACTAGTTCATAAAGTTAAACACTAGTTAATATATATCATAATCCCGAAAATGAGATAAAATTATCCAATAATATCATGAATCAATTATCTTCTGTATGGTATCCAATTACTCTCTATCTTAATTCTTCAAAGTCAAACCAACATTTATTATTTCAACATCATGTGTGAAAAAGTTTAATAGTTATCCATACATAAATAAAATGTTCTAAAATAATTATCCACAAAAATAAATACTTTTAATAAAATCACGTTTCAATGTTATCAATATTAGTTTCCATGGCATTAATGTAAAAGTTTTGAAGTATAATCCATAGACATTTCACATAATCCTAATATCTTTTTGAATATACCAAAATTTATTTGATAAATATCACTTCACTAATTAAAATAGATAAAATTGTTAATAACTAATTTCAATTATGATATCAACCTGACTACCATATATAATACAAGTGAAATCTCATTTCCCATAAAAATAATAATATACAAAAATTATTAACCATTTACATATTCTTTATTATTCAATAGTATAGAATAATGGTTTCTAGGTACATAACTTTCCAACCTCCATGTTCATGATATTGTTTCAAAAAAAATACTGAAATCATAAAGGTTATGAAGAAATCCAAAAAATGGATATGAAAACATGAATATGAATATATATTCCCTTATTCAACTATTTTTTCATAGAAGATACTTTTTGATCAGCCTATGACACTCTATATTCAATCCTTGGGTACCCATAGTCATTTTTATATTATGTTCTCTAACCTATTTAGTTAAATTCATCATTAATAAAAACATAAGTTATAGTACTGTGAATTTTATTAAATAAATAACATATCATGAGAGTGTCTCATTGGGTGTGGAGTATTAGGCCCATTCATAATGAATCAACATGTCAATTGAGTTAATACACAATGTTCCCTTTTAGGGATATTACCCCTAGGTAAATCTATGATAGCGCGTGTATCCAATTGTAGTTTCTTGATAAAGATATACTTACAATGGAAACTCACCAAATATCTACTTTACCAAAAATGCATGTTTATTATACAACATATATACCTATTCCTAGGGGTTTCACTGATGTTTTCTGATCCAAATATAAAATGAAATTTTTATTATTTCCTTAACATTAAAGTATAAAATTATCATAAAGAGTTATTTTTTATGATCAAAATTAACTTAGTAACCTTTAAATAATCTTCAGAAATCCCTCTAATTTCCAATGTTATATATAGCTTCCGTTTAACACTATTTGAGATGACCCGGATCCACACTTCCAGATATGGTTCCATAAACAGATACATTACGTACCTTCCTTTATTCCAGCTATAAAATCCTCAATATGTCCATCCATGATTTCAAAAAAATGATTATTGAATATTTATGATCTAAACTATATTCTCTTGTTTAAAGAGTTATATAATTTTGACAAGACATAAACTATTAAATCTCATGTTCATTGTATGAAGCGAATTTTTTTCCCATTTTATACAAAAAAATTAATATATAATGTGTCTTCAATGTCTCTCAATAAAATTTATCCATCTGTTATCCTCCTTAGCATGTCACATTAAATAATTTTCATAAAACCCTAAAAAAATAGAAACATAATAATGTGTGATCTCAAATGATCAATAAGTAAAAAAATATAACTAAAACAATCATGGTATAAACATGGAATACATATTATTAATGGAATAGGTAAATAATATGAATCCACGATGAAATTGAAACATGGATAATGTTATATCACTAATAATAAATAATAACATGGTTAAAAATAATATTAATCTAATAATGATTGAATTTGTAATTTATAACATATCAAACATGTTGTCAATGACCTGTTTCCAAACATTTAAATAAAATTGTGACCACTTTACACACATCATACTGAATTTGTAAAGTATACACAAAATACCCTAATCTATATTATCTCATGGTACTTTTTGATTCATCAAGGGTAAATATAATTTTCATCACCTCATCACCTAATTAATTAAAATTCATTTAGAATAAGAGTTGCCAATACCTTTTCGGGCTTTCCCGTTGAAACCTCTTACGAAAAAACATAGATATCCATATAAAAAAAGAAATCAACGTTGATTAGGTGTAAACAATCATCAATAATATCTGTAAGATTATGGATTCTTCATATGGAATGTTTTGTTTAATTTTTAGTTTATTTCATTTAGATTGGTTTAATAAGTGTTTCTCCAAGTACTTGAGAAATATTGGGAGTAATCCGGGGGTTTGACACATGAAAGAGGAGGAAAAAAGAGCTTTCTGGGCATGTTACACATTTGCACTTGGATTGTGAAAACCATGTGGAACTCCTAGGAAACCGTGTGAAGGGGTGATTTTGGGATAGTGGATCACATATGGTTTGTGCGCGGTTTGGAAATCAATGTGGGTAAACGGTGCAATTCTATAAATTTTGAAAAATCACTAAAATTTCACCCAGATATTTTTAAGTCTAACTCGTGATTTTCATCCTCTCTTCATCCTAAAAACTAAAATATGATCCTGGACAACCCATCCTTACCAATAGTGGTTATCTATCATGACCCATCCCCCAGAGCCTGTGTCATGACTACCCCAAGTCCACCTTCCAAAGTCCATGGGTTGGCGACTCACACCAAAAAGGTATTTCTCAAAAAATAGAAGGTATTTCCTTAAAACCTATACACACACTCATGCACGCAAGTGAAACATAAGAGAAGAGTAAGGTGAAACCACAACTAGATACCACAACTGAGTGTAAGGGTATGTATTCAGTGTAAGGGACTAGATTACAATCCAAACTGAAATGGAAATACAAAAGAAAAAACAAAAACAACTCCTAAGGTCATCCGCCAAGGATCCTACCTGAAGGGTAGGTACAACTCATCATGTGGCTCTCCTAATCCACTGGTTGCCTCCAACCATGTTAAGTCATAGCCCCACAAGTCCCAGTCAACGCTGCCCGTCATGTGCACAAGACATAACATTTTTTGTGTGAAGTCCCTGCATGGTGGAGTATAAAAATACCAAGTAGAGACCCCAAGACCCACGAAAGTCTCTCATAATTCCAAAAAGAGAAACCAAAAAGCCTTATCTAAATCACAAATAACAACGAAAAAGACTCATATAAGACCATGTATAACTTATGTCCACAAGTACAAATGATTAGTTGTAAGGATAGATTATCTTATTTTGTTAAAAGGCACTACTTCTTGACCCACACAGGATGGATAGGTAAGAACCACCACTGACCTACACAGGTTCAATAGGTGCTGATTCACATAGTATCACACGGTGTTTATTCACACAGAATCACTCAGTGATGATCCACAAAGAATCGCTTGGTGCTCATTCACACAGAATCAATTGGTGTTGATTCACAATTAATAGTTTGGTGATGATTCACATAGAATTTCTGGGTGCATATTCACACATAATCACTCTTTTCTGATTCACACAGAAGTGTTGGGCGCTGATTCACCCACAAGAGCTCATCATTCTTCATGTCTCATTCAGACACATGATTTCCACTCATAGCACGGGTTTTTCTGGGAGAAACTTCTCCACAATCCATCGTTCGTATTTCAAATGGCACTAAGACAAACGTAGAATATACCCAATGATATGTCCCATCATAAGGGGTCAAATTAAACTAACAACGTGCCACCCGGATGCCCGGTCTTTATGTTATTGGAATTTTAGTGCTGATATCCTAGTTGGATTCAGAGTCGATCCAACTCGGATGTACACCAATATTCTCCAAAACTCTCGTAGAGTATCTCAAAAGTACTTTCTCTCTCTTAGGGTCTTATCCCCATAGATGGTTCATCAAATAGACCTCTGGTTTGCAAGATATGGCCTTTTAAGTGTATCTAGGTCTGAGATGGTCTGGGGACAGTATGACTCGGTCAGACTGACCCAGCCTGACCCGGTCTTGGCCGACACGGCTCGGCCCAGCCCGAATAGTCATGGGCTAGCCCGGTTGTGTTGGACCATGATAGGATTGGCATGCGAGGCCACAGTGGATTTGCCTGCGGGCTGGCGCGACCTGCGTGGGGGTCACGTGGTCCGCCTCCCAAACGGCTCAAAGCGTCGTTCAACTCTTTAAATGGCAGTGCCAGGTGGTGTTGCCTCATCACCTACGGGACCAGGAGAGAGAGGGTCCCCTGCCTTCAATGTATATTTGAGCCACGACCTATCTCATCATGGTATACAACAACATGCCTTTTTCCCACCTCCATGGTCGGCCATTGTTATCCACCTCTTTGACCATCGCATTTTCTAGCATCACCACCCTCCTTTGCAGTCATCGGACGCCAATCGCAAGTGCCATGGCAGCAAATCTTCCACGGGCCATCGGGTGATCTTTGATGGTCTGTTATTCCTTCCAAACACACCTACATCCCTTCCAAAATGCAGCCATCATTTCATGCCACCGAGTTTCTGATTTCCATCGAGTTGGAAACCATCACATGAAGAACACATCAAGAAATGAAGGTGCAGAGGGTCAGGGCCTTGATCATTTGGCCCACGCCCTTTGTGTTAACATCATAATAAGTAGAATCAATTTATATAAACAAGGATAAACTTTATTAATAAAACCCTACCCTAGATTCCATTGGATATTTCATGGTGGTGGAAGGATAATCCATGCTTGATGAAGCTGCTGACATTTGTTTTTCCCAAATCAATTCATCAAAAAATATTCTCCACACATCTGTTCCACAGTGGATGGTGCTGGAACACTTTATTAGAGGTTCCTCAACTTCATGTCAAAATCCCACACTCAAGATTCTATTAAATAGAGTGGAGGAGGGGATCAATACACCAAACAATAATTGAGGTTCATTTTTGAGTATAATTAATGTGGCTCTTTAATTCTTTCAATGGTGTGGTTACAGAAATTAAGAGGTAAGACATTAAATGGTTTGAAATTCCACCGTGGTCCCATTGCAATATTTCTAATGGTTTCACAAAGAAAAATAAAATAACCAAATGTTATTTTACTATTCTTTTATAAAGTCCAAAAATTAACCTTTTCTTATGAACCTTTTTGGTCGATGTTAAACTTCCCTTACATGAATCCTGATCCAACGGATTCAACAATTCCCTCAAATTTTTAGTCCAACCAACGGTTCAAAAGATAGAATTCCATGCCCGTACGGTTACTGAATGTACCTCAAAAATGATCAAAAATTACTAATTGTCACCCTCGACCCACGCCAGTCTAGGATAGGCTCTTCCTATGGGGAACATCCCCTCATGAGTTCAATGGTACTCTCATATTTTTAATCTGAGATGCTGTTTATAACATTAGAATTTTACAATAAAATAATTTTTACTTAATTATATTATTTATTGTAAAAAACTAACTTCTACTGGAGGCTCGCAATGGCCAATGTTAGTATCTTCCAAATGAAATCATGCCCTCTCATGTTCATTAGTGGTCTCAGATTTTTATTCTGAGTCACCGTCTTTTTTTATAAGCATTTGAAAAATAAAATAATTTTATTTAATTATTTTATTTACGGTTCTTCCATTTTTAGATTTTTTCTTTGAAGGCCTATGCCAAAAAAATTTAAGTCGCGCATATGGTTAACCCTTCATCCTAAATGCAACTGTGCCCTCAGATTTTTTATCGAGGCACCATTTTAAGAGTTATTCAACATTTTTAGAAAAACATCTCATGCACGCTATATAAAGCTTATTATTTTTTTCGATGGATCATTCAGGGAACACTAGGCCTCAGAATCACATTCCATCAGATTTCATGTCTCAAGATATTTTCATATATTTTAAAAATATATACCAAATTTTATAGACATTACATTATCCACAAATTAATGTGTTACGTCCTCGAGTGTAAAAACAATGATAAATCAAACAAATGAGGGTACTGAACATGAATTTGAGCCTCCTGCTCCCTTGTACTCTCCTGGAGGTTCCCATGTGTCAACAAAACTCGTACTAGAGGGATAGACAATCCATTATGAACTCTCTCCAGTAAATCCTATCTCTCTATTGGGAACTCCGTAAAAGTCACCCCATCATCAAATTCCATCTCTCCCTAGTCGATAATGTGTGATGGATTGTTCACACATTTCCTTAGTTGTGACATAAGGAAAACATTATTCACCTAGTGAATCTATGGTGGAATAGCAAGGTGGTACACCACCTCACTAGCTCTTTTGAGAATTTGTAAAAGTCCAATGAACCTCAGAGATATCTTCGTGCCCTAGATAAGTCTCTATATTCCTTGTAAGAGTGAGATCCGTAGGAGGCCATGATATCCCTTTTCGAATGCTAAGGGACTTCGTCTCACATTGGTATAAGACTAATGTCTACTATGTGTAGTCCACATCCTCTCTTGGATAATATTCACCTTCTCAGTGGTAGGCTGTACTAACTCTGGACCCAAACATGCTGACTCCCTTGGGTCTGTCCAGCATAGAGGTTATATGTGCAGTCGCCCATACCAGGCCTCAAATGGTTCCATGCCAACGGTTGAGTGATATATATTGTTGTACAAATAATCCAAAAATGGTATGTGGTCCTTCCAACTATTACTAAAATCTAGGCCACAATAAAAAATCATGTCCTACATGGTCTATATGGTCTTATTCATGAGACCATCTATCTAGGGGTAAAAGCTATGCTCAAACGTGCAAGAACAAAATTCTCATCTTTCACTTGCTGACAATTCAGACATTGTGATATGAACTTAGACCTCTATTTCATCATACCTGGCCACCAATATTGACGCTGGAGGTCCTGGTATATCTTTTGGAACACCCATATGTACCTCCAAAAGGAATGTGTGGAACTCCCTCAAAACCTTCTCTTGTAGAGTCGCATGTACCATAGTGTGTCCTTCAAAGAGGATGGCGTGCTCCCCACCATCAGAAAATCCATAAAGAGACTGTCCTAAGGATATATGATCATGTCAGTTCTCATAGTCATTATTCCGAAGTTGTTCCTCCCTGACTTGCTGAATGATTGTGGAGTATCTTTCATAGACTGGAGGTAAGCTACTCCATCACTATCCATGAAGGATAATTGCAACTCCACAAGCTACTCTGTCGCCTCACTTAGAAACTATAGACCATATCTCTTGTTGAGTTCATCGGCCATCATTTTCCCCTTCCTAGTAGTATAGACTATATCATGTCATAATCTTGGAGGAACTCTAGCCATCTTCATAGTCTTATGTTTAGGTCCTTCTATGGGAAGATATACCTAAGACTACTGTGATCGGAGTAGATAGTAAAATGGTCTACCCACTATATTCTCAACTCCTAGAGCTTCGCGAAAGCCATACGATATGTAGTTATAGATATTGGTGTCATCCTTAGGTATAAGTAAAAGTAAAATTTCCTATCCTTGTAGGGATGTAATTCTGGAAACATATTTTGAAAGGATGTTCTCGCACTCTACCAGTACTGTTGGGAACTAAAAACTCAAACACCTTCCTTCACAAGGGTATGTCTGGCTAACTCAAGAGTGATCAGCTTCACCCTCCAATGCATGAGTTTAACCAGTGATGAATGGGTTTCCTTTTTCTCCAACAATGGAAAACCCCATTTCAATGCTACAGATATACCACATTATTTTTTCCTAAAACAGTCAATCTGAGAATAAACTATGGATGAACAGTTCATTCCCAAAATAATGTCGTAAGCCTTTGATGCTGTCTCCAGGAGATTCTGACCGAAACACTCACCTCAAGATTCAGATCACAATGTTGTCATCAGTGTGATTATCGAGTGTCCTCCCATATGTATCTCTAGACATAAAGGTCAAGCCAATGGTTTGACCAGAAAATATAGTTCTTAAACAAGATTTGAGAAAAGAAGGAATGATTAATACTTATTACTATTAATATGGAAGCAAGTAGTAGACATAGACTGTACATCAAATCATTCCCGGAGCCATTAGGTTACACTCCTTGACAGCATGCAGTTATTCCCTTCCCCTGTCCTCCAGCTCCCTGAGCCTAGTAGGGACCACATTGGGGTGGTGGTTGTGACATGTCAAAATGTATACCAACTAATGTTTCTCTCCTAGATCCTCTTTCACTCTTGACACCCTTCAGATTAATCGGACCCTATCACTTCCTCTTCCTGAAATATTTTACACTTCCATGTCTCTAAGAATGCTGTCAATTTACTAATTTCACACTGCTAACAATAACTGGTTATAACTGCTCAGCCAAAGAATATTAAACCCCAAAGGTTATCCATATCACCATAACAAAAGTACGAGTACAAAGATGAATAGTTCCATCTCGGATATCCCAAAACACATATCACTCAGAGTTCTGATCCCTAAATCATTGTTCATATTATATTCATTGAGTACCTAGAATGGTTGGTACACATCAAAGAATAATTAGCTACCAACATATCATCCTGTTAAAGGTGTTGAACCTCTAGGGAACACATACCAATAACTTTTTATGGAAATATACCCATTCTCTTAGGATGGTTCTCATGCTCTATCCATAGAATGTCTCCTCATTATAATATAGGGGTAATCAAAACCTTTACATTTCCATGATAAGTCACAAAGAATGCTCACTTCCAGGATCACCATCTTATCTAATGGTGCCCTGGATTGTTGGAAACTCGGTCACCACATCAAGAAAGTCCTTATCCACATGTGATTCTGGCATTCCTTGGAACCTAAGGGGTATCTATCACAGAAACACATGTAAAGAACTCATCCTATATGTGTCCTCTACCGGTAGCGCTGGTAGTAAATGCTGACCAATGGGCATGGGATTCTCTAGGACACCACCCTAAGGTACCATCTTGGGAACAATCCATGTATTAATGCCTCATCACTCTATATACCATCCTTATGGTCATGTAGTGGAATCCTAGCTGGCTGTCTACATTGAGGCATCTTGAAAGTAAATCAAGATGAACCACGATCAATATGTTATACCTGGTGATCTCACGCAAAAGATATCAAAAGAAAAACAATCAAAAACAAAGGAAATCAGTGTTTTGGGTACCGAGTCGGAATACAAAAATTTAGGGTCCTGATGTACGGATACATCGACCGCCGCACAAACACTGGAATCCCCAAACTGAAACCTAAACTCTAAACACATGACATTATTTCTCCATTTAAAACATAGTCATAGTTCTTCTGGTAGAAAATACCCCTTTGATACTACTTTGTCATGATCCTTCACCTGGGGACCATGCCGTTACTACCCCAAGTCCGCCTTCCAAAGTCTACCGACTGGAGACTAGAATCAGAAAGAAATTTCCAAAAAATGTGAAGGCATTGACTCAAAACCTGTACACACACTCACACACGCATGTGAAACAAAATGGAAGAGTATGGTGACCCCATAACTAGATACCTCAACTGAGTGTAAGGGTTAGTACTAAAATTAAGGGGACATAATACAAGCACAGCTGAATTTGAAATACAAGAAAAACATCTTCTGATGTCATCCACCAAGGATTCTATGTGAAGGGTGGGTACATATCGTCATGCAGCTCTCCTTGGCCACCAATCGCCTTCATCCATGTCCTGTCCTAGCCCACCAAGTCCCAGTGAAGGCTGGCCATAGTCTGCACAAGACAAAAAAACGTGTGGGTGAAGCCCATGTAGGGGTGGGTATAAAAATACCTAGTAGGGACCCTGAGACCCCAAAAGGTATCTAAGGATTCAGTGAAGGAAAACCACAAAGCATGATCTTAATTAAAAAGCACAAAGCAAAAGACTCAGCTCAAACAAGGTATAACTTAAGTACAAAAGTAATGATGATCAGTCGTAAGGATAGATCATATTATTTTATTAAGTGGAACTACTACTGACCCACACTAGATTGATATGTACTAACCACCTTTGAACCACACAGGATCGATATGTGATTTTTTTCACACAAAATCATTGGGTGCTGATTCACAGAGAATCACTTGGTGATGATTCACAAAAAATCGCTCGGTGGTGATTCACATAGAATTATATCATGTTGATTCACACATAATCACTAGGAGATAATTCACACTGAATCGTTGGATACTAATTCTCATAGAATATATCTGTGCTGATTCACGTAGAATCATTGGGTGTTAATTCACACAGAGTCGCTGGGTGCTGATTCGCATAAAATTTTGGGTCTTGATTCACAACGAATTTATGGGTGCTGATTCACACAGAATCACTGGGTGTTGAGTCCCATAGAATAATTGGGCGATGAGTCACACATAATCATTGGGTACTGACTCACACAGAATTTCTCAATGCTGATTCACATATAATCACTCTTCATTCTTCACATCTCAGCCAGACACCGGATTCCCCCTCTTGTACGATTATTTCAGGGATAAAACACTCCTGAATCCATCAGCCATGTTTCTACTAGCACAAAGTATCATATAGATGTTATCCAAATATATTTCATGTCAAAATGGTTCTAACACAATAGACGGTGCGTCAACTGGACGACCGTTCTGTATGTTATTTGCATTTTGGTGCTGAAGGCCCAGTTTGAATCGGAGTCAATCCAACCCAGAAATTCTCCATCCTTATCCAAAACTCCGATTGATTATCTAAAAAGGACTATCTTGCTCCAAGGATCCCAGATCTATAGACGCTTCATCAAGCGGATGATCAGTTTTCAAGATACATCCTTTTAAGCGTTTCTAGGACCTAGAGGGTCTGGTTCCTGTCCGACCCAACCCAACCTGACCTAGTTTCTGTCTGACCGGTCAGGGAATGGCCCGAACATTCCTAGGCTGACCTTGTTAGGCTATCCTACAACGGGATCGATGCACTAGGTCTTGGCTCCTTGGTCCGCCTGCTGGCTCGACCCATGTGGGAGTTGCATAGTCTGTCTCCAAAATGGCTCAAAGAGCTATTCGGCTTTTTAAATGGAGGCGCTAGGTGGCGCCACCTCATCTCCCATAGAACCTGCAAGGATTGGGTCCACTAACATCACTATGAAATCAATACATGACCTGTCTCACCACGGTGCAAGATGGTGGGCCACCTCCCACCTCTGCGGCTAGCTTTTGTCGGATGTATGTCTGACCATCACAACACCCTACGGTGCTGCCCTATTCTGTGGGAAGTAACCACTGACCCCCGCCTCCACCACCGGTTCTAGTCATCGGTTCCTCTACCCTGGTGTCACACTGGAGGAACTTCTGTGAGCCACCAGGTGAGCTTTAGTGGTCTGATTTCCTTCCGTTTGCGTATACGGTCCTTCTGGGATGCTACCATCGTCGTGTGCCACTCGGTGTCCCCTTTATATTGAGTTGGAAATCATTACACAAAGATCACATCATGAAATGAAGTGGATAAGGCTCAAGGCCTTGTTTGATTGGCCCATGCCTTTTGTGTTATCATTATAACAGGAGGCAACAATTTAAATCAACAATGGTAAACAATCTTATTAAAACCCTGCCTTGGATTCTATTAGAGATGTCACGGCGGTGGAAGGAGAACCCAAACTTGATAAAGCCACCAGCATTCGGCATTCCTGATTCGATTCCTTTGATGTTGTCACCCAAGATTTTGTTCCTTAGTAGAAGTCGTCAAAACACATTTTCAGAGGTTCCTCGCCTTCATTCCAAAAGACTACACCCGAGCTTCTATTAAATAGTGGGGAGGAGAGTATCAACACACCACACAATTAGTGAGGTTCATTAATGAGTATAATTAAATAGCCTCTTTAATTATATAAATGGTGTGGTTACACGTTCATTTAAAACTCCCAACAGTGTGGTTACAGAAAAAAAATTCAAACCATTAAATCGTTTGACAGTGCACTACGGTCCCACCTCCATTTTTCCAACTGTTTCACAAAGAAAATTAAAATAACCAAATTTTATATTATTATTTTTTGGAACATCCAAAGATTATCATTTTCATCTGACCCTTGTTGGTCTATGTTAATCTTCCCTTAAGCGAGTCTCAGCATTGTGGATTCATCATTGTCCTCATATTTTTAATCTTATCATTGGTTCAAAACATAGAATTCGTCATCTGCAAATTTACAGACTGTACCTTTAAAATGATCAAAAATTATTAACAGTCACCTTTGACCTGCTCTGGTCAAGGTTATGCACTTACTAAGGGGAAAATTCCCTCACAATATCAATGGTACTCTTGGAATTTCTATCCGAGTTACACTTTTGAAGTTAATAATTTTACAATATAATTATTTTTACGCAATTATTTTATTTATGCCCAAAAACGGACTTCCACTGGTGACCCACACCGGAAAATGTTAGTATCAACAAAAAGAAATCATATCCTCAAGAGTTCAGTGTTTTTTCTCATATTTTTAATCCGATTCATCATTTGTGATTTATAAGAATTTCTAAAATAATATAATTTTATTTAATTATATTATTTACGGATATGAAAATTTTGGGTTTTCTCATTGGAGGCCTGCACCGACTAAACATAAATCGCGCCTAGGGTAAAACCGCCATCCTGAAAGCAATGGTCCCCTCAGTTTTTTGATCTAAGAACCTTTTTATGAGTTATTCCACTTTTCTAGGAAAACGTTACACGCGCGCTATTTAAATCTTAACATTTTTCGATGGATCATTCTGGGCACTCTGGGCCTCAAAATCACATGTCGTCAGATAACAAAATCTCAAAATAATTCAATATAATTTAATAAAAATTATACAAAACTTCGAGAACATTACAATATCAATAGATCATTGGTTGTTTGGACCATCATTGGTTGCATATATAAGACTTGGGTGAGTCTAATATTCACCTTTCTTCATTTTATTGATTACGGTTGGTATTATTCTTTCCTCTCCTTCTAAAGAAATAAAAACATTCTATTTCTTGTGATATCTAGGTTAAGGATTCAATGGTTGGTTGAATTTTGATATAAGGATTTTATTAAGAGATCCTTGGTAAATAGATTCATGGTATGTGATCTATAATTTTTATTACGTACATTCATTGTTGATTTGTGCATGTATGACCTTATTCTTTGTCACTTCCTGCTTTGGTATTGAACCCCTTGATAAGGATTGGTATTTTGGGTTTCCAAATGTTTAATGGAAACCCTCATGGCCCTTAAGTGATTTATAGAGGATTGTTTAACCTATTTAAGGCCATCCATTGGGTTCTATGATATTTTCAAACCTTAGAAATTAGCTAAGTAAGTGATATGTCATTGTGGGATAATGTCTGGAACTTTCTGTGCATATTGATAGGTTTAATGGAATATTGGTCATGTGTACATGATTTAAATAACTTAATGGGTGTGGGAATGGTGTGTAAACATGTTTAAATGGTTAACAATGAATGGGGTGTGTGTCCCATGAATTACGTTGGAAATGAATAAGAAAGATTGTGCAAGTGAAACAATGAACATATTAAATTGGTAATGGTATGTGAAATGGAAAAAATTTGGAATTAGATTACATTAGAGTTTTTATGAAAATATTTATATAGTTGGAATAATGGAATTAATGAATAGGCATAGTTATGTAGGCTTGAGAATGGGAATTGGGCTAAATGGGATAAGTATAGTAAATGGTAAATGTTATAATAGGTTATGGAACAATATGATTTACCATGTAGATGGTTATAGAGTGTGATTTATATATTTATTGGTTGTGTTTGGTTTTGATATGGTTTTTGTGTGATGAATGGATGGATAATCATGTGAACATGGCTTGAGGTGTAGGTTAATGGACTGAGGGTCCTCTCATAAGGATACTTGGACCGATTCTCTAACTCCATCCCCATTGCATGGGTTAGGGAAGGGGATGAAGTTCTATTCCCTTAATGGTTTAATTCCACTAGTTCGGAGGCTTTTAGTGAGGACATTATGATGATGAGATGTGTTATCTCCAGTGAGATAGGGACATGAATTATTTCTTTATATGGAATGATAAATCACATTAACCATGTATAACTGATGTGAATTCTTAACCCATTGATTACATATTGGTGGAGAACTAATTAATGAAAAAGATGTACATAGTGAATTTGGTATTATGGTTAGTAACAGCTATAAAATAATATTTAATTATTTTCCATGAGTATTATTTTGTATACTTGGTGTGTCTTTCATACTTTCTTTCACTTTCTGTTTGACATGATATTTTGTAGACACTATTTGTGGTGGCCTATTGTGTGGTACTCACAACCACCTCAAGTCTCTATTGGGCACCTGAGTATATTTAATTGTTCCAGGTCAGGAAAATGACATTGTCCCTGTGCATGGTAGTTGAGTTGGGTTAGAAACAAGCATGGATGAGGTTACAGATATTAAGTCAGCACTATTTTGGGATTTTGTTGTTGTCTTTATTTTTGGTTTTATTCACTTGATATTATAACACAAAATGACATATCTACTATTGGATTTGGTTTGTCCCAATTTTGGTAAATTGTTATTTATTATCGTTCATTAATTTGAATAGCTTGTTTTTCAATTTATACTTTCCATCGGTTGGGTCTTACTATGTTATGAGGGTATAGTATCCCCACATGATTAATTAGACCCTCACTACTAATTAGAACCTCTGGAATACAGTGAGGTGTTCTTGAGGTTATGTGATGACCCGACTCGGAGCACCGATTTGTAAACCTTAGGTTTTGTATGTAGAAAAATGATATCAGAGATGGTGTTTTCAATGAATTACTATTTGGGATTGGTAAACATGAGTTTAAGAAGGTGTTAGAATTCATAATGAGCTTGTGTATGGGAGTAGACAACCTAACTACGGTGGAATCCCCATGTCACCCTGGGTGGGAATTTTTTTTTGTTATTTTGTGTTCTTAAATTAGATGATATTTCACCATTTTTTGATACACATGTTGTGTGATGTGACTGTTATATGATATTTTTCTCGAGGAAATAATGAAAGGAGTTCGTGCATAGATGCATCATTCTAGTAACATATGTGTATAAGAGACATGCATAATTGTAGGAATGCACACATGACGGGTTCATTGGACATAGAGGGCAGAATAAATTTGATTTTCTTAAAAATCGTTAAAATTGAATTTCTTAAAAAATTTAAACAACTTCTAAGCCATCATTCTTGATAATGGTTGGTAAGAAAAATAAAATTTAATTGATATATGTTGAGATATGGGAATAGTTTGATATGGTTTATAATGTGAGGCATGTAATCATGTGAGTTAATTATCATGTGTTAATATAGACTTTTGTATAGGTGGATGCAGGTAGTGTGTCGGCTATGATAAGGCCCATTTGGGTGAAGTGTGAAAATGGTTTTTTATGTCTAGGAATGAGTCTTCCCTTATATATTTTTAAAACATTATTGTTTGTGCTCTAAAGCTCATGTTTTTCACTATAGAGAAATGACACCAAGAAGATATGTGCCTATTGGGTGATAAGAGGATATTTTTTAGAATTATCTCCTAGTAGTGGATCAAGAGGATCTAGTAGATCAGGATAATAAGGAAGATAAATTCTATGAGAATGTTCCTCATTTTATGATGATGATGATGGAATGAGACTAAGGTGGGTATTGCTGAGTATTTTCACGATACCCATAGAGTTTTTTCTACAGAATCCTATAACATTTATAGAAGAGGGTGGGCTAGAGGAGGTAGAGTATTGGATAGAGTCTATCCACAATATTCTTGATCATCTGAATACTTTGATTTTAAAGAGAGTCAAGATAGTGGCCTACATTATATAAGGTCAGGCCAAGAGTTGGTGGTGTATGAAGGTTCAGATGGAGAAAGATGAATATATGGCGTCGAAACACATATCAGAAATTTTTTTTGAATATTAATTCCCAGAAAAATTGAGGCCGATGAAGTCTTTGGAGTTTATAAGTTTGACATAGGGGGCTGTGTCAGTGATGTATTATGTTATCCGTCTCGCTGAATTGCACCTATTCATCCCGATGATGGATGGAGAAGAGTGGATTTTGGATAAATCCTTACAATATGGGATTAGGAATGATATTAGGTCAGATGTGAACATATTTTGTCTGAAGAGGTTTTTAGAGGTAGTGGACCATGCTCTTAGATCTAAAGTAAACCTAAAGTGAGATTCAGGAGGTGGAATCATGGTACTAACTATCCAGACATGTGGTATATCTTTCAAGGTAAGGAATCGTTGTTTTTGATGATTCTAGTAGGGAGAGAGTGCACAAAATAGTCATAATAGAGGGTCAGTTTCTCAGGGTGATGATCGGGTATTCTTTTATTAGTGTGGCAGCACAGGGCACTTGTAGAGACAGTGTCCCCAAACACTAGTTGAGTTTTGGTCCTATTGCAGGTTAGGTCATAAATCGATGTTTTTTAAGAACACTCAGCAGTCGGTCATAGATGGGATTCGGAGGTAGATACTGAGTGCGAGAATTGTATTAACCACCTCGTATCAAGAAAGCAATTGGAGTCAAATGGACATACCGATAGGGGTTGTGGACATGAAAAACTAAGTCGAGACCATCTATACTAGTAGGGTTGTGTAGTGAAGGGTACTAGGGCGGGATCCTAGGTTAGAGAGATAGGCCATATTCACATAGTTCAGTCAACACCTGTAGGTGGCAAGGCCGGACCATCAACTGTTCAAGGTGCAATTCTTGTAGATTCAACACTCATTAATGCTCTATTTAACATAGGTTCCTCATACACATTTATCTCTTCACGGTTCATTATTGTGCTGGACATGGATGTGGAAAATGTGTGTGTGGTTATATCAATTGATACTCTATTTGGTGTGTGAGTTTAGGATATTAGACAATGAAGAGGATGTGGTTTATAGGTTGGTGGTTATCATTTTCTATGAAACCTATTTGTCCTCAAGGTGTCAAGTTTTGACCTGATTTTGGGATGGGCTTCTTAGTGCTATATTAGGCCCTTATTGGATTTTACCATCATAGGGTTACTTTAACATATCTCGATAGGGACACTTATGTATTTGGTGGTGAGAGGGATATTCGAGTAGGCTGTGTAGGGCCAATTTGTCAAAAATTGGGAGAAACCGTGACACCAATGGAATGCCTCATGCTAGATAAAAGAGAAAAGGAAAACCCAATTTTTCATCCCATTGAGGATCAATTCGAGGATGTTTTTCCCATTGATTTCTTTGGCCTATCGTCTGAGAGATATTTTGAGTATATAATAATGTTTCTTCTAAGGAAAGAACCAGTTTATATTCCACCGTATTGAATGAAACAAGTAGAACTCCAAGAGATGAAGGTTCAGCTGTTAGAGTTGGAGAAAAATGGATTCCTCTGTCCAATTACGTCACCATGGGGATCTTCCATGATGTTTTACTTGATGTTTGAAGGGTCATTGAGGTAATGTGATGACTATATAAAGTTGAATGAAATGACGGTTATAAATCTATATCTACTTCAAGAATTGAGGTCCTATTTTACCAACTGACGAGTACCGCAGTATTATCTAAGACTGATATGATATTGGGATACCATTTTTTAGGTTGATACCTTCTAACGTATTATAGATAGCTTTCCAAAAAGGTATGAGCGGTATGAAAATTTTGTGATGACATTTGGATAGACCAGTGCACCATCTATGTTTGCGTCTTTAATGAATCATATATTTCACCCACATCTAGATCAATTCATTGTTGTATTTAGTGATGTCATTTGGTGTAATCATGAACTCTTGATGATCAATCCAAGAACATTGACATTTTACTGAGTACACTAAGAGATCATATACTTTACGCTAATCTGTCAAAATTTCTATTCTATATAGATAAATACAATTTATTAAGAAGCATAATTTATAAATCAGGTATTTTGGTGGATCCAGATAATGTGCAGGCTATGGTTTCTTGGGAGCATCCCAATAATGTTTCATATGTTTGATGTTTTCCGGTCTTGCACGATTATTATAGATGGTTCTATAATGATTTATCCCTTTGGAATATCGACTCCATATATTAACCACGAAGGGGATTAAGTTTGAGTGGTCATAGGCATGTGAGATTACCTTTAAATAATTTATGGAGCGGTTTACTACCACAACAATATTGATCCTACATAAACCTGGTTAGAAGTAAACATTGTTTTCCGATGCGTCTGATGTTGGAATTGGTGGAGTGTGGATGCAGAATGATCTGGTTTTCTCGTATGGGACAAGAAATTTGAGACAACATGAAAGAAATTGACCTAACCATGACCATCATCTAGCTATTGTATTTTATACCATAAATTGTTGGAGGAATTACTTTTTTGGAGAATGATTCAGGGTATTTATTGATCACAAAAGAATAAAATATATATTCTATTAGAGGTATTTGAATAATTTATAGTGAAGGTGGGACGAGTACCAGAAATTCATCGATTTTGAGTTGGTTTACACACAAAGGAAGTGGAATACTGTGGGAAATGATTTGAGCTGAAAGAATTATAATTGGGTGATTCAGGAATCCAACTATGAGTGGATAATGATGGATTTGTTTTCTAAGATTCAGTTTTAGGTGAATTATGAGAAAAAAAAGTGACCATTTCATTTATAGAGTTTTAGTACATTATTTTGATCTTAGTCAAGGAGAATTAGCCAGAGGATCCAAAGAGCTTGGATGTGATGGAAAATCTTAAAGGTGGGGAGTCACCTTCTGGCTGGGATGTGGGTGATGATGGAATTCTGTATGTTCAATGTAATTTTTAGTGTCTATAGGTGTTCATTTATAGTTAATACCTAAGTTCCATTCCTCAAAGTTGGTTGTATATCATATTCTTACTAAAATGTATCATGACCTTTAGCGGCAGTATTGGTGTTTGGGAATGAATAAAGTGGTTGCAGGATTTGTGGCATTATTCCTCACTTATGAATGGGTAAAGGTGGAACATCAACTCCTAGGAGGGTTGTTATAGTCGTTACCTATCCCGGAATGGAATTGGAATGATGTAAATATGGACTTCATAGTGGGTCTTCGAAGGATTCCCTAAATGAATGATGCAATCTAGTTGATTTTGGAACATTAGAAAAAAGTGACTCATTTTTTTTAGTCCAGGAGTCTTATATAGTTGATCAGATGGGTGAATTATATGTCCAAGATATATTATGGATTCATAGTGTGACAAGAACCATAGTTTCCGATCGTGATTTGTGTTTCACATCACATTTCTAGAAGGTTCTACAAAGGGTTCTAGGTACTTAAGTGTATTTTAAAATGGATTATCTCCCATATACTGGTAGATAGTAAAATAATACAATTCAAGTGTTGGAGTAAATTTTGAGAGCTTTTGTCCTAGATTTTAGTGGTTCGTTGTTGAAGCATTTATCTCTTGTTGAGTTTTCTTACAATAAATGTATTCAGTCTTGGATTCTGATAGAACATTTTGAGGCCCTCTATTGGAGGTCATGTAGATCACCATTTTGATGGTTAGAATTTGGGGATTCTATGATGTTAGGTTCAATTATTGTGCAGGAGACGTCGAAAAATGTTTGGTTGATTAAAAATAATACTATAGTGGCATAGAGTAGACAAAATTCATATGTAGATCGGCATTGTTGACAACTAAAATTCATGGTGGTTGATAGTGTATTTCCAGGGTTTTTTCCATGTTCGCGTCACCATAAAATCTGAAAACAGAGAAATTTGGCACCTAGTTATGTGGTGTAGTTTGATATTGTTGAAAGGATTAGAATGGTGGTGTACCAATTAGCTCTTCCACAAATGTAAAGTGGGAAGCATGATGTTTTCCTTGTTTTATAAATCTGACTATATCACCATAGTACATCTCATGTGATAAATGCTGATGATGTTGAACTCGATGTTGATGTGTCCTTTGAGGAGCATCTGGTTCGTATTGTGGATCATAGTGATATGATATTATAGTGAAATGTTGATCCTTTGGTTCGTATACTATGGAATCTAGGAAATGGTTAGGAAGAAACATGGGAGCAAGAATCAGATATGTGGTCCTTGTAGCCCAGTCTTTTTTCTTTGGAAACTCAGTGATGCTCGGTATGGGTGACTCAAGGATGATCCATCATAATGTGCAGAGGTTTTATGATCTCAGATTCTTCATATGGTATGTTTTCTGTATGTTTTTCTAAATTCCATTATTTTGATAAAATAATTGTTTCCCCAAGTTCATGAGAAGGCATGGAGGTGATCCAGGGGTTTGGGGCACAAAAGAAGAAGAAAAAACAGATTTATTGGCATATTTCATGGTTTGTGCATGGTTGGTGAAAACTGTGCGAAACTCCCCATTAACCATGAGAAGTGGTGATTTTGGGATAGTGGCTCATGCATGGTATGTGCACGGTTTGGAAAATTGTGTGGGTAAACAATGTAGCCTAGTAATGTTGGAATAATATAAAAAAACCACCCTTGTATTTTTGATAAGAACTCATGATTTTCCATATCTCTTCCTACTGCAACCCTATATGTTAACTTGGATGACCCAACCTTCCCAAGGGTGATTCTCCTTCCATCCTAGGTAGTTTGGTGTTTCATTGGTTTCAGATCGAAAAATAATGTATTTATATTATATTATTAATAAATAAAATCAACTTTCTAAAATAATAATAATTTATTTATTTAATTATTTATTTTTCAATGGTAACATATTTTTTAGTAATAATAATTATTTAAAATAGGGGCTTTTTTTTGGTAAAAAAGTTATTTTATAAGTATGTGTGTATAATATATTTCATTATTAGTAAAAGAGTTTTTGGTATAAGACAATTAATATTAAAATATATATATAGGTCCAAAAATGTTGGTACATGAAATTAATAGTAATAAAACATAATATTCATTGGAATTTTTAATTTATACGAATAATTATACTATCTATGACTAAATTTATATTGGTACTAGAAACTTATTTTTAGTTCAAACAACCCATCAAAATTCATTGAGAAGTACCTATAGAGACCCAATATTTTCAATCATATATATTACATCGTTTTTTTAGTATTCAGTACATTACACGGTCACACTCCTGGGGATCGTAATTGTTTTATGTCTTTATAAACATGGTAACATAATCACCAGTTCATTAGAGATCTACATCATATCTCACTACAATCATCAGAACTATATCCCTACTAAGAAATATATTAAAAACACGAATCATCATAACCTGATGAAAGGAATCAAAATAATGGGTGAGCATAAATTCTCAGTAAGGGTATG
Source organism: Viscum album (assembly GCA_963277665.1). Classification (NCBI taxonomy): domain Eukaryota; kingdom Viridiplantae; phylum Streptophyta; class Magnoliopsida; order Santalales; family Viscaceae; genus Viscum; species Viscum album. The sequence continues at coordinate 368,974,723 of OY728166.1, forward strand.
TAGCAGAGATATATAAGCATAACATGCACATAAGGGTATGAGAACATGAGAATAACATTTTTAAACCACACACTGCATATCAAATATCATAATATTTATTCATGACGTAAATTTTGGAATTTCATAAGAGATAAATCATAAGTTAATTAAATGAAATAATCTTTAAGATCAAAACATCAGCATAAGATGTGGAATTTGGGGCATACACATAATCATTGAAAATAATTTCCATATTAGTCAAGAATAAATGCCAAGGTTATCATATTTGAATAGGTTCACTCCCCAAACTATCATTGTAGTCAGGTTTCATTCTCAAGACCATCATAGTAGAAAACTTCTCTTAGTGAACTACGTTCACTCCACGTTTCAGCATGATGTTTCTAAACCAGGTTCACTCACCATTCTACTCTGGTCTATCTATGGATATAGAAATCGTTACCCAATCCTTTGGAGACAGACATAGGTCCCACCAATCACATAATTAAAACCATATTTATGTGTGACATAACATCTTATAAAATCATAATATCATAACCCATGACATGAAATGGGTATCACAAACATTTCAACATATCATAACATGTGGAAAAAAGATATGTTTCATACTAATTTTATCATAGAAGAACCATTGAAAACTAACTATTTTCATAAGTATTTACCCTTGGAGTAACCTATGTAAGAGAAAAAGGTTTCATAGACATCATTCCATAATAATATAAACCATTAAAAGATATAATATGAATGTTATCAATGGATTATATCCCGAATATATCCTAAGTAACACCATCATATTTCTTCATAGATATAAAAAATAATTTTAAAAAATAATTTAAATCATTTCTTAAGAAAAATATACTTTTCTCTTTGCAAAATTATTTTAATAATAAAAAAAATTATAAAACCATTAACTTCTAAAATTACCTTGAAAACTTATAAATTATTATTCGATGTATCTATTGGTTCTGAAAGCCTAAAATTATGTTCATTATATATATTTATAAAAAAAGATTCTATTCATATTTTTAGTAAAATTAAAATAAGAATTTTTCAAAACATGAAATTAAGATTCATTTAAAAAAATTTATAAAAAATTAAAAATTGGAATTTTTTTCTAAAATATTATTTATTTGAAAATAATTTTCAACTCATTTAAATGAAACATTTTTTGTAAGAGAACGGATTTACGAGTGAAGGGTGAAATAAATTCGAATTTTTATAAAAATGGTTTTCTAATTATTTTTAAAAAAATAGTCAAAACTATATGATTAATAGAATATATCCTTAATTAATAAGATAGAAGAAAATTATTGAGAATTATGGATATTTGGATCAAGATATTTCACTATTGAGACTTAATCCTTCACAATGCTGATAAATGATGAGATTGTAACATAAAATATTTACCACTTTAGTAACACCGAATCATAAGCTCCATTATAGAATGAAATAAAATGAAACCTAAATTATAACTAGGATTAATATATTCACAATAATAGATATCATATGCTCTGTATATACACCTTTTGAAAAAATTATATCAGCACAACCTAACGTACATCTCAAAGAAGAGAAATTGAGACCAAAATCCCTTACCTTAAGTCTTGAATTATATTCTAATCATTTAAACCACGTATATAATAAATATATGTAAATTATAAATATATTATAGAACCATATTCATATATATCATACAATATGTGATTTACTTATTCCATTTTATTATCTGTTTATTAACAATTCCTTGTTAAAGTCACATTTCTGGCAATAACTACATTGTTTTTAGTGTATGTTTTGACTTGTTGTTTTTGGTCCTGTTAATTATATCATTGATAATCATCTCCAAAATTTATAACATATCATAAATTTCGTAAATATTCATTATAAAGGTATTTTTCTTAATCCATAATGATTTTAGATAGGAAATTAAATACATAATTCATAGATTTGTTGGGTCATACTTACGTAGGAATGATATATCCATTTTATTTTAGAATTGATAGAATGAAAATTAAATGATATATATGTATTACTATTAAATAATAATTTTTATATAATATATATCACATAGTTTTATTTAAATAATCTTTAATACCTTCCATTTAAATATCCAACAAATCGCGTTGCTTCAGGACATGGTAGTCAGCAATAAACATGATCTACATTGTCGTATTTACAAAAAAATATATATTTTTAAGGTATATGAGATATAATAATTCTAGAATCAAAATAAAATCATAACTATCATATAAAATAAACAAATCCATCATTATGACCATCCTTGATAGGTGGTAATGGAAAAACAAATAACTTTGATTCATGATGTTGTAGTCCATCATACACATGAACAATGATTTTGAATCCCATTTGATGGAAGTGGGGATTGTCATAAAACATGACATTAAAATAACAAAATATTAGTATATGGTAGATACCAAGATTAATATATCTTTATGCTATAATAATAATGAATTTGTTGGAGTAAGAAATAAAAAAAATATCATTGATGATGTTACCACTTAATCGAGTATCATCCATAGGTTTTATTCCAAATCCTTCCATGGTTGGATTTGGGTCAAAACTAAGGAAACTATGTCATGAGGAGGGAATTTGGGATCTTTTTTGGTAATATATTTTTTGAACCAAAAGTTTAAAGGTTCATAAATTCCATGTAATGTTTTTAATTATATGGGTTTATTATGTGTAATGCCCCAACCCCAGCTACCCAGAGTCGGTGCACTACTTCGTAACATTGGCATGATCACAAAAGATCAAATCTCAAAATACCGATTAGTTTAGTAGCCTTGGAAACACTAGATACATTCATAAATGTTACATTACATCATAAAGTGAAAAACTAATAACAAAGTCTTCATAGTCCACACTCATATCCTCTTCTGACTATCCCTGCAGGTCATTCATAAAATACTTCTTCAAATCCTGGAAAATATTAAAATACTGAAAGGGGTGAGCTCAGATGCTCAGTAAGGATAACAACATAGCGGAAGCTTTCATCAATAAACATAAAAATTTAAGGCAATGTATAACTAAAACAAAAGCCTTTTAAACATGAACTTCAACATAATATGGAAAAAGTAAAATGAGATAATTCCATTCACTTATTCACATGGATATTCTACTGGTCTAATAATCACATGCAATACCAATAACCACTTTCATAATGATGGAATGCATAATGCCAGACTATCATAACCACGTAGCCAAGGCCTCGGGCCAAGACCACAAATAAGATTTTGTCAAGGCCTCGTGCCAACACACTAGTTTGTCTCATGAGACCTACCGATGCAATTTTTTTTAGAAGATACATACATTTAAAATTGCTCAAATATACTCTAGTGTTTTTTCTGAAAACATTAAAAAATCCTCTGAAAACAAAATAACTAATTCTGATACTGCTCGACTAATTACAGGCCATGATGGGTCCACGCCCAATCCCTTCCTGTCTACCACACTCGAGAGTCGGGTTTTCTGAAATCATTTTTAAGCTTGCGTTAAATACGTACACTTTTTCACTGGATATTCATGTATTGGAGAGAAATATCTCTTTTTTGAAATCATTTAAAAATCACATAATTATAAAACAAATCCTATTGAATAAACGTAAAAGTCAAAGGGGTTTATACACCCTATAAAAGAAAGTTGTGTATAAAACCAAATATGCCTCAATGAAAGGAGATTGAGACGAAGTCCTTAAAAAGATCATTTTTAAAATAAAATAGATCTATTATGTGTATTAACTATAGGTACATATAAAGAAAGTAAAAATAAAAAATAGGACATAATAATATCATGACATAATTTGAATGTAGGAGATTAACCTAAAGAATTGAAATTGGGTTAAGAAGTTCCCTTACCTCGTGTCCGACTTGACTCAACCGTTCTTTAACCTCCTGAATAATAAACTAGAGTTAATATCTAACTTATTAAGAACCATTTTCAATTTCATTATCCTTTTAATATAACTTATTACAATGTTATGAACATTATGTAATTATTTAAGTTAATAATGGTCGTTTTCTCGATCTTTGGTACTTGAGTCAACAATAAACTTCTTATAATTACAAGTTGTTCATGTGGTGAAATATCCTTTATATCCAGAATTATATTCATGGTGTAGATATCATATATATAATATATATCCAGTATATACATTCATTCATAATATTACATAACATTTAGTGGTAAGAAATGAAATGCACCGTTCATGGAGACGGTAAGCCGTACGTACGCATGAACGCTACTTTCATTTCTATTTCGTATTTAATGGAAATAAATCATAATTATATAAAGGTATAATATATTTCCAGTATAATATTATATATAATATCATTTAATCCATCTTTTATACATCCCACATATGGCATTAACGATTCACATCACTTTGAGGGGGCGGTAGTCCGCACTTCCTAAAATGAAATTATCGCGTTTACCCATAATAGAAATCATAAAGTATGCCATAAATGATAAATAAAGAATTATAAGGAAAACATAAACATATTATATATCATATATAAATATAGTGACATTTTAATAGCCACATTTGAAGGTGTTATATGAGTGTTGAAAAATCATCGTCTCATGAGGCAGAAATCCGCCATCCACAGAAACAGTATGTTCTTTAACCATTAGATGTAGGTGTGTGTAAGTGTAGTTCGAATACTTATTATAAAAACATCCTAGTATATTGAGGATACAGTTTTTGTTACAAAAGAAATTAATAAAAAGTATTTAGGGGTAGGAGAAGAAAAATAAAAGAAAACAACATTAGAGAATACATTACCTTAAAATTGGGTAACTCTTTTGATTTGATCCAAAGGCTTCCTGGGGAAGAATTATTCCCAAAGTGAGGATTCTAGGAGTAAGGGAGGGAAGTTGGGAGAGTATTTGGGCAGATTTTGGCCGAGCCAAATGGCTTGAAAGTGTGAATGAGGTGGTAGAGGTGGGGGCCTTCTATAAGAGGAGAGGAGGGGCACTCTTGGAATGTAAAGAAAAGTCACTTTATTATAAAATGTGTTTCGGATTTTAGAGGTCCCAAACTTATATAATTCGAGGCTAATGTGATAAGGGTTCGACATATACCCTTACAATAGTATTTGGACATGTGTAGGTCTTAGATTTTACATAATCTTTCCATTTTATTTAAATCGTTAAATAATGAGGTCATCGCTGCATCATCATGATGTCATAAATAATTTTATTTATTTAATGTATAAAAATTATATAAAAAATAATAGGATGTAGGAAATATTTTTATCTTTTCAATTACTATTTATAGTCAAAAATATGACTTGTATAACCCCATGTAAATTTTTTTTAGTAAAACATATCATGTTTGTGTCATTTTTTACTTTAACATTAAATAAAAGGTATTTATGTCATTTTCCAACTAAAGTGGCTCCATGGGGTCCCAAAGTTGACCCAAGGATTTTCTTGGTCGGCCATGGCACATCCAATGAGGGTATTACATGTGTCCAGCTCATCTCATATTATTAAAACATTATTTTTACCTTAAACTACACTAATTACCTCTAATCGTGATTAAGAACTTAAAATTACTATTCACCAAAAATTATTTTAATCTCATTTAACCACATTTTACTTTTTAATGACAACCATGTATGTCGGAATTTTGAAAATCAAAACACAGAAGTGGTAATATTTCATTTAAACGAAAAATCAGTTATTTAACTACCACTTAGTGGTTTCACTATTCATCAAAAATTGATGTTTTTCAGAACAATGCCAAAATTTCACCCTAAGCTATAATTGATATTCCGAATTCAAAAATGATGCCTATTTTAAAAAATTCCAAACATATAAGTTGCATTATTTAATTTTATAATTAATTCCCGTTGTCACAACAAATAGCGTGTTTTTAAGAAACAATTTATAACAAAATATTGGCAATTGTTTATGTCCAATTTCAATGTTAAATTAATTCTAATGACCACCATTGGATAAAATGGTAAAAATATATTCTAATTATACTTTAAAACCACTAAATATTATAATTTATCACTATAATTTATTTTTATTAAAAAAGTTTTTTTTAAGTATTTTTCAATATTCATAAAAAATTAAAAGTTCTCAGAAAAATACCAAAAACTAAACATAGGCTAATTTCGATATTACAAATCCAAAAATTAAGTCCATTTTGAAATATAAAATTTCTATAATTTTAAAAAGTGGTTATTACTATTCATAATGGCTACTTTGATTAGTCGCGGTGTTTTAGAACTCGATGTGGCGTACAATGCAAGCTATTGCATTACTGAATGAGAAGCGTATCATGGAAGCTCGGGGTGTTACATTCTCCACTCCTTCAATAAATTGCGTCCTCGAAATTTGAAATTTTTCTTTGAAAATAATAGGTTGAAAAGAGAAAATACATTTGTGGAAAACCCACATCGGAAATAAGATTAATAAAATTTAGCCTTAATAAGAGGGAAAGGGAAATGAAAAAGTCACCACCCAATTATGATCTCGATTAGGAGAACATTAGTGGCAATTAGAGTCATATAATTTGAGGAAAAACATAAATATTTGTAGGGAGTGATTGAGGTCATCAATCATAATCAACTATCAAATTGAGGGCCCGAAAGCCTTCAATCTATGTTGAATTAAAATATCATCAGTTCAACAAGACATAAGGTATTAGGATAACACATTTTTTTTGTTTTAATATCCCTTTACTAAAGTATAAGAATTAATTTATTCATTGAATAAGAGATACGTATATATATATATATTTATGCTTGACAATAAGAGTTTCAACCTTCAACTCATCTTTCACTCAAAAAGATAATAGAACTCAAAAATATTATACTTATGCTAATTGTATAAGGTTCCAAATGTTAACACATACCATTTAGATTAGTAAAATTATTTTGTAATAACTAGGGACTTCACATAGTCTAGTGGTAGGCGATTAATCCCAATCGTACTATGGTTGTGGGTTCAATTCCCATAGCTTTGTCCGACGCGACGGGTTATGCCCCACCCTGCAAGTTGTCCTTTTCCTAAAACTATAGTATTATAATATTCCAAAAATAATCTTCATAAATTTTGTAACCTTAAACAATACTATCCAAAGATAAACTTAATCCACTCCAACCTTTATAGTTATCCAAAATACCTCTATCCAGACATTCTCTAAAAGGTCTCTTAATTCCAAAATCAATTTATCAGATTCCCCAAACAAAGTAATGTTTCTCTTATTGTCACATACTAAAAATATAATCATATTAAAACCTTACTAAAATCAATAAGTACTGCAGTACATTCCTTATATATATATCACATTATTCTAATAACCAGAATATAATCCATGAGTCCAAAAGCACCAATACCTTAGTTCTTATGCTTCAACTGTAGTAACAGCATAAGATTGTCCTTGATCCCTTGGCCTTTTATGGGGTAAGTTTCCCTGACGCTTAGGACATTCATTTTCATAATTCCCCATTTCCCTACGATTGTAGCATTCAACATTGATAGCCTCTTTCATTCCCTTGCAATCACGCACCTGGTGACCATTTTCTCCACATTTATAACAAACTCCCATTCCTTTTAGGCAACTACCAGGGTGATTCTTCCCACAATTATCACATAATGGAAAATCCTTCTTTCCCTTTTTCCCTATATCTGTCTCGTGTTCCACCGTTGTCTTCTTCTCTTGCTTTACTTTGTTGTCATATGACTTAGAGAAATCCTTTTCTGTCTTGATAGCACATGAGACAATATCTTCGTATGTTTACAAAGATTATGATACTAAAGCTCTACAGAGATATGGTTTTAACCCATCAAAGAAACGATCAATATTACTTCTTGGGATACGTATATAATCTACTGCATGCCTCACTAACCTTGTAAGTTTGCCTCATACTTTGCGACATTCTCATCCTCCTTTTGTCTCAGACTCAGAAATTGCCTTTCCATATCTGCTCGACGGTCATGTGGAAAGTATTTTTCTAAGAAAAGATCTTTGAACTCTCTCCATTCCGTACTTGATACTTCTTCATCTTCCTTTGTATTTTGAATCAATGACCACCATTGATCGGCATCTCCAGTGAGGCGGTAAACTGCCATGATAACCTTCTCCCTTTCGCTACTCCCCAAGGCCTGGAATATTTTCTCTAAGGAGTTTATCCATTGCTCAGCTACTAATGGATTTGTACCCCCATTAAATGTTGGAGGTTGTTGCCTCATGAAGAGGTCTAACATTGATCCTCCACGTTGCAGATCATGGTGCTCCATATGAGTAAGGTTATTATTCATAACCTGAGTGAGTTGTCCCAATATGTTAATAAGTTGATCATCACCAGTTGTATCTCCAGATCCATAATAATTATCCTGAGCAGGAGGGAAATCCCTACACGTAGTGCATGCATTGATACGGTTTCCATTCCTTCCACTAGGTGCCATTTCTAAACAATGGCATAAACTATATTAGTTTATGAATCAAAATACATAATTCCATACTTGTAAGAAACATAACATAAATTGAACTATTTATGGATATAATCCATAAAACAATTTTCTTTGAGGAAGTATATACTCATAACCCTTCATCGTGGTTTATAAAGAAAATGAAAATTATCCAAAGTATATCTCTCGGGAGTGTCGTAACCAAGAGTGCAGCAAGGCCCGTTGTCATGCAACAGTTCCCGTTCGAGTCTAGCTCAAAGCGGTGTTTTCAGTTTTTACCCGTAGGTACATCTGTGCCAGAGCCGCCTCTACCTGCTCATATCAAGACAGGGATGTATTCCTCGGAAAACTCACAAAATCTCTATAATACCAAAATTCTAGGAAGTTCTTCTATATTAATCCTTAAATTATATCTTCGGGCTATGTGCTCTAATCAGAGTTTATCTAAATCTAGCTTCCAAGGTTAGTACTAAACTGCCTCTAATACAAACTGTAACACCCCGACCCCAGCTACCCAGAGTCGGTGCATTACTTCGTAACATTGGCATGATCACAAAAGATCATGTCTCTAAAGACCGATTAGTTTAGTAGCCTTGGAAACACTAGATACATTCATAAATGTTACATTACATCATAAAGTGAAAAACAAATAACAAAGTCTTCATAGTCCACACTCATATCCTCTTCTGACTATCCCTGCAGGTCATTCATAAAATACTTCTTCACATCTTGGAAATTATTAAAATACTGAAAGGGGTGAGATCAGATGCTTAGTAAGGATAACAACATAGCAGAAGCTTTCATCAATAAACATAAACATCTAAGGCAATGTATAACTAAAACAAAAGCCTTTTAAACATGAACTTCAACATAATATGGCAAAAGTAAAATGAGATAATGCTATTCACTTCTTCACATGGATATTCTACTGGTAGAATAATCACATTCAATATCAATAACCACTTTCATAATGATGGAATTCATAATTCCAGACTATCATAACCATGTAGCCAAGGCCTCGTGCCAAGACCACAAATAAGATTTTGTCAAGGCCTCGTGCCAAGACACTAGTTTGTCTCATGAGACCTACCAATGCAATTTTTTTTAGAAGATACTTACGTTTAAAATTGCTCAAATATACTCCAGTGTTTTTTCTGAAAACATTAAGCAAGCCTCTGAAAACAAAATAACTAATTCTGAGATTTCTCGACTAATTACAGGCCATGATGGGTCCATGCCCAATCCCTTCCTGTCTACCACACTCGAGAGTCGGGTTTTCTGAAATCATTTTTAAGCTTACGTTAAATATGTATACTTTTGCACTGGATATTCATGTATTGGAGAGAAATATATCTTTTTTGAAATCATTTAAAAATCACATAATTATAAAAGAAATCCTTTTGAATAAATGTAAAAGTCAAAGGGGTTTATACACCGTATAAAAGAAAGTTCTGTATAAAACCAAATATGCCTCAATGAAAGGAGATTGAGACGAAGTCCTTAAAAAGATCATTTTTAAAATAAAATAGATCTATTATGTGTATTCACTATAGGTACACATAAATAAAGTAAAATTACAAAATAGGACATAATAATATCATGACATAATTTGAAAGTAGGAGATTAACCCAAATAATGGAAATTGGGTTAAGAAGTTCCCTTACCTCATGTCCGACTTGACTCAACCATTATTTAACCTCCTGAATAATAAACTAGAGTTAATATCTACCTTATTAAGAACCATTTTCAATTTCACTATCCTTTTATATCACTTATTACAATGTTATGAACATTATGTAATTATTTAAGTTAATAATGGTCGTTTTGTCGATCTTTGGTACTTGAGTCAACAATAAACTTCTTATAATTACAAGTTGTTCATATGGTGAAATATCCATTATATCCAGAATTATATTCATGATGTAGATATCATATATATCATATATATCCAGTATATACATTCATTCATAATATTACATAACATTTAGAGGTAAGAAATGAAATGCACCGTTCATGGAGACGGTAAGCCGTACGTACGCATGAACGCTACTTTCTATTTCTATTTCATATTTAATGGAAATAAATCATAATTATATAAAGATATAATATATTTATAGTCTAATATTATATATAATATCATTTAGTCCATCCTTTATACATCCCACATATGGCATTAACGATTCACATCACTTTGAGGGGGCGGTAGTCCGCACTTCCTAAAATGAAATTATCGCGTTTACCCATAATGGAAATCATAAAGTATGCCATAAATGAGAAATACAGAAGCATAAGGAAAACATAAACATATTATATATCATATAAAAATATAGTGAAATCTTAATGGCCACCTTTGAAGGTGTTATATGAGTGTTGAACAATCATCGTCTCGTGAGGCAGAAATCTTCCATCCACAGAAACAGTATGTTCTTTAACCATTAGATGTAGGTGTGTGTAAGTGTATCTCAAATACTTATTATAACAACATACTAGTATATTTAGGATACTGTTTTTGTTACAAAAGAAATGAATAAATAGTGTTTAGGGGGTTGGATAAGAAAAATACTACAAAACAACATTAGAGAAGACATTACCTTAAAATTGGGTAACTCTTTTGATTTGAGCCAAAGGCTTCCTTGGGAAGAATTATGCCCAAAGTGAGGATTCTAGGAGTAAGGGAGGGAAGTTGGGAGAGTATTTGGGCAGATGTTGGCCGAGCCAAATGGCTTGAAATTGTGAATGAGGTGGTAGAGGTGGGGGCCTTTTATAAGAGGAGAGGAGGGGCAGTCTTGGAAAGTAAAGAAAAGTCACTTTATTATAAAATGAGTTTCGGATTTTAGAGGTCCCACACTTATATAATTATAGGATAAGGTGATAAGGGTTCTAAATATACCCATAAAATAGTCTTTGGACATGTTTAGGTCTTATATTTTACATTATCTTTCCATTTTATTTAAATCGTTAAATAATGAGGTCATCGCTTCATCATCATGATGTCATAAATAATTTAATTTATTTATTGTCTAAAAATTATAAAAAAAATACTAGGATATAAGAAATATTTTTATCTTTCCAATTACTATTTATAGTCAAAAATATGACTTGTATAACCCCATGTAATAATTGTTTTAGTAAAACATTTCATGTTTGTGTCATTTTTTACTTTAACATTAAATAAAAGGTATTTCTGTCATTTTCCAACTAAAGTGGATCCATGGGGTCCCCAAGTTGACCCATGGATTTTCATGGTCGGCCATGGCACATCCAATGAGGGTAGGACATGTGTCAATCTCATCTCATATTATTAAAACATTATTTTTACCTTAAACTACACTAATTACCTCTAATCGCGATTGAGAACTTAAAAGTTACTATTCACCAAAAATTATTTTAATCTCATTGAACCACATTTTAATTCTTAATGAAAACCATGTATGTTGGATTTTTGAAATTCAAAACAGAGAAGTGGTAATATTTCATTTAAACGAAAAATCAGTTATTTAACTACCACTTAGTGGTTTCACTATTCATCAAAAATTGACGTTTTTCAGAACAATGCCAAAATTTCACCCTAAGCTATAATTGATATTACAAATTCAAAAATGATGTCTATTTTACAAAATTCCAAACATATCAGTTGCATTAATAAATTTTTTAATTAATTACCGCTGTCACAACAAATAGCGTGTTTTTAAGAAACAATTTATATCAAAAGATTGGCAATTGTTTATGTCCAATTTCAATGTTAAATTAATTCTAATGACCACCATTGGATAAAATGGTAAAAATATATTCTAATTACACTTTAAAACCAATAAATAGAATAATTTATCACTACAAATTATTTTGATTAAAAAAGTTGTTTTTAAGTATTTTTCACTATTCATAAAAAATTAGAAGTTCTCAGAAAAATACCAAAAATTCAACATAGGCTAATTTCGATATTCCGAATCCAAAAATGAAGTCCATTTTGATATATAAAATTTCTATAATTTTAAAAAGTGGTTATTACTATTCATAACGGCTACTTTGATTAGTCGCGGTGTTTTAGAACTCGATGTTGCGTACAATGCAAGCTATTGAATTATTGAATGAGAAGCGTATCATGGAAGCTCGGGGTGTTACATTAGGAGTCTGAAAAAATTAACGGTGCTTGATTCTGAGGCTCGGTGTGCATGTATTAAATTTCTGAACTTTTTTTAAGATATGCTCAAGAAATACATTGGCAGTGTTATTTATATTTTGAAACAGTGCTCAGAAATGAAATCTGAGAGCATCATTGAATCTGCAGCACTTGGGTTTTCCTAAGAGAAGCTTTGCTTTCATAGTAGTTGTTTGGGAGAAAAATTTAAATTTTTTAATTTACAAAAAAATAATAAAATTTCCTAAAAAATATATTTAATTTTGTTTTTAAAAAATGAGCAGTGTTGGTGTGGCCGATGACTAGTCAGTACATTTAATGTCTTGACCCTTTGTTTTGTTAACCACTCTATTGAGAGAGACGATAGGTGCATTATTTAACTAATTAATGAACCTCATTAATGCTTCATTGCATTAAACCCTCATTATCCGTCTATTTACATTAGGCTTTGGGTGGAGTTTTCACACGATTCAGAATGAAAGGAACCTCTGGTGATGTGAAGCGACATCTTCCACCGGGTAACGGAAGCTTGGACGTCATTCTGGGAATCGACGATGAACACTGGAGGCTTCCACAGATAGAGATTATTCATCCACCACCACGATGTCCCCAATGAATCAATGTAGGGGTTTTATTTTATTATAGTAATATATGATGAAATATTTTCCCTATTCTTGTTATTATGTTAACATGAAGGGCGCTAGCCAAACGAAAAAGGCTTAGACCCTCCCCAACTTCGTTCTTTTTTCATTCCTTGTGGGACAATTCTTCAACTCGTCAGAATATGAAATCTGAGAGCTGCATAGTGACGATGGAATCCCGAGGAGCCTGTAGGCATGAGAGAATGTGAAAACAGAGATCCATAGAATCACTAGAGCTTCATTGAAGAATCTTCGGTGTGGAATCAGTGCCAGCGTAGGCAGATGAGATTGGCGGTCGGCAACCGTCGGTGCTGGTGGAAGAGCAGCGCTGCTCGACGCCGTAGTGGTTGGACAGGAGGTTGGTAGTGGCTGGCCGTAGAGGTGGAGGTGTGGCGCTGTCACGCGCGATGCTGAAGGAAGCCCTGATAGAGAAGGAAAGGGACCAGATCCTTTTAGGTCCCGCAGGTGACGAGGTGGTGCTCTATAGTGCCGATAATTAATGGATCTGAATGGATCCTTTGATCCATTCAGGAGCTGCGGACCATGTGGCCCCATGTGGGTCACGCTAGCCGATGGGCCGAGCCCGCCGCGACCTGATCGAGTCAGACTAGACCCGGACCCTCTAGGGCCCTAATACACTTAATGGGTCATATCTTATGAACCAGAGATCCTTTTGATGAACCTTCTACAACACTAGAATCCTTAGAGTGACATAGTCCTTTTGAGATACTTTGTATGAGTTTTGGAGAAAAATGTAGTAAATCTAGGTTGGATCAATTTTGAATCCCACCAGGCCATGGGAACTAAAATGCCAATAACTTACAAGATGAGAATGCGGTTGATACGCTGTCTATTGTGTAGAAACCATTATTATGTGATGGATCATTGGGTAACTTCTATGTGGGACTTTTTGCTGGTTTCAACCGCCCAATGGCTTGAGGAGAGGTTTATCCTACAAACATGCATATTATGAGTTGGAATCATGTGTCTGAATGAGACATGATTAATGATTAGAAAATATTTGTGAATCAGCATATAGTGATTCTATGTGAATCAGCATATAGTGATTCTATGTGAATCAGCACCCTGTGATTCTTTGTGAGTCAATAGCCAGTGATTCTATGTGATTCAGTACCCAGTGATTTTTTGTTAATCAATACCCATCAATTCTCTGTGAATCAGCACCTAGTGATTCTGTGTAAATCAGTACCCAACGTTTCTATGGGAATTAGCTCCTAGAGAATATTTGTGATTGAGATTCCAATGATTCTGTGTGAATAACCACCCAATGATTTTGTGTGAATCACTACCCAGCGATTCTGTGTGAATTAGCACCCAGTGATTCTTTGTGAATTAGTGCCTGATGATTCTATGTTAATCATCACGTAGTGATTCTGTGTGAATCGGCACCTATCAATACTGTGGGGGTCTTGTGGGGGTTAGTACCTATCAATCCTATATGGCTCAGTAGTAGTTCCTCTTGATAGAGTAAGATGGTCTATCCTTATGACTAATCATATTTACTATTGTAATTTAGTTATATCTAGTTTGAGCTATGTCTATTTCATTGAGATTTGTGATTGAGATCATGCTTGTGTCATTCCTCTATGAAATTCTGAGAGGCCTTCGGGGGTCTCGGGGTCCCTAATAAGTATTTCTATACTCACCCCAACATAGGCTTCGCCCGAACCTTGTTGTGTCTTATGTTGATTCTTTGCAGCCATGACTGGGTCTCGTGGAGCTAGGATCTGATGATCTTCGTTGGGGAATGTTGGTGTGGAGAGTTGTGGAGATGCTTTGTTCCTACCCTTTAGTTAGGATCATTGGTGGATGATTCAAGGAGATGCTTTCTGTTTTCTGTTGTAGTTGTATCTTTTAGTTAGGCATGTATTCCGACCCATTTACTTTCAGTACACACTTTTACTACTACAGTTTTACATTCTTGTAGCATCATTTTGTGTTCTTGGGCTATGTGTCTATACATATTTAAGAGAAATGTCTTACCATTTTAGGGATATTCGTTTTCCATGCTAGTCACCAACCCCTAGCCTGTGGAAGGTGGGCATGGGGTAGTCACAGCCTGGGCCATGAGGGAAAGGTCATGACATATTGTTATTAGAGGATTCAGTTCTACCGAAGAACTATGACTAAGATATTTCTAGTGAAGAAATATCGTTATGTGTTTTGAGTGTGGTTTTCAATTCTGGGAGTCCATTTTTGGTACGATTTCCAACTTATCCATGCACTAGGACCCTGAATTCCGATTTCTAACTCAGTGCACGAAAACATAAATTTTGTGTGTTTTGGAAATGTTTTAATTTTGATCTCGTTTAAATCTGTTCACTAGTTATAACAAATTGACTGTGTCACACCTATTTCTTATATGTATGCCACTGTGTAGACAACAAGCCAGGATTCCAGGGAGAGTACACGATGAAGACCCACCGAGCGATGAGGCTTCGGTGTAGGCCCCTCTTACCCTATTATCACCTTCGGGTGTTGTACCAGCAGCACCACCACCCATTGCGAAAAGGTTTTCACCAGCCCCACTGGTGGATGGTGTACGCCGACTGAGTGCATTTCATGAGTACCAGCAATAGAGACCTCATATCCTTCTAGGTGAAACACATCCTCAGGGAGGTGAGGACTATCTGGAGGTTTTGGTTAGAGTTTTCCACCTAGTTGGGACACCAGTGGAGCGGACGGTGATACTAGCTAATTTTATTTTCTTAGGCACAACAGGAAGATGTTGGAGCCTGACGCTCCAGTTCCATGATGAGGAAACCCTCACCTAGAAAGACATTGATAGACTCTTCAGGACACAGTTTGTCCCAGTGACGCTACGATCTGTGTGTATTCAAGAGCAGATGCACTTATAGGAGGGCACCTTATCAGTGGCCTAGTACTCTGAGAGGTTAAGTGGCCTCTCATGCTACTCCACTAACATGGTGTGGGACCCATTTTTTAGGGCCCACACCTTTGAGCATGGTCCCCTATGGGATATCAGAGCATTAATGATATCACTTAATATACCGACGTAGGCTGGAGTTCTTGAGTGAGCATTTTTGTGGAGAGATTCTTATATAACCATGCACCTACAGTGAGGTTCACCACAAGAGGATAGGTAGCTGAGTCATCTACATGAGGAAGTAGGTAAATGATGTCAAGATATAAGTGGACCAGACAATCTAGAGGGTGACACCATAATGTAGGATCAGAGTTGTTGAGCTCACGAGGAAGATGGGGTCAGTAGGGAAGAAGAATCAGCTTCCCGTGCGGAGCGTAGGGCCACACGGCTGACGACTACCTGACCAATCGAACCGATGATCAGCAGACGGTCGAGGAACCACTGAGGCAGTGTCCACGGTTCAAGCAAGGAGGACCGCTGAGTGGAGGACATGGAAGAGGAGCAGGTCATGTAGTAGGCGGTGGTAAAAGATTTGAGGTTCTACCACCACCACCACTAGGTGGTCCACCCCAACCACATGTAGTAGGTGGAAAGGGGAAATAACAACTATATGTAGTAGAGACCTATGATCATGGAACTTTGGAGATGATTAGAGGTAAGATCTATGTCTACTCCACCCAAGTTGCAGTACTTATAGACACAGGTTCATGTAACTCTTTCATTTCCACAACACTCATTTGGAGCTTAGGGATTTCGACGAATCCATTAGCTCGATACTTGTGATTATTGACTTCTATGGGACAAGATTCAATGATTATGCACAGGTTCAGATAGTGTGATATCACACTAGAAGGTTACAATACATACTGGGATCTCCTAGTAGCTGCGTTTAGGACTTACAATGTAATCTTGGGTATGGATTGCCTACCTACAGTCCATGCTCAGATTGACTGTTTTAGACGCAATGTGTGGTGTGCCCATGATGATGGTATTGGGTTTTCCTTCACTGGTGAGAAGAAAACCTTTGTAGCACATGATGGACATTTTTAGAGGATGGTTTAGTCGATCACTCACTAGCTGGCTAGCCTCAACCTCAGATCAGTTGATGTGAGGAGTCTGATATATCTTGTAGTGGTTGATCGGTATGCTTATGTCTTTCATGATGATGTTACAAGACTACCTCCTTGTCGAGAAGTAAACTTTCACATCATTCTACACCCCGAGACGACACTGATATCTACACAAGAATATAGGATGGCTCCCATGGAGCTTCGTGAGCTGAGGGTACAATTGGAGGACTTGTAGAGAAAGGGGTTCGTAAAACCTAGTGTTTCTCCATGGGCATCCTCGATCATGTTCGCCAAGAAGGAAGAAGGGAGTCTAAGGAATTGTGTAGACTATCGACACCTAAACTAGGTGAGCGTTAAGAACAAGTATCCACATTCTAGGATTGATGATCTCTTCAACCAACTAAAGGGAGATAGATTGTTTTTTATGATAGATATCAGATATGGCTATCACTAGCTTATGCTACAGGACAAGGACGTACCAAATACAGCCTTCAGATATCAGTATGGACATTTCAAGTTCTTGGTGATGCCTTTCAGTGTGACCAATTCTCCAGAAGTGTTTATGGGGCTCACTAAAAGGATCTTTTATCAATAACTCTATAGATTCATGGTGGTCTTCATTGAATACATCTTGATATAATCATTGTTAGAGGAGAAGCACACCATGAACCTACATATAGTTCTGGATACACTATGAGAGCACCAAAATTATGGAAGGAACTTGATGTCATAGTTTTGGAAATGAGAAGTATGCTTCCTGATGCACATTATCTCGTAGGCTAGAGTCACAGTAGATCTGGTAAACATAAAGGCAGTGCTTGCTTGGGAGCCACCCAGGAGTGCGACGGAGGTGCGGAGTTTCCTGGGATTGGTTGTATACTACCGGAGATTTGTAACTGAATTTACTTGGTTAGTGGCACCCTTATCATCCATGATGAAGAAGGGGAATACTTTTTGTATAAAAATAAGAACTAGATGAGTTTTTAGGAGGTGAAGTAGAGACAAGAGACTATCCCCATCTTGAGCCTACTAGAAGAGGGTGTTCGGAATATAGTATACTACGACACATCAGAGACTGGGCTAGGTTGTTTCCTAATGCAGGATCGTGCAGTGATTAGCTACAGCTCAAGGTAGTTGAGACAACATGTGAATAACTCCCCTACCCATGACCTAGAGTTAAAAGCAATGGTATTTGCACGGATAATGTGGAGGCACTACATTATGGAAAAACATTTAATGTCTACTCTGATCACAAGAGTCTCGGTTATATATTCTCACAGAAAGACATGAACCTGTGACAATGAGGATTTATAGAGTACCTATAGGACTATGACATTGACATATTCTATACTCATAGGAAGGGGAACGTAGTAGAAAATTCATTCAGCAAGAGGTTTGCTCTACAATTGCTGAGTGAGGTGACAAAGCTACAATCCACATTGCAGATATCCTTTATGGATAGAGATAGAGAAGCTTACCTCTCGTCTATGACTATCACAACCCCACTTCTTTATTGGGTATGGGAGGCTCAGATTGGGAATGTTGATAGGGAGGCCCGATGTGCTCAGATATCCTTAAGACATGCTCTTGATAGATTTTTTGAATGTGGGGAGCATGTCATACTCTTAAGGGGGGACACTATGGTATCAGTGACACGAAAAGAGGAGGTGTTTATGGAGTTATATAAATCCCATTTAGTGGTACATCCTAGTGTGGAAAATATTTACCAAGACCTACAACATCAGATTAGGTGGATAGGAATGATGAAAGCAGTGGAAACGTTTTTATCCCGATTCCTCACTTGTCAGTAAGTGAAGGTCGAGCATAAGGTACTAGCTGTCTTTGCTCAGCCACTTGAGTTACCAGAGTGGAAGTGGGATGCTATATCCATGGATGTCATGATGGGGCTACCACATATGTCCAAGGGCCATTATTCCTTCTAGGTGATCACTGCCTAACTAACCATGTCGGCCCACTTTCTACCCATATGAGATCAGGGATGGGTAAAGAGTATGGGGTTTCTCTTTGTACATGAGATTGTACGACTTAATGGGGTCCCATCGATGATTTTATTAGATCAAGACACTCATTTTACATCCTACTTGTGGAATGGATTTCAAAAAGATTTTCGGACTCAGCTACACTAGAGCACCATCTTCCATCCTCAAACAGATCGTCAAATAGAGCAGACCATATAGACACTTCAGGACATGCTTCGTGCTTGTTTCCTTTATTTTGGACGAAGTTGGGAAGACCAAATACCCCTAGAAGAGTTTTCTTAAAAAATAGTTATCACTCTACTATCAACATGGATCTGTTGGAGGCCTTGTATGGAGACCATGTAAATCACCTATTTAGTGGACATATATAAGGGAGTTGGCCCTTATGGGTCTAGAGTTGGTACATGCTACCACAAAGAAGGTTCAGATTATCCAGGAGCTGGTGAAGACTACACAGAGTAGACAAAAGCCTTATGAAAATAGGATATGGGGACCCTTGGAGTTAGAAGAGGGAGACCATGTATTCCAATGGGTCTCACCCAATAAGGATTATAGAGGTTTGGATGGGGTGACAAGCTATCTCTAAGGTTCATAAAACCTTTCCAGATCATCAGAAAAGTAGTCGAGGTGGAATACCCTCTAGCTCTTCCTCTATTGATGCATTAAGTGCATGATATTTTCATGTGTTGCAGCTGGGGAGATACATGCATGATCCATCACACGCTATCAATTGTGGAGATATGGGAATCAATGATGGGGCGATGTTCATGCAGTTCTTGGTGGAGGTAGAGGATCGATATGAGTGGTTCCTTCATAGGTGGTCGATTCCTCTTGTTCGAGTTTCTTGGCATCACAGGAATCTCCAACAGATCACATGGGAGCGGAAGGATCAGATTCATGCTCATTACCCCCTATTGTTTCCTTACTTTTGTTGTATATTTCGATGAAAACAAATCCTGATTTTTAGGAGAATGTAAAGACCCAAAAATTCAATTTATTTTTCCAAAATTATTTGGGATTATTACAGGCCTGTGATAATTGTTGGAACTTGATTCTGAGGCCCATTGTTTCCAAAATGAATTTCTGAACATTTTTTAAGGTATGTGCAGTAATCACATGGGCAATATTTTTTATCTTTTGAATTGGTTGTCAGAATTAAAATCTGAGAGCACCATTTAATCTTCAGCAACATAATTCACTTAAATAAAGTTTTCCTTAGACCATTGTTGGTTGGGAGAAAAATTTTAATTTTAGGATTAAAAAATAATAAGATAACATGAAAAAGTTATTTTATTTAGTTTCTGTAATGGTTGAGAGGAGATGGTGGGACCAACAACTTTTCAAGCAATTTAATGTCTTGCCCCATTGCTTTTTTTGTAACCACTCTATTGTGAGAGATGGGAGGTGAATTAATTAACTAATTAATGAACCTCATTAATGCTTCCTTACATTAATCTCTCATCCTCCATTTGTTTATGTGAGAATTGAGGTGTAGTTTTGACATGGCTTCACCAATCAAGGAACCTCTAGTGAGGTGACGTGATGTCTCCCACTGGGGAATGGAAGCTTTTCCATCATTGTGGGAATTGAAAATGAATTCCATCAACTTCCATGGATAGGGATTCTCCATCCACCACCATGACATACCCAATGAATCTAGGTTGGGGGTTTATTTTATTATAGTTATCAATGATGAATTATTTTCCTTCCTCTTGTTATCATGTTAACATGGAGGGCGTGGGCCAAACGAATGATTCCCATAACCTCCGCCGCATTGTTCATGTTGTGTTCTTCGTGGGAAAATTCTTCAACTCGTTAGAATCTAGAATCTGGGAGACGAGATGTAACGACGAATTCCTCAGAATCCCATAGGCTTGAGCAGAAGTGAAAACGGAGCTCCGAAGCATCGATGGATCCCTGCTGAAGAAGCATCGGCGTGACACCGGCACGAAGCCACTAGAAAGCGATGCTGGCAGATGAGAGTGACATCTAGTAACCACCAGCTGTAGTGGAAGAGCTGTGTCGTGGTGGTTAAACAGGCAGCTGACAGCAGCCAACTGCGAAGCTGGAGGCAGTGCACCATCGCGCGCCGTGCTGAAGGAAGATACCGGTTAAAAGATGTGGAATGTCTGGCAAGGAACACGCTCCATGATGGTCTCGCGGGAGATGAGGTAGAGCCATGTGGCGTTGAAAATTACTAGAGCTGAATGGCTCCTTTGAGCCATTTGGGAGCAACGGACCATGTGGCCCCACGTGGGTCGATGAAGCCTGCGAGCCACACCCTCTACAGCCCAGTTTAACCAGGGCATGCCAGGCTGGTCCGTGGCCCAATGGGCCAAGTCTGATGTGGCCGGCCCGGGTTGGACCGGATCCGAACCAACCACGAGGCCTTCTACGCTTAAAGGGTCATATCCTGCAAAACAGATATTCATTTGACAAATTGTCTGCGGTGCTGGGATCCTTGGTTTGAGATGGCCCTTTTGAGATACACCAGGCGTATATTGAAAACATTTTTAGTATGGTTGGGAAGGATCAACTTTGAATCCAACTGGGCCATGGGCACTAAAATCCCAGTAACTTACAGATCAAGACATCTAGTTCATGTGCCATATTTTGTGTTGGAACCCTTATGAAGTAATAGGTCACTAGGTAATGTCTACCCTGGACTTCATGTCATTTTAAATATGACTGATTTCTTGAGGAGCGGTTTCTCCTAGAAACAAGTGTACTATGAGCTTGAATCTTATGCCTGACTGAGAAGTGAAGAATGAAGATAAATTTGGAGTGAATCATCAACCATCAATTCTATGTAAATCATCACCCATCGATTCTGTGTGAATCAGCACCTAGCAATTCTGTGTGAATCAACACCAAGTGATTTTGTGTGAATTAGCACACAACGATTCTGTGTGAATCAGCACCTAGCAATTCTGTGTGAATCAACACCAAGTGATTTTGTGTGAATTAGCACACAACGATTCTGTGTGAATCAGCACCCAGTGATTCTATGTAAATAAGCACCCAGCAATTCTGTGTGAATCAGCACACAGTGATTCTATGTGAATATTCACCTAGAATTTCTGTGTGAGTCAACACTGAGTGATTTTGTGTGAATCAACACCTATAGATTCTATGTGAATCACCACCGATCAACTCTGTGTGAATATGAACCCAATAATTTTGTGGGAATCAAGACCCAACGATTCTGTGTGAATCAAAACTGAGTGATTCTATTTGAATCAACACCTAGAGATTCTATGTGAATCGACACCTATCAATCCTATGAGGGTCTTGCAGGGGTTAGTAACTATCGATCCTATGTGGGTCAGCAACAGTGCCTCATGATAGATTTAGATGGTATACCCTTATTACTAATCATCTTTACTATTGTACTTTAGTTATACCTGGTTTGAGCTGTGTCTATTATTTTGTTCTTTATGATTGATATCATGCTTGTGCCATTCCTTTGTGGAATTTTGAGAGACCTTTGGGAGTCTCAGGGCCTCTACTGAGTATTGTTATACTCACCCATGCATAGGCTTCTCCCTCAACTTATTGTGGCTTGTGGAGATGATATGCAGCCTTGACTGGGACACGGAGATCTAGGACCTGATGGTGGAAAGTGGTGAGAGTTGACTTCAAGTGTTGTTGAGACGATCTGTACCTACCCTCTAGGTAAGATCCTTGGAAGACGATTCTAGGATCTATTTATTGTTTTACTATTGTAGTATAATCTTTCATTTGGGCTTGTATTACGGCCCTTTTACATTACTAAACACTTTTACTAGTGACGTTTTACTTCGTGGCTTCATCTTGTAGTGATCTTTGGTTGTGTGTTTGTACATATTTAAAGGAAATGCCTTCCTGTTTTAAGGATATTCCTTTTTGATGCTAGTCACCATCCCCTGTCCTATAGAAGGTGGGATTGGTGTAGTCACAGCAGGGGCCCTAGGGGACAGGTCGGGACAAAAATGGTGTGATGTATTGAATAATATAAAAGATTTAGTGGCCTATTATAAGTGGTGTTGGAGGGAAAATGGTAATATTTGGAAACAATTTAATCATAGGAACATTTTTACAATAAACCAAGCCTAGACATGGTTAATTATTTAAAAATTAAGATATAACATCTAAATAGGTCCATCCAATGTGTGTTGGAAAAGTTGGTAAGTCATTTTTGACACATAACTTACTAGTTTAAGCACACATTATGTCAGTTTTTACCTTAACTGGGGTAAATAATATTTACTATTTTTGTTATTAATTTTAGTAATATATTAATTTTGACTTAATATAAAATATAAATTTTTATTATTCAATATATGGTATCCATTTTTACAAATTACATTAACGTAAGTGGAAAAAATTAATTTAAAATGAATCACACAGATGTGATGAGAATATGGGGGTTTAAAGAAAAAACGATCAAAAGTTTACAAAGTATTTATATTAAATTTCGAAGTGAAATTAATTACAAAGGCTTAAATTTTATTAACTTATTTATAATAGTACTAATTATACCACACTACCAATTATAAATATTATTTAACTTTATAAATAAAATATATTAAAAGGTATTTTTTAGTTCAAAAGTTTTATTTTTTAGTATTCCATAAAAAATGGAACTTTTGCAAAAAAATACAAAACATTCACCCTAAGATAATTATGAAATTATGAATTAAAAGTTTATTTATTTTCCAAAATAATTCTAAAAAACATTAAAAAGTAATTTTATTATTTTTTACAAAAATACATATAATAGGTTTTTTCGAAAATAGTATTTTTGAAACATATAATGTATTTACTAAAAATTATGTAATTTATTACCAATATGTTTTCAGTTTATAAAACCATTATAAATTATATTTTAAAAATATTTATTTTTCATATCCCTATGTTTAATATAATCATTATAATGGTTGAGTTTAAAATATTTCATTACGATTATATTATGGTTTCGTAATAACTCAATGTTGTTTGCAATACATGTTATGATAGTGTTTTTTATATCACAAAAATAAATTTTTGTTTCATGTAAGGTGATCCATTAGTGAAATTTAAATTATTTTAAAAATAAAAATTCATAAAAACTCATGGTGTTTCATTCTACACCCCCCCACTAAAATGAATTTCTCTCTCTAAATTCATCATTTTGATACATACAAATAATGATAATTATTCATCATCATATCCTAAATTTACCATGTATCTTTTTAATGTAGTTGTTTTTTACACAAAAGTTTTACTAGGTGAGTGTTATTTTTAGTACATTCTATGTATGATCCAAAATCTCTACTCGTTGTTTCTTATAAGAATGATCATGAACCATCAGTACGACCTCTAAATTTAGTACATGTGAAGGGTCATATATGTACTTTCTAGGGATAGATACATCTAATACATCAGGGACTTTAGAGAGTTTTGGTGAAAGTGCTAGGTGATATGCTGATATCCTGATATAATCAACAATTTCAAATGGATTGATATGACTATGGATTAGTTTCCCTTTCATATCTAATCTAAAAACCATTTTCCATTAATAAATTCTTAGAAACACATTATAAAAAATGTAAAATCATAGTTCACTCTAATGATTGTCATCATTACTTTTCAACTGACTTTAATATTCACTAATGTGTTTCTAAATGACTTTAACCTTCCATCCCATTTATTTAGTTATCTTTAGTTCCAATATATTTACCTCTATAACTTCATTCCACCATGTTCGATCTCGAAATTTCTTTCCATAGAGGGCATCATAAGGATCCATATGAATTCATTACATAAATCTATTTTTTAGAAAACTAAACTAGGGTTAGTTGTTGATGCGAAAAAAATTCAAAATCTAAAAAATAATATCTCAACATACCCTCTAGGGTTCAAATTGTTATTTTAGTGTAACCATCTATTTTATGATGGTATGATGTGCTAAAAACTTCTCCTTTTATGGATTTATTCTTTTACATTTCCTTTGGGATCACACTATGGTTTTCTTATCATAGTTTCCAAAGGTTAACTAATAATGTCCAATGACACCAATTATAGACACCCATTATTTTCAAACATAGATATTAAATTATATTTATGAATATTCAATACGTTACCCAACCATGATCTTGATAACCATAATAGTTTAGTGCCTCATGAATATTGGGAACAAAAACATTGGTCCAAAAGTGAGCTACATAATTTCCCACTATGTTCTTCACAACTAGAACACTTATTATAAATATAATACATAATACATGTCTTTATAAAAATGAGATGGAAACAAAAGAAAGGTTTATACTATATGCTTATTAAGGGTAGAAAATGGAGATACATAAGTATAACAAGAACATAATTATATGAGAACATGATCGTAATATTTGAAAACCATACCATCCATATAAAATATCCTAATCTTGAGTTGTGGACTAAATATTTTCATTTGAAAAGAAATAAATCATAAATGGATTAAAGAACATGATCCATGAGATCATATCATTTTAAAAATACATAGAATTTATTTCATACACATAACCATAAACAAAATTCAATATTAGTCTATTGTCACTTTCATGGCTATAATATCGGAATGGGTTTTCTCCCCAAACTATCATAGTAGTCAAGGTTCACATACAAAACCATCATATTAGAAAAATTCTCTTAAAAAATAGTGTTAAATTCCCATTCCAACCATATCTTACTAAACTAGGTTCACTCCCCATTTTAGTCTTATCTATCTCATTAGATATAAATCATTACTCAATGCATTTTAGGGTGATATAGGTACCACCCATCACATAATGAAACCCATTTTTTTATGTTCAAAAAGATCGTAAACATTTATCATATCATAATCCATGAGATAAAATAGAAATCCTAATCTTATGATTATATCATAACCTATAAAAATAAATATGTTTTGTGATCATTTCATCATAGAATAAGCCTTGAAAATAAATGGGTTTCATAAGCATCTACAATTGGTATAACCTATGGATGAGACATGGGTTTCCTAAAAAATAATTCTATAAAAAAACATTATGATAAATAATATGAATGGTATCATTTGATAATATCACCAATAATACATAAGTAACACTAAAAAATGTATTCTTACAAGGAAAATAATTTTGAAGCATCATTTATGATATTTCTTGGGGAAAATATCCTTTCAGTTTTGAAAAAATAATTTTTAACAAATAAAAAATTTTGAAAAAATTTAATTAAAAATACATAAAAATTTATAAATGGAATCTTTAAAGAAATTATTTTCCATGAATTTGGAAAATTATTTTCATGTCATACAAGTTAAAATGATGATTTCTTTCATATTTTTTGATAAAATCCAAACATGCATTGTTTGAAAAATGACATTAATAGTTGTTTATCATTTATATAAAAAGTAGACCATGGGTAAAAAAATATTTTCATAATAATAATATATTAAAAAAATAATTTTTTTTAGAAAACATTGTATTGGAAGAAAGTATATTTTAAATCAAAAAGAGAAAAAATGTCGATTTTTTTTTAAAAAAATCTTAATGATTATAAGAACAAAAAATTAGAAATGGTACCATTAATTGATGATAATGTGAATAACCAAAGAATAAGAAAATTCCGGATATTTATTTAGAGGTATATCATGATATTTAATAATTATAGATTTAATTCAGAATAATATCTATAAATGATGATATTGTCACCTAAAATCATTCACACATTGGTAACATTGAATCATAAGCTCCATGATGGAATAACATAAAATGACACTTAGAATATTATTTGGGTGAATAAATTAATGATATTACATGTCAATGGGGATTTATATACACCTTGTGAAAGAATATAAGTGCATAACATAACATATGTCTCCAAATGGAAAATTGAGACAAAAACCGTTTTCGTAAGCCTTGAATTCCGTCGTTCCTATTAAAACCTAATTTAAAATAATTTCAATTTTATTATAAATCAATTAAATAACTATATTAATATATAACATACAATATATTTTGTACTTATTCAATTTTATTAACTGTTTATTAGCAATTCTATGTCAATGTCACATTTCGGGTACTAACTACATTGTTTTTTGTCTATGTTTTTAATTTTAATTTTAGGTCATATTTTGTTGATGATAGTTTCATAATATAAAAAATATAAAACATTATATAAATATCATATATATTCTATATATAAAAGTATTTATATTAATTCATAAAATTTCGTTATATGGAATGAAATACACTATTACTGGGGATGGTAGGTCATATATATACATGAATGATGTATCCATTTTCATGATAGATTGGAAAAAAGGTTAATAGTATTTATATTACCACTAAAGAATTTTTTTTATGTTTTATATATCGCATTATATTATTTAACCCATCTTTATTACCTTCTATGTATACTGTGAACAAATCACATTCCTTTGCGAGGTGGCAGTTTGTCGTACACATGAGCAACGTTGTTGTATTCCTATAAAATTAAGAGTATGATGATACACGTGATCTCATAAATAAATATTCATAATATTATCATAAATATAATATATATAAATAATAAATTCAAAATTATAATCATCCTTGTTAGGCGTTAATGGAAACTTAATGGCATCTATTCGCAATATGGTAGTTCTTCGTATACATGAATGATGATTTTGTAGCCCATTTTATAGATGTTTAGATGGTTTTAATACATTAAATTAACTTAAAAAATATTATTATATTATATATTCTGAATATATTATATCCTTATAGTTTAATAATAATTTTATATGTGGAAGAAAAAAATAATTCAAAAATTCTTGTTGATGAACGTTACCTCTTCTCCTGGTAGCCTCAATAACATTACACATAAAGACATCCTAGGATCGATTAATATCTTGAATAAGGCTTCTATGTAGATAGGAGGTTTTTTGGGATGTGATTTTCTTAGGGATTTTTTAAAACAAAAGTTTTTTATTGGGGTGAAGAAGATAGGATATAAGGTTGCCTTTTATAATTGGGGTGAGTGGCACAGTGTAGTTTTTTGAACAGATTCAATCATACAGGTATTTGTATCTTGAAAAAAACCTCAAAAAATGGATCATTGTTGAACCTGTAAGAAATAAGTTTCAAATATGTCCATTAAAATTTTGTTGGAAAATTATATAGGTCATTCATGACCCTTATCTTCATAGTTTAACCCCTATTAAATCTGTTTTTAACTTAACTTTGGTAAATAACTTTTATTTTATTACATTTATTTTTGGTAATAAATTTATTTTCCCATATAATAAATTATAATTTTTTATTACTAAAAATATGTAATAAATTATAAAAAATTCAATTCATATGATTTTGTAAACATAATATTAAGATAATACAACAGATATGATTTTAAATCAAGTTTTTAAAGTGAAAGTTAACCGATATTTTCTGTGTTTTTATATCCAATTTTGACATAAAATTTAATAAAATTACCTAAATTGGATTAATAGATGTATAATTTAACTAATTATACCTTAAATAAAATTCAATATATAATTTAACTTTGTAAATAAATTAAATTAAATTTAGTTTTCAGCATTTTTCACCATTGATCAAAAAGTGACGATTTTCTAAAAAATACCAAAAATCCACAGAATGTTAATTTTTAAATTATGAATTAAAAGAATTATTTTATAATATTTGTAAAAATTAATTATATTATTTTTTTAGGTAAAAATAATAACATTTTTTTGGAAAAATGGTATTTTTGAAATACATAAAATGTTTTTCAAAAATTAAGTATATTATTATAAATATATATTATTTTTACAAAAATATTATAAGTAATATTTCAAAAATGTCTTTACTATTCATATCACTATGTTTAACAGTTATGTTATAGCATTCATGTTTAGAAAATAATATTAACTATGCATTGTGGTTTTATTAAAACTTAGTGTTTTTTGTAATTCAAGCTATGCCGGTGTAGCAGGTAATGCAAGATTAACATGGTGTTACATGTAACACAATCCATACAAAAATTTAATTTTTTTCAAAATAATAATTCATAAAATATTGGGGTGTTACAAGACCACTGTAATTTTCTTTGAAATCAATAATAAACATAAAAAATTAGTCAAATTGATCCTCATATCATTTCCATAAAATCATAACTTATTAAACCTGATTGAAAATTAGAAAATCAGATTTTATAGAATGATAACCTAATTTTTTTTCAAACTGTCATTTTCAAGAAAAATGAAAACCCTTTGAATTCAAATAACTGTTAATAAATCAACAAGGGAATCATAATACCTTTAAATAAAATTATCTCATAAATAGAGGTCATTCAAATAATTTATCATACATTCAATGCACCAATTTGACTTATAAATATTCAAAAACTATTGTCTTAATTGAGACAAACTTTACATTGAACTAGAAATTTATTATAACATGATTTTATTTTGAAATAATATTTATAAATACATAATATTATCACTTAATATCAATTAAATATATTAAAATGCACATGAAATAAAGGTTTTAGAATTTAAAAGGACTAATATAAGTGTTAACCTAACTTAATGCAAGAGTAACTCATCTCCTTTGATGAACATTACTATATAAAATATAAAGATAGGTTTATCATCCATATAAAAAAAATAATTATAAAATAAAACACCTCATATTAGTTAGGTATCAACCATGTAGTGTTCATAAAAAGGAGAAGGATAAAATAAATAAAAAGAGGAGAAATATAAGAGGGAGGAGACTGTATAATAAAGATTCAGACTCTGATCATGAATAACCCCCTTAGAATAATAATCTATGTGGGGTAATTGAGGAGGAGCGTGAAATAAGTATCCCTTGGTCTTATGTGTATAGTAATAAATAATAAAGGGTGAGTTCTCATGAAATTTATATAATAGTGGGTATTTAGGAAATATTAATTTTTAGAGGAATTGGAAACTTTTCAGAATTTTTCAACATAGTTGACCAAACCATAAACCAATTATATGACTCATATGGGATGCCATGAATCACACTACATATAAAAGAGAAAAAATCATAAAAACTATACAAAAGCTATTAATTTTATCTCTTTTAAGTTATAGTATAACTTTTTTAGGCGTTTTACTTGGTTTCTACATGGTTTATACTAATTTTTGTCTTACTTGGAACATGTGATGATATTTAAAATTTTCAAAAAAAAACAGATCCAACCTTGTATTATAGGAAAATAAATAAATTATGAAATAATTAAAATATCTTTTGTTGTGTGAAAATTTATATTTTAGTTATTGTTGGTTTGTGTTGAAGTTTCCTAGTGTCATACTATGTGGCACATGAAGGTGGAGAGCCTCAATCACAATGCAGATGCTTGGGAGTGGAAATTCCTTGTAGATAGTCTAGTTTAATTCCCTACGTTCATTGGGTCATGTAATCTCTTAAACCTACGGGCCATGTAATCTCTGACCCTATGTTCCTGGTAAGGATTCCCCCTCATCCCTTGAAACAGGGGTTATAAAATCAATAAAAATTAAGGCCTTTGGGCCATTCGGGTCGGGTAATGTATGATGGGATAAAATTTATAAATTTTGGATTTTAAAAAGAAAATTATTATGGATGGAATAAATTTAACTGGAGAAATATAAAGGTTATACTATATGTGATAACTAATTAATGAATGTAATGAGGTAAAAAGAGATTTAATAAACAGTTTTTCATTAAATATGGATAAATATATGAAATTGGGTGGGTCATTGAAATTATATAAATTGAAATATTGAATTATGTGATAATTTTATGATTTTTTATAGTTTTTTATATGATCTTATGGGATATTTTTGTGTAATTATAATAGCAACAATTCTTAGAGAGGAGTAGTGATTGTGTGGTGTCTATTGTGGTTGATTGTAGTGTTGGTTTGGAGTGAACTCTATGTTTAGAATTTGTATGGATGATATATATTATATTTTCTTGTAATCACTTGTAAACCATCTCCTTATTTAGATAATTTTACCTATGAGGATAGAGTTTTAGGGTTTTGAGTGTTCTCCCAATATCCATGTTATAGAGGGAATGTATGTTTAACACCTCCCTTATCCCCTCTCTTCATTCAGTTTTTTTATGGATTAGGAAGATATAAGGACATATGTATATACATGTGATATGTAATTTCTAGAGGTTTTAGTATTTTTCTTAGAATACATGTTTTTGTGGATATGATGGGGATATATGGTGGGAGAAGGGAATAGGGTTGACATCCTCCATATTTACAATACCCCACTACAATGAGGATATGATATGAAGATGCCACTTTTTGTTGTATTTGGTCATGGATAAGTTTTTATAGATGTAATTTGGTATATGGATAAGTGGATATATGGATATGGAAGATAATGTATCATGATATGTATGTCGTTATGGTGTGAGAGTAACCAGATTTGTGTGAAAGTAGATGTGGGGTACCTTCAGGACATATATTATTTTGATATAGTGTTATTATACACTGATGTTATATTGGGTTAGCATGCCTTAGATATTCCCGGTGAAAATTTATCTGATATGTGTGTTATTTGGTTATGTTGTTCATTAACCAAGGAATTACAATACTTCTTTCACATATTCATGTGTTGTTTTGGGGGAGGATCCAACTGAGCATACTTGTACACTCACCCCTAAATATATATCAATTATTTCTTATATACAGTTGATGATAAAGTTGGAAATTACCATCCCAAGGCTTGGATTTGTTATCATAGTTTCTTTAATAAGAATTTCCTTCATTCAGTTTTTGAGACCTTGTTATGTATGACACTATCCTGCATTATGATATAGGTTTTATTTTATAATATACCATGTTTATTTTTGTTTTTTATATATTACTTTTTTTAGGTTAATTATATCAATTTATGTATTAGTGTATCCTTGGTGCTGAAGAAATATTATATGATGATTCTCTTAGAGTTCTAGAAAGGGGGATCAAGTGTGTGTTACTATTAAAAAATCCCATTACAATGGGTTTTTAGAACTTTTTTATTGAAAAATATATTATATGAACCATAAAGAAATATTGGAGAGTAATTGGAAGAAAATATCCTGAATGAATGATGATATTTAAATTTATTCTAATTTAGTTCATGAAAATTCTGGTTTTAAGTAGGTCAGTGGAAATTTGGATAAGTATTAATTATAAGGGTATCTTGATAAGTGAACTAGAAATGTGGAAGAAGAAAATGAACCTTTCCTACGTTTATAAGAATGAATATTTGAATTCATATGAGTCATTTTCACTCTTAAATTTATTTCTGAATAGTCATTAGAACATTTTATTAGAATCATTATCTTTCAATATGAATAAAAATAAATTTTTCTAAAGATCATAAGTATCTTTTTTAAAGCTCATAATGTGCATCAAGATATAAATTATTTTTTTATGTGGTTCATCTAGAAAATTTTTATGGATTTATAGTATTGATAATAGAAAATATAATGGAAAAAATTCATAACGGTCAACAATTACAACAAACAAATGTCCTAATTAGAAATCATAAGGGTCATCTTCACAATAATGATAAATCATAAAGGTCATTCCCTTAGTTAATATATTTATACATTTTCATACACTGATATTTAAAAATGGATTTATAATCATAAAAATTTATTGATAAATTGATCATCTAAGAATAGAAATGATCATTCTAAAATTAAATGATGATTTTTTCATGATATTTCAGTGGATTAAATTTTGTGGTTAGGTTTCTTTTTTGGATTTTTATGACTAAGAAACACATTGTAAATACAAATATCACACCATATAGGTTACAGTAGTGATATTAACAAAAAATTAAATATGTTATTGGGATAAATATTGTGGAGCTAATTAGTTTCTAAATATTATGTTACTTGGATACCATCAATGCTATAAAATTACACTACGAATATTAGAGTTTTAATATTCATATATAGAACATATATCTCAAGTGAATATTTATTGAATAATTATTTACAAATAAATAAATAAAAATGATAAAGGATTAGGATGCTCAAGAGAAAGATAGAAAGAGAAGAATATTTATATTTAAACTTAATGGAATATGAAAATAAAGAAATATACACATTTTAAGTTGGTATCTTGGATAAAAAAATAATAAGGGCTCCCAGAACCCACTAAAATGATAGAGAATAAGAAAAATAAGGTGTACCATGAGTCATATCATTGGATGTTTGTTTAAATGGTTTTTATTGATATGAAATTGTTGGTGTAATATTCATTTTATATTATTATAAGAATAATATAAATTACAAGTCGTGCAGTGATTTAAATTTTACAGAAATAGAAATGAATTATTTATTTTTTCTATAAAGGTTTTGAACCTAGAGGGTGAGTACATGAAGACAATATTATAATAAAAGGGGTGAACATAATTTTTTAGGTACATTAGCACACTTCCATTTCATGCTCCTTAGATTATCAAGTTTGGGGTGAACAAATTAAATTTCCTCTATATCA
Source organism: Viscum album (assembly GCA_963277665.1). Lineage (NCBI taxonomy): Eukaryota > Viridiplantae > Streptophyta > Magnoliopsida > Santalales > Viscaceae > Viscum > Viscum album. The sequence goes on from OY728166.1 coordinate 369,008,400, forward strand.
CTTTCAAAAATTTACTTCTTCATACCCTTTTTGTGGGACATAGGGTTCCTAATAATTATTGAACCTGATTTTATTGACATGGTCAACTGAAATATACACATAACCTAATTCACTACCCCCAGACTATTAACCATTAATGAGACCAACAAGTGGTATTATATTAAATTCCTCTTAGTGAAAGAATTTATATATAATTATATAAAATAATTTTTATACCAAAATGGAATATTAGTTTTTGATATAAAAATCCCCACTTGTGTAAAATAAAATGATATCTCATTTTTGACCATTACAAATGGATTTCAACAAATATTTTATTTTTGATAGTTTTTCATGCAAGGAAATTGGACCTTTATCATAAAAATATAGAATGGGGATTTATTTAAATCGAAAAGGAGTCAATATATAGGAAAAATAATTATCCAATTTTATATAAAAAAAATTTGATGTCATGTAAATAGTAATATACTATTTAGTAAAAAAATTAGGAAGGTTATTATATGGTAAATGAAGTGAGTGTTTAACTAGTATAGAAAATGTATGATGGAAGAAAAATAAATTTAAATGAGACTATTAATGAATTCCTTGATTGGATAAACATCATTTTGCAGGACATGTATATACTTGGTTAAAAACATAATGATATAAAAATCATAAAGATGATTCTGAATATATGTCAATCACATTTCAAATTTAAAGTCTCAATACTCAATAAGAATTACATAAAGTAAGTGACTCTATATATTCTTAAAAACACATCATTTATATTAGATGATGAAAAATGAAAAGTATACCATGAAAAAGGATAATTTATAGGAAGTATTATTCAAGTGATAAAGAAACTCATAGAGGAGGAGGATCCTGAGGATCAAGATATTGAAGAGGTGATTTATTTTTATTCCTCAAAACCCAAAAAATGAAATAGAATATTCAATGGAAAAATATTTTTTATTTATGTCTGGATTTTTTTTAATTTTGCTTCAACTTATCAATAAATATTTTAAAAATTAAAATGTAGATGATGAACTAATGAAGAAATATCTCATGGGAGAAAAAAACTAGGATAATACAATATCAAAAATTATTTAGAAATTAAAATATTCTCTCCCAACAAGATATTAACATTTATTAAATAGAAGTTTAATATGGTGAAGGTGTTGAAGTAAAGGGAAGAGTGGGCCTTATGGCTGAATAAGAAGTTTCTCTTGAAGAACATTATATTTGGTGGAAAAGAGAAAATAAATCTAATAGAGTGGTATGTGACTCCAAAATTTATATGAAACTATAAGGTGAGTATAAGTATGAGTTGAAAAATGAGATTGAACATCCTAAATCTATAATTTCAAGGAACATAGAGAATAAATTATAACTTAATATAAAAACTGAATAGTTGGGTTATATCATTAATGAGTTTATCAAATATATGAAGGATAATTTAATCTAATTGGGGAACTTGATGGTGAAATCATGATGATGAGATGAAATTTTGATTATCATTAAATACTTCTAATTTTTAGTAAGACATTAGGAAAACCTAGTACATGATTATGAAAAAATCTAGGAAAGAACATGGGGAGTCAATGACAAAATTTGTAAATATCCCATAAGTTTATTGTTATAAAGATAGAGTTATTTTTTATGGTCGTTATTGTAATAAAAAATTAGTTACGGATAATGAAAAAACATGCAAACCCACCCTTGAGAAGAAGGATTATTTGAGTGACTAATATAAGACTCAAAATAAATAATTTGAACAATTAAAGAAAAAAATAAAACACTAGTTATCATTTTTTCTAACTATAGAATTATTTGGAACAAAAAATATTTTTGATCAATAGAAAATAGGTATTTTAGTGTTATAGAAAACCAAAAATATATGAGTAAAATTTCAAATAATAATTTTTTTAACAGTTATTTTATTTCAAGTGATGGTTTGTAGATAAAGTCCATGATTTTCTCATCAAATGCATAAAAGGGTGTACCAAAGGGGAATATAAAAAATGAAATATAGATAGAATAAATCTTCTTGAAGCATGCTTAAACAAAATAATAAATTTTCAATTGTTCAAGATGCATATGAATCAATAGAGTTCAAGGTGGGATAATCTCATTCACCACTGAATGAAAGAAACAAATGAAAATAGATCAAGAAAGGGAAAGATTATAAGACTAAAAAAACTAAAATATCATGAATTTTATGGGTTAATAAGTAGTATATATTTTGGATAGATATTGTGCTTCCCAAAATATAGGGAACAAATAACTTTTCAATGGAATAATATATGAAAAGATTGTGTCATTAGATTTATCAATGAAAAAGGGATAATGGTTATTGGCTTCTGGAAGGACAAAATTTGGGAAAAGAATTGAGTTTCATAGTTGTTTTGGTAATTTAATACCATATTCAAAACATATTAAGTGTGTTTAAATTTTTCGGTAGGAGGGATGTAGTAAATATTAACAGAATTTATTTCATCATCAAAGGATGAGATGTAAATATTATAATTTAAGGAATGTGAAAATTGAAATATTTATATCCTTGGTAGAGAAGAAGGAAATTTATTTCTTTTTTAGTAAAAAAATAACTATTTACAGAAACAAATCCTTATCCACAACATAGAAATACTTAGAAAACATATGGGAAAATTAAGGATCATGTGATATCCCTAACCTCTCACGATTCCACACTCAAACATGGGATGATTCCCAAAGAATGAAATTCATTTAGATGTCATATAAGGTGAATGATAAGAGGTCAAAAATATTTCTTGAGTAGATAAACTTTTATGTGTATGGGAGAATGTCACCCAATTCTATAGATAGGAAGAGATACAGTATTATTATTTTTATATTATTAACATAATATTTTTAGATTGATAGTAGCCTTTCATATGTTTTATGTCTTCTGATGCATTAAATGTGATAAGATATTATGTAAGAATATTATTTGGATGAAAATTTAGAATTTATAGACTGATAATGGTTTGAATTTAACCAATTATATTTAAAATAATCCCCTGATTCTTAGGATAAATAATGAAGTGTTTATGGTGAGTAATCCATTGAAAAACATAGTTGTTCAGAGATGAAATTGGATTATTAATTATATAGTTTTTAAAATTCTAATTGAAATGATCTAATTGAATAATTATTTGAAAGAGGAAGTGATTAAATAATATAATATATATAATTTATATTTTAGATATTCAAATGAAGTGATCAAAATCATAAATATTTGGTATGGTTAGATTTCAATATTGAACCACTTTTGAATGTTTCAAAATAAATTCATTATTATTAACAAAGAGAATAATATGATGTCTAATAAATTTTGGGATGAAGGTATTTTCCTTAGGTATATATCCAAAAGTAAGTAATACAAATTATATAAGAAAATTATTTGGAAACATGAATAATAGTTGATTGAAAATGAAATATTTTAAATAAATTATCGATATTTTTCAACAAATTAATTAAGGAATATTTGGGGAAAGAAATTATAAATTAATATAAATATGGAGGGGTACATGGGGATATATAGGACTCTAAAGATGAAATTGATTATGAGGAAAACATAATAGTTCTATCAGCTGGAATGAATATGGTAAATAAGTATGAAATAATTAAAATAAATATTAGCAATGATTTGATAGCTCTTGTGAAAACATAGAAAATAAATGATCTAAATTTTTTTTATCTCAAGTACATAATAAGAGTTTTTAGGATTCTATAAAAAATTCAATTGGGTAAAATAAATTCATGTTAATCTTGGACTAATTCCAAATAATTAAACAATGGAAAATTTTCGTAGTAAAGAAGATAAAAATCACATCACAAGTAGGTCAGTTTTCTAGAATACAATAAATGAATATGGGAAGGTGGAATGAAACATAGAATTGATTTTGTTCAAGGGATACTACATAATTTAAGGTATTTAAATTAATGACACATTCTCTCACAGTTTCTACTTGTAAAACCATAAAAATTTTCTTGGAAATGTTAGTTAAAATACTATTCAACATGTACAAAATGGATGTTAAATCAATATTTATTAAGGATTCCCATGGGGAGGAAGTGTAAATAAAACAACAATATGGATTAATTATGAATTAACATGATAGACTAGTGTACTTATTAAAGAACTATTTTCATGGAATAAATAAAGAACGAAGATGTTGGTACACTATGTTTTATTAATACTTGAGAAAGCCTTCTTTTCAATAGGGGGGATCACAAAATATATATTAAGAGTAGAAAATATTAATGAAAATTGGTTCTAATTTATATAGATAACATAATTTTTTAAGGATTTGATGAGAAATAATGAAATTTTTTTAGAACATATGAGGTGTGAATTTGAGATGTATATGATTGGTAAGTTAATTTTTTTTTCTTAGTTTATATATTACTCAAGGAAGGAATAGTTTATTTATTTTACCATGAAATATGATAAAATGTACTCAAGATATTATTAATGGATGATCAGAATACCATAATAATATCATTGGATAATATTTTTTTTTGAAAAAATGAGATTTGAAAACATGTTAATATCATGGATAATAAAAAATTAAAGTGAACTCTCTTATATATAATGGTAACTTGACTTGAATTTGTGTTTACAACATGTAAATATATATGATACTAAACTGTCCTTGGAAAATTCAATTGTTACCATGGGAAAGGAAAATTCAGTATTTCAATAAAATATTAGACATAAATATATCAATAATATTATGGAATTATGGTTTTCCTATCATTAAAAATATTGGTAGGAAATATCGGTCTATACATATATAGATTGGTAAGGTTTAGCGGTTGATTAAAAGTCAACATCAGGAAGTGATTTTTATCTTATAGGTTCATTTATTTATTAACTGAATAATAATAATTACATAATTAATCTTAGTACTTTAAAGGATTAATAATATTATAGCTACTCAAGCAGGTACTCAACTGAAATGGATGAATCAATAACTTATCAGTGTCGTGGTTGATATGAAATACCCTATTGTAATCAAGTATGATAAGTTAAGAACTATTAATGTTAGAAAAAATATATTACATCTTTATAGGATAAGTCACACCCAAATAAATTACACTTCATTAAGTATAAGGTTACGAAATAGAAAGTGAAATTTAAGTGTGTTTCAACTCATAACCAAGTTGTATATTACATGAAAATTTCACTACCTAAGGAATGTTTTGAATGTAATGAGTTATCTCATGGAATCTAGATTTATTCATACAACTAAATTTTTTTGATAAGATACCCCCCACTCTCCAATACTATTTTCTGTTTAATTTTATTTATGGTGAAGGACATTTGATGATTGTTGGGATGTAACATCCCGAGCTTCCACGTTACACCTCTCTTTCAATAATGCAATAGCTTGCATTGTACGCAAGTTCGAGTTCTAACACACCGCAACTAATCAAAGTAGCCGTTATGAATAGTAATAACCACCTTTTAAATTTATAGAAATTTTATATTTCAAAATGGACTTCATTTTTGTATTCCTAATATTGAAATTATCCTATGTTGAATTTTTTGTAATTTTCCGAGAACTTTCAAATTTTTATGAATAGTGAAAAATACTTAAAACATCTTTCTTAATCAAAATAATTTATAGTGATAAGTTATACTAGTTAGTGGTTTTAAGGTATAATTAGAATATATTTTTACCATTTTATCCAATGGTGGTCATTAGAATTAATTTAACATTGAAATTGGACGTAAACAATTGCCAATCTTTTGATATAAATTGTTTCTTAAAAACACGCTATTTGTCGTAACAGCGGGAATTAATTATAAAATTAATTAATGCAACTTATATGTTTGGAATTTTGTAAAATATACATCATTTTTGAATTCGGAATATCAATTATAGCTTAGGGTGAAATTTTGGCCTTGTTCTGAAAAACTTCAATTTTTGATGAATAGTGAAACCACTAAGTGGTAGTTAAATAACTGATTTTTCTTTTAAATGAAATATTACCACTTCTGTGATTTTATTTTCAAAAATCTGACATACATGGTTGTTATTAAGAAGTAAAATGTGGTTCAATGAGATCAAAATAATTTTTTGGTGAATAGTAACTTTTAAGTTCTTAATCGCGATTAGAGGTAATTAGTGTTGTTTAAGGTACAAATAATGTTTTAATAATATGAGATGAGAATGAAACTTGTCCTACTCCTATTGGATGAGTCATGGCAGACCAAGACAACCCATGGGTCAACTTGGGGACCCCATGGAGCCACTTTAGTTGGAAAATGACATTAATATATATTTATTTAATGTTAAAATTAAATTGACACAAACATGAGTTGTTTTACTAAAACAGTTTTTAAGTGGGGTTACACAAGTCCAACGTTTGACTATAAATATTCATTAGAAAGATAAAAAGATTTCCTACATAATAGTATTTTTTTTATAATTTTTAGACATTAAATAAATTAAATTATTTATGACATCATTATGATGCAGCGATGACCTCATTATTTGATGACTTAAATAAAATGAGAAGATAATGAAACATCCAAGGCTTACACTTGTCCAAAGCCTATTGGATGAAGATATTTCGAACCCTTGTCACCTTAGTCACGAATTATATAAGTTTGGGACCTTTAGAATCCTAAAAGAATTGTTTAATAATGTAACATTTCAATCTTTCCAAAAGTGCCCCTCCTCTCCACTTATAAAAGGCCCCCCACCCCTCTTCCACCTTATTCACACCTTCAAGCCATTTGGCTCGGCCAACCCATGCCCAAATACACTCCAAACTTACCCCTCTTACTCCTAGAAGCCTTACTTTGGGCATAACGCTTCCCAAGGAAGCCTTTGGCTCAAATCAAAAAGAGTTACCCGATTTTGAGGTAATGTCTTCTCTAATGCTGTTTTGTTTTATTTTTCTTCTCCAACCCCCTAAACTCTTTTTATTCATTTCTTTTGTAACAACACCAGTATCCTCAATATACTAGGATGTTGTTATAAGAAGTATTCGAGCTACACTTACACATACCTACATCTAATGGTTAAAGAACATACGGTTTCTGTGGATGGCGAATTTCAGCCTCACGAAACGATGATTGCTCAACACTCATATAACACCTTCAAAGGTGGCCATTAAGATGTCACTATTTTTATATATGATATATAATATGTTTATGTTTTACTTATGCTTCTGTATTTCTCATTTATGGCATACTTTATGATTTCCATTATGGGTAAAACGCGATAATTTCATTTTAGGAAGTGCGGACTACCGCCCCCTCAAAGTGATTTGAATCGTTAAAGCCATATGTGGGATGTATAAAGGATGGAGTAAATGGTATTATGCACTATATTATAATGTAATTATATTATACATTTATATAATTATGATTTTGTTCCATTAAATATGAAATTGAAATGAAAGTAGCGTTCATGCGTACGTACGGCTTACCGTCTCCATGAACGGTGCATTTCATTTCTTACCTCTAAATGTTACGTAATATTATAAATGAATGTATATACTGGATATATAAGATATATATGACATCTAAATAATGAATATAATTCTAGAGATAATGGATATTCTACCACATAAACAACTTGTAATTATAAGAAGTTTATTTTTGACTCAAGTACCAAAGATCGACAAAACGACAGTTATTAACTTAAATAATTACATAATGTTCATAACATTGTAATAAGTGATATAAAAAGGATAATGAAATTTAAAATGGTTCTTAATAAGGTAGATATTAACTCTAGTTTATTATTCAGGAGGTTAAAGAACGGTTGAGTCAAGTCGGACACAAGGTAAGGGAATTTCTTAACCCAACTTCCATTCTTTGGGTTAATCTCCTACTTTCAAATTATGTCATGATATGATTATGTCCTATCTTTTATTTTTACATTATTTATGTGTACTTATAGTGAATACACATTATAGATGTACTTTATTTAAAAAAAAATGATCTTTTTAAGGGACTTCATCTCAATCTCCATTCATTGAGGCATATTTTGTTTTATACACAAATTTCTTTTGTACAGTGTATAAACCCCTTTGATTTTTACGTTTATTCAAAAGGAATCTTTTTATACGAAACGTTTTGCTAAACGACAAAAGGGAATGTTTTTCTTTCCGTACTTATGAGGCGACAACGACTTCTCCGCCGCCGTGACCATTATTTGAGTTTCGGCTTCCTCTACAAGCCATCTTTTTTTTAATGAAAAATAAATACAAAGTTTTAACTTTCTTTTATTTTGGTATTGAAAATGGTTTTGAAAGCGTTTTTATTATATCAATGTGTTGTATTGATATCTTGTGATTGAAATGTGGAAATTTTATGTTTCCTTTATGAATGTTTTATGTGATACGATTATGTTATGGTTTATGATATGTTTAAACCTATTCATATGAGGAATGTATTGGACTTAATAAGTGACGGGTGGAGCCCGCTATAGCTCCTCGATGCATCGGCAGGTCTCATGAGACAAACTAGTGTCTTGGCACAAGGCCTTGACAAAATCTTATTTGTAGTCTTGGCACGAGGCCTTGGCTATGTGGTTATGATAGTCTGGCATTATGCATTCCATCATTATGAAAGTGGTTATTGATATTGCATGTGATTATTCAACCAGTAGAATATCCATGTGAGGAAGTGAATGGCATTATCTCATTTTACTTTTGCCATATTATGTTGATGTTCAAGTTTAAAAGGCTTTTGTTTTAGTTATACATTGCCTTAAATGTTTATGTTTATATATGAAAGCTTCCGCAATATTGTTATCCTTACTGAGCATCTGAGCTCACCCCTTTCAATGTTTTAATATTTTCCAGGATGTGAAGAAGTATTTTATGAATGACCTGCAGGGATAGTCAGAAGAGGATATGAGTGTGGACTATGAAGACTTTGTTATTAGTTTTTCACTTTATGATGTAATGTAATGTTTACGAATGTATCTAGTGTTTCCAAGGCTACTAAACTAATCGGTCTTTCGAGACTTGATCTTTTGTGATCATGCCAATGTTACGAAGTAATGCACCGACTCTGGGTAGCTGGGGTCGGGGCGTTACAGTTGGTATCAGAGGAAGTTTAGTACTAACCTTGGAAGCTAGATTTAGATAAACTCTGATTAGAGCACATAGCCCAAAGATAGACTTTGAGGATTAGTATAGAAGAACTACCTAGAATTTTGGTATTATAGAGCTGTTATGAGTTTTCCGAGCAATACATCCCTGTCTGGATACGAGCAGGTAGAGGCGGCTCTGGCACAGATGTACCTAGGGGTAAAACCCGAAAACACCGCTTTGAGCTAGACTCGAACGGGAACTGGTGCACAACAACGGGCCTTGCTGCACTCTTGGTTACGACACTCCCGGGGGATATGCTTAGGATAATTCTCATTTTATTTACAAACCACTATGAAGGGTTATGGGTACATACTTCCTCAAAGAAAAAATTTCTTTTTATGATTATGGATAATATCCATAAATAGTTCAATTTATGTAAAGTTTTTAACAAATATGGAATTATGTATTTTGATTCATAAACTAATCAAGTTTATGCCATTGTTTAGAAATGGGGCCTAGTGGAAGGAATGGAAACCGTATCAATGCACGAACTCCGTGTAGGGATTTCCCTCCTGCTCAAGATAATTATTGTGTATCTGGAGATACAACTGGTGCTGATCAACTTATTACCATACTGGGACAACTCACTCAGGTTATGAATAATAACCTTACTCGTATGGAGCACCCTAATCCGCAACGTGGAGGATCAATGCTAGACCGTTTCATGAGGCAACAACCACCAACCTTCAATGGGAGTACAAATCCTACAGTAGCTGAGCAATGGATAAATTCCTTAGAGAAAATATTCCATGCCTTGGGGAGTAGTGAAAGGGAGAAGGTTGTCATGGCAGTTTACCGCCTCACTGGAGATGCCGATCAATGGTGGTCACTAATTCAAAACACAAAGGAAGATGATGAATTAACAAACATGGAATGGCAGGAGTTCAAAGAGCTGTTCTTAGAAAAATACTTTCCTCGAGACCATCAAGCGGATATGGAAAGGCAATTTCAGAGTCTTAGGCAGAAGGAGGATGAGAATGTCGCAAAGTATGAGGCTAACTTTACAAGGTTAGCAAGGTATGCTGCAGATTATATACGTAACCCAAGAAGTAAGACTGATCGTTTGTTTGATGGGTTAAAACCATTTCTCCGTCGAGCTTTAGTATCACAATCCTTCTCATCATACGAAGATATTGTCTCGTGTGCTATCAAGACAGAAAAGGAATTCTCTAAGTATTATGACAACAAAGTAAAGCAAGAGAAGAAGAGAATGGTGGAACAAGAGACAGATAAAGGGAAAAAGGGAAAGAAGGATTTTCCATTATGTGATAATTGTGGGAAGAATCACCCTGGTACTTGTCTAAAAGGAATGGGAGTTTGTTATAAATGTGGAGAAAAGGGTCACCATGCTCGTGATTGTAAGGGAAAGAAAGAGGCTATCAAAGTTGAATGTTACAATTATAGAGAAATGGGTCATTATGCAAATAAATGTCTTAAGCGTCAGGGAAACTTACCTTAGAAAAGGCCAAGGGATCAAGGAAAATCTTATGCTATTACTACAGTTGAAGCAGAATAACTAATGTATTGGTGCTTTTGGACTCAAGGATTATATTATGGTTATAAGAATAATGTGATATATATAAAGATTGTACTGCAGTACTTTTTTATTTCAGTAAGGTTTTAATATGATTAAGGTAATCATATGTTTAGTATGTGACAATAAGAGAAACTTTTCTTTGTTTGGGGAATCTGATGTTACAATTGATTTTGGAATTTAGATACCTTTTAGAGAAAGTCTGGACGGAGGTATTTTGGATAACTATTAAGGTTGGAATGGATTAAGTTGAACCATGGATAGTATTGTTTAAGGTTAAAGAATTTCTGAAGATTATTTTTGGAATATTATAATACTATAGTTTTAGGAAAAAGGACAACCTGCAGGGTGGGGAATAACCCGTCGCGTCGGACAAAGCTGCAGGAATCGAACCCACAACCATAGTGCGAGAAGACTTTATTTCCTACCACTAGCCTACAGAAAGTCCCTGGTTATTACAAAATAGTTTTACTAATCTAAATGGTATGTGTTAACATTTTGAACCTTATACGATTAGGATAAATAGAATATTTTTGAGTTCCGTTACCATTTGGAGTAAAAGTTGGGTTGTGGTAAAAATTTATTAACGAATGAAAGTATAAATAACAAGTATGTATATTCCCTTATTTTCTTAGTAAATCTCCTAAATAAATTTCTCAACATTATAAAAGGTAACTTAAAACAAAAATGTTGTCGGTTAACTTTTCCAACTGGGGATTCAATGACCGTTTAACCAATCACAAGTTTGTGATTTTCTTGTGGTTAAACTTTCTCCTAATCCTGTTTTCTATAACTCTCCATCAGACCTTGATGGTTTGTTTCTCCTCCATATCCATATTTTCATATAATCCTAGAATGGGCTATCTCAGGTGACCTTTGTACTTATCCTGCTTTCTTTTAATGTTATATATTTATTAACCTTATTTCCGATGTGGGTTTTCCTCAAAGGTATTTTCTCTTTTCAACCTTTTATTTTCAAATAAAAATTTCAAATTTCGAGGACGCAATTTATTGAAGGAGGGGAGAATGTAACATCCCGAGCTTCCACGATACGCCTCTCTTTCAATAATGCAATAGCTTGCATTGTACGCAAGTTCGTGTTCTAACACACCGCAATTAATCAAAGTAGCCGTTATGAATAGTAATAACCACCTTTTAAATTTATAGAAATTTTATATTTCAAAATGGACTTCATTTTTATATTCCTAATATTGAAATTAGCCTATGTTGAATTTTTTGTAATTTTCCGAGAACTTCCAAATTTTTATGAATAGTGAAAAATACTTAAAAAAACTTTTTTAATCAAAATAATTTATAGTGATAAGTTATACTATTTAGTGGTTTTAAGGTATAATTAGAATATATTTTTACCATTTTATCCAATGGTGTTCATTAGAATTAATTTAACATTGAAATTGGACATAAACAATTGCCAATCTTTTGATATAAATTGTTTCTTAAAAACACGCTATTTGTCGTAACAGCGGGAATTAATTATAAAATTAATTAATTCAACTTATATTTTTGGAATTTTTTAAAATATACATCATTTTTGAATTCGGAATATCAATTATATCTTAGGGTGAAATTTTGGCCTTGTTCTGAAAAACTTCAATTTTTGATGAATAGTGAAACCACTAAGTTGTAGTTAAATAACTGATTTTTCGTTTAAATGAAATATTACCACTTCTGTGATTTGATTTTCAAAAATCTGACATACATGGTTGTTTTCAAGAAGTAAAATGTTGTTCAATGAGATCAAAATAATTTTTTGGTGAATAGTAACTTTTAAGTTCTTAATCGCGATTAGAGGTAATTAGTGTTGTTTAAGGTACAAATAATGTTTTAATAATATGAGATGAGCATGACACTTGTCCTACTCCTATTGGATGAGTCATGGTAGACCAAGACAACCCATGGGTCAACTTGGGGACCCCATGGAGCCACTTTAGTTGGAAAATGACATTAATATATATTTATTTAATGTTAAAATTAAATTGACACAAACATGAGTTGTTTTACTAAAACAGTTTTTAAGTGGGGTTACACAAGTCCAAATTTTGACTATAAATATTCATTAGAAACCTAAAAATATTTCCTACATAATAGTATTTTTTTTATAATTTTTAGACATTAAATAAATTAAATTATCTATGACATCATTATGATGCAGCGATGACCTCATTATTTGACGATTTAAATAAAATGAGAAGATAATGCACAATCCAAGGCTTACACTTGTCCAAAGCCTGTTGGATGAAGAGATTTCGGACCCTTGTCACCTTAGACACTAATTATATAAATTTGGGACCTTTAGAATCCTAAAATAATTGTGTAATAATGTAACATTTCAATCTTTCCAAAAGTGCCCCTCCTCTCCACTTATAAAAGGCCCCCACCTCTTCCACCTTATTCACACCTTAAAGCCATTTGGCTCGGCCAACCCCTGCCCAAATACACTCCCAACTTCCCCCTATTACTCCTAGAAGCCTTACTTTGGGCAGAACTCTTCCCAAGGAAGCCTTTGGCTCAAATCAAAAAGAGTTACCCGATTTTGAGGTAATGTCTTCTCTAATGCTGTTTTGTTTTATTTTTCTTCTCCAACCCCCTAAACTCTTTTTATTCATTTCTTTTGTAACAAAACCAGTATCCTCAATATACTAGGATGTTTTTATAAGAAGTATTCGAGCTACACTTACACACACCTACATCTAATGGTTAAAGAACATACGGTTTCTGTGGATGGCGAATTTCTGCCTCACGAAACGATGATTGTTCAACACTCATATAACACCTTCAAAGGTGGCCATTAAGATGTCACTATTTTTATATATGATATATAATATGTTTATGTTTTACTTATGCTTCTGTATTTCTCATTTATGGCATACTTTATGATTTCCATTATGGGTAAAACGCGATAATTTCATTTTAGGAAGTGCGGACTACCGCCCCCTCAAAGTGATTTGAATCGTTAATGCCATATGTGGGATGTATAAAGGATGGAGTAAATGGTATTATGCACTATATTATACTGTAATTATATTATAAATTTATATCATTATGATTTTGTTCCATTAAATATGAAATTGAAATGAAAGTAGTGTTCATGCGTACGTACGACTTACCGTCTCCATGAACGGTGCATTTCATTTCTTACCTCTAAATGTTACGTAATATTATAAATGAATGTATATACTGGATATATAAGATATATATGACATCTAAATCATGAATATAATTCTAGAGATAATGGATATTCTACCACATAAACAACTTGTAATTATAAGAAGTTTATTTTTGACTCAAGTACCAAAGATCGACAAAACGACAGTTATTAACTTAAATAATTACATAATGTTCATAACATTGTAATAAGTGATATAAAAAGGATAATGAAATTTAAAATGGTTCTTAATATGGTAGATATTAACTCTAGTTTATTATTCAGGAGGTTAAAGAACGGTTGAGTCAAGTCGGACACAAGGTAAGGGAATTTCTTAACCCAACTTCCATTCTTTGGGTTAATCTCCTACTTTCAAATTATGTCATGATATGATTATGTCCTATCTTGTATTTTTACATTATTTATGTGTACTTATAGTGAATACACATTATAGATGTAATTTATCTAAAAAAAATGTTCTTTTTAAGGGACTTCGTCTCAATCTCCATTCATTGAGGCATATTTTGTTTTATACACAAATTTCTTTTGTACAGTGTATAAACCCCTTTGACTTTTACGTTTATTCAAAAGGAATATTTTTATACGAAACGTTTTGCTAAATGACAAAAGGGAATGTTTTTCATTCCGTACTTATGCGGCGACAATGACTTCTCCGCCACCGTGACCATTATTTGAGTTTCGGCTTCCTCTACAAGCCATCTTTTTTTTAATGAAAATTAAATACAAAGTTTTAACTTTATTTTATTTTGGTATTGAAAATGGTTTTGAAAGCGTTTTTATTATATCAATGTGTTGTATTGATATCTTGTGATTGAAATGTGGAAATTTTATGTTTCCTTTATGCATGTTTTATGTGATACGATTATGTTATGGTTTATGATATGTTTAAACCTATTCATATGAGGAATGTATTGGACTTAATAAGTGACGGTTGGAGCCCGCTATAGCTCCTTGATGCATCGACAGGACTCATTAGACAAACTAGTGTCTTGGCACAAGGCTTTGACAGAATCTTATTTGTAGTCTTGGCACGAGGCCTTGGCTATGTGGTTATGATAGTCTGGGATTATGCATTCCATAATTATGAAAGTGGTTATTGATATTGCATGTGATTATTCAACCAGTAGAATATCCATGTGAGGAAGTGAATGGCATTATCTCATTTTACTTTTGCCATATTATGTTGATGTTCAAGTTTAAAAGGCTTTTGTTTTAGTTATACATTGCCTTAAATGTTTATGTTTATATATGAAAGCTTCCGCAATATTGTTATCCTTAATGAGCATCTGAGCTCACCCCTTTCAATGTTTTAATATTTTCTAGGATGTGAAGAAGTATTTTATTAATGACCTGCAGGGATAGTCAGAAGAGGATATGAGTGTGGAATATGAAGACTTTGTTATTAGTTTTTTACTTTATGATGTAATGTAACGTTTACGAATGTATCTAGTGTTTCCAAGGCTACTAAACTAATCGGTCTTTCAAGACATGATCTTTTGTGATCATGCCAATGTTACGAGGTAATGCACCGACTCCGGGTAGCTGGGGTCGGGGCGTTACATGGGAGGCAAGATGAGAGAAGAGGGACGTTATCTCTCTAAATCTAGGTGCATCTAGGGTTTCTGGGTATGGAGATTCCGCTGTCAGGTGCTGATCTCCTTCCTCAAGGTCGGTTTGAATGTTATCGATTTGCTGTGGCGGCGAGTGGTGCGAGTGGTGGGAGCCTGGGTGCGTGAAGATCCACGGCGGTGGTAACTGATGTAGCCGATGGCGTGACTTTGGAAGTGGTCAACGGTGCGGATGGCATGAGAGGCGTGATGGCATTGTCGTCTGATGTCTCGAGGGTGGTGGAGGCCATCACGGATGGTACGAGTGGCGTGCCAGTCTTGTCTTGTGCTGTGGGGGTGGTGATGGCCGTTTCAAATGGCCAGGGCAGTGAGGCTGTTGTGAAGCATGGCGATGCGAGTATGGCAGTGGTTCCTGGTGCTGGAGGCGCAACTGGCATGCATAGGACCCATTTGTTGTCTTTGGTGAATCCCACTGGAACGGACTAGTTCTGTATACCTATGGCAGTAAATGTGGATACTGTAGCTGCAGGTATGGGCAGCATGAGGCCTTCGTTGGTGGAGGCTGGGAAAGATGGTGTTGTTGTTGAGATCCCATCTTAGGGGGCTAAGAAATCTCTTATGAGAAAAAGACACTTTTCTCACGTTAAGGATGCTTCTCTGGAACAAATGGTCAAGAAAGCTGACACTGGTCGCGTGCCTTCTCGTAGAAAGGCGATTCTTGACATATTCAAAATTTTCGAACACTCAATAATTTCTAGGCTTGTTCTTCCCACATGAGGAAAGCCTTGGAAACTTTTCTATTTAGTATTAAATATAACCTATATATGGGGTTTTTTTGGATGGAGATATATTCCCATGGGTCGGGGGTTTTTTCATATCACTTTTCCTTCAGAAGATCTAAAGAGAAGGGCATAGGGGATTGGTTCAATCGCCTTAAATCCAGGTATGTTATTCTTTCAAGAGAGGGATTTTCGGTTTAATCCTTTCACTATAAGAAATACCAAAGCCCAAGTTTGGATCAAGATTTTTGGCCTTAATTGGATTTTGTGGCATCCTAAAATCTTGTTTGATATTGCATCTGTTGTGGGGATCCCGATCAAGATGGATAGGAATACTAAGAATGTCTGATTTGGTCACTATGCTAGGGTTTTGGTCGAGGTTGACTTCAGCACTAACTTGATCTATAATGTTGTTTTGTCAGTATTGGATGATGATATTCCATTAAAAGTGGAATATTAACGACTTCCCGACTTTTGTTCGGAGTGCCAAATGATATTTCATGTCAAGGATAATTGCAACAAGTCTGTGTTTTGCTCGTTTTGGTCCTCCATAGGGCATCCTGAAACTTATTGATGAATGAAATTGAGGATGCAGTCAACATAGAATATGGTGGATTCAGTTACATAGCCAATTAATGACAAAGGTAATGTGCAGATTATATATTGGGTGACTAAGGAGTTGACATAGGAGACTCATAAGTCAGAGGGGATGGCCCCGGATATCCAAATGGGTGAGGGTGGAATTGTGTCTTTGGAGCAAAAATCTGATCATGAAATTGAAGGGCAGCAAAATCTGGGTGATGGGAACATTTCAAGGATTCGAGAGGAAATCAATAAATTAAGGGAAACTAGGGGGATCCATGGAAGGTGGGATGATATCAAAGATTATTCCCCAAAGAATCATAAAATAGTCAGGTATTATCGAAAGGGAAATCTATTGTTGTGGATGATGAATGTTTCTAACCTGTTCTTCCTAGGAAAGCGAGACAGAGGAAGGACTATTCCTATCTCAAGACGACTACAGTCACTAGGTCTCATGGTCCCTTAGTTGACTCCGACTGGTATGATGATTATGATGATTCATATCAGTTTGATTATGACTTATGATGTTCTCTAGTTTATTAGCATGATGACATGATTCTTGTATGTCCCCTTCCAACTTTTTTTGTACTGTTTTTTCTTTTTCAATAAGAGGTCTCTTCCCGAATATTTCGACTAATTTATGGTCACTACCTTGAATTAAATGTTTTTAATTTTAACTATCATTCGTATAATTTCATATAAATTCCCCATGGTTTAATTAAAAAATGTGGATAAGATATCTATATGTTATTTATATACTCTTATCATTTTATGAATGGGATAATAATGTTTTTTGTTTTTAATAAAGGGAGATCTTACATGTATTTTTTGGAAATTGGGTAATATTTAACTACTTATTCATGGTTTAATAAACTTGTAATTGTTTTACACTAATAAATTCAATGAAATTATTGCATGTAGATAGTTTATTTTAACTCTTATTTCATATAAAAAGAATGACACATGTGGACTTAAGAGTTCATCTTATGTGAATCATTGATGTGATATATGAAGGAAATATATTAATAAAGTGTTATTTGTTAGTTATGGTCATATTTAATGTTTTTAAATATTGTAGTGTTGAATTTTTTAATAGTTGTAAACAAAACCAAAGATATTTATTGTTGTAAAAATACTCTTATAATGTTTTATGGGATGTTTATTTATAAGAATGTTGACGAAAATAATAAATTAATATTAAAAAGTCATAAAAATCAGACAAATATGAAGTATAGGGAGTTTGAAATTATTCATGTAGAATTATATAAAAAATAATTTTCTAGAATGTCTTTTAGGAAATAGTTAAGTAATATTACTAAGGGTAATAAGAGAAGTGGGCCAGAAATGTAAAAAAATCTTAGTGAACCCTCACTATGTTCATAAGGTTCATACTTCAAATATTCACGTTTCATTTCAATTATTAATATTATTTTTTAAGTTCCATTAGAACATTTTTTAAGAGTAATAATCTTCTATGACTGATCACATAATAAATCACTATTAATTTTCATTGTTATACCACTCTGTTAAACTAATATTGTCTTGTAAATTAATGAAATGATAAAAAAATCACTTCAAATTTAATTTAATTATTTAATTTTTATCACTGTTAAAAAGGAACATTTGAAGAGGTGATTTGAAGATACCACGTTGAAATTCATGAAATGAGAGATAAACTATGTGAGATACCTAGAACACATATAGAATAAAATAAAAACTAAAAATAATTGGTTTATATGAATTTACTTAATATTTTTGGGAGAATGAAAATTTGTTTTAGATGCATTTTTATAGGGTTCTGAGGTTCCCATTAGTTAATATTCAGCACAAAAACAAAATATAATTAGAGATAATCACCACTATTAATATTCTTGATTTCACTTTTATAATTATTCCATAAATAATTATTTTAGCCCTCAAATAATGATAAATTTTCCATAGAGATATAAAATATATGGAGAAAAAAATTATTAGTTTTTTATATAGTGATTTAAAGCTGTATTTTATCCCAAATATCTTATCCAAGGGGAATCTCTAAATCTGGGTTCCCAAAAATAGCTTCCAAATTTCTTATAAAAGGAAACATTGGTAACCCCGTATGCATGTTCAATATTGTGGAATTGTTTCTCCATTTTGGAGATTCTATGGGTTCTTATCACCTATTTAGGGTTTTTATATGCCCTTAAAATCAAGAGAGTTGAATGATGAATTTGAAGTACAACTTGAGCCTCATCCACCTATTGAGGACGAATTAGAATGTGGTTGGTCATTTCTATGGAGTGACACACAAATGGAAATGGAGTTCAAACACATTTTATTAAAATGTTTTTACAGTGACCTAGGTTTACGATACATGAATATTTAATCTTTTAAAATGAATATTTGACACATTACAAATGTACACGCCTGAGGATATTAATAGTTTATTGCCTTTGGAAACATGAGACAAAATATTTTAACTTGGTGAAATATCTTCAATGTTTCCCAAAATTATCATTCAATTTATTAATCCTACTGAAAAATATTCTTCATAACATGGGGAAAGGGAATATAAGAAAGGGTGAACTCATATTATTTGTAAAGGTAATAAAGATATATGTAAGAATAACATGAATATAATAGTATAATAACATGAGATTAATATTATAAGATCGTGAATGAAAAACATGAATCATTGAATAAATTATTGTAGTTTATAGGATATTTATCATAATTATATCAAAAAAATTATTCATGAGAAAATAACATTGGCATAAGACAAATAAATTTGGTATACATAAAATCTATAAAATCGTATGTCAAGTATAATCTCTAAGACCCTCATAACATGTTAGTATTTAGATGAACACCCGTGTAACTACATTCAGATTTGGGCTAATAACCCATCTATCCCCTTGTTTTTGGGCATGTGATATAACCTTTGTACCCACCTGATTTTTGGGATTGGCTATAATTTGTGTACCCTCTTATGTTTTGGTCTAGTGATACAACAATTTAACCCACTTTTTTTAGGATTAGTCTACCATGGAAAACATTTTATTAGTCTTTGAGCTAAAATATATGTACCCTATTTTTTTGGTCTTGGGATAGGACTTCTGCACCATCGTGTTTTTGAGATTGGGCTACAACCTCTATACCCTCTTTTTTCATGATTGGGTTACAAAATGTGTTTCGTATGAGCTCATATAACATTTATCATTACCCAATTCATTGTAGAGAGAAACAGTTTCAACCAATCACCTAATGAAATTATATATACATGTGTCATAATATAATAAAAAACATTCATATCATGACCCATAAAAAGATATGGGTTTTATAAACATCATATTGAAATCCATGGAATGAAATGGGTATGATAAACTTTTAATCATATCATAAAATTTGGAAAATTGATATGTTTCATAATCATTTCTTCATATAAGAACCCTTAAATTTTAGCAGGTTTCATAAGCATTTTTTGTGGTATAACCAGTGGAAGTGAAATGGGTTTCAAAAACTACATGTCATCAAAATTATAAACCATTCAATAAAAGAATAATAATGGTTCCCTCAGATCATAACCATGGTATGGAATGGGTAACAATGATGGATTTTGTCTTAGATGCAAAATAATATTTAAAGGATCAATTAAAACATTTCTTGAGGAATATATCCTTTCAACTATGAAAAACACATTTTGAATCACAATACATTTTGAAAACATTTTTTCATAGAAAACACAATAAAAACATATAAAGGAATATTTGAAAACCATTTTAAACACATTTTAAAACATAAAACACTTCTAAAATACTATTCCTTTAAATTGAGTTTAAAATATTATATTAAAACCTTTTCAAAAATATTTTTAGAGAACACGATTTTTGAATAAAAAAAATTTCTATGAAAATAAGGAAATAATGCCAGACTTTTATAAATATGTTTTATTAATTATCTTAGGTAACATAAAGTTGAAATTTTTTCCAATAAATTAATATATCATGAGTAAACATATGATATTAATATTTCTGATATTTATTTAGAGATTGATCATAATATTTTATCGATTCAATCGTAATCATAAAAACCCAATAAAAGATGAGATTGTTGCAATAAACTCTTACAACTTTGGTAACACAGAATCCCAATAAGCATGAAAGAATAAAACTATATAAAGAATAAAATATCAAGGAAATAAATAAATCCATGATATAACGTGTCAATGGGAAGTATATAGGCCTCATAAAATAATATATGTTCATAACAAAACGTGTGTATCAAAGAAAGAAAATTGAGACAAAATTACTTTATTGGTTTGGGAACTTTTGAACCATAACCCCCATGAAAGAGTGATCATAAAATGGATATTTAATTAAACATAAATTTAAGAATAATGATCATATAATACATTCATAGGTATTATATGTACCACACAAAAGAACCGAGTGGTGAATATATCATAAGTCTTTCAGAAATAAGAGAAAGACTTAAAATCCTTGAAAGAATAACATTTATATTCCTCAAAGAACAACATAAATTGAAATTTTTAATATCATGAATTAAATTAAATTCATAATAAACAATTTCATATTGAATTATACACACCACACAATAATAATAAGTGGTTAATTTATCATGTATCTAATAGAAATAAAAGCGTGATGAGAAACACCTTAGCTTAAGTCTTGCCTTTTTTCCTATACATCGAGACCGACTTTATAATAAATATATGTTTATTATAAATCTAAAAATAACTATATTCTTATATAAAGTACCATATATTTCTTTATTATGAACTTATATTACATTTTTATTAACATTTACATGTTATAGTTACCCAGGTAACATCTGCTTTGTTATTCGTATATTTTTTGACATGTAATCCATAATCCTCTT
Source organism: Viscum album (assembly GCA_963277665.1). Lineage (NCBI taxonomy): Eukaryota > Viridiplantae > Streptophyta > Magnoliopsida > Santalales > Viscaceae > Viscum > Viscum album. The sequence continues at coordinate 369,030,051 of OY728166.1, forward strand.
ACTTTGGAAATTATTTTTCTATTTAAAAATTTTAAAAAATTAATTAAATATCATATATATTTATTTTATAAGTATTTATAATAATATATAAATCATAGATATATTATATAAAATCCACGTTCATAGAGATGATAGGTTTTACGTATGCATAGACGCTGTTTTCATTTTCTATTTGTATTTTTAAAGAAATAAGAGTAATATATATATATATATTATAATTAAAAAAATTATCATTATATATATATATGATATTTTTGTCTAAACCATATTTAATACATTCCATATAAATCATGAATGAGTCAAATAGATTTTAGGAGGCAGTAGTCCACACATTCATAAACGATGTTTTGGTATTCCCACAAAATGGAAAGAATGAATATATGTGTTATATAAATATTATATACAAATGAAAAAATCAAATATATAATATATATCATAAAAACACAGTAAGAAAATAATTATTATCAACCATGAGAGGTGGTAATGGAAGAAAAAAAGGCATGGGTTTGCGAGGTGGTAGTCTATTGAACACAATAACAATGATTTTTTATCCCTCTAGATTGAAGTATGTGAATTTTTTGGTCATAATATTAACATTGTAAAATCAAATTATAATTATTTTAATAAGTTTTTTTCTAATAATTTAATGGGTTGGTGAAATATATTAAACAAAATTTTTAATTGAGGAATGTTGCATCTTTACAGGTAATTCCATTTGGTTTTCACCAAAGTACTAACTTGGTTAGATTTATTAAAAATTCGAGGATTATAGGCTACTATGAGGAATTTATGGAGCTTATTTTATCCGGTTTTTTATGATTCAAAAGGGGCTGAGTAGTGGGAAGAAGTGAGGGGTTGAGTACCCATATATAAGTGGGGGAGAGGACACACTTGGATTTTTGAATACAATTGTGTGATCCCCATGTATTTACCTAAAAATTGGCTTCCATGACACACCAAATTCGATAAATAATGGTTTAAGGTCGATATATAATTCATAAAAATGGCATTGAACAATTTTAGGGTCGTTTTAACACCTTTGGTTTAATTTTTAACCACTTAGAAAACTCATTTTTACCTAAATTGTTGTAATTAATTTTTGTTAATTTCTCTTCTGATTTTGGTCAAAACGAAGTTTAAATTAAAATAAATTATAAATTATTATGATTCCAAAAATATAATGCATTTTTTCATATTCTAATATCATATTTGGAGGAAATTAATTTAAAAATAACCTCATTAATAGGATGGAAGAATGGATTTTTAAAGTGAAAATGTTCAAAAGTTTCAGATGTTTTTATATTCATTTCAAATGTGAAAGTGATTCCAATAATATAAATTGGATTAATATATTTATAATTTAAATATATATATTTTAAAAAATAATAATGAAATAATTTAACCATCTATATTTATTGCATGAAAAAGTATATTTTAATTAAAATTTATTGTTTTACATTATTCCTCAGTAAAAAAACATCCCATAAAAATACCAAAAAATAAACCAAATTAATTTATGATAATAATTTTTAAAAAATGATTTTTAATTTATCATATAATTTTTTTTAAATTTCCAAAAATATTATTTAAAATATTTGGGCCATTAAAAGGTTATAAAATTACCTTTTAGTAAAAAATACATATTTCTATTCATAAAATTGGATTTATTGTAATCTTATACCTATCAAATATAATTGCTGAGCGAAAGAAATTTATTGAATACATAATATATATATTATTAGAAACGTTCATCAAAATTGGTTTTTTTATTTGTTGATATAAAACGTGTCTGAACATATAAAAATAGTTTTCTAGACAAGGAATTTCTTTATTTTCAAATAATTCTTACTTGAATTTCTAAATAATATATAAAAAAATATTTCATTTTATATACAAGTGAAAAAACATATTTTTACAATGTAGTTATTTTTATTAAAAACATTAATTCCAACAGATAGGTGAAAACTATAATAATATTTTTATAATAATATTTTAGTATATTGTAGTTTGGTAAAACTCAGTATTGGGTGTAATGATAGTTGGAAAATGAAGTTATAATTATTTGTAACACAAGAAAAACATAGTATTGTTTGTACCTCAATCTAATCTAAGTGTTATGTACAGTTAAATGTTGAATTGGTTTTCTGAATAGATAAATCCTAACATTGTGTATCATTTAATTCAATCCATCAAATAATTTTAATTTATTTGAAAAATATAATTCATAAAAACTCTGGGTGTTTCATTATTCGACCTAATAATTAATTTTTCCATTTAAATTTATTATTTTGTCATGGTTTCATTCTTGAAATTTATTTTCTTAGAAGCCCACATCATAAAAAATGAAAACTAAATCACCCTTAAAAAAAATAAAATCATAATGGTTACGCAAAGTAACACATAACTAGGTTTCCTCATAAATGAGTATGGGTTAATATTTGGTAATTAAAAAAATATTAAATAATTATAGATAGTGATAATGAATTCTGATCATATGAAAGTGGTTTATCCAAATAATATGGAAAATTACAAAACCAAAAACCCTAGAGAGATGAAAGAGGTCATTGTTATCATAAAAATGAAGATAATATGAAAATATTTTATTTCAATATCCTTTTTGAAAAAAATGAAAACTTTTCCTAAGAAAATATAATTACATGATTTCTTACCATTTCAAAATAAAAATCTTACCATTGGTTTGATCCATGACCAATTTTTACATCATATCTTACTCACAAAAATGATGACAAATTTTTCTTACCCAAGGCACTAATAGATTATAATATCCCTAAGTATAATGATAAGAAATTTCATTTGTATTTAGATACAATCACATAAAAATAGGTGGAACATGTTATCCAATATACATAAATCCTAATATGGCGACAAAATACTTTATTCTCTAAAACCTTATCCAAATTTTATCTTAAACCATTCCATAAATTTTTAACCTTGTAAACCATCCAAAATATAAATATCCAAACATTTGTAAATAAGGTCACTATATTTCTCAAAAATCATCATAACATTGATCCCTCATATAACATAAATTATCTCTTGTTTTCCACATACCAAAAATGTTAATATGTATTCATGTATTCTCTTGAAACATGGTAATAACATGAAGTTCTATAAAACATTATTGAAAAATTTAATTCATTCTAATTGTTAATTTTAATCGATATATTCCATAAATACAAAAAACATTGTATCTTCATCCATGATAACATAGAACAATTTTTAATAAAATCAATAATTAGTTACATGGTTATCAGTACTATCCATTTTACTTTATACATATCAAAAATCTCTTTATCCAATATAAACAAAATTTTCTCAACAGTAGGAAAACAATCAGGGCTACTTTTCTTTATTAAAAATATCACCTTTACATTAAATCACATTTATATTTCATAATAACCATTCAATATACTTTTTTAAAATCATTAATGGGAAATTAATACTTCATGATTCATATAAAATAAATCTTGAATTCCCATACTTATACACATCAATCATCCAAAATTATTCTTAAAACGTTACTTGGGATTCATTATCATGTTCTTTAATACCCCTTTCCTAGAGTAAAAATTACGAATCATGCCCTAAGGATCCTCAACATCAATTTAATATTGATTCTTATATTTAATGTAAAAAACATAATTATAACATCCCATACCATTCATATCTCATTCAAAGTATATTTATCTTAAGTAGTATAAGAAATAATCATGAAACCTTTTGGTTTAACTTCTTTATATTTCCATGTATTACATTGATTTTAATAATTCCCATAATTTCAATATTTGAATCATTCAATGTTTATATACTTTTTTATAGTTAATTATATTGAATAATATCATAAATCATAGTGTAAGAAACACTAATCATGGTAGAAAAACACATAATCTGGAAAAATTACTTATAGGGTACCTATTTATAATACCTTCTTTTAAAAATATGACATCTTTGGATTATACTTAGAGATATCCCTAGAAATATAGTTTGAAATATCTCTATAGATCTCACTATAATATTCTCATCCTAGAATCAAAAGGATTACTAAACCATTCCTTTGACACATACTATAGTGACCTAGGATTAAAAAAATAGATATTAAATTATTTTAGAAGTGTATTCAAAATATAAAAAAATTACATTCCTGATGACTGTAATGGTTTATTGTATTTGGAAAACTTGGAAAAATATTCTAACTTTGGGAAATATATTCACTATTTTACACAAAAAACATCAAATTTAGTACTCCTAATTAAAATCTGTCTTCATTACCTAGGGAAAGGATAAATAAGAAATGGTGATCTCATATTCTCAGTAAGTGTAAAAAAATGAGATATGTAAGAATAACATTAATATGAGGGTATGAGAACATTAGAATAACATTATAATATCATACACTACATATCAAATATCATAAAAAAGAATCATGGAATAAGGATTGGCAGCACGTAAGACATGAATCATAAGGATATCAAAGATGATGATTTGTGAGATCATAACATTTTCATAAGACAATTTGCTTTTTCTAACTTATAGAAATATAAAATATTAAGTTAAGGATAGTCACCAAGACCATCATAAAATGTTAGGCTTGGGATGAGGACCTATATACCTACTTTTGGATATGGGCTAAAATTCCATCTATCCTCTTATTTATGGTCTTCATATAAAACCTATGTATCCTCATCATTATTCACTAGGTTCAAAACCTATATACCCTCTTGTTTTCTGGATTGGGTTATTACCTATATACCCTATTCTTTTTGGGCATGAGCTATAACCCATGTCCCCACTTATTTTTAGTCTTGGGATACAACCCATATAACCTCTTTTATCTGGTCATTGGCTATAAACCATAAAGCATCTTATTTTTTGGTCATGGAATAAAACCCTTTTTACCTCTTATTTGAGATCTTTTTCTAAAACCACTATATGCTATTGTTTTGGATCTTTCACTATAACCCATGTACCCTCTTGTTTTAGGGCTTAGTCAAAAACTGTTGTACCATTTGAACTCATATAACATTTCTCATATCCAAATTAATTATAGAGAGATATAGGTCTCACCCATTATATAATGAAATCATATATTCATTTTACACTAGATAATAAATAATTCATCATATTATGACCCATAAAAATTTATGGGTTTTTTAAAATTCATGTCAAAACCAATTAAATGGAATTGCTATTATAGACATGTAATCATATCATAACCAATTAATTAGAGATAGGTTTCATAAAAATTGCATCCTAGAGTAATCTTTGAATGGAAGAGGGCTTCATTGGAATTTAACAAGGTATAACCTATGGAAAATAAATTGGTATCTCAAATTACATGTCATCTAAAGAATAAACCATTCATTGAAATAATAATAATTGTATCCTTTGATCATAACCTCATTAAGTAATGAGTGACAACAATGGATATTATATTACATAGTAAATAATTTTCAAAAGAATAATTACAATATTTCTTGAGGAAAATATCCATTCCATTTTTTAAAATTTACTTTTAAACAATAACATATTTGGAAACCATTTTCTTTGAAATTTACCTTGAAAACTTATAAAGGAATTATTGAAATAAAGGTAAAGAGTTTTTAAAACATATAAAAATTATAAAATAAATTTCACTTAAAATGAGTTCAAATAATATTTAAAAACATACTTTTCTGAATTCTATTTAGGAATCATGGTTTTGATAAAATATATTTCCAAACGAAGTGATAAATAAAGTCACATTTTTATAAAAAAAATTCTTAATTATATTCTGTTAAAATAATGTTAAATCATACCATTACCTGAAGTTACCATGATTTACCAAAGTATGATATAAAATTATTGGGAGTCATTGATATATGGACCATAATATTTCATAAATGGGAACATAATCATAAATAATACCAATAACATATGATATTGTATCAATAAACCCTTAAAACTTTGGTAACATTGAATCCTAATAATATTGAAATAAATAATTTACATAAAGAATAAATTATAATGAAAATAATTAAATTCATGATATAACATGTCAATGATTATTGGATACACCTTAAAAAACAATATATGTTTTTAACATAACTTGTATCTCAAAGATGGAAATTTGAGACGAAATTACCTTACTATATTGGTAACTCCTTAACCATAAACCCCATGAAAAAGAGATCATAAAATTTATATATAAATAAATATAAATTTATAAATAAATAAATATATTATATTAATTGGTTGTATATAAACCACACAAAAATCAATGAGTGGTTAATATATCATAAGGATCATAGAAATAAATGTGTCACTAAAAATCACATAACTACATGAGTAACTATTAAATTATGATAAACTTTAAAGAATAAAATCAATGGAAAATTTTAGTGTAATGAAGTAAAGTAAATTCATTATATAAAATTCCATAGGGCAGTATACACACTACACAATAATAATAATTTGTGAATATTGCATGCATCTCAAAGAAATATATGTGATATGAGAAAACCCACACCTTAATTCTTGAGTTTCTTCACACACATCCAAACCCACAATATTATAAAAATATGTTTATTTTTCATATACCATAGAACCATATTAATATATCTCATAACATATATGAATTTATTATGACTTTATATAACTTTTTAATTAACAGTTACATATTAAAGTTACAATTTGGGTAATATATGCTTTGTTTTTCATATAATTTTTGACTTGTAATTATTTATCCTCTTACATAGAAAAATAAAATATTAAAGTTACCATGGTAAAAACAAAAAATGTAAAATTTAGTTAACATAAATAAAAAGAAATAACCTGATAAGAATGTGTTATTTTTTTAGTGTAGGTTTGTATCAACCACATTATAAATAAACTCTATTATTGATCAATTTTGGAAGAACATGATATAAGAGATACTTCATAGTAATGAATACTTTTTTTTTATTTACCAGAATGCCACTCTTCTTCAATTACAAATTGAAACTAATTGTATCCACACCTTCACACCTCACAAGATATTTGGCTTAACCAACCCCTAAAAAATAAATTTAAAATTATCATCCGCTCATCCTATAGACTTATTTTGTGAAAAAGACCTTCTTGGAAGGATTTTATTATAATTTTAAGGAGGATATCCTAAGAACATTAAATTTATTTTATATCATTATTATATAATAAACTCAGTATATTTCAATAATAATATGATTATATATTATGTTCATTATTTTCAATCATCTCCACATCTATAAAATGGGTTACGAAATCGCCACTCATGTGTATAGAGGACTACCGCCTCACCAACCAATGTCATTATTTTTTTCATTACCACCTCTAAAGGTGGGTCATGATGAGGTTTTTATTGTTTATATATGATATTTATAGGCTATTTTATATTTTATTACTATTATGTAATTATTATATCACACATACCATCATACTCTCCAATTTTTGGTTATACGGTAATCTCGTTCATGTGTAAAGTGGACTGCAGCCTCGCAAAGCAATTTAATTCATTCATGATTTAGAAGGAAGGTATTAAGGATGTTTAAATTAAAATTTGTGATATATAATAAATATAATTATTTTTTAATTATAATATCATTTACATTCCTTTCCTTCAATACAATATAAAATTAAAAAATGGCTTCTTACATATGTACAACCTACCATCTCCATAAACTATTTATTTTCTATCAATACTTTTTTGGAAGATAATAAATATATATGATATTTATATGATGGTTATTATTGTAGATATTATGTAAACATGATCAAATTAATATGACCAAAAATATAACGACTGAAATCATATATAAAAAACAAATAGGTTATTACCATAGGTGTAACTTTAATAGGAATTCATAAATAATAGGTTAATAAAAGATAGTAATAGAATCATATATGGTGTAATATATATAAATATTATTCACTAATATATATATATATATATAAATATATATATATATATAATATTTAATATATAGGATTCTTAAATGAGTATAAAGGAAGTCAAGACTTAAGGTAAGGGAACTCTATCTCACCTTTATTTTTCAATGAGAGACATGCCATGTTCCCCAAATATTTCATTTATCTGGTATAGATGCATCAAATAAATTATATTTGATAATTAATATACTTAAATTTAATTTTATTTAAATATATATAAGAGGATCTCTATTTCCTAGGTCTTATTGTTCAAATGTTACCAAATCAGTAAGAGGTTATTGTCTCATTTTTCCTTATTTGAGACACATGGTTTGTTATACACCAATATTGTAACACCCTGACCCCAGTTACATAGAGTCGGTGCATTATTACATAACATTGTCATTGTCACAAGGAAATAATTTCCCAAAATACCAATCAATTTAGTATTTTTTGAAACAATATTCACACATAATTTAAACATTACAACATGAAAAAAAATACAACACTAATTTATTCCATTAGAAACATCCTAGACTCCTAAATTATGCCTACAAGTCACTCATAAATAACTCCTTCATATATTGGGAAAATGAAACATAAGAAAGGGGTGATCTCAAATTCTCAATAAGGGTAAGCATTACAGCGGAAGATAACATAAATATTAATCATTGTGAATAATTGAAAATGCATGCCTTTATAAATAATAAACATGAACACTTTAATAGTAGGAATATGAGTTGAGTAAATAATTCCCTAATAAAACATAATCATGGGTATTATACTTGTCTAATGACCACATGAACCGTCAATATTATTTTCATAATGAGGGAATGTATAATGATGGACATTATGAAACATTTTGTCAAGGCCTCGGCCAAAACATCTAAAAATGATTTAGGTCTCAGCCAAAACCATATATCAAATTGTGAAAGGCCTCAGCCAATTACATGTCTAGTTGTCTCATGAGACCTAATGATGAATCGAGGAGATATAGTGGACTCCAACCGTCACTTACTAAGTCCAATACATTTATCATATAAAAATGTTGAAATGTAACATAAACATTTTTATTAAAACTAGAATATGAAATTTCAACACATTAACCATAAACCATGAATGGTATAAAAATAACACATATAGAGTAAAACATATCAAAATACCTTATATACAATATGGAATATTTTTATCATAATAGATCAACTTCAAACTAGTTTAAAATCCATCGAAGGATGTTGACATTGATGAAAGAAAAATTATTTAAAAGGAATATATAATTCTATTTTTAAATCATTTAAAAGTCATGTAATTATAAAATAAAACATTTATTTTGAAAATATTCTTATAATCTTGTAAGGTATGTTTGATGATGTTATATCGGTGGATAATAACTACACCCACCGTATAGGTTAAAAAACATTTTTACCTTAATTTTTTCACAAAGGTCATAAAGTACCTTGTTTGGAAAATGACGTAAAGATTACATAGAAACATATAAGGTAAAATAAGGGTATAAATGACTCTATCCCATTATTAATTAAATAGTGAAAATGTTTTGAATGTTTTTTATGTAACACAGATGTGGAATATAAAGAGGTCCTAGTAGACACTTACGTAAAAACAACCTCTGATGATAATGATATTGTAGAATTAACCCTTACCTTATACATTTTCATCGACAAGGGTAGGTTAACCTCTTGTATAATGGGGAAATCATTATTATTAAATTATAAAAGTACCATATCGATTAATATAACACCATATTTTATTTTCTAATATTACTTTGTTAATGATATTTCAGTAGTATCATCATCTCAGGTGTTTACTGATTAATTTTCCTTTATATGATTTCTTACGTAAGTAATGTTTTTTGTTGATAGGATGTATTTGATTCATATAAAGAATTATATTATGTTTATAAACATTATTTCTAATCAAAAAATGAAAATTATTCCTGAATGAATACGATTGGAAATGAATCTCTTCGCATTCATAGAGACGGTAATCTGTACGTACGTACGAGCGACAATATCATTCTTTTGATATTAAAATCCAATATAATTTGATGGTATATAATATATACAGAATCATTATCATGTTATAATTATTATTTACATCATTTATACTCATTATTATACCCATCCAAATGATGAAGTGTTTGAATAACAAACTACACCATGACGTGGAGACGGTAATCTATACGTATGCACATATGGTGAGTTTGTCATTTATAGGATGGAAATAATAATTAATAGGATTGTAACATTTTTATAATAATATTCCTGTATATATAATATAATTGATTTATTATTTAATAATAGAGACAAAAAAGAAAGATGAAGTGGAAGAAAAACTAATTTGAAAGAGGTGATGAAATATTTACCTCGATTTCGGGTTCATTTTTTTATTTGATCAAAAGGGCTCTATAGGATTGATTTTTGACTAAAGGAAGGCATCTAGGATGAAGGAAGGATAGTTGAGAAGATATTTGGGTAGGTTTTGGCTGAGAAAGATGGCTTTCAGGTTGTGAATTTGAGGTAAGGGGAAGTTCCCTTTTATAAGAGGGGTGAGGGGCACTATAGGAGAAGATTGAAATATTATTTTATAATAAAAGAATTTTTGGTATGTAATGGCTCCAAAATGATTTATTTCGAGTCTAAGGTTGGTATGGGTCGAAAACCACTCAACCAATAGGTTTTATATAGGTTGGGTCACTATATTAACCTTATATTGTTTATTTAACTCTGAGTTAATTAGTTTGACATTTATCATGTCTCTTTGTATTTTTATATTATATGGTTAATAAACAAACAATAACAACCAAAGAAAACCCTAAGTGGTAATTATTGAAATATATAACCTTATCTATGTCATTTGGCCAGACATTATATTTTTAAACATATGATAACAATTAATAATATGATATTTGTTTTAAAAATACTTTTTTCTAAATTTTGACACTATTTGGTATTTTGATTTTAAAAAATTTATAACAGAATTATTACACAAAAAAATTCATTTAATCAACCCTAACATGTCATATTAGCCTATAAAATTGGGGGAATTCATAAAAATCCGAAATTACATTTATTTTGTGTTTTCATAATATCACTTATTTTAATATTTCATTAATAAGGTAATTACTACATCATCATTTTGTCGTAAATAAATTAAATTATATAATGCATAAAAATAATAAATAAAATACAATTATGTTGGAAATATTTTTAGGATTCTAATGAATATTTATTGTAGAATTTATTTTATGTGTAACCCTATATTAAAAATGGTTCAGTTATTAAACTTTGAATTTAACACTTTTAACTCTTCTTTGAATTGAATAATAACAAATGTCCTAATCTAATCCAAGTGGACCTGAATGATCATATTTTATTCATAAGGCTATTTTTGTTCTAATTACAGTAATCCAATAGAATTAGGACATGTGTTAGGTTAATAATAATATCATTTTTACCTTTAATTTCCATTTTTACTATTAACCGTGGAAAATCCAAGTCCAAAGTTACTATTCACAAAACAAAAATCTTATTGTACCAAATTTTACATACTAATATGAACCGTGTCTCTCAGATATTTGAAATTAAATTCAGAGAAGTAGTAAAATTAACTTTTATGCAAATTTTCAAATGCTCCTAGGTGGTGGTTAAATGATGTTAAAAAGTTCAATAATATATTTATATATCTAAACTTATTATAAAATGACTCCAATGAATTAAAATGAACATATATAGGTATTATGTATCTATTTTGACCTAAAATAAATTTAAATAAAATAAATAATTATTTAAAAAAAAATTTGGTTTTAAACAATAACTCAGTGTTTTACTATTCATCAAAAAATGAATGTTTTCAAAAAATATGAAAAATTCACCTGCTTCTAATTTCGATATTTCGAATCCAAAAATGATGCCTTTTTTAAAAGATAAAATACAGAAAATATCAAAAAGTGGGTATTACTATTCATAACCGAAAGTTTGATTGGTTGTGGTGTGTTTAAACTCGAAGTTTCGTACAAGATAATAAACAATATTATTCAAAAGGAAACATACCGTGGTATCATGGGGTGTTACATTCACCCCTCCTTTAAATAATTTCATCCTCAAAATTTATATAATATTATTGTATAAAATGATTCTGGTGGTTCTTCATCATAATTTCCTCAGGTTCCCACATTGATTTTTCCATCTTATAGATTCTCCATAGAACTTTTACCAGATGATTCGTCTGGTTTCTCAACACTTGTTCTTTTGTATCATGAATTTTGACAGGCTCGTCAAATTAAGACAGACCGGGTTCCAGTTCTAATTCCTCATAGGTGAGAACATGCATTGGGTTAGGCATGTATTTTCTCAACAGTGATACATGGAACACATCTTGAACTTTGGAGAGACTTGGCGGTATTACAAAATGGTAATATACAACCCCAATTTGTTCTAGAATTTTGAAAGATCTAATGTACCTAGGACTCAATTAACACTTGTTACCAAATCCTATAATTATTTTCCATAGAGATTCCTTCAAGAAAACATGATCTCCAACATGAAATTACAAATCCTTCCTTTGGTTATCAACATATATCTTCTGCATCATGTGAGTTGCATTGATGTGGGTTTGGATAACCTTCAACTTTTCCATCGTTTCCTCACAAAGTTTTCGGCCCATAGGTTTAATTTCACCAACATCATCCCAACAGGTTGGTGTGTGAAATCTTTTTCCACATAATTCATTATATGGTGTCATCTAAATACTTGAATGGAAGCTATTATTATTGGAAAATTCTACCAGTGGTAAATATTGATCCAAAATACTTTGAAAGTCAAGTGAGAAAGATCTCAACCAGTCTTCTAAGGTTTGACTAGTCCATTCTGATTTTCAATCAGTTTGAGGGTCGAAGGTAGTGCTCAAACGAAGTTCAGTATCTGGGGCTTTCTGATGACATTTCCAGAATCTTGTCGTAAAAGGAGGATCATGATCATAAATAGTCGATTGGGGTACTCTAGGATGTTTTACAAATTAATTAATATATAGTCCTTCTAAATGTTCAAGTGGTAAATCTTCTCTTATAAAAAGAAAATGAGCTGACTGGTAAGACAATCAATAATGACCCATATTGCACAATTCAATATAGGAGTCTTTTTTAGTCCCATGAAAAATTCTATCATAATATTATCCCATTTCCACTTAGTAATAGGAAGAGGATGCATAACTCCTACAACTTTTTCCCTTCGATCTTTCACTTGTTGACAAACTATACATATTGACACAAAATCAGCAATCTCCCTCTTCATTTTGTCCCACAAAAAATTTTCCTTCAAATATTAATACATCTTGGTGCTCCTAGGTTTTATAGTGAAATCGGAGCTATGGGCATCATCCAATAATTCACTTTTTAGATCAGGGATATTGGGAACACAAAGTGTCTTCCAAAATTTCAAAATTCTATCTTTATATATGATTTATATCAATCTCCCATCATTCACATCTTTAATTTTCTTTTCAAATTCATCATCATTATTCTGAGAACTTTTTATCCATTCAAGTAAATATGGTTTGGAAACCATTTGAAAAAGTATTGATGTTTCACTTTCAATAATTATTCTCATATCCATTTTAACTAGATCCATGAATATAGGATCCCTTTCAACTCTCATCTTGTTCAAAAATCCATGATCCTTTCTGCTCAAAGCATCCGCTACCTTATTTTCCTTCCATGGGTGGTAGTGTATAGTGCAATCATAATCATTGAATAGTTCAAGCCATTTCTGTTGCCTCATTTTTAGTTCTTTCTGTGAGAAAATATACCTCAAACTGTTTTAATCAGTATATATGTCAAATTTTTCATTGTATAGATAATGTATCCATATATTCAATTAAAATATTATAGCTGCTAACTCAAGATCATGAGTAGGATATTTTTGCTCATAAATGTGTAGGTATCATGATGCATAGGAAACAACCCTATCATTCTGGATAAGGACACAACCAAGTGCTTTCTTTGATGCATCACTATAAATAACAAACACATCATTCCCCGATGATAGTGTCGAGATATAAGAATTGACTAATATTCTCTTCAATTATTCAAAATATTATTCACATTCTTTTTTCCAAAAAAAATTAACCCCATTAGGTGTGAGCTTGGTTAATGGGTTAGCCAATCGAAAAACATTATGGATGAAATGCCGATAATAACATGTTAATCCAATAAAACTATGTGCCTCAGTTATACTCATCAGTGCTAGCCATTCTTGGATTGATCTTGTCTTAAAGAGACCAATTGAGATTCCAACCTTAGAGAAAATATGTCCAAGAAAATAAATATCTTGAATCCATAATTCACACCTTTTAAACTTCCTGTATGATTCATTTATTCTAAGGGTTTTTAGAAGGGTGAATACGTGATTTAAATGATCTTCATAGCTTGTGTAGTATACCAGGATATCATCAATAAATACAACTACAAAGTAATTAAGATATTCCTTGAAAACTCAGTTCATTAGATCCATGAAAACAGTGGGTGAATTTGTCATATCAAAATCCATTACTGTATTCTTGTAATGCTCGTACCTGGTTTGAAATGCTGTTTTTGGAATGACATCCTTCTTCATACACAACTGATGATATCCATATTGAAGGTAAATCATTGAAAAATATTGATCTCCATGAAGTTGGTCGAATAAATCATCAATTTGAGGTATGGGATACTTGTTCTTTATCAGTATATCATTGATCTCCCTGTAGTCAATCCACAACCTCATAGATCCATATTTCTTTTTATCAAAAAGAATAGGGGCTCCCCTTGGAGAAACACTAGGGCGAATAAATTTTTTATTACTCAATTCCTATAGTTGTTTTGTTTGTTCCACAAATTCCATAGTATCTATTCTATAAGGAATATTCAATATGGGCCCTGAACCAAGAATTAAATCAATGGAAAACTCAATTTTTCATTCTGGAGGATGTACAAGTAAATCTTCTGGAAACACATCAACATATTCTTGCACAATATGTACATCCTTTATTTGAACATTCTTTTCCTCACCCATGGTTATTTCATTATATTCCCCCCCCTAATAATTGATTTTATTTGAGCTAATGGGTGTGGATGTAGATAAGAATTAGGTGGTGACGTTTCAGCTCTAATGATAGGGTACTCTTTATCATCATCCAGAATTGTAATCTCCTTATTCTTAAAATAATGTTTTGAATCATGGTGTGGAAGAAAATCTATACTAAGGATTATATAAAATTCAACCATGAGTATGATGATGAGATCAACAGATAATGAAAAATTATATTCTCTAATGGGGACTGATTCACAAAACATTATTGTAATGATATTTACTTTAAAAGTTTTTACTGACAACTCCCTCGTTAAAACAAATTGGAAATATCCAATTTTCATAGAAAATTGGGAATATATGAAACAGTGTGATGATCTAGAATCAAATAAATCATTGGCTAAACTTGAGAAAACCATTAAATTACCTGACACCATGTCTTTCGGAGCCTCAACCTCAGTAGTAGTGTCGAATAAGATTGGCCTTGATCACTTGGACTTTTCTAAGGGGTGTTTCCCAGATGCCTAGGAAATTAATTTGAATAATGTCCCATCTCTCGGAAATTGTAGCATTGAACATTAGTAGATTCTTTTGTTCCATTACAATCACAAGAAATATGGACTATTTTTTCAGATTTGTAGAATACTCCTTTTCTTTTTAGACAGGCACCAGGGTGATTCCATACAAAATTATCACAGGGTGGAAATTCAACTCTTCCCTTCTTTCCTATTTCCTTATTTCCTTTCCCAGAGTGTTCAGCATATCTCATTTTCTCTTACTTTCCTTAAATGTCTTAAGACGTAAAAAATTAATTTTCTGTCTTAATAGAACATGAGACAATATCTTCAGACGATGAGAAGGATTTTGATACTAATGCTCAATGTAGAAATGGTTTTAACCCACCAAGGAAATGGTAAATCTTACTTCTTGGGTTACGTATATAATCTGCAACATGCCTTTCTATCCTTGTAACATTAACTTTATACTTTTCCATATTCTCATCCTCTTTTTGCCTCCGACTCGGAATTTGACTTCCCATATCCACTCGATGTTCATGAGTAACATATTTTTCTAAGAAAATATCTTTAAAATTCCTCCATTATATGTTTTATACTTCTTCATATTCCTTTGTGATCTAAATCAATGACCACCATTGATCAGCATCTCTTGTGAGGTGATAAACTATCTTGAAACCTTTTTCCAATACACTACTCCCCAAAGAAGGAAATATTTTCTCTAAGGAACTTATCCATTGCTCATCTACAAATGGATTTTTATTCCCAATAATTGTTGGTGGTTATTTACTCATGAAGCGGTATAACATTTATCCTTCACGTTGTGGATTAGGGTGCTCCATACGGATAAGTTTATTATTCCTAACCTGTGTGAGTTGTCCCAGTATGGTGATAAGATGATCGACACTAGTTGCATAAACCACTCTACTATAATTATCTTGAGTAGGAGGGAAATACCTACATGGATTACGTGCATTGATACGGTTTCTATTCCTTCCATTAGGATCCATTTCTAAACCATGGCATGCACAAGATTAGTTTATAAATCACAATACATAATTCCCTACTTGTAAAACATTTTACATAAATTGAACAGTTTATGGATATAATCCATAGTCATAAAAATGCTTTATTTAATGAATTATATACTCATAAACCCATCATAATTTTTTGTAAAGAAAATGATAATTATCATATGCATATCCCTCGGGAGTGTCGTAACCAAGAGAGAAGGAAGGCCCGTTGTCGTGCACCAGTTCATGTTTGAGTCTAGCTCAAAGCGGTGTTTTTGGGATTTACAACTAGGTACATCTATGCCAAATCTGCCTTGACCAAGTCGTATCCAGACATGGATTCATTGTTGGGAAAACTCACAAAATCACTACATTACCCAAATTCAATGATGTTTTTCTATACTAATCTTCAAAGTTTGTCTTATGGTAGTTCCCTTTAATCCGTGTTTATTTAAATGTAATTTACAATGTTTGTACTGAACTTCTTATGATACCAACTGTAACGCCATAACCCCATTTACTGAGAGTCAGTGTATTATTACATAACATTGGAAAGATAATAAGGAAATCATGCCCCGAAAGACCGATTAGTTTTGTATTATTGGAAACAAGATTCATAAATAAGTTAAAATTTACAGAATGAAAAGAAATAAAACACTAATTTATTCCATTAGAAACATCCTATCCTCCTATATTATTCCTGAAAGTCACTCATAACTAACTCATTCATATCATGGGAAAATGAAACACAAGAAATGGGTGAGATCAAACTCTCAGTAAGGGTAAGAATTACAGTGGAAGATAACATAAATATTAAGAATGGTGAGTAATTGAAAACACATTCCTTTACAAATGACAGGAATATGAGCTGAGTAAATGATTCCATAATAAAACATAATCATGGGTATTCTACTTTTCAAATGACCACAAGAACCATCAATATTATTTTCATAATGGCCGAATGTTTAATTCCATACATTTAGAAACATTTTGTCCAGGACTTGTCCAGGACTTGTCCATGACATCTAAAAATGATTTAGGTGTTAGCCAAAACCATCAATAAAATTGGGAATGGAATCAGCCAATACCATGTCTAGTTGTCTTAGGAGACCTACTGATGCATCAAGGAGAAATAACGGCCTCCACCCATCACTTACTAAGTCCAATACATTCCTCATATAAAAGGGTTGAAATATAACATAAATATTTTTATTAAAACTAGCATAGGAAATGTCAATACATTAACCATAAACCATGAATGGTATAAAAATAAAACATCCACAGTAAAACATATCTCAAAACGTTCAATATAATATTTATTATTTATATCATAATATATCATCTTTAAACTATTTGAAAACCCATCAAACGACGTTGGGATAGGTGAAAGGAAAATTATTTAATATGAATATATATTTTTAATTAGAAATAATTTAAAAGTCATATAATTATAGAATGAAACATTTATTTTGAAAATATTATTATAATATTATAAGGGAAGCATCGATGATGTTATAACAGTGGAGAAGAGCCGCACCCGCCGTATGAGTTAAAAAAACATTCTTACCTTAATTTTTTCAAAAAGAACGTAAAGTACCTTGTTTGGAAAACAACAGAAAGATTACTTCCAAAACATATTATGTAAAATAAGAGTATAAATGACTTTAACCAAATTTCCATTAAATATAAAAAATATTTTGAAATTTATTTTTAGGAATCATGGATGTGGATGATAAAGAGGTCCCAGTAGATAGTTACGTATAAACAACCTCAGATGATAAATAGATTGTACAATTAACCCTTTACTTGTAATTTTCCTTGGTCAAGGGTTGGTTATCATCCTGTATAAAGGAGAATTAAATTATAGATGAACCATATAAATTAATATGATATCATATATGATCTTCTAAAATTTCTTTGTCATTGATATTTCAGTAGTATCATCATTTCATGTGTTAACTGATTCGTTTTCTTTCATATGCTTGGTTACATAAGTAATTATTGTTATGGATAGGATGTATTTTATTCATATACAGAATTATATTATGTTCATAATCATTATTTTTAATCTTAAAATAAAAATTATTCTTTAATGAATATGATGGGGATTGAATCTCATCACGTTCGTGGAGAAAGTAATCTGTACGTACGCACGAGCGACAATATCATTTTTTGATATGAAAATCATATATAATTGGATGTTATATCATATATACAGTATCCTTATCATGTTATATTTATTATTTACATCATCTATACTCATTATTATACCAATATAAATGATGAAGTGTTTGAATAACAAACTACACCATGACGTGGAGATGGTAATCTATACGTATGCATGTATAGCGACTTTGTCATTTATAGGATGGATAGAATAATGAATAGGGTTGTACAATTTTCATAACAAAATCATAGTGTATAGAAGATACTGTAGTTATTATTTTAGAATATAAACAACAATTAACAAAGAAGTGGATGAAGAAAAGAACTGGAAAGAGGTGATGAAATATTTACCTCTTCTTCTGGTTCTTCCTTTTGATTTTATCAAAAGGGATCCTTAGGTTGGATTTATGACTACAGGAAGGCCTCTATTAAGAATGGTGGACAGTTTAATGGATTTTTTGGTAGGGTTTACCCGATCAAAATTTCTTTGAAGGTGTTAATTAGAGATAAGGATAAGTTCCCTTTTATAAGAGGGGTGAGGGGCACCTTAATAAAAGATTGAAATATTATTTTAAAATAAATTCATTTTATGTTTTTAATGATCTTAAATAATTTAATTATAGGCTAAGGAGGGGATGGGTCGAAAACCACTCAACCAATATGTTTTAGACAGGTTTGGGACATTATATTAACCATATCATTTAGATTTAACTCCTTGTTAATTAGTTTGACATTTTCCATGTCTCTTTGTATTTTTTTATTATATGGTTAATACACATTATATAACAAGACAAGAGAACCCAAAGTGTTTCATTATTAATATATATAGCCTTATATATGTCATTTTTCTGAACCTTATATTTTTAGGAAAAATATATCAATTAATTATATAATATTTGTTTTAAAAATGTTTTTATGTCAATTTTGATACTATTTTGTATTCTTTTTGTTAAAGTCATAACAACATTATTACATCAAACAAAATTCATTTAATCAACTCTAACATGTCATATTAACCTAGAAAATTAGTTTAATTTATGAAATGTTTCAAATTACATTTAATTGGGTATTTATAATATCAATTATTTTTATATTTCATTAATTACATAATTACTGCATTATAATTGTGTCGTAAATAAATTAAACTATTTTATGTCTCAAAATTATAAATAATATACCATTTTACTGGAAATCTTTTAATATTTCTAATGAATATTTATATTCAAATTTATCTTATATTTAACTGTATGTTAAAAATGTTTTAGTTATTAAACATTGAATTTAACACATTTTACTCTTCTTTGAATTAAATAATAATAAATGTCCAAATCTAACCAAGAGGACCTAAAGGATAATATTTTCTTAATAAGGTTTTTTTGGGTCGAATTAATGTTATCCAATATAATTAGGACATGTGTTAGGGAAATAATAATATCATTTTACCTTTAATTACCCTATTTACTTTTAACCCTGATAAATAAAAGTCAAAAGTTACTATTCACCAAATATATTTTTTATCTTATTGAACCAAATTTTACATAGTGATATCAACTATGTCTCTTGGACTTTTGAAATTAAATTAATAGAAGTGGTAAAATTAAGTTATATTCAAATTTGCAAATGCTCCAAGGAGGTGGGTAAAAGACGGTAAAAAGTTCAAATTTTTTTTTATATCTAAAATTATTATAAAATTAATCCAATGAATTACATTGAACATATATAGGTATTATGTATCTATTTTTAACTAAAATAAATTTAAATAAAATAAATAATTATTTAAATAAATATTCGGATTAAAACATTAACTTAGTGTTATCACTATTCATCAATAATTGATAGTTTTTAGAAAAATACCAAAAATTTACCCTAAGATAATTTTGATATTTCGAATCCAAAAATGAACTCAATTTTGAAATATAAAATTTATAAAATTTAAAAAAGTTTTTATTACAATTCACAATGGCTAGTTTGATTGGTTGTGGTGTGTTTGAACTCAATGTTGAGTACAACACAAGATACTGTTTAACATAAAGGAAAACATACAGTGGAAGCTTGGGGTGATACATATATCCTTTAAGGATGTGTATATAAATCATATTTAACATGTTACATATATAATTAATTTATCCTAATAATAATTTACAGTTTAGATTATGTTATTTATTTCATGGTTTTTTTGATTTAATGTTACCAAACTGATAAGTGTTTTATGTAACAATCACATCATTTTTCAAGACTGTTTATGATTAAGTCTCCAATATTTACATATCCTGATAGAAATATTAATAATTCCCATGAATTTTATTCTGCTATTTTTATTAAATTATAATAAATTTTTTAAATTGATTTTCTTCTCTTTATGTATGCAAAAGTTAAAGAATTAATTTTTTCATTAAAAATAATTTTTTCAGTAAAAAAAACATTTTATTCTAAGAAGATGTTTTCTAAAATGTATTGAAAAAAGTATTAAAAATATTTTTCCCAAATTTTTAAGTATATTTTCCTCGATAAATATTTTAAAAGATCGATCAAAATAATTTTCAATATTATATTACATCCTTTGATATTATTTTTTCATTTCTCATATATGAACTAAGGATAAAATTATTTTTTCATTCTCTAAATTGTATATGTTTCTAATGAAAAATATTTTTATGAAAACATCTTCAATACTATAGGTTATACCCTGATTGATATATTATGATAACCATATCTTTTAATGTTTTTTCTATATTGAATAGATTAAATTATTATGATTTTTTTCATTACATGAGATATGATGTGATGATATGTTAAATGTATTATTATATTGTGTTACACATAACTATTTTTTCGATTATCAGATATATGGGACTTATATCATCATCCAATTAGTAGGGAAATATTTAAATAACATAATATGTTAATGGGAAACATGTTGATAAGATTGATCCCTTATGGGAAATATGTGTTTCCTAATACATTGTAGGAAATAGGTGTATCCTAGTCCAGTATGGGAAACACGTGTGTCATGATCCACAATGGGAAATAAGTGTTTCCTGATCCACTATGATAATTGTCTTGGAATTTAACCTTGAATAATGAAATGGTTTTCTATATTTATGATGGTGCCAGACATTTATGACTTCATTTTCGGTTCATGATGTATTTATGATGATTTCTTACTCTTATGGACCATGTTTTCTGAAATAATATATTTTTATGACATGATTAATGTTTAGGATCTATGTAAGGATGGGAATGAACATTTTATGTTATGTACATGGTTACAAACCAATATGATTATATTATGATTTCATATTATCAAATATTGATATCTTTTATAGTTACCCTTACTAAGTATTGAGATAACCCTTACTTTTTTTTCCTTCCCCTCGTCATGTAGATAGCTTTTGGTAGGGTATACCTATGATTTTTACGACATGAGAATATCATTTTTGGAAATATTAAATATCATTCATGAAATTATAAGATTCTATTCCATGTTTCAAAATTCAATAAACTATTATGTTCCTTATGCGTTTGTTTCAATAATGAAAAGAATAAACTTCTAAAAAGATGTAAAATATTCATATGGAAAACCACATTCTCTATAATTGTTATTAAGTGAAAGGTTTTTATAGTTTTTAAAACTAGTATTATAAAATATTAGTGATATCTTAATGTAATTATCTATGGATAAGTATATGTATGATTCAAATAGTATGAATGTTTCCTAAAATTTTGGTAAAGGTTAGAGTGGGTGGTTTCATAAAAACACATCTCTATCATTATACTAAAAGTAGATGTTCCTTTAAAATTGATGTACCTATGGGTAGCAACCCTAAAAACTATATATTTATATGGACTCAATAATGAAATGGTGACGGAAAATGGGCCATTCTGCACAAGAGGTTTGACACTCTCGGGGGTATGCTTTGGAAATTCAAAAACACTTTACAAACTATTATATAGGATTTAACAAGATAATGATTATGAATGACCTGGAATAAACATATGTTTTCATAAATTAAAGAGGTGGTGTCAATATTTTTATATCTTATAAATTATATCCATTATTATTTGGTTTGTCATAATAATTAGTGTTGCTCACACTATGCTTTTTGGTTTTACTCAATATCGAGAACAAGAAAGAACTAGGTTTATATTGAATTTAACAGAATATTTGTTGAAGGGAAGTCAAATGGTATGATGAATTAAATATAGGATATATTAATTATTCATAACTAGTTATCATGGAACATTATTAACAATTATAACCCAAAAAACTATCAGACTCACTAAATAATATAATGATGGAGTTCACTATGATTTTTGGTAATGGAGACTATATAATAAAGGAGATTTTTTTTTCTATATGTGGGAAGAAGAATTCCAGGGAATTTCTCAAAGTAATGATAATATGTTTTATGTATGTAGGATAATTACACAATGTTGGAGATTTATAAGAAAAAACATACATGATTAGTTAATGCAATAGATGAGAATATTGGCTTTCATATGGTATTATAAATGGATGAATTATTTAACTATGTAAATTATAAGAATTATGAAAATCAAATCCTAAATAGGAATTCTCAAGAAGAGAATCAGTATGGTTGTATGAGTAATGAATTTATTATTGATGATGAATAAAATAGGAATAATATATTAAATTAATGAGATATTAAGGAATTAGATGACGAAGCCTCGATAATTTCTTAAGGATGAGGTGGAATAGTTGTAGTGAGTATGTATTGTAATTAAAGAATTGTAAAATATATCAGGAATGCTCAATTTATATTTTTCAATAATGATTTAAAAGGTTATATTCAATGATGTTTTTGACACATAAAATTGATTTAATGGGAAGGTTATATTTTATTATTATGGTAATATATCTGTTTACATGTTCATGATGTTTATAAAATGGTTTTTATTATGGATAAGGAGATGAATGATATTAAAATGGTAAATTGGATAGTATTGATGAACTTATAACTGATAAAGGATTTTTTAACATAGGGGTTGCGTTATCATTAATGGAGTTTACAACATTATTGGATCTAAAGAATATGTTCAATAATCTATATCTTTATTCTAAGAATAACAAATCATGCTTGTTTTCATTGATATTTTTTGGTAATTTGGTTACTACCGAGCTTCAAGATAATATATGACCACGGAATCCAAATATTTTTCATGTGGTTATTAAAATATTATTAATTATATTCAGGTAATTAATGTTAAGTTGAGATAGGAAAATTAAATGAAATTTTTAAAAATTATTAATTTTGAACATGTTATAAGGTTAAAAATTTATGGAATGGTTTAATTTAAACATCAGATGTGTTTTTAGATGTTAATTTATTACTTTACCATATGATTATTTATGCATATGTTTTTCTATTTATTTTGTTGTGAAGTTAAATAATTATATGTGGAATGAATTGTCATTAAATTTAGGGATATTATGTTCTATTCATACATTAAGAATAAAATATTCACCTTTATTACTTAGAGTAATAAATGTAGTGGAATTCGATCACGGAATAACAAAATGATGAAATTGTGTCTATGAAATAAAAATATATAAAGTACATTTTCATATGTTTTCAACCTATATGGAAAATTTAACTACCCAACATTTTATAAAAGAACTTAAAATAAAAAATCATGTTATAATCAATTATGATGATATCAATAACCCTTTTCGCACACCTTTGGTTTATGGATTTTATGTTGTCAACTTTATTTGGATCACTCACTTTCATGTTATTAGTGATCTTTATCACTATAAATAATTATTTATTGTTTTATTCCATGTCCAAATAATTACTTCCCAAATACTCTATTCTATATGGAAACCTAGTTAAGAGTTAATTTTGGTAACTATTATGTTACCAAAATCCCTTTTTAAATTATTTTTTATTTTTAATTGGAATAATGTGGGTTTCAAGGAATTAATCTTCAAATGTTATACCATTGATGGCCAATATAAATTTTGAGGGTGAAAGTCATTTTGAGGGGGGTGTAATTTAACACCCTAAGATTTTGGGAAGTAATTTTTAAAATGAATTAAATCATTTTGATATTTTTTATTACATGAAATATATATTTTATCTTTAATTAAACATAGAATTTAGTTATCTTTCATTTCATGCAACAATTAGTTTCCCTGATAGCTTACATTACACACAAGACTGAGTTTTACCAAAGGATAATATTTTATTAACATTATTATTTAATACATCTACATGATATTCGATTTGAGGATATTAATATAATAAAAAAACATATGAGAATATATATTGGCACTCATTTTTTTGGTTTATATTTATTTTAAATAATATAAGAATCATTTAAATGAAAAAATATGTTTAGTGACAAATTGTATCATTTCTATAAAACAATTATGTCATGCTATGTGCACATAATATAGTATTATGTTTTAACAATTTTATAAAATTAATGTAAAAAACTAAAATTTATTATTTAAATAATAATGTCAAAATTATATTAGGGGTATTTTTGGGTTTTTTCAAAAAGGTGTCATTTTGTCATGAATGGTGAAAAATATTGATTTTTAATTGAAAACTATCTTTTCATTTCAATTATTAATAATGTTACATTATAGTTTAAATTATTTTTAATGTAAAATTAGATTAATTATAAATATATTAATCCAATTTAGGTCATATTTATAATTTTTTTCTTTATTTTTATATAAAAACAATATTAACATTTGAAGTTGTTTATCTCTAAAAACTTACATTCTCGTTGCATATATTGGATTATTTATTATAAAAATTATTGCCATGTTGTTAATAAAAATATATATAAATTGATTAAATAATTATAATCACCATAGATTATAATATCTACAAATTTAAACATAATTTTTCTAAATAACTATTAGTGAAACCATATAAAATTAATTTCTATGATTAAAGTCAAAATTGGGTTTTTGGCATTACACATGTTTGGATTAGAATTATTTTTTCACACACATATGATTTTTATTAAATGAATTTAAATTAAGATTTATAATAATTAGTTATAAATTATAAAATAAATCTCATTTTAATTTTATTATTGAAGGATAAATTACCTAGATAAATAAAAAGATACAAGTTACCCTGGTAAAAACGAAAAGGTTGAAATTGAGTAAACTTAATGACTGTGGAATAACCTAATAAAAATGTCTTTGTTTTTGTGTGGTGGATGTGTTTCTTGACCACAAAATATATAAAATTTATTATTTAATAATTGTTAATTCACATGAGGTAAGATAAAACTCCCAATAGTAAATAATTTTGGGGATTTACCAGAAGTCCAGTCTTTCTCAATTATATAAGGGGACTCACTCTCTTCACATCATCAGACCTGTCAATCCATTTTGAAAGATCATAGCCTTAAAATTTTACTTTCTCAATTACCTACCCTCATTCTAGAAGCCTTATTTCATTCATAAATACATCTTATGAATGTTTTAGTGCAAACCTAATGAGGATACCAGAAGAATTGCAAAATTTTATTAGTGAGTGTTTTTGTTTTATTAATTACTCAACACCCTTAAATTATTATTTTTTCATTATTATATGATAACATAAATATATTGAATATAATAATATTTTTTTATTTTTTTTCTTAAAACCATCTTCGCGTTCATCAAATGGGTTACAAAATCATAATTCATATGTAAGGAAGAGTACCACCTCATGAACCGATTCATTCGTTATTCCATTAACACCTCTTAGGGCTAGTAATAATGATATATTTATTGTTTATATATTATATATAAGATATTTATTATTTTATTATGATTTTATGATTTTATAATTATTATATCACATATACCTACATACTCTCCATTTTTCGGGAATACGATAACATCATTCATGTGTCCAGAAGACTACCACCCCGTGAAGCAATATGATCCATTCACACATTTTATAGAAGGATTTAAAGATGGGTTTAATGATAAATATTTTATATATATTACATAAAATTTATTTTAAATTTTAATATATCATTTATTTTTCATTATCTTAACCCAATAATAATATAAAAAATGGTGTCCATACCTACGTGCAACGTAATGTATCCATGAATGATGAACCTTAAATCACTAAATTTTATGGATTATAATAAATACTTATTTAATTAACATGTATGATATGGATATGATGGTAATTATTTTATTAAATAATTATCCATAATCAAATTAAATTGATAAAAAATATAATGAATCAAAAAAATATACAAAAAACAAAGGAATTGTTACCTGAGATAAAACATCAATATAATAAAATTAATTAGTGGGAAATATAAGGTTATGAGAAGATAATATATTGTATGATATATATATATATATGAGTATGTTTTTTATATATTTATAATAAAAATATATTTATTATACACTAGGTTATAAATATTATTTAAAAGGCCCAACCATGATTAATGTATTACTGTTAGGGGGAGGGGTGAATTAGTGATATATTTTTCTTTTATGTATCCTTTCTATTATGAAAAAATTATCGTACTCACAATGAATTTCCCATATTATAGAAAAAAATCACACATCAATAGGAACAGAAGTATTTATCATGTTCACTACTCTACAAGAGAAGTTATGTAATTGCGATGGATTGAAATAATCTAATACCACACAATTCATTAGAAAAAAAAATTACTTTTCTGTGGATACGAAAATATGATATACCCATACACTTGTGTAGCACTTGGTCAATAAATAATTAATGCTCCATTTCTAACACAAATAATGTAAAATAATTTTCTATAATAAGTAATTAACCTTAACCAATTAGTTCATAACCTGTCACTGTGATGCCTTTTCAGGACCCGCATATGAAATTCTTGAAAACACACTTATTCACTTTCCAACCCAGGAGTGGGTAGAAATACCAGTTATAGATTTTTTACAAAGACTCAGTCTAATGGATCATTCTGATTCCTCTATCCAATTTTTTAGTAATGAAAACATATAAGAAATAATAATCTATAAAAAATTCTAAAAAACATAATGTTTACACAAAGACAACATCTGATTGATCGGTCTGATCAGGTAACTCATTCTTCTTCTGCATGAAAATATTTCATCAGAAAACTCTATTACGATAATTATTATCTCTACATATAATGTCATCTCTCTATCTACCGTTATATATAAACATTAAAAAATCATCAAGTACAATTTACTACCTTCTATTTATAAGAGGGACAAAAGGGGTATTGGCAGGAAACTACTTTCACTTCCCAACTCAACCAAATTTCAAGAATATTGAATTTAATTTCTATTTTTTCATCATATTTATCTACTATAGTGATTATATACTATTATTTATTCTTAGTTAATCTTATTTAATCTTCTAATAACATCATATTACTTCAATATTTTTTATAAATACTTCAGTATGATACCAAGGTTACATGGAAGTTTGTTCATTATGTTAAAAACATATGTTAGACTAAAAACACTCATTTCATTTCTCTATACCATTTATAAAAAATTAACGAATTATTATTTCAATAATCCAAAAAAATAGAAAGACATGAATCTACGAAACAATTCTACCATAAATAACATTTCAACTTCTAAATCATTTGAAACCCCCATTTAACAAAACTTTGGTAGAAATAACCATTTTCAGAACACTTCAAAAATAGCTTCAAAACAAATCACCAATTCATAAATTATATGATCCTATCTCAAAAACGTCTAATGATGTAGATCATCTAATGAATTATTTTTGATAGTCTACATTTGATGAATCTAGATCTACATCACTCTGATGGATTAGTTTCCATCATTTTTTGATGACTCTTGGCCCATTTAGAAAACAAATAATAGTTCTTAAATCGTATTAAAACATATGAGGGTTATTTTTCTCTTGATCTGATTAAATAAAATCAATATAGATCTATTTTTTTAGGAGAATGATTGATTATATTGTTGATATTCATCCAATTAATTAGTCATTGATCTCAATTAGTTAATTTTCCCAACAATTCTTTGTTACTAATATTCCATAGATAAAACACTAAATCTAATTCCCCATCGATAGCATAACATTTTTTTGATGGATTAGTGTCATAATACCTATGATATATCAAAGGAATTTCATTTCAAGTGGACTGTATTGTCCTATGGATCTATCAATCAATGCGTTAGAAAAACCTATGTCAAGAAACATTAAACACCTCAGTATTTTGATAAAATCTATGTCTAATGAATCCCACGTTGATGAAATATGATCATATGAATTCAATATCATATACTTTCATTTTTCTACAAAATAATTTTGTATCACGAATTCTTCATGACTATGAGAACATTTTGATTGGCATAGAATCATTTTCTTTTCATTCGAATGTTTTATGATATCCCATCCTTCCATAATGTTTATACTTACCAACCAAACCTCAGTCCAATTAGAACCACTTAAAATTTCTAGGAAAAATTTCTATTATTATTTCAAATATCATGGATCAAATTTTTTGATTAACTTATGATATTGGAAATGTAGAAAATATAAATTCATTTTCAGATTTTGTATCGTGACATTAAGCCTCTAATATTATTTCTCATACTGATCAAAACATTTATTCTAAACAATATGCATGTTTTTAAAATATTTTTAAACAGACAACTTATTCAGCAATAAATGGACTTTATAATCTTTGGTTATCCAATCTATTTATTATAGACCTCATTTTTCTGACCATTAATACATACAAATTGTATTTATTTATCCTTGTGACAACATAATAAAAAACATTTTGCACAAACTTCTTCTATCATCCAAAACCCAACATCAAGACAGCTTAGCCCCATAAATCTCTCCCTTTATATTTATTTTTTCAACCAACACTCATTAATCACTATACTATATGACCTCAAGCTATGGATAACTAATCAATATTTATAATCCTATGTGAGTGACCTCATTTTTAGATATATGAATCACTGATACAAAAACCATGATGTCTACAAGAAGTGAATTATACAACTTATTCAACTTCAAAATCAATTTTTTCCTTTCACTTTCACCTTTTAATAATTATTTCACTTTCCAATAGAGAAAGTATTCATACGCAATTCAACAAAAAGTTCAAATAGTTCACACATGTATATTCTATCTTAACATCATACCATAAACTCCCCCTACAAACATTCATCATTAAATTGTTTAGCATAAAAAAATTATAAGGACACAGCCTAAAACATTACTTATTATTGAATTAAATGAATAATTCACATTGAGGATATTTTCAGGTTTATAGTTTTAGAGATTTAAGACATAAATATTACATATCAAAGATTAAAAAGTAGACACTTCTACTCAGATTCCATTTTTTTACAAAATAAAAACTCTTGAATAAAAGAGTCTTGTCTAGTTCCCTGTTTTAGACAGCCTAACATTTCATTGATCCCATCCTTGACCCTATTAAACATTATGTCCTTTGAAAAACATTTCAAAAAAAATGGGATCAGCAAAAAAAGCTCAGTAAGGGTTATAACAATTCAAAAAAAAAACATTAGTCAATGTGTACCTAAGAATCATTGAAATAATACTTTACTCATAAAACATAAGCAATTTAACATACCTCATGAAATCCAAATATTTATGAATAACTCATAGAAATCGTAAGACATAAATGTAACATGAGGAATTCATAAAATTATTATGTAGGGAGTAACCCTCATGGTTACGTTTCAAATACCCATCACAGTATATTCCCTAAATCTCTTTGGAGAAACCTTAGTATTTAACTCCTTCGCATTACCCAATGCATTGGAGAGCTATATCGAGCTCACACGCCCTTAGTTTATCACGGAACCACCCGTATTCATAAACAATGCCCAAGAACCATAACATAATAATAGAACATAACTTAAGCACAAAGGAAAGATAACATTCCAACATTTTAATAATAATATAAAATTTTAAGATATTGAAATAATGAATCCATTCTCAAAACCATTTTCAAAACCATTTAAAACCTTTAATAAAGAGATTTTTGAATCAAAGTGTCCCATAACACTTTGAAGATTTGAAAATTTTATACCATTAATATCCATTTAAATAAAACCTTAAAACCATTTTGAAAACATGGATATTAATGAGAAATATTTATATGAACAAATCATTAAAACATTTAAACTGATATTTTAGTTAAAGGGTTTTTACCAAAATTAGAGACCCTTGAATACAATAATTGAGGAATCACATTTAATAAGAACTTTATAATATCATGCGAATAAAAGTATTCATGATATAATATTATAATGGACATTATATACACTATATAAGAGTGAATTGATGCATAACAACAATGAAGTCTCAATAGAAATGTAAAATGAGATGAAATCCCTTATAAAGAATGTATCCTTAAATTAAAGAGAAATCAATCTCATACTTATGTGTGACAAATATAAATAAACAAAATATAAGTGGATATTAAGTGTAAAACAATAAAAGTTCATTCACACATATTCAAAGGATGACATATTCAATAACTACAAGTTGAACCCAAAGAAATCAAAATTGGGATAAAAGTCCCTTTGGTAAAATTCAACAGCCTAACGGCGTCACTTTAAAATTCCTAAAATTATTTGACGAGAGAAGAAATGGTATCTAATCACTTGGACATAAAATTTACATCAATAAGGATATATAATAACATATCCCATCATAAACATATGTAAATTACAAGATATTACAAAATAAGTCTTTTAAAAAGAGGAGGGTGAAAGGTTCCCTTACCGATTGGGGCAACATTCAAAACGTACACCCCATGAAAGAAGGGTCATACAATGAAAATGTAAATACCCATAAATGAAATTATATTATACAAATATTAATATAATGGGATGTACATACACCACAAAAAAGGAAATAGTAGCCAATGTATCATGAATCTCATGGGAATAAAAAGTGAGATGAAAATCCCCTTATGAAAATTCGGCAGCCTAACAGCGCCACATAAAACTTCCAAAAATGGATTAATGATATAAATAAGGGTCTCTAATCATAAGAAAATAAAAATTATGGTATGATTAATATATAATATCTTCCCCCAACATAATAAATAGGATCTTAAAATAAGTGACATAAAAAAGAGTACTTAAAAAGTAAGAGAGAGGTTGGATCCCTTACCTCAAGTCTGACTTGTCTTGTTCGTTTATTTATTTTCATGAATAATAAACATTGGTAAATTTATAATTCATAAAGGTAATACTTTAATTATTATTATTCAGTTACTATCACATATTATAATGTTATAATAATTGGTTAATATTGTGAGTTCATATCAGATGTTTTTGTCAATGTTTGGTACATGAGTCAAAAATGAATTTGTTTGAAAATGATTCTCCATATAGTTATAAGTAAATCCTCAAAATAATAGTATTAATGATTTAAATATCATATATATCAATTAAATATTCATTTTATACTATTCCATAACATTTGGAGATAAAAATAAATGAAATGCACCGTTCATGGAGACGGTAGGCCGTACGTACGCATGAACACTACTTTCATTTATTTGGCATATTAATGGAATTAAAAATAATTGAGAGAGATATATATTATGATTCCAGTATAATATATATGATTTATAGGTCACATAATTTCATTAATTTCATTCTTTATACATTCCATGTATTGCATTTACGAGTCACATCACTTGAGAGGGCAGTAGTCCACACTTCCTCGTATGAAATTATCACATTTGCACAACATGCAAAGCATAAAGGTATGATTTAAATATAAAATACAGAAGAATATAGAAAACATAAATAAAATATATATCATATATAAAATACAGTGAAATCATAATGGCCACCATGAAAGGTGTTAAGAGAAGATTGAACAATCATCATTTTGTGAGACAGTAATTCGCCATCCACAGAAACAATATGTTTTTAACCATTAGACGGAGGTGTCTGTAAGTGTAGCTCAAATAATTCACACAAAAACATCCTAGTATATTGAAGATACTGTTTTCATTACAAAAGGAAGGAATAAAAAGAGTTTAAGGGTTTGTAGAAGCAAAATAATACAAAAGAACATAATTGAAGACATTACCTTTAAATCGGGTAACTCCTCTTGGTTTGAAACAAAAGGGTTTCTTGAAGAGAATTATTCCAAAGGTGAGTCTTCAATGATGAAGAGAGGGATGTGGAGAGATGAAATTGGCAGGGTTTGTCCGAGAAAAAGGCTTTAGAGGTGTGGGTAAGGTGGTAGAGGTGGTGGCCTTTTATAAGAGAAGAGGAGGGGCACTCTTGGAATGTTATAAACTATTACTTTATTATGAAATGCTTTTCGGATTTTAAAGATCCCAAAAGAAAATATTTCTAGGCTAAGGTGATAAGGTTTCGAAATCCACACATTCAATAGGTTTTTGACAAGTGTAAGACTAATATTTCACCCTATCTTCTCATTTTATTTAAATCATTTATTTATGAGGTAATCACTACATCATCACGATGTCATTAATAAAATAATTTATTTAATGTCAAAAAATTATAAAAAAATATCATGATGTAGGAAATAATTTTATATTTCTAATGAATATTAATAGTATAAAATATGACGTATATATCCCCATGTAAAAATTATTTTAGTAAAACAATACATGTTTGTGACATTTTAATTTTTACTTTAAATAAAAAGTTATTAATATCATTTTCCAACCAATGTGGCTCCATGGGGTCCCCAAGTTCGCACATGGATTTTTTTGGTCATCCATGACTCATCAAATAAGGGTAGTACATGTTTCTAGGTCATTTAATATTATTATAGCATTATCTTTACCTTTAATTACACTAATTACTTTTAATCGTGATTAATAAAACTTAAAAGTTACTATTCACCAATAAATTATTTTAATCACATCGTACCACATTTTACTTCCTAATGAAAAACATGTATGTAGGATTTTTGAAAATCAAATCAAAAAAGTGGTAAAGTTTCATTTAAATGAAAAATCAGTTTCTTTAACTACCACTTAGTGGTTTCACTATTCATCAAAAATTGAAGTTTTTCAGAAAAATACAAAAACTTCACCCTAATCTATATTTGATATTCTGAATTCAAAAATGATGTCTATTTTAAAAAATTCAAAATATATAAGTTTCATTAATTAATTTAATAAGTCATTCCCGCTGTCAAAATAAATGGCGTGTTTATAAGAAACAATATCTATTAAAATATTGACACTAGTTTAAGTCTAATTTCAAAGTCAAATTAATTCCATTGACAACCATTGGATTAAATGGTAAAAATATATTCTAAATGAAATTTAATCTCAATTAGAAAGATAATCTATCCATATAAATAAATCAGATTAAAAGGAGGTTTTGAATTAAAATGCAACATTTTTCACTAAAAATGATCTTTATCGTATAAAGAACAAAAATTTACACAAAGTAAATTTTAATGTCCAGATTCTAAAGAATTATTTTATTTTATCAAATACAACATATAAAATTGTCAAAAGTATATTTAAAAAGTTTTATCCATCAAAAGGCAGTTAATTGACTTTTTAAAAAATATTAGAAGATTTTTGCTTAAAATTGGATTCATTTTCATTTTAAGCCTATAACATTTATTGGATAAAAGTAAAAAATATTTGACAAACATATATAATAATTTTGTAGATAGTTCCATTCATTCCCTCAATTACAATGACTAGGTGTTAACTACAATTTAAAATAATATTATTTTATTATTAGAGTGCAATGTAAGATTTCAAAGAAACTCGTTGTTGTGTATTGGGTACGCTATCGAGCATAGCGTTCCCTTTAAAGTAATATTAATAGTTTATTTACAAATATGGATAAATATGAAAATTTCATATTCTTTATTTACCTGGGTTGTTACACAAATAGAGAGATGTATGAAACATTATCCCCCTTGAAAATATTATCAAAATACTAGATGAGACTGTGGATATATAGATATACCTCAACCTTGTAGAGAAATAGTTTGGATTTCCAAGTTTAACCTCAATTTAAACAATTCTTCCTTTGGAAAATGGTATTTTAATTTTTTTAGCCTCTTATTCAAATATAATAACATACTGAAGATATATTTCATTCTTATCCACATTATTTCTGATGAAGTTATATTTGATATCAATATGTTTAAAATGAGAATCATGTGCTAGATTTATTTTTGGGATTATTGTAATCTAATTATAACAACCCAAGAGTTGAGGTAACTTCACTTCAACATGTAAGTCTTTGAACTGGGTCATCATATAAATAAGTTGTCTGTAATCTTGAGTGCTGTAAAAATAAATAGCTTCATTTTTGCTAATATTTTCTCAATTTTGTTTTTTATTATTCCAAATTACATAAATTTTTCCAAGAAATAAAACTCTAAAAAATGTGGATCTTCTATCATCAAAACTTCACACCTAATCAACATCACTATACCCAAAGAAATCTATTATTTATGAGCTATCACAACAAAATCCATTATTTTTTTGGCCTGTGAAATATCGTAGAATTACATTTCCAAAAAAAGGTGTGATTATTTTTTAACACTTTGAAATATTGAACATAAGTTAAAAACATAAACAAAATCTTGTCCGGAGGTAGTGAGATTTAAAAAACATCTAATCATCTTCTGAAATTATTTAGAGTAAACATCCTTTCCTTATCCATATTTATTAAACATGGGTTTCACTAAAATGTTAGTGTAAATAGGTTTTTATTTTTCTATTCTAAAAATATTTCGAATTTTCCTTGGGATATGTTTCTTGAAAAATAATCATTTTTATTTGTTTTGTGAGATTTATAATAAGGAAAGTATCTCATTTGGCCATGTATGGACATCTCAAAAAAATCATTTCATCATAAAACAATTTTCATGTTCTTTAATCATTATAAACAAAAATAATGACATCAACATTAAAAATTACAATGAGGGAAATATCCTAACGTTATTTTATGGGTATATTGATATCAACTATTAATTTATTAATGTTTAAATTCCATAAGAGGGTATCCAATTTGGATTATCATAACCTTGGAGCTCAGTTTAGACCATACAAGGATATCTTCCACTTTTACACATAACATTAATCTTTCCCAATGAAAACCCCACAATGTTGTTAAACATACACATCTTCATCAATTTATCCATTCAGAAATTTGAACTTCACATCCCTATGAATATTACACCAGAGTAAAAGTATCATAAAAATAAATTCATTAAGTATCATAGGATGAAATATTTTCATTTTTTCTAACCATTACACCAGAGTAAAAGTATCATAAAACTAAATGCCTTAAATTTTTTAGTAACCTTTCTAAGTAAATTGTTGTTTTTTTTTCTTATCACTTCACCACCATCATTTATCTTTTTCCAGAATAGACACATTTTACCAATAAAATTTTTGTCACTTGTTTTAGCTATGAGTTACATAGTACCATTGTTATCAATATTATTCATCTCTTCATTGATATACTGGGAAAATTATGGATTCTCAAAAGATTAATTACTAATTATCATCTCAACCATTGAATAAAAATAAGAATCTATTATAACATTTGATGTTCTTATTTTTTGACCCTTATTATGTTGATCATCAATTATTTTTTGAGCTTCCACTTTCTCCCTCGACCTAGGATGAGATGATCAAAATTCTTCATCATCACTAGAAATATCTACGTTCAATTCATCTACCTATCTGTAGTCAAAGTTTTTAGAATCATTCTCATGTTTCATAACAATAATTCTTTCATCATATTTATCTTCCTCATATACAAGTGATCGTGACACATCTTACATATATTATTCAAGAACTTTTACTCTAAAAGAATCAGCTAAATTTTTTATGTAGTTTTTGAAACATCTATATCCAATTTCAACAAAAAACTATCCTAAATATATTTCATTTTCACCTCTCTAATCAAAAATTTCATGGGTTGCAAATGACTTTCTTTAGAATGTACGAACTACCAAAAACTCTTAACTGCTTCAAACTTGGATTTTTTCATAGAATATTTTATATGAGGTCATATCAGAACTTTTTCTATAGTAAGATTAGTTTTTAATATTGAGAAATGTGCATATATATTACCTCCACAAGTAATGAGAATTAAAATGTTCAAGTAACAAGTATTCCATATTTCATCAAATCTTTTATTTGTCCATTTAGAAACACCATTTTTTGAAATGTGTATAGTATAATGAACTCATGTCAAATTCCATTTTTTTAAAGATAACTTTTGAACTATTAACTATTATTTTCACCATTATTTTTAACTCTTAACTCCATTCTAGAATAACTATATCACTTCTCATATCTTTTCCTAAAACCTTGAGACATATTCCTATAATAATCTATATTTTCTAAATACTTAACACATGTAATAGAAGTAAAATCAAAAATAAAATAAATAATGTTTATATTTCTGAATGTTGATTATTTTATCAATATCCCACATATATAAGAAGGAATATGTTTCAGGGGTTGAGTTTAATGAGTATAAAATTTATCATAAAGAAATATTTATTCTTCCATTTCTGAAAAATTATATAAAAATAATATCCTCTTATTGACAAATTAAGAAAAAAATTAACATTTTATCACTTTAAAAACATACTAATAATTCTCTAACACATATTTCCCAACCTTTGTTTTCTATATTTGATTTTATATCATCATGCTTAAGTAACAAGAGTTATAAACATCATCAACTTGAAACAACTTTCCATTTTTTACATTGGCCTCCTGTAAAGGCATTTCCCTATTCCTCTATTAACCCGAAAAAAACCATATTTTCTAAAACCGAATTTATTTCCATCATCAAAATGTTCTGAAACACTCAATAGATTATTTTTAAAACCATTAACAAAAAAATATTTCATAGATTTCAAATTTTCTTCCCCAATCATAACAGATTTAACACATTTTATTTTGTGGTATTTATCATTTAGAAATTTCTATATTCCATCATTTCAATCATTCTCATTACTCAAAAATATCACGTTTTCTATAATATTAAAATACCACCCACTTTTTAATAACTAGGGTAGTTCTTCATTCGTATCTTTGAGTTATGTTTATTAAATAAGATCTTTTTATTTCCTTTTATATTTCATTAAATCCACCTTCTCAGAATTATTAATTTTTTTGTTCCAGTAATAAAATAAGAAATACTTTTACAAGATATATAATTATTTCATATCTTTCCAAAATAGTATCTAGTGTTGGAACCTATTCTAAAATTACATCACATATTTCTCATAATTATTTCTCTGAGAGGACTATTTCCCCCCTGATCTTTTCCTCCTATTAACTATGGGATAGTTATAATTTTTCTGATTTAACAAATACATACTTTCCATATTCCAAAATATACCACAATTTATGTAGCATCTATATAATAATATTTTCCATTATGACTACCATACATTCCATAATTGTGATCATATCTCTCATTCACTTTCTTTTCTTGTGTATCAGAACATTGGTATGCACAAATATTTCTATTATTTGTTGGAATATTCTTCTTTATTTTTTATTTCATCCCAAACTTTTTGAAACCATAAGTAGTAACAAATTTTGTTTTGGACTCATAATTTATATTAAATTATGAATTTCATACATTATTTATTTTTTCCATATAATCCATTTCCCCAACATTCCTCTTCTTAGGAAAATTTTCATAATATTGTTCAACCTTAGAATGTAAATTTTTTTATTTTTCTCATGATTACCCTTTGAAGAACATTTAACAACTTCCGATATAAAATTCTAAAATATTTTAATTCACTGCTCAACTTTAGTAACTTTTTATTAAACAATTTCTAACTCTTCATCCTTATATTTCAATATACCATTAAAATGTTCAATTTAATTCTTTTCTTTCTCTACAGACTTCTTCAACCAATAAATGCCTTCTAGAATCCTATATTTCTTTTCAGGAAGACATTCTAGATTGTTTTTTGTCGAAATTCCCTTCTTAAAATTCTTGATTATTCTTTTATGTAATAATATCTTCATCAAACATTATTTCAAATCTATTTTCCGATGAAATTCAGGTTCATTTTCTTTTTATTTATAACTACCACTCTGAACACTTATTAATTAACTATTAATATGAAATTATTTTCTCAATAAAAATTTGTAAACCTTTCAGCCTCAATTTCACTTTCCTTTTATTCAATATCATAAGAAAAAAATAGTATCATTTTAGATTTGGATCTGTTTCTATCTATTAACTAGGAATAATATTTTCACATGTCAATATATTTCTTCCATGATCTTCTTGACATTTTATCATCTTCCTGACAATATTCTTAAATATTTATTCATGGGAAATTTTCAAATTACCAAATAGATCCACATTCAAAAAATTATAAGGGAATTTTCACTTTATACCATCTTGTACCTCTTTTCAAATTTTTAGAATTCAAGGATATAAATTCATAAATATTTTTACATACCATTTTATTGGAATCATATTAACAATATTCTTCTTCTTTAAGAATATTTTAGACCTTCCATGATTGGAATCATTAAAGAAAATTTTCTGATCTACTTTTCTTTTCCTTACATAACATTCTCCATTAAAATTTCAAAATTAAATATTATGCTATTAAGATCATCCCAATATAAGGTTACATGATCTCTATCTTCCATAGATGAAACACTAGAATCAAACATACCATTAATAATTATCTTGATATTTTCAAAAATAGTTGAATCTTCAAACATTTCACTGAAAAATATTTGGAGCTAAAAATATCATTCACCCTTTTAATGAAGACTCCAATAGATTTGTACTCACCCATTTTATGTATTTATACTTCTGCATATATATTTTCAATTTATCATTATTCACCATAATGATTCCTTAGTAAAGGTTTTTTATATTTTCCTAAAATGTTTTGGTACTAGAAAAACCCTTAACTACAAGAAACTCACTTTTAGATAGTGATAATTGAAATGAATTCCTATTCAGTCCGTCATTCTCTAGATTATTCTTATCCATGGATATTATAGGAAATTTTCACCAAAAAATGAAAATCTATATATAGCTACTTCCAGAACATCATAACCAATATGAATAAGACAATGAAACATTTTTTCATTCAATATATGATAGTCATTTCAATAAATTATTGGAATCCCCATACTATATACCCAATTAAAATTATCAACAACATCTTCTCTTCAAAAACACTTTGCTTAAGAGTAAAATAATAGACCCTTCGCTTTAAAACAAATTTAAAAGGCCCATTTAGGATCAATGTATCACTGATAAGTGGAGAGGGTAAATTATTGGTGTATTTTTAGTTTATGAATAATTACTATTAAGGAAACCTTCACCACCTGTTAAAGAACAATCAATTTTCTAGAAAAAAAATTGCCACACACATATATATATGAATAATTATATTTACAAGGTTCACTACTCGATAAGAGTAGATATGTCCTATGAATTGTTTGTAAATAATCCAATACCACACAATCAATTAGAATAAAATCCTTTTGTGTTGATACAACATGTAAGATATAACCATACACTTGTGTATCACAATGATCAATACAACTATGCATGTGATTCTTCTTGCATGAATGATGTAAAAAATGATTGTGTAACACATTAACAAACCTTCACCAATTGTTCCAAAACAAGTTACTATGTATCCTTATAAAAATTAGATTACAATATTATTTGTAACAAAGTTATTAACTTTCTTACCCAGTAATAGGAAGAAACACCCTTTCCAAAAATTGTATAAATACTCTGTTTGATGACTCATTATAATTTATTTTTCCGATTCTTCGGTCTAGAAAATAGATAATAAATTATACTAATGATATAATTATGGAAAACATAAATTATTACCAAGAATCCTATATTTGATGCCTTAGTCGAATCTAGTAACTCTTTTTTCTTCTTCTATCTGGGAAACAAACTCAAGAAAAAAAATAGGATACTTCTTATCTCAAAAAAAATCATCATATCTCTCTATCTCTCTCTCTATCTCTTCAGACGTGAACAATACATGCATTATAAATTCAATTTACTTCTCTATATTTATAGGAGACCCAATATATGTATGTTCGGGAACTATTTTCGCTTTCCAGATCAACAAAATTTCAATAATCATGTACATAATTTCCATTTAAGCTTCTTCATTGACTTGTTTTGTGCATATCTACTCTTCTAAATTCTCCTTGAACATTTTATATTCTTCTAAAAAAATCATATTACTAAAATATTTCTAGAAATTATTCAGTCTAAGACAATTCTTATTCTAATGTTTTTTTATTATGTTGAAACTTATTTCATACTAAAAACTCCGATTTTATTAATCCATTCTATTGGAAAAAATTGAATAACTTACTATTCTAATGCTCCAGACCAACTGAATGTCATGGAACATTGAAATCATTCTTCCATAAATAACTTTGTATCTTCTAAAGAATTCAAAAACCCATTTTTAAAACACACTGGTTGAAATAACTGCTATGAAAAAATTTCAAAATTTGATTCAAAACAAATCACCCATTTATCAATTATTTTATTATTTCTCAGAATGCATCCAATAAAGTAAAAAAACTATTGACTTATTAGATTCTTCCTACATTTTATGAATCATTCCCTACATAACTATGATGGATTGGTGTTATGTATTTTCTGATGATACTTAACCCATTTAAAAAACAACACTTTTTTCTTGAATCACTATAAAAACATATTAGTGTTCTCTTACTATTAAACTAACTAAAGACATCTATCGCATATCTATTATCTTCTGAAAATGGTTGACTACATTGTTGATTGTCATCGGATTAATACATCTCTAATCTTAGTCAGTTCAACTATCCCAATAATTCTTGGATAAAAATATTCCATAGATATGACTCCCCATATAATTCCTTATTTATACCAAAACATTTTTTAATGGATCAGTGTGATAATTCATTCTATGGACGGATGACATTCTATGTAAAATGGATTGGCTCGTTCGAGGGATTGGTAGATCAATTATTAAGAAAACATTTAATTGATAAACATAAAACATCTTATTATTTTGAAAAAACATGGATAAAATGAACCTAATATCAATGATATTTAAATATAAGACTTCAACATCATAAAATTTTTTCTTCCACAGACGTATGATTGTATAATGACATCCTCATGACTTTGGGAACATAAGTATCAAAAAATCATTATTGGAATTCCATTGGAAAGTCTATGAATTACTATCCTTCTAACATCTTCATATAGTACATCCAAACATCAATTCGATTAGAACCACTTGAAAGGACATGGAAAATTTTCTCTCTTTCCATCAATAAGCTTGTATCCTAAGTTTTGATCAAGTCAATATATTGGAAAAGAAAGAAAATCCATAAAATATTTTATATAAAGACATTCAAAATATGATATTATTTCTCATAAAAATATAAACATTCATTCAAGGACAAAGAAGAATCTGAAAAATACCTTCATCAAGAAAAAATATTCAAAAAATGATTGATATTATTAATCATTTTGTATCTAATATTCTATGTTTGGTACTCCTTTTTCGGATCATTAATACGTAAAAAATGAATTTTTCATTATGAAAACACAAAACAGAACATTCAAAAAAACATCTTCCATCATCCAAAGATGATCCTCCAGCCAACTTAGTCATAATATATTATGACATAAGTCAAAAATTAAAGTAATGGATTTTCATCTTAGGTTTATTTTTCCATGATACACATTTCATGTTCACTAAATGATTCTATTATGTAGTGTATATACTTCATAATAATTTTTATATAATTCATATAACGAAAATAATAATAATTT
This sequence comes from Viscum album, assembly GCA_963277665.1. Classification (NCBI taxonomy): domain Eukaryota; kingdom Viridiplantae; phylum Streptophyta; class Magnoliopsida; order Santalales; family Viscaceae; genus Viscum; species Viscum album. Next base: position 369,072,616 of record OY728166.1, read on the forward strand.
ACATATAATTTTGAGTATCTCTCTTTCATGGAGTTTATTGTTCAAAATTTACCAAATTGGAGAGGGATTTATGTCTCAATTTTCTTACTTTCAGAGACACATTATATTTTTCACATATATCCTTTCACAAGGTGAACATAAATCCCCTTTAATATGAAATATCATTAACTTATTTTCACTCAAGATATTTTAGGTTCTATTTTATGTTATTTATTTCATGTGGCCTATAATTAATGGATACCAATGTGGTAAGGGTATTATGTTACAATCTTTTCAATTATCAGGATTTTTTTTATTAAGTCACTAATGTTGATATCTCATGATCTACCTCTTAATAATTTAAAGAACTTTCTACACTTATGGTAATTCTATTATAATACATTTTTTCCATTTATTATACTCTGTTTATGTATAACAGAGTTCAAAAAATCAATTTTTTTTTTGAAAAATAATCTTTTTGGTAAAAAACACTTTTTCTTCAGAAACCATGTTCCCTAAAAATATTTTAAAAAATTTTATAATTTTTTTTCAAATAATAATGGATATTTTTGTTAAGAAGTTTTCTAAATGATCAATTAAAATAATTTTCAATATATAATGAAATCTATCGATATAATTTACTCATTATTGGGGATGTGATCAAAGGATACAATTCTTATTCTTTTTTAGCGGTTTATGTTTATTTTGAAAAGATGATTATCAAACCCCTTTCTCTTCCACGATTTATTCCATGATATAATTCTTATGAAACAAACTTCTTTTCATGGGTAATGTTATACTGAATATATGAAATTTTTATGAAACCTGTCTTCTTTACACAAGTCTTGATATGGTGATATGTTGAATGTATTATGATATTGTGGAACAAATAAGTATTATTTTTTTATGAGATGGGTTGGACCTATATCTCCCTATAATGAATTTGGTAAATATTTATATCTCATGATATGTGATTGTGAAACAAGTTTATAGTCATGATCCACTATAAGAAATAGGTGTGTCTGGATCCACTATGGGAAACAAGTATGTACTAATCCACTATGTGGATCAGGTGTGTCCTAATCTACCATGGGAAAAAGGTGTGCCCTGATCCACTATTTTTATAGACTTTGATGTTAACCTTTTTGTATAATATTTTTCTAAATTTTATGATATTTAACAATTTTATGATATGATATTATGGTTTATGATTTATTTATGGTGATTTCCCATTCATATGGCCCATATTATCAGACTTGATAATGTTTTATTACATTACACATGTTTAAGTTCCATGAAAGGTTGGGTGTGAAATCTTTAAGTTGTCTTCCTAATTACATACCTTTATTCTTATTTGATTATCTCTTATTATCATATATTGATAACACCTTTGTTTTTCCATACAAATAATCTGATCTCACACATTCTTATGTTTCCACCCCTAGGATACAAAGAAAGATTTAGGTAGGGTATACCTAGGAGGAGTACAATGTGAGAAGTTCTTTGTGGGAGATGTTAATGATATTTCATCATATAAGAATATTATATTCTTTGTTTCCAAATGTACCAAAGTATTAAGGACCTCTTGCATGAATTCTTATAATGTAAGGAATATTAAAATAAAAATATATAATATCCATGTATGAGAATCATGAGACTCTATACACAATGAATGTGGAGTTTTTATGGTTTCTTTGAGGGATTTGTATTGGTCATCTAGGTTAGGTAATAGGGTCCAACCATAAATTTCTATATAATTTATATAACTAATTAAACAACCCATTTTACTCTTTATGGGGTTTTGGATCACATTGTTTGGGAATAATTTTTTTTTTCTAGTTTCCCTTTTATTGTAATATATATATATATATATATATATGTGTGTGTGTGTGTGTTAAACGATTCTTTAATGTAATTTCTCATAAATATAGTTACATGCATCTATTACTATTTTGGTACCTCAAGGGATAGATTTTTGTGCTTCATATATCTTATATATCTAAATTTCATTCCAAAATATTAATGATATTCCTTAACAATGTAGTTATTTTTTATGGGTAAAACTATATCTCACAAATTTAATATATTCCCCCGGATTTTTAGGATATCATCAAGTTATTGGGAAGATCACCAATGGTTTTTTTTTCAACATTAATCAAGTAATATTCATATATCCTAATCTTGTTCATTTTATCTTGGTTATACATATATGTATAATAAAATTTGGGTAATTATTCCACATTTTATCCTTAAGCTCACACATTTCTTCCCCTGACTTGAAATTCGTCCACAACACCTTCACCAGTTGAGTTTTTTACTTATGAAACACTTTTTATCTAGTATTAATAACCTCGATATTCTTATCATTATATAAAAATTGAGGATATAGATTTATTTTTTAAGTGTTGATTACATGTATTGGGTTTATCATTTACTTCTCTGACATTATGACACAAATGTTTCAAGCACTTTAGAGTGGTTTGGTGACATAGAATAATGAGAATTAAGATCATGGATTTTATATAAAATATAAAAATGAATAATTTATCTTGTACTTAACATCCCCATATTACAAATAATTATAAATCCCTTCCATAGTTATATCATCATGAATAAAATTCCCCTATTTAAAATACATGTCTTTCCTCTAATTATTATCATAACCCTTTTTCTATTTTGAGTTATCTTGATATGTTTTTTCAATAGCTCTTACTTTTATATTCATATCCTAAATGATTTTTAGACCAACTATCCACCATTCCCCAACTTAATCCCATTAAGTTGTTTGATAACACCATTTACTATAAAAATAATTATAAATTTCCATTTATGTGTCTGAATGAAATCCAATGTTATCTGAAAATTCTAATAGAGGGTGATACTAGTCCCAAGATCCATGGAGGTTGTCTTATCATGAACCATTATGTTCTAAAATGTTTGGATAGTCCTATAACAATTACCATGTGTTTGTGGATGAATGGTGATGCTCAAAAGAATATTTATATTCATATAATTCTAAATACTCCTCTATAATAATTTTGTGAAATCAGTGTTATGATCTGAATAACTGAGAGATGTGTTCTATGATGCATAAAAAATCATTAATATAAAGGTCTGAAAATTTCTCAATGGGTAGAACCTCAATTATTTCTATAAAATATGATAAATTTAATAGTGGTTGACACTAACACATATTTCATAATTCTTCTTAGATATTTTAGAAATCCCAGTAGTGGAGTCCAGAGTGATATTGTCTCACTTCAACATTGTTATAAGGAGTGGTTTCATGATACCATTCGGAGGTTGTCTGTCAACCTTTAATTTTTTATATACCGAGAATTGTAATAAAAAGTAATTAATTAAACATTAAATTTTATTCCACCATATTTTATCTCTTATATACTTATACATCTTGATTTTACCTGAGATTATAGAAAATTTTGATCTATAAAATTCATCAATAAATTCTCTCTTCATACCAGGTGATGATGGTACACATATTCCCTTTTCGACCACAAAAAACTCCATATTTCTATATGAATCCCATCAATCTTACATATTTTTTATCTCTATTATTATTTTACTGATCTTTTTCATCATATTAAGACTACTTTTACTCCTTTAAAAAATGGTTATGATTTTTTTGGAAAATAAATTATATTTCCACTTCGATAATAATTCACATTTTAAACATTACTAAAACCAATAATTTAAGATCCTTATATATCCTCACCAGGAAGATAATATAATAATTGTTTCTACTCAATATATATATATCACTTCATTTTCTTACCCACAATGATAGTGCATTGGACATTCAGAATACTTGAGTATTTCTAGCTATCTACATTATCTCATTCAGAGCTATTTCTATGTGATAAAATGATTAATACTCTTATAATCAAAATATATAACACATATATAACTATAATTATAGTGTCCCTGTATCTTAAAGTTAAATATTATTATTTCTATATCTTGATCATCTATTGTGTAATTTTATTAATGTGCCTTTTATTTTTATAATACATAATAAAAATTTCAATCATTTTTTAAAAAAGATTCAACCAAATATTTTATTTTTCGAATAACTATTTATAACAAACCATCTACAACCATAGGTAAAATTAATATTCATACATTATTAATATATAACTAAATTCATTTAATTTTCCTCATATTTCTATCAATAAGTACATTTTACCCCTTATATATTAACTTGGTTATTGGATTAGCTAATCTGATATAATTTTTAGACAATCATTACTTAACAGTGTTTACAAAAAATATAATACATATATCAAGTGTATACTTTAGTATTATCCATATTTCAACCACATTTTTCTTTGAAGGGTCTCATGATATTCTATAATTATAGATTATATGAATAGGAAAATAAACATATTGATTCTTAAATTTACTCTTACTGAATTTCCCAGCTAACGTCTATTAATTTTTGCTCATAAGATTAATACATTAATTGTAATTATAATTTTCCAATATCTTATAGTATAAAAAGATATAATTAATAAAAAATGAAAATTTTATCAACATGATCCTAATATAATAATTTTATTTGATCTATAAACACCAAGGGTGTATTTTTTATTACAAAAGGCATTACTTTGAACTCATTGTGAATACACCTTGCATGAAATACATTTACCTATATAATCCTTTCGAATTTTTAATAAATTATAACTGTAAGAAAGATCAGTCTCTATGAAATATCCATAACCATTAATTTGATCAAACTAGTTATCAATTCAAGGTAATGAGTGCCCAATAATACTATTATTGGCATTTATTTTCCTATAATTAATGTACAACATCAAATACCCATCCTAATTCTTGAATGAAATAGGATATATTATACATAATGTGATACACTAAAGAATATAAATATTTTTTCACACAATTTTATAGCATTTTATTTATTTTACCCAATTCCTCTAGTGATAATCTATGTCATCTTAGATATGGGTTTTTAATTTGGGATAATGTGAATTGAGAAATCAACTTCATGATTTGGTGTATGTATTGGTAATTACATAAGAAATAAATTAATGAAATCTTCCACAATAAATAGATATTATATTCTTAGTTTTCCCTGCCCAGTCATATATTATATTTTTTCTTCACCTATAATAATTTTATTAAGATGATCCACTGAAAATTATTTTAAACAAGTCCCAAGAAATGAATTTGATCTATTATTAACAAGGGATTTTATTCCTTCTTAAAAAATTATAATCCCTTTATCTTAGGGATAGACTTCGTCATTATATATTGGGATCCAAATATTCCACAAATTATTTCAAAGTCAACCATTTGAAGAACAACCAAATTTTAAACTTGAAATTCTCTATACAATATAATAAAGATACTCAAATTTATCTTCTTTATAATATGTTTTCTACTATGAGTTTCAGTTGAAAAAATAACAATTTATCGAGTGATAATTCAACTTTATTAACAAACATGAAAAAATAGTGTGTGTATAAAAATTCAAAAAATGCATTATCTAACTCTTATTTTATGATCAAAGTACATAAAATGACATCATTTGGTACTTCAAATTATATTTTAGTCATTTTATGATCCTATACTTACTCCCATGGAAACATTTGAGGTATATTCCCTTAATTCTTGGGAAATTTATTATAATAGTGTTCTTCACCTACCTATTAAATAATTGTATCTTGGTAGATTCTATCTTAAATTTACACATGGAAGCTTAATGACCATTATCTATACAATTGTAATGAACTCAAAATCCCTTAATGTAATCCCCATGGTCTTTCTTTCCTTAATTATTTCAGGTTGTGAGTTATCCTTACCTTCTTCTCATTTTATAAATTTAATTCTATATGATTCTTAGTCCTCTTATTCTCTTAATATCCTCTTAATAGAAATTTTAGAGCTATTTCTCATCCTTGATAGCACTTTTCACTATATCATCATTTGTTGATATTATTTTGGAGACCAATACCCATTAAAGGATGGGATTTATCCCGTAAAATAAGTGATCAATATTTCTTTATATATATTGTCTATAAATTACATAGTATGTATTTACAACATTGTAATATTATCATCACATGCATAAATATTTTCTTTTTCCTTTATTATTAATTTAGTAATTTCTATTCCATGATAGTTATTTTCTCTTGATAAAAATATCTTTCAGGGAATAATATGTTAAAATAATTTTATTCTATACTTTCAACATTTTCCTCCTTTTTGTTTTTAAATAATAGTAATTATTGATCTGAATCTCTATTTAGATGATATAAAATTATGGTAAACATATCTATATCATTAAATGTAAAATCATGGAATATATTATCTAAATATTTATTCCATTTCATTTCCACTAATTTATTAGTAGTTCCACTAAAATATAGGAATTAATGCCTCATGAAATAATCATATATTGTAAAAGAATATTTAGGGGTAATAATTAATTTCATGTGGTCATGGATGCTCTTTATAATATAAGTTAACTTCTTTAATGCATTGATAATATTCTTATCATCGACACCAACTTCATTGGATTTTATGGAACCTAAATCACTACACTTTTTATAGGTATTGACATGGTTTTCCTTATTTCCATGTAGAACCAAAAATAATAATTTAATAAACATAATTTTTTTTGAATAAAAACAGAAATCATTTTATATAATTTCAATTTATTTATTAAAAATGAATATATTGTATTCAATCTATTTTACACAAATTTATATAATTTCCAAGGGATTTTTCATATGGTTATTTCTCTTAATATTATCTTCTAAATATAAAACATAATTTTTTATAATAAAATTTATTTGATAACAACTATAACATCCACTAAATCAAATAAAGAAGAGTTTTTGGTTGTTTATTAAAATTTTAAAAAATACATAATATCACAATACATCGGATTCAATAGTTTAGTTTTCTGAGGAGACTATATATTTACATGATCATTATTTTAAATTGGAAACATAGAGTTTTTCCTAATAATAAATGAAATATTATTATTTATCCATACATATCCTCATGTCTCATTAATAATTATTTCTGTTTTCCAAATGAAATGCTGATATAATATAAATGTTGAGATCATATAGTTTGTAAGGGGTATCATACAATGGAATCTAATTTTTCAAAAAAAATCATATATAATATCAAATGAATAAATAATAAATAGATATAATGTGAATAATATATCCATAAAAACATATATATGTAAACAAATAATTACATATTTTACAATAAATAATCATATATTAATGAAATGTATAATGTTATATATCATAATATACCATTAAAGAATCATAACAAGACGTCAACCATAATATGGTAGGCATAGAACAAATACCCATGTTATTTTTTCTCATGAGAAGTTTTGATGCGTCAAGGGGTTGTATAATTTTACTCCCCACACTTTTTATATAATAAATCCAATGAATCAATTGTCTAAATAAAAATTAAAGATAATATAATACTAAATGTTCTTAATGATATTCTTACATAATCATGGTTATGTAATCATTAGTTATCCATATAGAAATAATGAATATATAAATTTTCAATGTTTCCCTAATAAATATAATAAAATCATTATCTAGGTGAAAATCTATCAATCAAATTAGAAACTATAGTACGTTCCAAATATAATGGAAACCCTTTATCAAATAAAGAATAAGGGATTCTTCAAGTAGGGTAGTTTCATTATATAAGGATATATGAAGGATTTATCAATGATTTTAATAGTTTTTATTAATAATAGAACAAATATATAATAGATAATTCATGCTAAAATTTAGAAATATTTGATTCACATATTTTTCATACATTAGGATTATAAAATAAAATTAATTTGAAACTAATAAAATTCATGATGTGATACAATAATAAAACATTAATAAAAATAGAGTTTCATCCACCATCAACTCTTGATAGGATTCCCTAGGTACATCATAATCATATTTATTTATAAAATTTCCCAAACATAGATATAATATATCTATAATTGTAACTCCCCAAACTTATATGGTATGTTTCCCTTTTAATAATGCTGTAGCTTGCGTTGTACGCAACAAAGAGTTTTAACACACCACAACAAATCAAACTGGCCATTACGTATAGTAATAACCAATTTTTTAAATTTTATAAATATTATCATTCAAAATGGACATCATTTTTGTATTTTTAATATTGAAAATAGCTTACGGTGAATTTTTGGTATTTTTTAGAAAACATTCAATATTTGATTAATAGTGAAAAAATTGTGTTATTCGACTTTTTATTTAAATAATTATTTATATTATTTATATTTATTATAGGTCAAAATAGATAAAAATACATATATAAGTTCAATGTAATTATTTGGAGTCATTTTATAATATGTTTAGATATATAAAAATTTTCTTGAACATTTTACCATCTTTTACCCTCATCCTAGAAGAATTTATAAATTTGCATAAAACACAATTTTACAAATTATGTGAATTGGATTTCGAAAAATTTAAAGACACAGTTGATATATATAATTAGAATTTGGTTCAATAAGATGAAAATAATTTTTGGCGAGTACTAACTTTTAACTTTTATTTACCACGATTAAAAGTAAATAGGGTAATTAAAGGTAACAATGACATTTTTATTACCCTAAAAATGTTATAATTCTATTGGATAAGTTTATTTAGATCAAAAACAACCTTAGGAATAAAATATGATCCTTTAGGTCTATATGGATCAGATTAGGTCATTTATTATTATTTTATTTAAAGGAGAGTTAAAATTGATAAATTCAATTTTTAATAACTAAACCATATTTATTATAGGTTTATACATAAGATAAATTATAATATAAATATTCATTATAAATATAAAACTATTTCCTGCATTATTTTATTTTATTTATAATATTTAGACATTAAATAAATAAATTTATTTATGACACAATAGTGCTGCAATAATTACCTTATTAATGAAAGATTAAAATAATTGATATTATAAATATCCAAATAAATATAATTTGAGACTTTTGATGAATTTCTATAATTTTATAGTTTAATATGACATGTTAGTGTTTATTTGATTAATTGTTTCTAAGTAATCATGATATTATACTTTAAGAAAAACAAAATACCAAATAATATCAAAATTGACATAAAAGTGTTTTTAAAACAAATATTATATTATTAATTGATATAATATTACTAAAAATATAAGGTTAAGAAAAAGGACTTATAAAATTATTTTTATATAATTAATGAACCACTTGAGGTTTTCTTGGCATTTTATAGTATGATTATTAACCAATTATTATAATAATACAAGAATACATGGTAAAAGTTAAACTATTTAACTAAGAGTTAAATCTAGAAGATAAGGTTAATATGGTGATCCAAAGCTGTCTAAAATCTATTTGTTGGGAGTTTTTAGACCCATCCCCATGTTATCCTCAAAAAAATCATTTTTTATCCATTAGATACCGAAAATTATTTTATTATAAAATAATATTGGAAGCTTTTCCATAAAGTGATCCGAACATCTCTTATAAAAGGGAACTTCCCCTTCTCTCAAATTCACACCTCCAAAGCATTTTTTTCTCAGCCAAAACATTCCTAAATATCTTATCACATATACTATATTCATCATATAGTCCTTCCTTTGGTCATAAAGCGAAATTAATGATTCCTTTTGATCAAATGAAAAGGAAGAACCTAAAGAATTGGTAAATATTTCAACACCTCTTTCAAGTTCTTTTCTTCTTCCACTTCCTCTTTCTTTTTTGTTTGCATTATAAAATAATAACTCTACTATCTTATACCTACTATTATTTTACTATAAAAATGGTACAACCATATTCATTATTCTGTCCATAATATGAATGACAAGCTCACTATGCATGAGTACGTATGGTTTACCATCTCCACATCGTGGTGTAGTTGTTAATCAATAAATTATTATTTGGTTGGGTATAATAATTATTTATAATTGATGTAAATAATAAATATCATATGTTAATGATTCTGTATAGATGATTTACCATCCATTTCTATATGATTTTAATATCAAAATAATGATATTGTCGCTAGTGTGGTTGTACAGATTACCGTCTCCACAAACGCGATGAAATTCATTTCCCCATCGTAACCATTCCTGAATAATTTTCATATGATGATTAAAATTATTTTTTAAGAACATATTATTATTTTGGATATGAATCAAATACATCCTCTCCATATTAAACAAAACTTATTTAACAAAACATATAAAATAAAATGAATCAGTTAACACCTGAAATGACAATAATAATAAAATATTATTAACAAAGCTATATTAGAAGATCTTGTATGATAATATATTTATGTTTAGGGTTATTTTATAATTTAATAAAAATTATTAAACAATTATACAGAAGGTTAATGTACCCTTGAACAAGGAAAATTACATGGTAAGGGTTAATTCTACAATCACTACATCATCCAAGGTTGTTTAGACGTAATTATCTACTGAGACCACTTTATCATCCATAACCATGCTTCCAAAAATATATTTCAAAACGTTTTTACTATTTCTTAGACTATGTTTTGAAGTCAATTATACCCTAGTTTGATGTTTTATAAGATGTTTATAAAGGAATCTTTCTATCATTTTTCAAACAAGGTACTTTATGACCTTTTTGTCAAAATTAAGGAAAGAATGTTTTTAAACATATACGTTAGGTGAGTATATGATCCCCCATTATAACACCTTCAAATCTTCACTTATATTATTATAAGAATATTTTCCAAATAAATATTTTCTTTTAAATTGATTCAAAATATAAAGAGAAATTTCTTTCAAATAGTTTTCATTTCATCCATGTCAGCATCATTGATGGATTTTAATCATGTTTGAAGTTGATTTATTATGATACAAATATTCCATATTGTGTTCAAGGTTTTGTAATATGTTTTACTGTGGATGTGTTATTTTTATACCATTCATGGTTTATGGATAAATTATTTACATTTCGTATGCTAGTTTTAATTCGAATTTTTATGTTTTCTTTAATCCTTTTCAGATGAGGAATTCATTAGACATAATAAGTGATGGGTGGATCCTGCTATAGCTTCTCAATGCATCGGTAGGGCTCATGAGACAAACTATTATCTTGGAATAATGCTTTGAAAAAATCTTAATTCTAGTCTTTAAAAAGTCCTTGACTATGTGGTTATGAATTCTGGTATTGTGCATTCCATCATTATAAATTTGTTATTGATATTGAATGTTATTATTCGACTAGTAGAATATACATGTGAATAATTAAATGTTATTATTTCTATTTCTATTTTCCATATTATGATGATGTTTATGTTTAAAAGGTTCTTGTTTTTGTCTTATACATTTTCTTAAATTTTAGGCTTATTTATGAAAGTTTCTGCTATATTTTTATCCTTACTAAGCTTTTGAGCTCACACGTTTCTATGTTTTATTTTTCCTATGATGCAAAGAATTATATTATGACTGAACTATATGGATATTATAAGGGAAATTAATGTGGTCAAAGGAGAAAATGTTGTTGTTTTTTTTTCAATTTATAATGTAATGTAAAACTTAAGTATGTATCTAGTTCTTCCAATGCTACTAAACTAATCATCATTTCGAGACATGATCTTTTGTGATCATGATAATGGTGTTTAATAATTCACCAACTCTAGGAAACTAGGGTCGAGGCATTATAGTTGGTATCAGAGGATGTTTAGTACAATCCATGGAAACTTGATTTAGATATACTCTAATTAGAGAACATTAACCTAAGATAAACATTGAGGATTAGTATAGAAGAACTTCCTAGAATTTTGCTAATGTAGAAATTTTTGTATTATTTAAAAAATAAATCCATGTCTGGATACAAGCAGATAGAGGTGGATTTGGAACAGATGTACATTAGAGTGTAAACTTCAACAAGGAGTTATGGGCTTTATGAGGGGTATCCTAGAACACGACTACGGGCCTTGCTACACTCTTGGTTACGAAAATCACGTGGGATATGCTTAGTATAATTCACATTTTCTTTACAAACCATTAGGAAGGATTTATGAGTATATACCTCCTCAAAGAAAACATTTGTATGATTATGGATTATGTCCATAAACTGCCCAATTTATGTTAAGTGTTTTACAATTTTGGAATTATTTATTTCAATTCATAACCTATTTTAGTGTATTCCATTGTTTAGAAATGGATCCTAGTGGAAAGACTGGTAACTGTATCAATGCACGCAATCCATGTAGGGATTTCCCTCGTACTAAAGGTAATTATAGTGGAGATGGTGATTCAATTGGTGTTGATTACCTTATCACCATACTGGGACAACTCACTCAGGTTATGAGTAATAATCTTACCCATATGGAGCACCCTAATCCACAATGTGGAGGATCAATGTTAGATGGCTTCATGAGGAATCAACCAAAAAAACTAAAATGGGAAAAAACTCCATTTGTAGCTAAGTAATGGATAAGATCCTTGGATAAAATATTTCATTCTTTGGGGATTAGAAAAAGTGAAAAAAGTTGTAATGGGAGTTTATTTCCTCATAAGAGATGCATATAAATTGTGTCGATTGATTCAAAACAAAAATGAAGATGATAAATTATCAAATATATCATAGAGGATGTTTAAAAGGGTTTTCATAGAAAAATATTTTTCTCGTCACCATCGAACGAATATGGAAAGGAAATTTTTGAGTCTGAGGAAAAATGAGGATGATAATGTCACAAAATATGAGGAAAACGTTACTAGGGTAGCAAGGCATGATGAAGATTATATAAGTAACCTAAGGAGTTTTATTAATCAATTTTTTGATGGTTTAAAACCATTTCTCTATCGAAATTTAGTCTCAGAATCTTTCTCTTCATACGATTATATAGTCTCATGTTGTATCAAGATAGAAAAGGAATTCTCTAAGACGTACAAATTTAAAGAAAAGCAGAAGGAGAAGAAGAGATATTATGATCACTTTGTAAATGGAAATAAGGGGAAGAAGGGAATAGTTGAATGACCATATTGTAATAAATGTGGGAAGAAACACCCCGGTCTATGCCTGAAGGGAATGGGAGTCTGTTACAAGTGTGATGAAAAAGGCCACGAAGCTCGTGATTGCAAAGGAATGAAAGATGCTTTTAATTTTGAATGATACAATTTTAGAGAAAGGGGGAATTATTCAAATAAATTTCATAAGTTCCAAAGAAACATACCTCATAAAAGTTCAAGGGAGAAAGGAAAAACTTATGTGATCACCACTACTGAGTTTGAAGCTCTGAAGGACTTGGTGGAAGGTAATTTAATGAGTTCTTCAATTTTATCAATTTCTTTATTTGATTTGGGATCCTTGAATTACCTCATATCTTCCCTGTTTTCTAAGAAAATTATATATTTCCAATTTCATTTAACAATAGAGTAGTCAGTCGAAACACATAATGTAATTATCCTTACAACAAATTTTTGGGAATTAGTTCCCATTAAGGAATATATGAGTTATTTATTTGTTGATCTCATCATTATACCCATGATTGAATTTTATATAATCTTCAGTATGGATTGGATTTAGGACCATGATGTGAAAATTTATTGTCAGATGAAAAAGGATACAATTTTTGATGATGATGATAATGAACACCTTATATTTAAAGAAAAAACATCACCATCTGATTCTTATATAGATCCACCCACAATAACTAAATTCAATTATTGGGGAGTAAGAGAATGAAATAACTATAGGTGAGGAAAAGAATTTTCAAATATAGAATGTACCTATTGTCCAATAATATGTTGATTTGTTACCAGAGGATTTACATGGACGTCCTCTAGAAAGATAAATTGAGTCTCCCATTGCTTAATTCATGGTTCAAGGTCCATATCGATGACTCCTTATAGAATGTGCACTCTGGAATTAGTAGAAATAAAGATACAACTAGAGGAATTGATTAATATAGTATTTCTTCCCCCAAGTGTTTCTCTATGGGGAGCCCATGTTCATTTGGTTAAGAAGAAAGATGGATCAATGAGGTTGTGGAATGACTACTGGGAGATCAATGCTATAACAATAAATAACAAGTATCCCTTACCTCACAATGATGATTTATTCAAACAAAGTATGTGAGCTCAATATTTTTCAATGATTGACGAGTGATCTGGATATCATCATTTTTGTGTGAATAAGGAAGACATTTCAAAAAAACCATTCCGAACCTGGTACGGGCTTTACAAGTTTACAGTAATTCCTTTTGGTCTTAATAATGCTCCCTCTGTTTTCATGGATCTAATGAAAAGGGTTTTCAAGAAATATCTTGATAAAATTTTAGTGGTATTTATTTATGATATCATGATATCCTAAAAAATCTATGAATATAATGAAAATCACTATCTCATTACCCTAAATAATCTTAGAAGAAATGAATTATATGGGATGTTTAGAAAGTGTGAATTATATAATTAGAAGATTTATTTTCTTGTCCATATTGTCTATAATGATGGGATCTCTTTTTATACTTCTATGACAATGGCAATCCAAGAATGGCCAACACCAATGAATATAACTGAGGTACACTGTTTTATTGGTTTTGCAGGTTATTATCGGCATTTTTTTGCAGAATTTCTACCGATTGGATGACCCATTAACCAATCTCACACATAAAGAGGTTAAATTTGTTTGGACAAAAGTGTGTGTATAATGTTTTGAAGAACTGAAGAAAATATTAGTCATTGATCCTATCTTGACTCTACCATCATGGAATGATGGGTTGGTTATTTATAGCGATTATTCAAAGAAATGAATTTGTTGTATCCTTATTCATAATAATATATTTATTGCCTATGCATCACGACATCTAAAAATTCATGAACAAAACTATCTCACTCATGATATTGAATTAGAAACTCTAATATTTTCTTTGAAGATCTGGAGACACTATCTCTATGGTAAAAATTTTGAGATATATACAGATCATAATATCTTGAAGTATATTTTCTCAAAAAAAGAACTCAACATGAGGTAAAGGATATGGCTCAAGCAACTCATGGAATATAATTTCACTATACACTACCACCTGGTGAAGGAAAATATGGTGTAAGATGCTTTGAGTAGAAAGATTCATGTATTTTTGAACAATATGAGATTTGAAAGGGATTATATTTTCATGGATCTACTAAAGATGGATATGGGAATAACCATGGAAGGTGAAACATCAATACTTTTTCAAAAGGTTTGCAAACAATATTTACATGAAAGGATAATGAGTTCTCAGACTGATGAAGAGGAGATGAAAAAAAATAAAGCTGTGGACGATGGGAGGTTGATTGAGTTCATATATTAAAATGGGATTTGGAAATTTGGGAAGAGACATTATGTTCCTGACGTACCTAATCTAAAATGTGAATTATTAGATGATTATATTAGCTCAAATTTCTCTATACACCCTGGTAGCACATTGATGTATAGATATTTAAAAGAACTTTTTGGGTGGGACAACACTAATAGAGAGATTTCTGATTTTATGTCGAGATGTATGGTTTTACAACAAGTGAAAGATGGAAGACAACATCCTAGAGGAGTCATGAAACCTATTTCCATACCTATGTGGAAATGGGATGATATTACGATGGAGTTTTTCCTGGGACTACCAAACACTCATAGAAGAAAAGATGCAATATGGGTCATTTTTTATCTTCTTACCAAGTCAGAACATTTTATTTTTATAAGAGAAGATTTACCACTTGAGTGTTTAGTAAGACTATATATTAATGATGTTGTAGGACTTCATGGAGTAACCCTCTCGATTGTTTCTAATTGTGATCCCAGTTTTACATCAAGATTCTAGAGGAGTCTTCAAAAATCCCCTAAAACTGAACTTCATTTGAGCACTGCCTACCACCCTCACACTGATGGACACTCAGAACAGACTATTCAAACATTAGAAGACATGTTGAGATCTTTCCCACATAAATTTGAAGGTTTGTGGGATCAATATATACCTATTATCTAATATTCCTATAACAACAGATATCATTCAACTATTCAGAAGGCACAATATGATGCTTTATTTGGAAAGAGATGTCGCACACCAACTTTTTGGGATGATGTTGGTGAAAGAAAACTCGTAGGCCTGAAACATGTTGAGGAAAGGATGGAAAAGTTGAAGGGTATCCAAAACCAAATCAAAGAAGATCAATGTAGGAAAAAGAGGTATCCTAACAACTGAAGGAAGAATTTTGAATTTCATGTAAGAGAACATGTTTTATTGAAAGTATCTCTATGGAAGGGAGTTATAAAATTTGGTAAGAAGGGTAAATTAAGTCCCATGTACATTGGACCTTTCAAAGAAAAATTCAACAAATTGGGGCTGTAGCTTACTATTTTGAAATTTCGCCAAGTCCCTCTAAATTTCCTAATGTGTCCCACATATCACTGGTGAGAAAATACATGCCTGAACCAAATCATGTACTCACCTATGAGGAAATTGAACTGGAACCTGATCTGTCTTATTTTGAAGAGCCTATCAAGATTCTGGATACCAGAGAACTTGTGTTGAGAAACTGGACAACTCATCTGGTAAAAGGTAAATGGAGAAACCATAAGAAGGAATATGCGATGTGGGAACCCGACGATCTGATGATGAAGAACCACCAGAGTATTTTTATGCAATGATATTCTATAAATTTCAAGGATGAAATTATTTGAAGGATGGAAGAATGTGACAACCCTAGCCTCTATAATAGGTTTAACATTGAATAATGTGGTATCCTAAGTTGTAGGAAACTTGGAGTTTTAAATCAACATAGCAAAAAAACTAGCCATTATGAATAGTTGGGGTTTGGCTTAGTGGTAAGAATCCCTTAATCCTACATGAAAAATGGGGGTTCAAAACCCATTGGGCACAGGGACTGTAGCAGAAATCTAGCACACAATAGCAGTGGTGGCACTGTTGCAATTGCGATACTGTAGCGATGACAGGCACTATAGTGGTGGCAGGTCATTGTAGTAGTGACAGAGTACTATAGCAGCGGCGGGTACTGTGGGTACTGTAGTAGTGTGGGTACTATAGCAGTACTATTCACATAATGGGATTTTAGCAAAAAAATTGGGCCAATGATCCATGTAATGGGATAAATGGCCAACGGGCCTTTGGGCTATGTAATGGGTCTCCCTCTACCATGTTAAAGAGGTCTTTGCTTTGATTTAATAATAAATGAGGCTTCTGCCACAACCTTTAAAAAAACTAGCCGTTATGAATATTAATACCCAATTTTTGAAATTTTAAAAATTTTATCTTCCAAAATGGACTTCATTTATTGATTCATAATATCAAAATTAGTGTAGGGTTATTATTTGGTATTTTTCTGAAAACATTCAATTTTTTATGAATAGTGAAAAAAACTGCGTTATGGTTTAAACCCAAATTTTTATTTAAATATATATTTTTTATTTAAATTTATTTTAGGTCCAAATAGATAAATAGTACCTATATAAGGTCAATGTAATTAATTGGAGTCATTTTATAATAATTTTAGATATATAAAAATTTTATTGAACTATTTACCGTCTTTTACCCACCTCACAGAAGCATTTGAAAATTTGCATAAAAACTAATTTTCCCATAACTGGGAATTGAATTTCCAAACTCCAAGATACATGGTTGATATTAGTAAGTAAAATTTGGTTTAATAAGATGAAAATAATTTTAGCTGAATTGTAACTTTTATCTTTTATTTACTACGTTTAAAAGTAAATAGGGTAATTAAATGAAAATATGAAATTATTGTTACCCAAACACATATCCTAAATATATTGTAGAAGTTTATTTCGAAAAAAAATCTTAGAAATAAAATATAATCCTTTAGGTCCACTTGGATTACATTAGGACATTTATCATTATTTTATTTAAAGAAGAGTTAAATGTGTTATATTAAAAGTTTAAAACATAAAATATTTTAAAATAGGGTTATACATACGATAAATTATACTATAAATATTAATTTGAAATATGAAAATATTTCCTACATACGGGTATTTTATTTATAATTTTTAGACATTAAATAAAAAAAATTATTTATGACACAATGATGATGCAGTAATTACCTTATTAATTAAATATTAAAATAACTTATATTATAAATATCCAAATAAATCTACTTTTAGACTATTTATGAATTACACTAATTTTATAGGTTAATATGACATTTTAGGGTTTGTTAAGTGAATTTTTATTGAACTAATCATGGTTTTATGACTTTAACAAAAACAAAATACCAAATAGTGTCCAAATTGACCTAGAAGAGTTTTATAACAAAAATTATATTATTAACTGATATAATATTCCTAAAAAAATTTGGTTTGGAAAAAGACATATATAATGATAGTTATATAATTAATGAACCACTTGAGGTTCTATTGGCATTTTATAGTTAGTTTATTAACCAATTATTATAATAATACAAGAATACATGGTAAAAGTCAAACTATTTAACTAAGAGTTAAATCAAAATGTTAAGGTTAATATGGTGACACAAACCTATCTAAAACCTATTGGTTGAATGGTATTCGACCCATAACCACCTTAGTATCTAAATAAATAATTTTGGACCCATTATAAACCCAAAATAAGTTTATTATAAAATAATATTTCAAGATTTGCCTAATGTGACCCTCACCTCTCTTCTAAAAGGGAACTTCCCCTTCTCTCATATTCACACCTCCAAAGCCTTTTGGCATGACCAACCCCTGCCCAAATATCCTATTAACTATCCTACCTTCATCCAAGATGGCTTCTTTTGGTCATAAACCCATCCTACGGAGCCCTTACTATCAAATCAGAAGGAAGAACATGAAGAAGAGGTAAATATTTCATCACCTCTTTTAAGTTATTTTCCTCTTTCACTTCCTCTTTCATTTTTGTTTTTATTATAAAATAATAAATCTTGTATCTTATACATACTGGGATGTTATTAAAAAAAATTTATAACCATATTCATTATTCTATCCATCATATTAATGAAAAAGTCACCATACATTCATACGTACGGCTTACCGTCTCTTCGTCATGGTGTAGTTGTTATTTAATAAATTATTATTTGGATGGGTATAATAATGATGTATAATTGATGTAAATAATAAATATAATACATTAATTATTTGGTATATATGATACACCATCCATTTACAAGAGATTTTAATATCAAAATAGTTATATTGTTGCTCGTTCGTACGTACAGATTAATGTCTCCACGAACGCGATGAGATTCATTTCCCCATGCTAACCATTTAAGAATAATTTTCATTTGATGATTAAAAATAATTTTTATGAACTTAATATAATTCTGGATATTAATCAAATACACAATATCTATAACAAACATGGCCTATGTAACAAAACATATAAAACAAAACGAATCAGTTAACACCTGAAACGACAATAATACTAAAATGTTATTAACAAAGAAATATTAGAAGATCATATATGACATCATATTTATGTATATGGTTCTTGAATAATTTGAAAACAATGATTTAACAATTATAAAATAGGTTAACGTACCCTTGACCAAGTAAAAGTTCAAGGTAACGTTTAATTCTACCATCTCTTAATTATTTGAGGTTGTTTATGTGTAATTATCTAATGGGACCTCTTTATCATCCACATTCATGTTTCTTAAAATGTATTTAAAAACATTTTAACTATTTCCTATACTATGGGTTAAAGTCATTTATAAAATTTTTTGACTTTTTATGAGATGTTTATAAAAGAATATTTTCGTTGTTTTCCAAAAAAAGGTACTTTATGACATTTTCGTCAAAATTATGGAAAGAATGTGTTTTTAACTTATATGGATGGTGCGTCTATTTTCCACCATTATAACCCATTCGAAGATTACCTTACATGATTATAATAATATTTCCATAATAAATGTTTTCTTTTAAATGGATTTAAAATAGAAAGAGGTATTTCTTTCAAATAGTATTCATTTCATCTATGTCAACATTCTAGATGGATTTTAAATTTGTTTGAAGATGATTTATTATGATAAAAATCTACCATATTGAATGGACGGTTTTGTAAAATGTTTGACTATAGATGTGTTATTTTATACCATTCATGGTTTATAGATAATGTATTTACATGTCATATGCTAGTTTTAATACGAATTTTTATGTTATGTTTAAACCTTTTCATATGGGGAATGCATTGGACATATTATGTGATGGGTGGAGCCTGCTATAACTTCTCGATGCATCGGTAGGTCTCATGAGACAAACTAGTGTCTTCGTATATAGCCTGGACAAAATCTTATTTTTAGTCTTGAAAAAGTCCTTGACTATGTGGTTATGAATTCTGGAATTATTCATTCCATCATTATGAAATTGTTTATTGATATTGCAATTGGTTATTCGACTAGTATAATATCCATGTGAATAATTAAATGGCATTATTTCGATTTGTATTTTCCATATGTTAATGTAGTTTATGTTTAAAAGTTTATTTTTTTGTCTTCTACATTTCCTTAAATTTTATGCTTATTTATGAAATTTTCTACTATATTTTTATCCTTACTAAGCATCTGAGCACACCCCTTTCTATGTTTTATTTTTTCCAGGATGTGAAGAAGAATATTATGACTGACCTATAGGGATAGTTTAAAGGAAATTAATGTGGTCAAAAAAGACAATGATTTTGTTGTTTTTCATTTTATAATGTAATGTAAAACTTAATTATGTATCTAGTACTTCCATGGATACTAAACTAATTAGTCTTTTGAGAAATTCTCTTTTGTGATCATGCCAATTTTCTTTAATAATTCACGGACTCTGAGTAACTAGGGTCAAGGCATTATTGTTTTTTAGAGGATGTTTAGTACAAAACTTAGGAACTAAATTTAGATAAACTCTAATTAGAGCACATTACCCTATGATAAACTTTGAGTATTATTATAGAAGAACTTCATAGAATTTTGGTAATGTAGAGATTTTCTTGTATTTTTCAATAAATAAATCCCTCTCTGGATATGAGTTGTTAGTGGTGGATTTGGAACAGATGTACATAGGAGTGTAAAATCCAACAAGGAGTAACGAACTTGATGCGGGGTATCCCGGAACACAACTATGGTCCTTGCTAAACTCTTGGTTACAACACTCTCATGAGATATGATTATGATAGTTAAAATTTTCATTACAAACCATTATGAAGAATTTGTGAGTACATACCTCCTCAAAGAAATCATTTTTATGATTATGGATTATATCCATAAACTGTTCAATATATGTTAAGTTTTTTTACAATTTTTTAATTATGTATTTTAATTCATAAACTATTCGAGTGTATGCCATTGTTTAGAAAATAATCCTAGTGTATGGATTGGTAACCGTATCAATTCACATAATCCATATACGGATTTCCCTCCTACTCAAGTTAATTATAGTGGAGATGGCAATTCAACTGGTGCTGATCATCTTATCACCATACTTGGACAACTCACTAAGGTTATGAATAATAACCCTACTCATATGGAGAACCCTAATACACAACATAGAGGATCAATGTTAGATGGCTTCATAAGGCAACAACCACAAAAATTCAATGGGACTACAAATCCATTTGTGGCTGATCAAAGGATAAGATCCTTAGAAAAAATATTTCATGCATTGGGGAGTAGAGAAGGGGAAAAATATGTAATGGGAGTTTATCACCACGTAGGAGATGCATATAAATGGAGGTCATTGATTAAAAACACAAAGGAAGATGATAAAGTATCAAATATGGGATAGAGGGAGTTTAAATATTTTTTTATAGAAAAAAAATTTTCTCGTGACCATCGAATGGATATGAAAAGGAAAATATTGAGTCTGAGGAAAAAGAAGGATGAGAATGTCACAAAATATGAGGCAAACATTACATAGATAGGAAGGCATCCTACAGATTATATACGTCACCCATGGAGTAACATTGATCGATTTTTTAATGGATTAAAACCATTTCCCTATCAAGCATTAGTCTCAGAATCCTTCTCGTCGTACGAAGATATAGTCTCATGTTCAATCAAGACAAAAAATAATTCTATAAGTCTTATGAAATTAAAGAAAAGAAGAAGAAGAAGAAGAAGAAGAAGAAGAAGAGATATGGTGATCAATTTTTAAATGGAAATAAGTGGAATAAGGGAATAGTTGAATATCCATGATTTAGTTAATTTGGGAAGAAAAACCTCGGTACATGCCTAAATGGATTTGGATTTTTTACAAGTGTGTTGAAAAAGGCCATGAAGCTCATGATTGCATAGGAAATAAAGATGTTGTTAATGTTTATTGCTAAAATTTTAGAAAAAGGTGGAATTATGAAAATAAATTTTATAAGTGCCAAGGAAACATACCTCATAAAAGGCCAAGGGAGCTAGGCCAAACTTATGTGATCACTACCACTGAGGTTGAAGCTCCGAAAGACATGATGGAAGGTAATTTAATGGTTTATTAATGTTTATCAAATGCTTTATTCAATTCTGGATCATTGCATTACCTCATATCTTCCCAGTTTGCTAACAAAATTGGATATTTCCAATTTGATTTAACAATAGAGTTGTCAGTAAAAACTCATAATGTAATTATAATTGCAATAAGTTTTTTGTAATTAGTTCCCATTAAGGAATATAAACGTTATTTATTTGTTGATCTTATCATGATACCCATGATTAAATTTGATATAATCATTAGTATGGATTGGCTTTCGTACCATGATGTGAAAATTTATTATAAGAAGAAGGAGGATACCATTTCTGATGTTGATGATAAAGAACATGATATATTTTATGCAGAAACGCAACCATCAGATTCTTATCTATATCCACCCATAGTAACTAAATTAAATTATTGGGGAAAAAGAGAATGAAATAACTATAGGTGGGGAAAAGAATTTTCAAATAGAGGATATACCTAATGTCCATGAATATATTGATTTGTTACCAGTGGATTTACCTAGACATCCTCTAGAACGAGAAATTGAGTTTTCCATTGATTTAATTCATGGGTAAAGGCCCATATCGAAGACCCTTTATAGAATGTCCACTATGGTATTAGTAGAACTAAAGATTCAACTAGTGGAATTGATTAATAAATGATTTCTTCACCACATTGTTCCTCCATGGGGAGCCCCTGTTCTTTTTGTTAAGAAGAAATATGGATCTATGATGTTGTGCAATGACTATAGGGAGATCAATACTATAATAATAAATAACATGTATCCCTTACTTCACATTGATGATTTATTCAAAAAACTTCATGGAGCTCAATATTTTTCAATGATGGACCAATGATTTGGATATCACCAGTTGTGTGTGAGGAAGGAAGACATTCCAAAAACAGCATTTCGAACAAGCTATGGTAATTACGAGTTTATAGTAATTCCTTTTTGGATGAAAAACAATTCCTCTGTTTTCATGGATCTAATTAACAGAGTTTTCAAGAAATATCTTGATGAAATTTTAGTGGTATTTATTGATGATATATTGGTATACTCCAAAAGCAAAGAAGATAATGAAAATCACTTTTTCATTATCCTATGGAATCTTATAAGAAATGAATTATATGGGATGTTTAGAAAGTGTGAATTCTAGATTTAGAAGATTTATTTTCTTGTCCTTATTGTCTCTAAGGATTGAATCTCTGTTGATCCTTCTATGAAAAATTCAATCCACGAATGGCCAAAACCAACGAATATAAATGAGGTACACTATTTTATTGTTTTAGCAGGTTATTATCATCATTATTTGCAGAATTTCTCCTAATTGGATAACCCATTAACCAATATCACACATAAAGGGGTTAAATTTGTTTTGACAGAAGAGTGTGAATAATTTCTTGAAGAACTGAAGAAGAGATTAGTCAATGATCCTATCTTGACTCTACCATCATGGAATGATGGGTTTGATATTTATAGCAATTCTTCAAAGAAATGATTTGGTTGTGTCCTTATGCATAATGATAGATTTATTGCCTATGCATCACAATAGCTAAAAATTCATGAAAAAAACTATCTCACTCATGATCTCAAATTAGTAGTTATAATATTTTTTTTGAAGATCTGGAGACACTATCTCTATGGTAAAAAATGTGAGATATAAAACAATCACAAGATCTTGAAGTATATTTTCTCACAAAAAGAACTCAACATGAAGTAAAGGATATGGCTCGAGCTACTCATAGATTATAATTTCACTGTACACTACCATATGGTGAAGGAAAATAAGGTGTAATATGCTCTGAGCAGAAAGGATCATGGAGTTTTGAACAATACGAGAGTTGAAAGAGATCATATTTTCATTGATATAGTAAACATAGATATGGTAATAACCATTGAAGGTGAAACATAAATACTTTTTCAAATGGTTTCAAATTATATTTAATAGAATGGATAAATAGTTATCAGACTCATTAAGTGGATTTCAAAAATAATTAAAGCTGTGAATGATGGGATATTGATGGACTTCATATATTAAAATTGGATTTTTAAATTTGGGAAGAGGCTTTATGTTTCTGATGTACCTAATATAGAATTTTAATTGGTAGATGACGCTCATAGCTAAAATTTTTCTATACACCCTGGTAGCAGTTTGATTTATAGAGATTTGAAAGAACATTTTTGGTGGGACAACACGAACAGAGAGATTACTGATTTTGTGTCGAGATGTATGGTTTTACAACATGTGAGTGCTGGAAGACAACATCCTAGAAGAGTCATGAAACCTATTTATATACCTAAGTGTAAATTATATGATATTACGATGGAGTTTGTCATGGGACTACCAAAGACTCATAGAAGAAAAGATGAAATATGGGTCATTGTTGATCTTCAAATCAAGTCATCACATTTTCTTTCAATAAGAAAAGATTTACCACTTGACTATTTAGTAAGACTATATATTAATGACGTTATAAGACTTCATGGAGTACCCCTATTGATTGTTTCTGATTTTTATCCATATTTTACATCAAGATTATAGAAAATTATTCAGAAATCCGTTGATACTGAACTTCGTTTGAGCACTGCCTACCACCCTCACACTGATGGACAATCAGAACAGACTATTCAATCCTTAGAAGACATATTGTGATCTATTTCACATGAATTTCAAGTTATGTCGGATAAATATTTTTCTATGCTATAATTTTCCAATAACAACAAATATCATTCAAGTATTCAGAAGGGACCATATAAAGCATTATATGGAAAGAGATGTCATACACCAACCCGTTGGGATGATGTTGGTGAAAGAAAACTCTAGGCCCAAACCATGTTGAGGAAATGATGGAAACTGTGAAGGTTATCCAAACCCACATCAAACAAGATCAATGTAGGCAAAAGAGCTATACCATCAACTGAAGAAAGGATTTATAATTTCAGGTAAGATATCATCTATTCTTGAAGGTATCTCTATTGAGGGGAGTTATAAAATTCGGTAAGAAGGGTCAATTATGTCCCAGGTATATTGGACCTTTCAAAATTCTACAACAAATTGGGGTTGTAGCATACAATTTGGCAATGCCCTCAAATCCCTCCAAATTTCACGATGTGTCCCGCATATCACTGTTGAGAAAATACATGCCTGTTTGAAAGCATGTACTAACCTATGAGGAAATTGAACTGGAACCTGATCTATCTTATTGTGAAGAGCCTATCAAGATTCTATATACACGAGAACAATTATTGATAAACCAGATAACTCTTCTAGTAAAAGATCAATGGAGATACCATAAGATAGAAGAGGTGATATGGGAACCTGAGGAACTTATGATGAAGAACCACCCAATTATTTTTATGCAATGATATTCTAGAAATATAAAGGATGAAATTATTTATTGGATGGAATAATGTAACACCCCTATCATGTATGATAAATTTCCCTTTGAATAATAATGTATCCTGAGTTGTACGCAACATGGAGTTTTAATACACCACAACCAATCCAACTAGCCATTATGAATAGTTGTGGGTTTGGCTTAGTGGTATGAATCCATTAATCCTACATGAAAAATGGGGGATCAAAACCCATTCGGAGCAGATACTGTAGCAGTACCATATCGTACTGTAGCAGTGGTGGCACTGTAGCAACGACAGGCACTATAGAGATGGCAGGGAACTATAGCAGCGACAGAGTACTGTAGCAACAGCGGGTACTGTGCAGTACTATAGCGGCATAGGTACTGTAGTAGTACTATTCAAAGAATGGGCTTTAGGCCAAAAAATTGGGCCAATTATCAATGTAATGGGCTAAATTCCCATCGAGCCATTGGGCTATGTAATGGGTCTCCCTCTACCCAGTTAAAGAGGTCATTGCTCTGATTTAATAATAAATGAGACTTCAGCACCAACATTGAAAAAAACTCACCTTTATGAATAGTAGTACCCAATTTTTCAAATTTTATAAACATTATCATTCAAAATGGATTTCATATTTTGATTTAGAATATCAAAATTATATTACATTGTTGTTTTGGTATTTTTCTAAAAACATTCAATTTTTGATGAATGGTGAAAAATACTGCATTATTGTTTAAAACAACATTTCTATTTAAATAATTTTTTTATTTAAATTTTATTTACATAAAAATAGATAAATAATAAAAATATATGTTCGATGTAATTCATTGGAGTCGTTTTATAATAAGTTTATAAATATATGAAATTTTATTGAACTTTTTACCGTCTTTTACCCACCTCATAGGAGCATTTGAAAATTTCAATAAAACATTATTTTACCGCTACTAGGAATTGATTTTAAAAAATTTGAGAGACATAGTTAATATTAGTAAGTAAATTTTGGTTTAATAAGATGAAAATAACTTTAGTTGAATAGTAACATTTATCTTTAATTTACCACGGTTAAAAGTAAATAGGGTAATTTAATAAAAATATGATATTATTGTTACCCAAACACATATTCTAATTCTATTGGATAAGTTTATTTCAACAAAAAACTACCTTATGAATAAAATATAATCCTTTATGTCATCACGAATTAGATAAGGACATTTATTATTATTTTATTTAAAGAAGAGTTAAAAGTGTTATATTTAAAGATTAATCACTAAACAATTTATAATATAAGGTTATACATAAGATAAATTCTACTATAAATATTAATTAGAAAGATAAATATATTTCCTACATACTGGTATTTTATTTAGAATTTTTAGACATTATATAAGTAAATTTATTTATGAAAAAATGATGATGCAGTAATTACCTTATAATGAAATATTAAAATAATTGATATTACAATTATCGAAAAAATCTAATTTGAGTTGTTTTATAAATTAAACTAATTTTATAGGTTGATATGACATTTTAGGGTTTGTTAAGTGATTTTTTTGAAATAATCATGGTTTTATGACTCTAACAAAAACAAAATACCAAATATTGTTCAAATTGACACAGAAGAGTTTTCAAGACAAATCTTATATTATTAATTGATATAATATTCATAAAAATATATGGTTTAGAAAAAAGACATATATAATGATAGTTATATCACTAATGAACCACTTGAGGTTCTATTGGCATTTTATTGTATGTTTATTAACCAATTATTATAATAATACAAGAATACATGGTAAAAGTTAAACTATTTAACTAAGAGTTAAATCTATAAGATAAGGTTAATACGGTGACCCAAACCTATCTAAAATCTATTTGTTGAAATTTATTCGACCCATACCCACTTTATTATCGAAATAAATAATTCTTGATTCATTAGAAACCAAAAATTATTTTATTAAAAAATAATATATCAAGCTTTTCCTAAAGTGACCCTCACCTCTCTTCTAAAAGGGCACTTCCCCTTCTCTCATTTTCACACCTCTAAAGCCTTTTTTCTTGGCCAAACCCAGCTCAAATATCTTATAAACTATCGTAAATTCATCCTAGATGCCTTCCTTTGGTCATAAACCCATCCTATGGAGCCCTTTTGATCAAATCCAATGGAAGAACCTAAAGAAGAGGTACATATTTAATCACCTCTTTCATGTTCTTTTCTCTTTCCACTTCTTATTTATTTGTTGTTTCCATTATAAAATAATAAATCTAGTATCTTCTACATACTGGGATTTTATTATAAAAATGTTATAACCATATTCATTATTCTATCCATCATATGAATGAAAAGGTAACAATATATGTGTACGTACGGCTTACCGTCTCCATGCCGTAGTGTAGTTGTTATTCAATAAATTATTATTTTGATGGGTATAATAATGATGTATAAATGATGTAAATAATAAATATAATACAATAATTATTCAATATATATGATATACCATCCATTTACATGTGATTTTAATATCAAAAGAATGATATTGTTGCTCGTTCGTACGTACAGATTACCGTCTCCACGAACATGATGATATTCATTTCCTCATCCTAACCATTCAAGATTAATTTTCATTTTATGATTAATAATAATTTATATGAAATTAATATCATTCTATATATTAATCGAATACATCATATCCATAACAAACATGGCTTATGAAATAAAACATATAAAAGAAATCGAATCATTTAACACCTGAAACGAAGATAATACTAAAATATTATTAACAAAGCAATATTTGAGGATCATATATGATATCATATTTATGTATATGGTTCTTGAATAATATAATAACAGTGATTTAACGATTATAAAACAGGTTAACATACCCTTGAACATGTAAAAGTACATGGTAATGTTTAACTCTACTATCTCTTAATTATTTGAGGTTGGTTATATGTTATTATCTACTGGACCTGTTTATCATCCACATTCATGTTTCATAAAATGTATTTAAAAACGTTTTAACTATTTCTTATACTATGGGTTAATGTCATTTATACCATTTTTTGACTTTTTATAAGATGTTTATAAAGGAATAATTTCGTCATTTTCCAAACAAGGTACTTTATGACCTTTTCATCAAATTAAGGAAAGAATGTGTTTTTCACTTATTCAAAGTGTGCATCTATTTTCTGCCATTATAACACCTTTGAAGATTACCTTAAAAGATTATAAGAATATTTCCATAATAAATTTATTCTTTTAAATGGTTTTAAAATAGAAATAGGTATTTCTTTCAAATAGTTTTCATTTCATCCATGTCAATATCCTTGATGGATTTTAAACTTGATTGAAGTTGATTTATTATGATACAGACCTTCCATATTTTATTGAAGGTTTTGTGATATGTTTGACTATGGATGTGTTATTTTTATACCATTCATGGTATATGGATAATGTATTTACATTTCTTATGCTATTTTTAATATGAATGTTTATTTTATGTTTAAACCTTTTCATATGAGGAATGCATTGGACGTAGTAAGTGACTGGTGGAGCCCACTATAGCTCCTCAATGAATCGGTAGGTCTCATGAGACAAAGTAGTGTCTCTAGCATAATACCCTGACAAAATCATATTTTCAGTCTTGGAACTAGGCCATGACTATGTGGTTTTGAATTTCAACATTATGCATTCCATCAATATGAAATTTTCTATTGATATTTCATGTGATTATTCGACTAGTAATTTTTCAATGTGAATAATTAAATGGCACAATTTTTATTTATATTTTCCATATTATGATGCTTTTTTAGTTTAAAGGGCTTCTTTTAGTCTTATACATTGCCTTAAATGTTTATTCTTATTTATAAAAGTTTTCCCTATATTGTTATCCTTACTGAGCATCTAAGCTCACCCATTTCTATGTTTTATTTTTCCTAGGATGAGAAGAAGTATATTATGAGTGACCTATAGGGATAGTCTAAGGGAAATGAATGTTGTCAAAAGAGAAAGTTTTTTTGTTGTTTTTAACATTATAATGTAATGTAAAACATATGTTTGGGTCTAGTACTTCCAAGGATACTACACTAATCAGTCATTCGAGACTTAATATTTTGTGATAATGAAAATGTTATGTGATGATGCACCAACTCTGGGTAACTACAGTTGGGGCGTTAAAATAATAGCATAAATACTTGACATGAGTGGGGATTTGTATAAAAGAGTATATTACTAAGGAAATATTTCATTACTATAATGACTTATGAAGATGGTATAATGAGATAGATGATAATCAAACATTAAAATCAAGCTAATTAATTCATAATAATGAATAATAACCTAATTTTATACATGAATTAAAAAAATTAAAAAGGTATAATAATGTAAAAAGTAATAGGGAGATTAAGGTTCCTTCTCTTGTAGTCTAGTTTTTTATATTTGAAAAATAAGTCCATAGAACAATATGAACTTATTAGGAATACTATTGAGAGTAATATTATTATCCCAATTATGTTAAATACCTTGTATAGGTACCCTCACTTTTCATACTTTAACATTACATAACTTTTTAGAAATACTTAAAACTTTATAAAAACAGTTGCCCAAAGACCATACTAGTCTAGTTCCTTTAGAAACATGAAATCATAAACACTGGTACATAAGTGAGATATAATTTCTCTTACTATGTTATTTATGACCTAGAACCTTCTTAGACACATAAAACAAAATGAATATCTTTATAAAATTGATAATTAATCATAAAAATCGGTGATATCATATGCTCAATAAGGGTAAATAAGGGAGACATGTAAGAATATGCATGATCATAGGGGTATGAGAATGTGATCATAACATTAAAATGTCATACCCTACATATCATAAGATCATAATCATGAATCGTAGAATATATCTTGGAAGTTTATAGGACATGAATCATAATAAAATAATGAACATTAGTGATAAAATCATGTCCTTGGATTAATACATGGAATTTTGGAATACATAAACATGTGATATCATTCCCTATAAGTCAAGATGAATTACTATAACTTATCCAGAAAATTCAGGGGAACCACACCTACTGGGTGGGACACACCACAATCCCCAGTCAAAGTTCTTTCCTTGTAAGGAATAAGGATTCCGCATCATTCTATAGTGGATCATGTTTCCCCATCTTTCATAATCTTGGAGATTACACCTACTAGGTAGGATACACCATCATCCCCATTAATAATCCTTTCCTTATGAGGGGTTGGGTTTCTCCATCTTACCATAGTGGATCAATCTCTTAAATTTTGTTACATAATTATATAATAAGATATAAATATTTACCTTATTCATTGGAGGTAGATATTGGTCCCACTCACCTAATAATAAAACCATTCATATATGTTCTATAGGATAATAAAACATACCTCATATCATGACCCATTAAAAAAGATGAGTTTTATAAACATCAAATCATAACACATGAACTAAAATTGGTATCAATAACATTTCATCATAGCATAACCTATGGAAAATAGATAGGTTTCATAATAACTTCATCAAATAATAACCAGTGAAAAGAAGAAGGATTCAAAATCATATATCCCATTGAATAGAATTGGGTGTCAAAAAAATAACTCTATAAAAAAATAAATCATTTGATCAATAATAATAAGGGAAGCATTTAATAATTTCCTTGATGTTCATGAGTAACATCAATAGATGTTTTCTTATATGGGAAATAACTAAGAAATATATTTCAAAAACATTACTTATGGGAAAATAATATTTAATATTTAAAATTTCTATTTAAAACAAAAAAATTTGAAACCAATTTTCATGAAAAGAAAAATGAAAATTTATAAATAAATATTTTAAATCTATTTTAATCCTTTTTCATTGAAAAATTATAAATATATATTGAAAATTTTTTGAAAACTATTTCACCTGAAAACTTATAAAACAATCTTGAAAAACTTTTCAAAACAAAATTCATTGAAAATAAGTTGAAAATTTTTATTGGAATATGGAATACATTAAAACATTTTTTTTAAAATATTCTTTCAAAATGAGATTAAAAATTCATCTTTGAAATCATTTTTAAAAACAAGGTTCTTGAAGTTCATAGAATGTGTCTCAAAGAATCAAAAATCGATACAAAACTACTTTTCTAATATGGTAACTCATTAAAAATATACCCCATGAAAGAGAGATCATAAAATGGATTTCTAAAAAACCATAAAATTAAGGAAAATAATAATATAATATATTCATGTCTAGTATAACCACCATATAAAATATATTAGTGGTGAATAATATGTAAATATCATAGAAATAAAAGTGAGACTAGAGATCCCATTATCTTGTGTCTTGAATATCACTGTACTGTTTAAAACATCATGAATAACAAATAAAAATTTATTATAAATATCCTTATAATTATATTTAATACCATATATTGTTTTATTATGACTTTATATTATCCGCTCGTTAAGAATTCTATGTTGAGGTCTCACTTTGGGTAATATCTTCTTTGTTCTCCTCATGTGTCTTAATTTGTTATATCATTGGTCCTTATACTAATATCATGATTAAAAAATTTCAAAAAATGATATAAATATAATTTATATTCAGTAATTTTTTAATAATCAATATATTATATAATAATGAAGTGGAATAAAATGTTCAGGGTGACCGTTGGCCCTATGTATGCGTAAAGGCTGTTTTCATTTAATTATCATATAGAAAATTATAAAGTAAATGAAATATGTGTGTTTATATATATATATATATATATTAAATTATCATTATTAAACAATATATATCACATAATTTCACTAAATCCATCCTTAATATATTCCATGTATTTTGTGAATGAATCAAAACTCTTTGATGGGCGGTAGTCCACACATCCTCAAAAACATTATCATATTTTAAAATAATGGAATGTGTAAAAATATGTGTTGTAAAAGAACTATAAAAACTTAAATAAAAAATATGTATCATATATGTCATATAAAAACATATTATTCATCATAATACCCACCATGAGAGGTGGTAAAGGAAAACAAAAAAATAATATTTCGTGAGGTAGTAGTTCACCATACATAGAAACTGTATGTTTGTTACCCATTCGATGGATGTGTGTGTAAGTGTAGGTTGAACCCTTAGAATAAAAAAAATTAACTATATTTAGTATATATGTTTTATTAAATAATAATAATAAAAAGATAAATTAAATATTAAAAAAAGAAAATAAAAGAAAGGTTCTTGAGGGAGGGTGTTACTTCTTATTCGGGTAAGACCATTTGGTTTTCACCAAAGGGATTCCATGGAATGAATTTATTTCCAAAAGAAGCTTCAAGGATGAATATAAGGATGTTGTGAATTTTATTTGGATGATATTTGATTATCCTAAAGGTTTTAGAGGTGTAATGAATGGGTATAGATGGTGGCCTTATATAGGGAAGTGTGGGGACATACGTGGCATTTTTTTAAACAAGATAGTTGTACCCATGTTTCTACCTAAACAGGGTCATACAAACACAAAAAAATAAAAAATTGTTATTTTTTGAATGAAATATGGACATAAAATGGTTTTTGATGAGTGGATAGGTCATTTACGCTGTTAAATTTAAGATTTATTCCCTTATTAAGCTTACATTTTCCTGAAAAACTGTAATTAATTTTGCAAAAATTCACTATTATTTTTTGTGATAACTATGTTAACCTATTAGAAATTATAAATTATGATGATTCTATATATTGATTAAATTTTTATGAATTTTAATTCCAAAAGATTCAGAAATTAAATTAAAATTAATCCTGCAGATAGGACAACATTGCTGGTCTTTAACGTGGAAATGAAAAAATCTTTGCAAAGTTTTTATATCCAACATCAATATGAAATTGGTTCTAGTGACCTACATTGGACTAATTTATATAAAATTTATCAAATTAAATATTTAATCCAAATTAAAAATATAAATTATCTATATAAACAAAATTTGACAAAAAACATATTTTAATTAAAATTTAGTATTTTTACTAGTCATCAAAAAATGAATATTATCATAAAATTCTCAAAAGATATATAAAGATAATTATGAAATTATAAATTTATCATCATAATAATTATATTTATTCAAGGAATAAATGTATAATGAAACAAAATAAACAATGAAACAATGACAAGCCAAAGCCTACGGAGGCCTAAAATAGTGGAGACTGAGGGTATCCCCTCGAATCAAACTAACCATTGCATGTTTTAGGAATTTTATGTTAGAGAGGCATATGACATTGGTTCCATAGTATTCAAGATATTAAATATGACCTATAACTTTTTTCCCTTCTCTCCATGTGTGGGGGACCAATATATATTTATTGAGGAGAGATTTACATTTTCTAATAATGTATGATATCAACCATGGTATGGAGCCTTTTCCCTGAAGGTAGTAGTGTATGATCATAGATTATATTTCCAATTGAGTAAGGATGATAGTATTCTTGTTACAAAGGTTTATGTCGATGATAACAACATTTTCCTCCAACTTGAGTGAATTTACTCTACCATAATGAGCTGTGAAGGCAATAAGAACACTTCCCCTATAATCACAAACCACCCACAGCCTCGCATGTCTCATGAGGTGAATGGGGTACCTGTATTTATCATGAAACAATTTTTTGGAGGGTTCCATAATACCCATTTTCCATTCTATCTGGATAAGGGTGGTTAGTCTTACGAACGAATATATTTTAGAAAATGTAAATAAGGGGATTCCAGCTAGTTTCCATTAAGAGTGACCATATCATCCAGTACGTTATTAGTTCTCTAAATTATATATCTTCTGATGGAGAGGGACCCCTCATATCTAACATGGTTTCTATATTTCCATAGGCACCAAAAACTAGCACTAAGGATAAAAAATCTCACCATCCTTTCCAGGTTTGTATCATTCATCCCCTGGAACCATTTCTCTAATAATTGAGCATCATAGAGATCATGAGATGAGAGAGCAGTGAAATCACCAATAGCCTCCACACGTCCTTTTCCCACTCACCTTCAAAGAAAATGTGGTTCATGATTTTCCCACTTTTTTTACAGTAATGTCACCAGGATGCTAATCTAATACCATTTTTTTAATATTCTCATCTAATGGTACTGCATGACACAGTATTCTTCACATGAGGAAGTTTTATTTGGTTGTAATTTTGCTGCACCACACTATATCATTCCATATTTCATGTTTCTCCTAAGGTGAAGATATCATTAATGAGTCTTTATTAGTGAAATTCTGTATGTTATAAGGGGTGAAGATATATTTTTTCGATTACGATTTGATAAAAATTGAATCCAATATGTCTTGTTGGTACATTTCCATCACTGCCCTAATTAATGACAAGTGAATTATCTCTTCCTTGAATGAAATTGTTGGGGGTAGGAAACCCTAGAAATGAAATCACAGATCCTACCGAGTTGTGGTGCTAGAATAGAATTTAACCTTATCCTACTATCCAATATGAGTGCTCTTGAAGGTTTGGAATGAGGGGGATGATCATGGAAAAGAAAGGGATATCCATGTGTGCTATCAGCTTCCAAATTTCCTACATTTTTCTGGGACATTATCCTTCCCAATAGACTGAGTTTTTATATAATTTCCCACAATATTTTTTCATACATACACTAAAAAGTGACCCATATTCTTCTCACATTAATACCACCGTCATGAATGGGATAATCCATCATGTATGATGATACCCAGTGCATTTTACCTTCCATTAGTGAATACCATATGAATCCAACCAAGACCATGTCAATGTATTTTATTAAACATTTAGGCACTGAGGTGGAGGCTAGTGCATGAACCGTTATGGCAGGCAGGATGCTGTTAACCAAATAAATTCATCCCCCAAAGGATAATAAGTGGTGTTTCTAGTTCATTGCTATCCTCCTTATCATACTCACCACATGATCAAAATATCAAATACGCATTCTCTCAGATTATATAGGAATTTGAGAGTATTACATCATGAAGTTACCTCACTGTATGTCCAATATATTGAAAAGATTGGTGACCTGGTTTGAAACATACCTTTTTTATATATAGAGATTAATTTTGGGATTATTAATCACCTAGCCTCTCTAGTCAAAATAATCCTCCATAATCATATTTATAACATGTGTATACCTCTTGTAGGAATTCATGAAGGTGATTTTGTCATTTGAAAACATAAATTGGTAGATGGAAGGTAGGATAAGTTTCATCTGATAAGGAAGTACACTTTCATTAGATATCCCTATATTAATGAGGCAGTTGAGGGTATCCTACATTAGGTTGAATATACATGGGGATATTGGGTTTCCTTAATGTAATCCAAAGGTCTCCTTGAAGAATAAATGGGTTCTCACCATGAAATTGATGTCCATCTAAGAGGAGCTAAAATATATGAATATGATATCAAAGGCTTTATGGGAAAGTCCAATTCTTAATAGGACCCTACTGATGAATCCCCATTCATTTATATTATACACCTTATTCATATCAATATTTATTTCCATGTTGGTGTCATGGGTCTCTTTTTGATTACTTTCAACATTTCCTGCATGAGAGAAATATCTCCATGGATATAGCACCCCCTCAAAAATCCATGTTTTAAATAGATATCCACTGGAGGAGATGCATGGATAGGCTCATGTTTATTATAATTGCAAGAATCTTGTAGGGAAATTTTCACATAACCATTGTTCTATAATGGAGGAGGGAAGAGGGATTCTTTAACTTTGGAATGAGCACAAGGGCCGTGGCACTCAAAACCCGTGTAAGGTTGACTCCTCAAACAAATAATGTATATTTGAAATAGTTAATCTTTTAACAATGTCTTATGAGCCTCTATAAAATGATCCAAAAAAACTCATGCCCTAACACACTCTTCATATTAAGGTTCATCATGTCCATGTGAATTTCTTCCTCTTCAGGGATTGGTTCAAGTAATTTTTTGTACTAGGGAGAGATAAGGTTGGGAATCACTTCCCAGTGATCTACACTCTCTCTCAGGTATCTGTTGGGAATCCTCATGTTTAGTCCAGTAAGAATACCATTTTAGAAAGAATGTTCCATTTCACTTATTTCATCTTTGTCATCTATGTAGGTGCCTTCATCAAGAATTATATTGGGTTTTATAGGATGTCTTTTCTCACTAATTCATGCATGGAAATATGCAATGTTCTTGTCTCCCTCATGTATCTACTTGATGCTCGAGCATTCTCGAGCCATTCATTAATGGTTAACAATCATTTTTTCCAATATATTCATTTTCAATAGTCACTGAAAACCATATCATTCTAGACCTACTTCAAGATGGATTATATATGATCAATATCTTTTTTGAGGCCATCCATATTCTGGATACTAAGAGGGAGGTCTCTTTCCCATGCATGTATCCCATGTTTTAGCTACCTCAGTTTATTTGAAATAGTTAGCCTGGTGTATCCCTTGGCCAGTTCCCCCTATAAAGTACATACAAATTTGAAATAACCAGGGGTGTCAGTCCATTGTTCATAGAACATGAACTTTTCTTGAGATTACTTAATGGGAGATAGAGGGATCGGAAACTGTGAATAATCTGAAATGCCTCAGATTTGATGATTTACCTTGGTATTCAAAAACCTGGTAATGTAATTCATGTTGTCTAGGCATCGATCGAGCTGGGTCTAACAATGTTTGTTCCCATTTTGGTTGTTTCACCGTGTGAAGAAGTCACCATGGTAACATAAATCTAATAAATATTTTCTCTAAATGAACATGAAAATCCCAATGCAAGCCCTTCAAGGAAATGAACCGTATCATTTCTTCCCATCTAGTTATGCAATGATGTTTATGTCACTACCAATGAATCCAAAAATATCTCTTAGCTCGAATGAACTAGAGTAATTCAATTCTTTGGATGTCGTAGATACTATAAACTAAGGATACAAAGAGGGTGATTATACAATTTTTATCCCTTGTAGTGATGTACTAGTCACCCTCTTGGATTATATCCACCGATATTTTCTTATTCCAAAAGATCCAGATATTCCCGTTGTTTGGGTCTGCATGCATGGATACATGCATATTTATTTTACGAGTGAACTAGTTTCATTTAGTATGATCCTTCTTATGTTCCTGGATGAAATCAATGAGAGACTTGTTCTTCTTAATATTCGACACAATGATAATATTTTTGACTCACACCCCAGAGGTTATGATTATTCTATATAAGTATGGGTGTCTTTGTTCAAGGGATGGCCCAGCTCTGGCCCCTGTATCATTGGTCTCATTCTGGAGGGAGGAAGAGCACCCTCGACTCTATTTCTTTTTTAGTTTTGGTTTCGATCTTCTGAATATACTCTAAAACTGGATTGGGAAATTTATTATTGATGAGGATAGGAAAAAATGGAGTTTATGTGTCTTCCCTCTCACAAAAAATAGGGGAAACATTCTCATTGGATGATTTCCTTTCTCTTAGACTCCGTGATGGCCATGTTCTCCAAGGAGGATAGTTTCTTCTTGAATATCATAACCTTATTGCATGGTGATATTAATAAAAACCCATTTTCACCAACTTTAAATTCTAAATATCACCATCTATCATCAACATACCTTTTTTGAGGACTTTCATCTACCTTAATATACTACTAAATGGATCTTACCTTATATTACATTTCTTCACCAATATATGGTCCAAATAGCTTTACCTCTCCAAAATCATCCTAGTATGTTGGTGCTCTGAATTTATTCCTATATAGGGATTCATAAGATGTCTTCTGGATTCTTGAGTAAAATATATTTTTTTGAACAATAAACTAGAGTAAGGTATTGATCCCAAAAAAAATTAAATCAAGATAAAAGTATCTCAACATGTCCTCTGTGGTTTTAAATCTTATTTAAGATTGGTCATCTATATGGTGATGATAATCAGTGCTGAAACTCAGTTCAATATCAATTGATTTTTGAAGACAACTCCAAAACATAGAGTTAATCCACTGATCCCAATCTGATAAAATGAAATGTGTCAATCCATGAAAGCCTACCACTTCATTAATATATATCTTTGTAAGATTAACTAGAGATAAGTGTTCTCTGATAGTGAGGATGTGTCTTGAATTTCTACGGTGATCAACTACCACCCATATATCATTAATCCCTTTAATGTTTTTGGGATGTTTAATGACAAAATCCATAGTGATGATCTCCCATTTCCATTCTAGTATGGGAAAGGGATGAAAAATATCTTTATACTTGTTTCTTTCAAAAAAAACATGATGTTATACCATATACCTAGATAAAAACTATATGATATCTCTCTTTATACCGTCCCTGAAGAAGTATTATTTGAAATATGTATGCATCTTCATACATCATATGTGAATCGAGAATGAAGAACTATGATATTCATATAAAATATCCTTCATCAAATCCAGTATAGAAGGAACACATACATGGTTCTTGAAACTTTTCATTCCATCATGATCAAGGTTAAACATAAGAACATTTCTAACTTTCTTTAGAAACTCTACATCATCCTTCTATGCCTCCTATGTCATCACTTAGTTAAGGGTTGATCATTCATTTGATATAGATAATATTATTCCACTTCCATTAGGATTTATATCTCCCTCCTTCACAAATCTAGAAATATTGGATCTTTTTGTTATATTTATCATGGATAAAATAGCATGATCCTTTCGACTCAAAGCATCGCCAACCTTGGTTCATTTCCTAGGGTGGTAATGTATTGAGATGTCATAATCCTTTATCAACTCTAACCGTCCTCTCTAGAGCATAATAAACTAATTCTATGTGAATATATATTTCATAATTTTATTATCAGTATATATATCACCCGTTTCCCAATAAATATAAATCCTTCATATCTTTAATATTGAAATTACTAATGGTAACTCCAAATCATGAGTTCAAAAGTTTTTATCATGAATATTCATCTTCCACAGTGAATAATAGATAACCATGTTATTATACATATTAAAACATCCCAATACCTTATTTTATGCACTAAGAAATATTACAAACCTTTCTCCACTATAGGGTAATGTAAGAACTAGTGCGCTGACTAGACTTGTATTTAATTCCCTAAAATTTTCCCCACATTCATCTATCCAGAGGAACTTCACATCATTTTGAGTAAATATTGTTAGAGGATTATATAGTCATGAAAAATTATCCAAAAACCCTAGATAATATCATGTTAAACCAAGAAAGATATAGATCCCAGTCATCATGTTTGTTCTAGTCCAATATTCAATAACATATGTATTTGATAGATCTACTACTATACTATATCATGGGATTTTGTGACCCAATAATAAAAAACAAATCATCCAAAATTCACATTTTGTAAATTTTTCAAGTAATTTCACCTTCCTAAGGTTCTTTAGTATAATTCTCAAGTATTATTTATACTCTTACTTTATCTTTGAATAGAATATAATATCAAAATTAAATTCTACCAAAAACAGATCAAGGAAATCCCAAAATACTCTATTCATTAAATCCATAAAGATAGAATGATAATTAGTAAGACGAAGTCATTATGATATATTCACAGTATCCATACATTGTATGGAATTTCATTTTCGTTATATCCTCCTTCTTGAGCCCCAATTGAAGATATCAAGAATGATGGTCAATCATGGAAAATAATTGAGCTTCGTGCAGTTGATCAAACAAGCCCTCAATATAGGGAAGTGGGTACTTGTTCATGATTGGGATGTGGTTCAACTCCTAATAATAATTGTAAAGATTCATTGACCTATCTTTATTTATCATAAAAATAATAGGTTCACCCCAAGGTGACAAAATTGTCTTAATGAACCCCTTATCATGTTTTCTTGGAGTTTCTTTTTCAATTAATGGAACTAAATTTGGTCCATTCTATAGGGTATCATGGAAATTGGTGTGGAACCAGGTATGAGTTCTATAGAGAACTCAACTTCACATTTTGGTGGAAGGCTAGAAAACTCTTCCAGAAAGACATCTAAAAATTCTTAGAAATTAGGCATATCATTGATGTTTATTTTCTCTCCAACAATTTGAGATAAAAAAACCCTTTGGAATGGGAATTAACACCCATTCACTATCTCTAATAACCTCATAAAGTTTATACTTATCTTCACATTTATGTATGGTCATAGGAAGGTTTGAAATGTCAAATTTAAATTACCTTTATAGATAATTAATGTGGTCCTTATGAAGATAAATCCAAATCATGCCTAAGATGACATCAAATTCAACTAAAGGAAGAATGATAAGATTTTCAATAAGAACATTCATACAAAGATCAACAAGAGTGGAATCGAAGAATTGAGATGTAATTATCATACCATTAGAGGGTGTCACTACTAATTCAACAATTAATCAATTAATTGGAATCTTAATACCCTTAAAAATTTCTTTAGAACTAAAACTGTGGGTTGATCTAGAATCAAATAAGACATTACTATTTCTAGAGTGGATGGTATGTATACCTCTCACCATAACATTTTTTCACACCTCATCAGAAATAGTTATTGCATGAGATATCCCCTTGTACATTGGATTAATGGGATTCTATCATCAATCATCATCATTAGACCTTAGTTTTGGGTACTGGTTATCATAATTCCCATTCTTCATAATCTTGAATCACGTTAGTGTGGTAGGTGGATCATGTTTATATTTTCATTTATTTTCATCATTTTTATCTTCTTCCCATCATTTCGGAAATCAATTGTCTAATATTCGTCCCTTATACACTAAGAAAACTTATTAGAACCCATAATAAAATTCCCTTAATGCTTTTTTTTCACACATAGAGCATAATGGTGGGATCATATTCCTCTCTTCATGATCTATATATTTTCATTTGTACTCTATCTTACTTTTCATGTTAAAACCATAAGATTGATATGTAACTCCATCCTCCATTTCAGATTTTATTTCTGAATATAAAATAACATCATTTATAATAAATTATCTTGTGGCCAATTCCCTTATGACACTTTCCTTTAATCCATTAATGATCGTCTCAAGTTTACTTTTGGGTCTGATGATAATTCCAAAAGTGTACCTAGAATGTCTTATGAAATTTTCCTTATAGGTACCAATAGTTTCATCATCCTTTTGATTTAACTCAAGGAACTCCACTTCCATATTCATATAAAAAACATGTGGAATGTACTTATTGAAGAATACATTATTTATCTCATCCCATTCCATGGATTGGATTTCATATGGATTTTTTATATTCTTTACTATATTCCACCACTAGTGTAATTCTCATTCGAATGGATAAATAGATTGAATGATTTTCTTCTGATCGTAACACGGTAAAATAGATAGTTTATATTTAGTGGTATTGATCTATTGTTAATAAATAAGTGGATCATATGATAAACTTTAATAAGGTGTATTTTTTCTCATAAAATAATCAACATAAATTTTTTATTTTAATTTCTCATTTCGAATCACATCTTGATTCATACCTTGAGAAAGTTATGTGTTCATAAAAACTAGGATTTTCATTCTAGATCTTATAGAATTCTGATTCTCATGAGAACAATCATTTCATTGTTCAATACAATCACCTTTAATGTGATTCTTTTCGATTATATCCATTTAATGAATCCAAAAATAATAGATTAGGAAATAGTTATCACAATGGGGAACCACATAATCATGAAAAATCCCATTCTATGATCTATAATTATGAAACCTCCATTAATTTATGGAACCTTATGTTAATCTTAGGTTATTAATATCCAACATATATTTAAATCCTTCATGATTTTTTATGAGTTGTGTTAATTCCTAAAGCATATCACCAAGGTGTGATAAACTAGGGTGCTTCTAGGCCCGTTGTCATGTACCAGGTTATGCAAAGTCTAGCTTGATGCACCTTGTCGATGTTGTTACTCCTAGGTTCATATCTTTCATAGCCACATCAACTTTTAGTATCCAAATAGAGATTTATTTCTAGGAAACCACTCATTCTATCCTTTACCAAAACATCAATACATTTTCATATATTTTTTTTATACTTATACTTATCTTGAGACACATACTTAGGGATATCACTAAGGTTTTTTTCTTCATAGATTCCAAATATTAACTAAAAATTTCATATGATAAAACTATACAGACTATCACTTTTCATATATTAAAATTTCAGAACTTTTTCAGAATACTTAAAACATTATACAAACTAACGCCCAAAGACCGTACTAGTCTAGTGCCTTTGGAAACATGGAAACATAAACATTGGTACATAACTGAGATAAATTATCTATAAAAAGTTTCTTCATAACTAGAAAGCTTTTTTAGACACATAAAACAAGACACATATCTTCATAACCTAGTGAATGAAACATAAAAATGGGGGATCTCATAAGTTCAGTAAGCCTAAACAAGGGAGTCATATAGGTATAAACACGAACATAGGGGTATGCTAATGTGATCATAAAAATTCAATATCATACCACAAATATCATAAATCGAATAGATGAATCATGGCAAAAATCTTGGTAGTACGTATGACATGAATCATATGGAAATAAACAACACAATACATGTAATCGAATCATATTAATAATACATGTAATTTTAGAATAAATAAAAACATGATATCAGTCCCTAAAAGTCAAGATGCATTTCTAGAACTTATCATGGAACTTCATGGGAACTATACCTACTATGCGGGACATACCATCATCCCCAATCAAATTCATTTCCTTGTAAGGGATTGGGTTTCTCCATATTCTCATAGTGGATATTTTTTACCCAACTTCTAACTTCTTGGTGAATATAACTATAGTAACAAACACACCACTATCCCCAATCATTGCCTTTTCCTTGTGAGGGATGGGGTTTCCCCATATTTCCATATTAGATCAAGCTATTT
The DNA here is from genome assembly GCA_963277665.1 of Viscum album. NCBI lineage: Eukaryota > Viridiplantae > Streptophyta > Magnoliopsida > Santalales > Viscaceae > Viscum > Viscum album. Next base: position 369,116,359 of record OY728166.1, read on the forward strand.
TACAAGTTTAAATCATTATATCATGAGATAAATGTCTTTACCCAATGCTTTTTAGGGGTATATAGGTCCCACCCATCTCATAATAAAAACATTCTACAAGTTCCACAAGATAATAAAACTATAATCATATCATAAACCATTAAAAGAGATGTGTTTTATAAACATAAAATTATAACTCATGAAATTAAATTGGTATCATTAACATTTCATGACATCATAACCTATGGAAAATTTATAGATTTAATAATCTTTTAATTAAAACATAACCCCTAAAAATAATCGAGATTCAAAAGCATATAACTCATGGAATTATAAAGGGTGTCAAATGATTCACTACATAAAAACATGAACCATTAAAAGAAAAATATTAAAGTAACCTTCAGATATTTTCTTATAAGGTCATAGGGAATATAAATAGATATAATATTAGATGGAAAATAACTTTGAAAGATATTTTGAAAATATTTCATGATAGAATATATCATTTCTTCTTTAAAAACTGATCATTAAAAAATTAAACCTTTTGAAAACCATTTTCATTAAAGTAATATTTAAAACATAAAAATAAATATTTAAAAAAAAATCAGAACCTTGTTCTTTGAAAACATATAATAAGAGCCTGAAAACATTTTGAAAACCATTTTCCATAAAAATTTATAAAAGAATATTGAAAATGTTTTGAAAAATATTTTCATGAAGATACATTAAAAACATTTAAACCTTGCTTAAAACCCATAAAAAATATTTAAAATCATTTGTCCTTGAAAATTATATTATAATTTCATATTTTATTTTTCTTTGAAAACATGGTTCGTAAGGATTATGGAATGTGTCTCAAACAAGGCAAATTGAGACAAAACTACATTTCAGATTAGTTAACTCTTTAAAAATAATACACATGAAAGAGAGATAATAAAATGGATTTGTAAATAAAAATAAAATTAATGATAAAAATCATAGAATAGATTCATGGTTATTATAATCATCATACAAAAGAGATGAGTGGTGGATAAGGCATAAATTCTCACAAAATATTGAGACCAAAAATCCCCTAACATAGTGTCTTGATCTAATGGTAATCATTAAAAACTATTGAATAATAAATATAATTTTATTATAAATAACCATATTCTAATATATAATACAATATATGGTTTTATTATTAATTTATATCACCCTCTTGTTAACAATTCAATGTTTAGGTTTCTCTTCCAGTAATTCCACTTTGTTCTTCACATGTGTCTTAATTTTTTATATATCTTGTCCTTATACATATATCGTGACTTCCATATTGTAAAAATATATATAAATATCATTTATATTAAGTTTTGATTTATTATAATAATTAATATATCATATAAATATGAAATGGAATATACCATTCATGGAGACGCTAGGTCGTACGTATACATGAATGTTGTTTCTCTTTAATTATTGTAATGAAACGATGAAACTAAATGAAATATATGTATATATATAGATATATAATAAAATAAGTAGCATTATTATGTCATATATATCATATAATTTTACAAAGCCCAATCTTTAATACCTTCTATGTATTGTGTGAATGAATCACTTCTCTTTGAGGCGGTGGTAGTCCACACTTTCTCGAACGAAACGATCTTATTTACAGAAAATTGAAAATATAAAGATATGTGTTGTAAAAAAATTAAATAATCCTAAAGAAATAATATATATATATATATATATATAATATAAATACAATATCCACCATAATTCTTACTTTGAGAGGTAATAAAGGAAAATGAACAATAGTCATTTCGCGTGGTGGTTGTTCATCCTACATATAAACATTTTGTTTGTTACCCTTTTGAAGGAAGTGTGTTTAAGTGTATTTGAAACCCATAGTATGAAAAAATATTGTTATTTTAGTATAATTTTGTTTTCAAATAATCATGAAATAAAGACAATTTAAATAGTAGATAATCAATATAAATGAAACGAGCATGCCGGAGGGTGTTATATCTTAATTAGGTAACTCTTATTGGTTTTCACCAAAGTGATTCCATGGATGGTTTTCTACAAAAATGGATGAATTAAGAAGTAATATAGGAATATTTGAATGTGTATGGGAGAATCTTCACTGAACCTAAGATATTTGAGTGGTGTGACAAATGGGTATAGTTGATGGAATTTTATAGGGATTGGAGGGGACATACATAGAATCTTTTTATAATAGGTTAGGTGTACCCACATTTTCAGCTATCCAAAGTCATATCAAACCAAAAATACTTAATAATTAATGTTTTATGGCCAAAATATGTCTATACAATGGGTTTTGGACATGTTTATAGGTTATTTAAGACCTTAATCTTAGGATTTATTCCCCTGTTAAGCTTAATTTTAACTTAATAATTTTGATTATTTTTTACTAAAGTCACTAATAGTTTTTGTCAAAACCAAATACGGCCTTATTAGATATTACAAATTATGATTATTAAAAATATGGAATAATTTTTTGTAGATTAATAATACATAAGTGGCAGGAATTAAATTAAAATTAATCCCACAAATAGGAAGACATTGTGGTTTCTAATGAAAAAATGATGAAAAGTTTGTTAAGTTTTTATATCCAATTTCAACATAAAATTGGTTACAATGACCACAATTTGACTTATTGATAAAAATGGGATCTAATAAAACTTTTAAAACTAATTAAAATATTGTTGAAACATATAACTAAATAAGATGAAAAGGTAGTTCTGAATTAAAATTCAGTATTTTACACTCTTCATCCAAAAAAGAAGTTTCACATAAATATCCCCAAAATTCACTGAAAGAAAATTCAGACATTATAAATTGAAAAAATGAAGTTAGTTTTTTAAAATTAAATCTATAAAAGTGTCTAAAATTTATTTTACTGTTTTCCACAAAAGGACATTAAAATCAATTCAATTTAGAAAATATCATTTTTAAGCATATAAATACATTATTAAAAATTATAATTTTCATTATTTATATTGTATATTCATATTAAAAATTTATAATTTTTTTAAAAATTAGTTATTACTATTAATATTACTATGATTAAATGATATGTTAAAACTATCTGATTTAAATAATTATTACAATAAAAATTATGTTTGTAGGAACACAATGTTGCATGTCACATATGCTAATGTGGTTTTACATATAGATCAAGAGAATTCGGTGTCTTATGAAGGGAATTTTTAACTTGGATCTATGTATGAAATCAATTAAGATTAATTAATATGAAAAATAGCCCATAACAGCTTGGGGTGTTACAATTTAAGAGGGGGTGAATCAGGGTATGACAGATTAAAACAACAGCCCCTTAGGATCTTGTTTTGTTGTTTAAAAACAATATTATATAAATTTCCAATATAACTATAAAAAAATTGCATTCATGCATTAAACATAGAGATTTTACTAGATTCACCCTCATCGGGCTACACTCAAGGAGCTTAAAACAATGATGTGCTGATGTACCAAATCCATTAAGGCTCTATTCCAAATTACAAGGTTCAAGCTAGATCACTTCTATTCCAAGGCTCTCTAAATTTACAATATATAGGGTTATCTCACTACATTCCCATGGTTTATCACATGGTCTATTTATCTTGCTCACTAACGGTGGAATGTATCACCTTTTTTCTCTTTCTTTTGTCACTGCTCTGGATAGGGTCCTCCAACAGTTTATGGACTTGTGTATTTTTTAATTTACATGAATTCATACATCCTCAGTTATAGATAGATTCCATATGGAAGTCATTCTTTCACCCAGAAAAGAAGTCCACTTTTTCATGTACTGTTATTTTGAAAAATTACTTTCACAAACTGTTTTACTACCTCTGAGAACATTCTTGAATCCTCCATGAATGGCCTTGAGTCCTCTGTGAATTGTCTTTCATCGCATGGTGAAAGTGCTTCACAGACCACCTATCCTTATATAGACCTCTTATTACTCTTTATACCACTTCTTATATCAGGGAACACCCCTACTATGTTGTCCCTTTTCCTTTTTGGGCTACAGATCCCCACCAAATCCTTTCGTGTAATTATTCTCATGAATTACCTCGCCCTTCGTGAAATCATTCCTCATGAACCACCTAGGACTTTTCCAAATTATTCTTAGAGTGATTATATTTTCTAATAAACCTCTCTATACTTAATGATATGATTAGTGGTATTTATATAGGAAAATAGATCCGAAAAACCTACCAATCTGAATTAACCAAAACATTGATGTGGCATAGCATTCACCACATACTTTGTTATGCAATCCACATAGTGCATTAATATTTTGTGGTGAACATTTTCTTCTAAAAATAGAACCCTCTAGTTATCCTTAAATAATCACCTCAATCTAAAAATTAAAATCCTCCCACAAACTGATGAGCCTCCCCTAAATTATGATGCTTCTATGTGCTGTTTTTTTCAACGTAGTCTATATAGTGTGCTTCGCAGACTACATAACAACTCTATATAAAAATTTTCCTTTTCCAATTTCCCAATGTTGTTCCACATAATTCCATTATGTTCTATAAATTATGAAACCCTTTTTTTAAAGACAATACTTTCCAAAAAAAATAGACTCTCGAATTTGAGGCCCAAAACATTGGTAAACACTCAGAAACTATGCTGCCTTAAATACCTACAATGGCAACACCATCAATACTAAATTCCAGTCATCGGTATTTTTCAAAAAAAAATATCCTTCCAAAAAACATTGAAATGAACCCATTAAGGAATTTTTCCCAATAATATCCCCCTTTGTGTGTGCTGAAAACTCTTATCATTTTGATACCTCATTGAATATTCTTCTATATTCTACCAATATTCGCTTCAGTGATTAAGATAATAACCAAATATTTAATCAACACACACTCTAAGCTGACATGATCCAAGCTCAGTAAGAGAAGAAAGAGTAAAATGAAATTTTCATCAATGAATCACTTCATTCCAAAACCACTCGAATTTTTTCATAACGAACTCCAACTTCTATGATATATATCATTTTATCAATCACTTTTATCATCATCAGATTTAATCCTCCCCCTACATCAAATATCCCCCAATCAACTTCTCTCCCTATGTTCATTACAAAATTTTCTCTCTTTTTATAGCCATAATTACACCTCCCTATCAACGAAACCTGAGGTTCACTTCATTTTTTCTATAAGAGGATAAATAACACAAACCAAAAATTTAGTGAAAAATGCACCATACCTCTAGGAGGGGGGGGGGGGGGGTCCTATATCTACCCTTATTCATGTAATGGGATTCGTAATAAGAATTAGATCTATTCGATGTCATTTGAATGCTTATTTGGATAAGGCCTTTATCGAAACGTTTAAAACATATAGTTCTATAGGTACATACTCTTACGTCATAAGATCTTGCTCGACCTTTCCCTTGGTAGAATGATACTTGATTTCAATGTGCTTTTTATTTGAGAGATGTACAACATTTTAACTAGGATTTATATAAAATGAATGATAACAATATATTCTTATCAGATACTTCACTACAACCATCATATCATCAAGTTTCTTCTTCATCCACAATAATTGTGTGCATGCTATCATATCCGCAAAATATTCATTATTTGTGGTCCTCAATGAAATGAATATTATTTCTTTATTACCAAAGAAATATATAATGAACCAAGATATAATTCTCCAGTAGATGATTATTTTCTATCGCCTACTGAACTAGCCTAATATGCATTCGTATAGCCCAATAACTCATGTTGAGATTTTTCAACGTACAGTAAATTGAAATCTAGGATTCGCTTGATATATCATAGTTTTATTTTCACTACAATAAAGTTTATTTCCTTGGGATTTAATTTTTATATATCTTCTTAGAATGATGAAAAATAAATATTATCTCTTTTCCCAATCATGTATAACAAAATTAAAATGATTTTCCTATATTCTGCGACATTAATTACATTTCTTTCATCATCATCTCAATGTTTCATCTAGGTAGCCACAAATTTCATCATATCACTTTAATTTTACATTTCATGTTTTATCAATACAACATTATCATATTATGATTGATAAATGAATTTTCCATTCATTCACTATGTCACTATCACCATCATCCTTTTATTACTATCATTGTTAACATAGAGATTGTAATAAACTTTGCCACGCTAATAACTGAGCTTCTTAAAAAAACTAATCTATCCTTCAATACCATGGTCTTGGTGCTTTGTTCAACCCATATAGAACCTTCTTTAGTTGATAAATTTTTTTTATCATTTTCATGAATGGGAAAACTATTTGGCTGATAAATATAAACTTCATCTTCCAGAACACCATTTAGAAACAATAAATTTATATCCATTCAGAAATAATAGATACATTAATTTCACTACTATGTCCAATAATAATCTTATTTTGTCTATACTTACAACATGTGAAAATGTTTCATCAATATTGATACCCTCTATTTGGGGTACCCTTTTCACACTAGTAGAACTTTGTTTCGAATCCCAACACCATAGTAATTAATCTTGTTGTGAAAGAGACATTTAGTCCCGATGACATTACTATATGTCGTTCTCGAAACAATCTTCCATGTATGATTATTTTCAAATTTTTCAAGCTCTTCATTCATAGATTAAACCAGATTCTCATCTCTAAATGATTTCATCAAAACATTTAAGCTCCACCTGTGATAATAATGGTGCTTCTTATAGAGTATTTATTCTCCTTGTGTGCAGTTCTATTTTCTAGTCACTAATTTTGTTTGGTCTATCAATTTTGTCTCTTCTCTTCAATATTTGTGAAGATATGGATTGTGATAATCCATTTAATTATCTGAATCGTCTTTTGAATCATCCTCTAGAACTAGAACATCCCCTTACATTCTTATCTCTTCATCACTAACATCATGAGACTGAACATGCATTTTCTAAAGATTATGGTCATTCTCTACAATATTTACATTATTTATTTCAATAACTTTCCCAGCCACTTATTGAATAACTTATATTATTTTATTTTATTTTATTATCCAATATATATACCTTAATCTCTATGGGATTCAAAGTTTCATTTTTCTACTTATTGAGAATGAAACACTTACTTCCAAAGACATGAAAGCACATAAATGATGGATTCATTCAATACCATAGCACATATAGAGTATACTCTTATTTTGGACATAATAAATCTCTGTTTGATGTGTGTACTAATTTCATCACTTCTTATTTCCCAAACCTCTTTGGAAGTTATTTCTAATAAATAATTGTTCTATCCATACTATTGTTAATTTGATTTCATCTCTCAACAACTCCATTTTGTTGTGGATTTCTTACTGATGAAAATTGGATCCATATATAATGTATCTAGATATAAAAATTCACTTTTATATTTGTGATTATTATTACATTATCTTTTCGGATCTTCTGGATTGTTGGACTGGACATATTTTCCACTTCCCTGTGATAAGTTCTTATGCAACTGAACACCTTATATTTCTGGGTGATGACTAAAACCCATCCCATTCTGATAAAATAATCATTGAGAAGAACATAATATCTCCTACAATCAATATCCCTTGCTGAAATAGGTTTACCCAAATAAATATTTACAAAATAAAGTAGTTTTTTTGACCTTTTTTTACTTTATATGTATTTCTAATTATCTCCCCCCATTGAAAAGCATCACATGTATGAGTATGATCATGTGATAACCTTTGGAGTTCACGTGAAACATTATATATTACCAGGTATTCCAAGGAAATTTGGATCATGGGACTAATACTTTTATTCTCTAACATATTTCATTATTTCTTGTTTAAAAATAACATATCTTGTTATCCACTTAAAAGGTATACATTACATTTTGTATGCTTTCACTCAAAAAACCATGTCATCTTTTTCCTTGATGGTACATAATTTCGTTGAAAATATTACGACATATCCTGAGTCATGTAGTAAACTGAAACTAATAAATTTGTGATTGGAATATTCACCAAATAAGACATCAACATGTCTCATGTCTTTTCCTCCAAACATGTCTTTTCCAAGATAAAAAAATCTTCAAATATTCCTTATTACCAAATATTATGATAAATTTCTTATCATAACTGATTATAGTTATTGAATCCTTAATAATATTTATATGATAGGTGCATCCACTATCAGTGGTCTACATTCCCTTGTGATCTAATGCTTTGATTGTAATCTTTGCAACCACTGCATGTTCATCTCTCTTCTTTTTTATCTATTTCTTTCATTTCATACCTAGCATGGATTGATAAAATTTATCTTCCTATGAGTATGATGGACCATATTCATATTCCAGATTCGGAAATATATTTTATATTTTTCAACTCATTTTATGACACATTTAGCTACATTTTATGAATATATTTAGACTTCTTCGACAACTTCCCTTATATTCATTATGAGAAATATACTTTCATGTGTCTTAATCATCCACCCCTTAAACAGTGACAACCAAATGATATCATTAAATATTGAGTAATGTATGAACTCCTCTGTTGATCTTGTTCTATTCGGTATAACTTCACTAAGTAATATACATTTTTTGTGTCCCATTTTCCACAACTATATCCTCTAATGAAGGGTTCATTCCTATGTGTCACTACTGCACTACTGGTTCTCTCTTGGGTTCTATAAATTACCTGATTCTGATCTATATAGAAATTAATTTTCAATCTCTAAGTGTGTTCTTGTGGTCTGACTTTGACTATTACTTCTTTATGCTTTCAATCAAACCCCATTCTTGTCTTATCTTTCCAATTATACTATTTCACCATTTATGATGGACCTCTGTGTTCTACATACATCTTTTCTATTTCATAATTGATCTTATTTCTTAATTTCATACCACGAATCAAAATTTTTTCTTGATATTTGAATTTTTGTAGGTGGCTGATGGCTTCCTCTTCAAGAATGTCGATACGTTTGATTTTATCTTTCCTAATTATATTCAGACAATCAATTTATATTTTATATTATTTAATTTTGATCTCACAATCAATCACCTTTTCTGAGGTTTCTGGCATTGAATACACCATTTTTTTCAATTTATTTCATTTACATTAGACATCGCTTCATCCTTCTAAATCATATAAAGTTTGTAATCATGAACCACTTTGTTGGATTTAATCATTCTGTCTCTCAAAACATAAATATCTTCAGTAGAGAATATAAATAAATATTAGGTTCAAATCATCCTTATACATCACCTTCATCACTGTCTCTTACATTGATTTTTTGGTAATTTCCCAAATCTTCCACTATAGAATCTACATTATGATCCTTGTAGTCCTCCAAATAATCTGTCGTGGATTCTTATGAAATATCAACTTCTTTTTAATGTTGAATATTATTTTTGATGATATTTATCTTGAACGATTTGTTAACTCTCATATAAGATGAATAATTATTAAATGAAATTCCTACATCATCCTCATCATCTTCTTGATAATTATTTTGGTACCTTGATCTATGATTTCAAACAATTACACATAGAAAACATGCATATAGAAGTTTCTCTTTGAAATTTCATTTTCCTCATTGAATATTTGAGGAAAATATTGACATCACCGCATTTGTCTCTTAATATTCCTATACATATTCAATGGAGAGCTTCTTCATGGACTTGAATTCCCCTTCTTTGGACATCCCCTTTTCCATAGCATCATTATCATAATTTCTCATTTAATATGATAAAAGAGTAGTTTGAAAGTTATACAATGTCAGGTCCATCAGGTCATTATCTTCCAATACATAAACATTAATATTAAAATGAGGTGGAATTTTTCTCAATATATGCTTAAAAATCTTTATATCATTAATAATTTATCTATGACCAAACGTGTCTTCCACAACATCATTTATCTGATAAAATAATGTATCAATAGACTCATTATGGAGCATTATGATATCCTCAAGTTTCTTCTATTGAACCTACATATTTTCATCTATAACATTTTTGAGTTTATCATATAAATATTATGAGGTTTTTCCCACATAGAGTTGGATTACATACAGGACATCAATGTTTTATATATTGAATTGGATAGGGATCCCACAAATGCATTGATTCCTTTAGCGTCAAAATAAATTTTCCTTTCATCTAATTCCTATATATAACAATGGTTGATATTGGCCTAAATTCCATGCATTGTTTCTATAAATACATTCATTCCTAATGATTGGAATTACTGTTTCATTTGATTCTTAAATAATTGAAAATTGATACCATCGAATATTGGAATCCCATTATGATTGAAAACATCCATTTCATCATCTTAGAGAGACCAACTAACATTAAAACATACTATTTGACACTAATTGATAGTAAAATTTTGTTAAATACCCTGAGATGGGGTGAATCAAGGTATTAAAGATTAAAACATCTACCCCTTCGAATCTAGTTTCTTTGTTAAACAAAACACTCTTCTCTCCCTTTCCCATATCAATGTATAAATAGAATTAAAATCATAGATGGGTCACAAAAATTTTACTTGGTTCACCCTCATAGGGATACATCCATTGATTATACAATGGTGATGTTCCGATGTAGCAAATCAAATAAGGCTCACTACCAAATTACAAGGTTCAGGCTAGATCACTTCTATGCTCACGCTCATTTCCTTTTCAATGTTTATGGTCAGCACACTACTTTTCCAATGGTCACTCCCAATGTCTATTTCTCTGGATCACTAGTGGTGGAAATTATCACATTCTTCCTCTTACTTTTCACATTGATATGGAAGGGATTCACACGTAGTTTATGGACTTGTAGGACCCTTTATTTTCATGAATGCAAACATCCTCAATTGTATATAGATGCTCCATTGAAGTCATGTTTTCACACGTATATAGAATCCAATTTTGTGTGCACTATTTTTTTATGGAAACGACATTCAGTTACTATTTTATTTCCTTTGATAATGTCCTTGAATCCACTGTAAACTACATTCATTCCTCTGTGTACAACGTTGCACTGCTTTTCACAATTGTTTCGCAAAACACTAGTTCTTCTACCGACCACCACTTCCTCTGGGGACCACCTCTTATTTTATATACCACCCCTACAACATTGTCCATTTTCCTTTGTCGGATATATATCCCCACCAAATCCTTTTATGGAATCTTTCATGCGGACAACTTCCCCCTTCATGGAATCCTCCATCGCAAACTACTTCGAACGTTATCGAATTCTTCCAAAGTTGATGATCTATTTAAATGAAATTAAATCTACTTAATGATATGATTAGGGGAATTTATATCGGATAATTGATCTTCAAAAACCACTAATCCAAATTAACCAAGTCTTTTATGTGGTAGATAATTCACCACGTATTGTTCTACTAGGTATGTATAAAAGCTTAATCCTTTCTAGTGGACAATGTATTCTAAAATCAAAAATAATTTCTGGCTCCATAAATCACCATCTATGTCCCAAAATGACATGTCTCTGAAAAACTGATGATCTTCCTATGAACTATGATCCTTATGTGAACTATTTTCACTATAAAGTCTATGTAGCGTTCTTTGCAGTCTCATAGTGCTGCTATGAGAAAATATCCCTTTTTCGATTTTCTTAAGTTTTTCCATGTACCTTAATTTCTATCCATGAACTATTAATCCCTTTGTGGAAAAACTTTATTTTCTTAAAAAACTCGAGATTTGGAGGCCCACAATTTTGGTAAACACTACAATCTAATTCTGCCTTAAAAAAATTCTTCGGAAACACCAACCTTACTGAGTCAAGGTCATCTAGAATTTTCAAAAAACAAAATCACCCTAAAAACACTAAAATGGACCCTTGAATTTTTTTTCCCAAAACATATTGAGTGAATAATGTTCATCAATGATTTTAAGGGAATGTTTATGGGGGGATGGGTGGGTATTTGTAACAATAGTGGGATAATTGTTTAATAGTTTTTAAACCTAGTATTTATAAATCATGATTTTAAAAAATTCAATACTATAGGATTAACAGTAGTTTTAAATCACTGTATTAAACATTTAATTCATGGTTTTTAAAATTTATAATTAAATGAAGTAAATTTCAATTAATTATGTTATTTATTCCATGTAAATATCAGTTTTCCATAAATATTTATTTTTAAAATCATAAATTCCATTTTTGAATTTGGAAAGTCCCCAATAATTTTGGAAATTTATATTAATACATTAGAATATTTTATTTTAATAAATAAAGATTTATTATTCTATAGATTCTTTTATATAAATTTTTTTATATTTTTTATATAAATATTAATTCATTATTAATAATTTATACATATATCATATTTTACTATTTAGATATAAAAAAATATCTTAGAGAATTTTAAAAAAATAATCATTGGATAATTTTTATGTGAGTGTTTTAAATTTAAGTTCATATTCTAAAAATACTATTATATATATAAGAATTTTGTTTATTAAATAAAAATATTAATTTATTTTAAATCTTGTGTTTATCCTATAAAATTCATGACCCCTCTTTCTAATTTTTATATTATTTTATGATATATGTATATAATTAAATTCTTATTCATTGATTAGTAAATATTATTTTAAAATAGTGACTATAATATGTCCAATTTATGTTATATACACTATTGGACACTTTTATGTTACACATAATAGTCCCATTACAATTATAATAGAAAAATTTCTATGTAACTATTCTAATTTTAACATTAATAATCCAATAGTCATATTACCCCTTATAAATAGACCTCATCATATCCTAAAAAATTAATCATTTCCCACTATTAGATTTTATCTTGTATATTATTTTTTATTTTTTCATCATCATGGCAATGTATATTTTATTATTATTATTATTATAGAATATGATCTTTTATAGTTCAATATTATGGTGTATCCATATGTTATTATTCATTTTATAGCACTAATTAATGTCAATATATGTAATTAATCTATCTTGTGTGTACTGAACTATGAAAAATAAAACAAAAAGTATAATATTATGTGATGGATATTGTAGTAGAAATGGTATTTATAGTATATTATTATTAAATACATCAATCACCCACATAGAAAGATTTCCTCCCTTTGAAAGGATATATATTTTTAGTCTAACCTTTAATGGAAGTGTTGTATTGACCATTGGGACTATATTAACGCCACACTCTAAAAGTAATGAACATTTTACTAAAATTCATGAATAAATTGTTATTTAATTTAAAATTTTATAATTTAATTTTTTTTTATAATCCATAATCATTATAACATCTAGGGATTTTTGAATGGATCAAAATCCCCACTCAGTTTGAATTTTTAAATTAGTAGTTATAATACGTTATGATGTGTTTCTTATTTCTCAATTCATAGAGTTATGTTGGTCTTAAATGGTGATTTGGATTATTTTGGAGGCTAGGAGAGTGTATCAGGTGTTTGTAAGGGTTTTTAGAGTGTCAGAGGCCCAAAGGACTAGTTTTTGGAAAATAACTATAGGCGAACATTTTAGAAAAATCTTGCAAGTGATGGCACATAGCCATGTGGATGCGTCTACAGAATTGAAAATGGTTGTCGCATGATATGGAAACCAATTTTGAGTGGTATTGTGGTCATGGGTTCTTAGGTAGTGTCTTCCGCATGATTTTCACATGGTTTGGAAAACCATGTAGTTAAACGGGGTTGCTAGTGCTGTGTTTTTTTAATAATTTTTTCCTTTTAATTTTTTATTTTTCTTTCCACTCTCCCTATTTCTTATTCCTTGGTATTTTATAGTAGTGTAGAGCCTCCATTATTAACCTCTAGTGGATTTTGATCTCATATCTCCATCTGACCTCTGTTCCTTGATCCTTCAGAAGCTATCGAATCACCTTGGTAAGGCTAACCCCATGCTTACCTCGGTTTCATTGTTCCTTCATCTTATGAAATATTGTTTCTATCTTTGCAATTTTAATGGTTTTAGATGGAAACCCATATCTACGTTGATCTTCATTGAATTAGACTTTGATATCAAACTTGTTTACATATACAAGTCTAAGGTTGGTGGTGCATACCTTGTGTTGAGTTTTTGTTTCCTTTTTGGTAGCGTAGCCTGTGGCACAATTTTGTGTATTTTAAATGATACCCCGCTGTACCTATTGGTTCATATCAAAAATAACTATGTGACATGTGGGATTTCGTTGGACATTCCTAATACCTTTTTCTCTTAAGAAACATCGGGTTAGAGATCGTTACCCTATGGGCTATTTTGGCCGAGGGTGCCAAAATTATCTAACATAAATTTTTTTAATTTAAAATGGTATGTTTAACTTACAGAATCTTGATTAAGTGTATTAGATTCATTCAATACATCTATGATCATATAATAGAACTGGTAGCTTAGGGAATTAAATATAATTAAATTGAATTTCTTGTTTAAAGTTCCTTAATTGGTTATATATATATAATGCTTTATATTATGTATTCTAGGGTCTAAGGGGTTGGTACGAGCATGTCTCGAGATGAGGTTGGGATGGTGGGGCCATCCGGATTGAGTGATGTTGATACAAGGATGGGCTTGGATCAGATTTTGTTTATTGGTTTCAACCATATGATTGGGCATCGTAAATGTCGGATTGAGGTATCCTGGTCGTTTGGTTGGGTAAGACCCATGATACATGGATGGAAAGGCCATCGTATTTGAGTGAAATGTTTGTAGGGGTGAGATGTGCTAGAGAATGTGGTTCTTAGGTTCTTTATTTAGTGATTTATACTCACCTGTACCTACCAAAGTGTCGATTGAGTCCAGTACCCGAAGTTTGAATTCATGATGAGTATGTTTTGACCGCCCATGTGGGTAGAGACCCTAGGTAGTTTTGGCTTAGGTATTTAGGGTTTGGTGGTTATTTTCAGAAAAATCTACATGCAAGGCGAAGAGACTTCTATTGATAGCAATGAGGCTATCAGATTTGGTGAAAAGGATCTCCTTGATTGAGTCCATGGACATGAATATTTATTTGAGGACACACATCATTGTTCCTCCAGTTTTCATGCTAAGGGCTGACGTGAGCTTTTAAGAAAGAGGCCTTGGTACCTAACACTATTGTTTGGAAATGATGTTAGGATCTCTATACATTGAGAAATGAGGTGTTAATAGGCACGTGGTTCCATTATATGTGATGGATGTTGAACTTGAGGGTTCACTAGGACTTTGCAACAATAGGGGTACCATGGTCCTTGGGCTAAGGACTCTCTTTTATTAAGAGATTTTGGCATTGGCCAAAGTAGGAGACACTCCCTGGTGGATATTGGGCACCCATAAATATTCTGGTTATTATTGTATCATTATATTTACATTTCTTAGAGGGGAATGTATGATTAAACACATATAGTAGGTACGTGAAATTGGGTGGAATCCTATAGAGATTCATCTCATACCCTACATGGGCCCTTCGGGGTGTGTGTAGAAATTATGACATTACATACATGTAATGTATTCGCGTCATGAACTAGATCATAGTACAGTTTTGGAATGGAGATTGGCATGGACCTTGATGTCATTCCCAGATGGATTTTTTACTTTGGTTTATCTTTCACTCTTGTATCATAATGATTATTTTTTTATGTGGCTATTTTGGATAGCCATGGGAACCCTTTGAATATTTTTTTGTATGACCGAACAAGGAATGAAAATTTATCTTTCTTTTTTTAGTGGCTACAAGTGATTTACTGGAATGTTGATCTATTTACATTCCACTGCCACTTCTGTTTATTTATCTCTTCCTTTATTTATTGATCTTGGATGTGCTTCCTCTTTGCGGGCCTGGTTCGAGTCTGCTGAGTCATTTATTTCAACTTCACATTATCTTATTAATATTAGAGCAGTATATTATCTATTATCAAGTGGTATAGCCTCACCACTATACATGTTTAAACCCTCACTATTAGTTGGTAGACTCCCCACTATTACCGACATGTTTTCACTATCCAAGAGGTTGTTCAGGGTTGGCGACACAACAAGAGGTATCAAAGGATTTTTCTTTACCATATTTATAGGTATTACTTTTTGGTTTTCTGATAGATTGGAGATAGTTTGTTTTAGAAACATGATTTAGATCTCATGCTTGGGTGCTTTTATCCCCATGTGTGAAAATTGGACAGACTTTCCTTGGGTGGGTTATGATGTTTTACATTTTCTAAGATTGTAGTTTATATGATATCCAACCTGGTGGATCACTTGTTTTAGGATTATTATTAGTTTTGATATGTGATCCTTGACCTGACGTGGAAAGGGAGAGTTGGACCTTGTCCCAGTAAGGTAATGTGTAGTTATTTGGATTTTAATAAGCACATTTTCAGGGTAATTCAATTTCATATATTAATGTATGATTTGTGGAGTGATAATACAATGTTAATATTATCAAATTCAATGTGGAAATGTGAAATACCTTGATTTAAATGATTTTGATATGTGAGCTGTTATATTTCATGCTTTATATATATATATGAAATTTAATGTGGCATGAGTATTAGACCTAGATATTGTAGGATCATGCATTTATTATGGATGAGGTGGTTCTGATCACTAGGAGTGGGTGACTAGGTCATCATTTGATGCAACACGGTTGTTAGGACGGGCACGGACCATGGATTTTGTGATACATGGCTCTGATGATGCTGGGTAAACAGGTCATAAAGCCAGGATGTCATTGTAATTGTTGCAGTTGGTGGGAGTAAGGTTAGTTGTTATGTGTTACTTCATTAACTCTTTCCCTATATACATTAAATATATTGTTATATATATATATATGGGTTTTCTAATGATTTGATGGTATTCCCTGAGTTCCTCCTATACTGATCGATGGAGTGTAAGGTGGGTGATGGTATAGTTCCATAGGAGCACAATCAGGTTCAAACCCCTAAGAGTTAGGTAGAGCACGAGCCGCAAGTACATGCTCAAGGGAAGGATCTGGTTCAGGATCTAGTGAAAGTAGGATAGATTTCATTCCTAAAAACATTTGGGTTGTGGCTCAATGAGAAGCTTCAATATAGTCTGGTACATGTCTTGTTGGCGATTGAAAGTGGTGCTTAGGTAGTAGATCCATTAATGGATTATCTGAAGTGATAGTTCCAATCGCAACAACCACAACTTTTCTTTGGTGGGGGTGGTCCATAGGCGGTTGAGAATTGGATATAGAGAATTAATATTATTATTAAGTACCTTAAGATGCCTCCATGGTGGAGGGTTAATCTGGAAACCTATATGCACAGAGGGTTTTCTAAGAGCTAGTGGGATGTGTAGTTGTATGCTCACAGACACAAGGGACTGGCCTTGATATACTTTGAGAGTAGGTTCTTTGAATACTTTTTCCCTGAAAAGTTGAGGTCTGGGAGAGCTCGGGAGCTCTTGAGCTTTCAACCGGGTGACATGTCTTTCATAGACTATGAATATATTTTCACTGAGCTGTCTTTATTTTTACTAGGCATGGTAAGCGATAACACCTTTAGAGTGAGGCACGTCAAATATTGCTTAAGGCATGTCATACAAGGCCAAGTAAACATCTTTAGGTTGGACACATTCTCAGAGGCGGTGAATCGGGTGCTCATAGTTGAGTCCAACCTGACAGACATGTCCTCTTTGGGTAGGGTGACTTCTTCATGTAATGGTTTAGATGACAAGAAATGAGATTGGGATGAGTTCTAGTTGGTCCGTTAGGCCAAGGACTTAGCTATACCACCTCGAGGTAGATAAGAATTGAGTTTTAATTCAGTGTGGGAAAACAAATAATGTTTGGACATAGTGTGAGTAGCCTCTAAAGGAGTTCCATCAATATTTAAAGGTTGAACATCTCATGAGGTTCTGAAAATAGAATTCTCAAATATCCTATAGTTCAGAACTAGGATATGATGTGGTGTCTGGACTTGGTTCAGGATTGGTACGAGGTGTAGGTAGCCAAGGCTCCACATTACGTGGAGTACATGGAAAAGATAGTGGGACCCATACATGGGTTCACTGGCCAGTAACTAGTGCCACAACACATGGAGGATAGGCTAGAGGATGTCATGTGTTAGGCTGGGTAATGATGTGGAGCTTCTAGGTGTTGACCAGGCTGGATAGGTGGCGACTGCCAGAGGTACGCCATGGGCAAGGCTCTGATATTTTTTTTCTTTTATTTTGACATGGCCTATTGAGTTATAACTTTTTTGAGTTCACAAGGGGCATAGGTTGTATATGGACTGAACAGATGCTGGTTAGTGAGTTGGTACCATTTTGTTTGCATGGATATATATATAAATATAATTATAAATATAATATATAAGGATCTTTCCATTAGAAGCATTGTTGGAGTTGTGTTTTGAGGTGCCTTCGGCATTGGGGAATCCGAGGGATGTGGGATTACATGAGATTCATTTGGCATCGGGGTATAAAGGGTATATATTTTGATTTAGGTATGATGTACCGAGTTTGTTTTGAGCATCCATGTGATGTGGTACCTCATTGTTCTATGGGTTCCATGGGATCATGGAAGTCATCTGTGCGGTGCCAGATATTATTGGTTGTTGGAAGTGACGTGGGAGAACCTGATAATGTTCTGGGGTGATTACTCATCATGAGAGGACCATTGGACAAGAAATAGGTCATTGGACCTTGAATGATTTGATTTATGGGTTAAGATTGACCGGGTTCGGAAATTCTTAAGGTGGGGATCCCTCCTTGATGATGTTTTCTTATACCTTTGAGATTGGGGGTTTTCGGGTTCTTTCTACCAAGATGTGTGTTTTCTGTACCATCTCCATGTTTTGTTCGATATCACGGGGAAGATCTATGTTATTTTGGGGAGATTTTAACAACTTGGGTTTTTGGAACGGGTCAAAATCCCCATAAGATTTCAATTTTTTAATTAGTGGATATGCTTATTTTTTATTCATTGATTGGAAATCAATTTTTTTAGTTTTGTTGGCATTAAATATTTTATTTGGGTTATTTTGGAGGCCAAGAGAGTGTCTCAGGTGTTTAGAAGGGTTTTGGGAGTGTTGAAGGCCTTAAGGCCTTGTTTTTGTAATAAAGGTACATGCACATGGTTTAGGGAAACCATGAGAGTAATGGATCATGACTCTGCGGATACATCTATTGAATTGAAAATGGTTGTTGTATGGTTTTCACATGTAATGTAAAACCTTGTATAGTGGTCGTGTGAATATGGGTTCTTAGGTAGTGTATTTTTCATGCTTGTTTCACATTTGGGAAAACCGTTTGGGTAAACTGTGTGGCCTGTGATGGGTTTTTTTTTAAATCATTTATTTCATTATTTTCTATCCTCTATCCCACTTTCTTCTTTGTTGGTCATACATAGTAGGGGAGATCCACTGTTTTAGTCCTCAAGTGGATTTTGATCTCGTCTCTCTGTCTTAACTTCATTAGTTGATCCTCTTAAAGCTATAGGATCACCTCAGTAACGCTAACCCCACACATACCTCTTATTATTTGATACTTAGTCTTATAGACTGTTGTTTTTTTCTAATCAAATTTCATTGTTTTAGATGGAATATCATATCTACATCAATCAACATTTAATTGGACATTGATATTAGATGTACCTGTGTCTATGAGTCTATGGTAGGTGGTTGATACATTGTTTTAATTTTTAACAAAACTTTGAGCGGCGTGGCATGTGGCTCACTTTTTATGTATTTAGATCGAGACCCAATTATACCACTTGATTCATATCATAACGACTGTGTGACTTGTGGGGTGCCATTAGACATGACCAATAGATTTTTCTTTAGAGCAATGCTGGTTTAGAGTTTGTTACTCTATGGGGAATTTTGGTCGAGTGTTCCCAAATTTTCTAAATTGAATTTTATTAGTTTAAACTAGTTTTTTAAAATTATTAAATCTTGATTAAGTGAATTAGAGTCATTCAAGACCTCCATGTTGATATGTTAGAACTGCTAGCTTAGGAAATTCAGTCTTTTTAAATTTAATTTATTTTTTAAAGTTGTTTAATGATATATATATATATATATAATGCTTGAGATTATGTATGATGGGACCCAAGGGGTTAGAATCAGCATGGAAAGAGATGAGGTTGGGATGGAAGGGATATCGGGATTGAGTGATGTTGATCATAGGTTGGGCATTGCCTAGATTTTCTCAAGTGGTTTCGACCATAGGATTGGGTGTTGTGGACATCGGATTGAGGTAGAGAGGTCATCAGGTTGGGAAAGGCCTGTGATACATGGATGATAAGGCCATTTTATTTGAGAGACATGGTCACAGGGGCACGAGGGGCTAGATATGGTGTATCTTAGTTTCATTATTTTGTGATTTCTGCTCACCCGTGATGGCCAAATACTTGATTGAGTCATGTGCACATAGGTTGACTCCAGGATGAGGTGGTTTTGACAGCTCATGTGGGTAGAGGCCCCTAATAGTTATAGCTTAGGTATTTATGCTTTAGGGTGCTTGTCGTAGAAGGCCACATGGAAGGCAAGGAGCCTTAGGTTGATAGTAATGAGGCTATCGTGTTGGGGGTTGAGGCTCACCGTGATTGTGGTCATGGGCCATGATTTTTATTTGAGGACAGACATCAATGTTCCTCCAGTTATTATGTAATGGGCTGATGTTAAATTTAGAACAGTGCTGCTAGGGACCAGGACACTATTGTTTGGGTGTGCCTTCGGGACATCGATACATTGAGACATGAAGTGTCAAGAGGCACATGGTTCCAAGCTATGTGATTAAGGTGGAACATGAGGGTTCAACAGGACATTGTGACTATAGGGGTACCGTGGGCCATGGACTAAGGACTTTATTTTCTTATACAATTCCAGTATTAGCCAAAATAGGTGACACTCTCGTGTGAATGTAGAGCACTATTGTAGATTTTGTTTATTATTTCATCATATTGTTTACTTTTCTTAGTGGTTCATGTATTCTTAATCATATATACTATGTAAGCACCATTTGGTAGTATCCTACTGAGATTCATCTCACAACCTACATGGGATCTTCGGGATGAGTATAGACTTTATAGACTTCTGTATAGGTAAAGTATCAGCCACATATGATGAATCGTAGTATGGTTTGGCATTAATTTTGGCATGGACCGTAAGGTTATGCTGAGATGGAGTTTTACATTTTTTTAGATTTCAATCTTGTATCAGCATACTTATTTATTATGTAGATACAATGGTTATCCAAGGGTTCCCTTTTTATATTTTATTGTATGACTGGACATGGAATGACTTTTTTAATTCTTTTTTTCAATGGATATAAGTGATTTGATGACATTTTGTTTTTTTACTTTCGGTTGCGGCTTCTTATTATTTATCACTTCTATTTCTTGTTGATATTGGATGTACTTCTGCTTTTTAGGTTTGGTTCGAGTCTGATGAGTAATTTATTTTTTCTTCATGTTATCTTATTAAGCTAGGACTAGTTTTTTATGTATTTACAGGGGGTATATCCTCCCCAATATGATTTTTAAAACCTTTAATTCTAGTCAGAATCCTTTAGAATTTTGGGAGGTACACCTACGTCCAGTGGAACCCAACTTGTTACCATTGTTTGGGTGGTTATTTGAGTCGAGGAATCTACATACATTGTAAAGGAAGAAGACTTATATCTCATTAATTAAATATTTCTATATCAACCTAATATATATGTATTGGGAAGTAGGTAAAACTATTATAACCTTCTCAATATACAAAACAATAAGTTTCTTTTTTATAGGAGATAAGTAGATCTTATTGGGTGGATATACTGTTTTAAACATCCATACTAATCAAGGACCATTTAGTTAAAAATGGCTTCAAAATGGGTATTTGAAAAAACTAGGATATAAAAACACATTTATCACTAGGGGAGTCCCACTATACTAGAGTTCTCCCCCTAAATTGAAATATTAGGATTGGTTTGGGTCAATATGTTGGGGAGTCCATGTAAGGGAGTTCCCACCCTTGTTTCCCACTCTCATAACCAAATGAACATGAAAATATTTAATAAAAAATAATAATTCATTTCGTTATTTATCATAGTTTCCCCTACCACCACCTTCATATTTTCATGTAACACATATTTTACGGGTTTTTTATTCTTCCTAGAGTGATTTTCCCCATTTATAATCTCTTATCTTGGATATTTATTCTCCAAAAAATGCATCATTTGAGACATTAGGAATATTTGGACCCCTTATTCTTGAATTGAAGAGAATTTTTATATAATTATTAATTCAAATGGTAATTTCATTCCATGAAAATGTTGAAATTTATTTTGATATACATTAAAGAATTTAAAAGAATATTACTTATACCACTTTAATTAAACATAACCATGTATTCCTAAGAGAGTTGTATTTGGAAGTAGTTAAAATATTCACAAATATATATAGATATATAAAGGATATGTTCCATGTTTTTGGAATAGATTAGCAGCAAGTAATATGGATTTAAACATCTTCTAGCTTTCAGGATGAATCAAGGAATTTTGGTGAAAAATATTCTAGATGGGTATTTGATAAAAATAGAGTGGGGTAATTAATTTATCAATTGTTTTTTATTATTAGATCATGGGTAAGCCCATGACTCAAGCTACTGGGTATTATATGTGTCAACTCAATGGTGAGTCTATGCAAGCTGGAACCAAACCCCACTAACCATGTGTGCTGTCAAGTGTGTGTGACTATTTTTAATTAATTAATTAATATTATTATTTTATTAAACATAGTGAAATCATACCCCTTTCTTTTTTAATTTATATATGACACATGTCAAGGATTTGAATCCTTATTGGGGGGATTATCTACATTCGGGTGATTGTACATGGCCATACGACATCTGATTGATGTGGCATCTTAGTTGTCACGCCATACTGACCCCTTATTCTAAATTTCTTTATTTTTTTACTAAAATTACTTCAATATTTGTTTAAAAATACTCTAATACCAATACTAATGGTTTTTTGTAAGATAATTAATTGAATCCAATGATTAATTTACTTACGTTTATCTTTTACGTTTATTAATTGTTATATTCGTTTTTTGTTATTTCCTCTTGATTTTAATTTTAGACTCACTATTATATTCTATATATTAATTATTAATATGTTGGGGAAAAAATTATATATAACATATGGAAAATATATTATGAAGACTATATCATATTCTGATGTTAGGTATAATTAGTTAAACCATTACTTGGACCTTTAGTAGTATTCTTAATACTGAAAAGTGGTGAACATTTTTTATATAAATATCTATATGAGATTATTTCATAGAACATTTTTCATATATCAGAATGTTATTAGATATACAGGATACATAATTGTTTTCATTAGATATTTTCTTTTGATTATTACCATAGCAAATTTTTATCTGATCCTTTGATATAACACTCTTTAATGGGTAATATTTACATTATACACCCTTAATTATTAATATGATATATTTTATTTGATCAAAAGATAATCCTATTATTATTTATATCATTACATGATTGAAAAATTTTCCATACCAAACACTTACTCACATTGGTCAAGGGTAAACCTTGAAGTGAAAGAAATATGCACTAAAATCCCATCTCAGAAAAAAAAAATTATACTATATATATTTTCTAAATATACATAGTAATTTTGGTCAATTTCATATTTTTTTTGTCATTGTATTTATATATGTTTCATTTCCCATAAAACAATCTTGTACATTAATTTTGAAATAATGTGATTATATGTATTAAACATGGATTATATATTTATATTTTTTATCAGTTAAGAAAAAAATTAACAGACCTGTATTTAATAATTATAATATAATATATAACATATATCCTATAACATATATGAAATAGTGAAAAAATATATTTAAACAAGAAATTATACAATGGCAGTTCTTTATAACAGATGATAAAAATGGGTTTTTACATAATTTATTTTATTACTGCCATTCAAAAATAATTTCAAGATTTTTTCATCCATTATTCATTAACTGGAATGAAAATAATTTTTTCAATATCTTTTATTTAATAAAAGAAGTTGAATACATATTTCTAACACAAGTTATTCATATATATTACATGAATATCCTTTAAAAAATAAAATATCAATCAAGGATTTTAATTCTTATCAGTCACTCAACCGATGTCAAGTCTCTCTCTCTTTCCCCCAAAGAAACCCCAGCCAACTCTATCATCAACACTCTATCGTATTCAATAATCCACCACCCTTATCCATTCTCTTCTACTTCTGGACATCCTCTTCTTGCATCATCTATTTTCTTCTTTTATTGATCTTCTTCCTCCACTTCTAATGTATAGCCGTTTTTTCTTCAATTTTTAAATCATAAGGTATACATAAAATGAATATATTATTTTGTTCAAAATTTACAAAAAAAAAAGTTATTATATTTCTTTATCCGTATATTTTACATTTTGGATTAATGAATGCATTCATTTTTTCAATATATCATGAATGTTTCAATTCAAAAATAAATAAATTTTGACCATGTATGTTGTTTAATAAATAACGAATGATTTAATTTTCAAAAAAATTTAAATCATCACTTTCATCATCATTTTATTTTTATATTTTCATTCATATGGTTATTATTAAGAAATATTTATTCTATGGGATTTTATAAAAAAAGTTATTGTTATTATTTTTAAATTTCAACTAACGAATTTTTCAAATCGCTGGTGAAAATTATAATACTAATATTTTGATAAATATATTTTTAATTTTTAATAATTAAGGTATTTTTTATGTAATTATTATTTATATAATAAATTATGTTTTTTACTTTATAGATATTAGTCATAAAGAATAAAATAATTCAATATTAATTATTTTAAATTTTATTTAATGAATATTATTTATTTCAAAACATATATATTTGGTGCATTAGAAATATAAAGACCCAGACATAAAACATTACATAATCTTGAATTAAATTTATTATTTATGTTAAGGATCTTTTTAGGTTTAGTGCTTTAGAGAATTAGGACATAAATATTACATTACACCTCAAAAATTACAAAGTAGACACTTCTACTCTATTTCCATTTTTTCATAAAATAAAAACTCTTGAAGAATAATATTCAGGTCTAGATCTAGGTTTTAGACAACATGGCTTTCCCTTCATCCCATCCTTGACCCCATTCATCTATATGTGTTGTGAAAAACATTTCAAAACTTGGGATGAGGATAAAAAGCTCATTGAGATTTAAAAATAAAAAAAGAAAACATCAGTCCATAAAAAAAATAATCCTTTTAACATACCTCATGATGTCCTAAGATTTATTAATAACACATAGAAAACATAAATCATAAATGTAACTTGTGGCATCCATAACATACTTGTGTTGTAGCTTTCATATCTACGTATGGAGTTACATTTGGAATACATATCATATAATATTCCCCAAATCTCTTAGGAAAGTCATTATCATTAACCTCTGTCATGTTACCCAATGCATTGGAGAGTTATCTAAGGCTCACACGCCCTAGGTTTATCATAGAACCACCCGTATACATAAACAATGCCCAAGAACCATAACATATTCAAAACACATAAAACTAACATAAAGGATAGATAACATTTCCAAATTTCAATCAAAATATATCATTTAAATATATTTACGTAACCAATTCATTACCAAAACCATTTCCAATACAAAAATACGTAAAAAGGTATATGGTATTTATTTTTCTTTCAAAAACATTGTATCTTGTTAAGGAATCCGAATATCAAATAACCCTCGTGGAGGCAGAAAGGTTATTGTCACCGCGTACGTTAAAAAGAAAAATTATTTTTGTCATTTATTAAAATTATTCATAGAGAAAATCTTCCCTTTGAATGAAATTAAAAGTAAAATGGGTTTATAAAACATATAAAAGAATAAAGAGTATAAATCAAAATATGCCTCAATGAAAGGAGACTGAGACGAAGTCCCTTACCTCAAGTCCCACTTGACTCGTTAGTTCTTTAATATCCTGAATAATGAACTTAATTTAATTTAAACATTAGTAAGAACCTTTTTATGATTTATTATTCATTATATATCATTTATTACAATGTTATAAAAATTATATAATCATTTAAGATAATAACTGTCATTTTGTCGATATTTAGTATTTGAGTCGAAAATGAACTTCTTATAATTAAACGTTGTCCATGTGGTAAAAATCCGTTTATATATGAAATTATATTCATTATTTAAATATCATATAAAACATATATATCCAGTATATATGTATTTTGAATATTCCATATCATTTGTATGTATGAAAATGAAATGCACCGTTCATGGAGACCGTAAGCTGCACGTACGCATGAAATCTACTTTCATTTCATTTTTTCATTTTTAAAAGAATGAAAACAAAATGATACATAGGTATATTATAATTACAGTATAATATTATATTATATATATATTTTACATAATTTCATTTACACCATTTTTGATATGTTCCATTTATGGTATGAACGAGTCATATCACTTTGAAGGGGCGGTAGTCCTCACTTTCTCAAATGAAATTATCGTGTTTAACCATTGTGGAAACCATAAAGTTATCATATAAATAAAAAATACAGTAGAATATAAACAATATAATTATAATATATATTACATATAAATACATTTCCATCATAATGGCCACCATGAAAGGTGGTTAGAGATAATTAAACAATCATGGTTTCGTGTAGATGTAGTTCTTCGTCCACAGAATCTACATGTTCTTTACCCATTAAACGGAGGTGTGTGTAAGTTTAGTTAGAATAATTCTCATAAAAAAACCTAGTATATTTAGGATAATGGTTTTTTATAAAATAAAGGAATAAGAAGAGTTTATGGTGTTTGGATAAGTAAAACAAAATAATATAACTTAAGAGAATATTGTACCTTTAAATTGGGTAACTCCCTTTGGTTTGAACCAAAAGACATTATTGAAGTGCCTTACGCATAAGTTAAGGATTCTAGGAGGAATATAGTAATGTTGGGTGAGTAATTGGGAAGATGTTGGAAGATCAAAGGGGCTTTAAATGTGTGAGTAATGGGTTGGATTTTATGGATTTTTATAAGAGGGGAGGGGCTCTTAAAGAAAGTTTGAAAATATAAATTTTTTATATAATTATTTTCTATTTCTAAAGGTCAAAAACAAATTTAATTAGAATATAATAAGAATATTGTTCTAAATAAATTCATCCAATAATAATTTTATAGGTTTTTCAATGTTTTTAAATGTTATAATTACATTTAATTAAATCATTCATTAATAATGTAATAACTTCATCATCATTATGTCACAAATAATTTTATTTATTTTATGTCTAAAAATTCTAAATAAAATACCATGATATAGGAAATATTTTTATCTTTCAAATTAATAATTATATTCTAAGATATAACTTATATAACCCCCTGTTATTATTGATTTACGAACAGATACATTCCATTATCATTTCTCTCATTACATTAAATTAATTAATATAAAGTGTCATTATCACTTCTATGTGGCTCTATGGGGTCCCACAATCTTCCCAAGGATTCCCATTGTTAGAAAGGTATCAACCAGTACTATTAGGAAACATATTAGGGTAATTTAATAATCTTATAATATTTTTGTTACCCTTATTTAACAGATTTACCCTTTTACCATGGAAAATAAAATATTTATTGAAATAATATTCCTAATGTATAAAAATAAAATTTAACTATTTACACAATTTTATAAATCCTAATTCCAAATAAGGAGTCCATTTTTCCAATTTCAAAACACGAAGGTGGTAGAAATTAATTTAAAATTATTTCCCATTGTCAAAACAGCACATGTGTTTTTAAGACATAATAACAATTAAAAGATTGACACTTGTTTATATCAAATTTGAAAGTGAAATTACTTCCAAAAAAATTGGATTAAATGGAAAAATAAATATCTAATTACACTTTAAAACTAATTAAAAAGATAATATAATGATATAAATAAATTAGATTAAAAGACTGTTTTGAATTAAAATACTATATTTTTCACTATTCATTAAAAATGAACAATATCAAAAAAAGGCCAAAATTTCATCTGAAGTAAATTTTTTATGTATTTATTATAATTAAGAATATTATTTTTTCAAATATAACATATAAGAGTGACAAAAACTATATTTAAAAATGGTTCACCATTTAAAAGTGGTAAGTCGACCCTTTAAAAAATAATAGAGTATTTTTTATTCAAATTATATTCATTGTGATTTTATGCTACTAAATTTTTTTGGATAAATAGAAAAACATTTAAAAAACATTTTTAATAATATTGTAGTTAGTTTTGTTCATTCCCGACAATAAAACGGCTATGAGTTAACTACTATTTAAAATAATAATATTATATTATTATTTTTCAGACTGACTCAACGTTGTGTGCAACGTAAGATTTCAGTGAAACCTCTTATTGTGTATAGGGTATTATACAAAACATAGAATTCCTTTTAAAGTAATATTAATATTTAATTCAAAAATATTAAAAAATATAAAAACTTCATATTCTTTACTTACATAGGATGTTACAGGAAATGCGATTTTTTATATAAATAATTTTTAAACTTGTTTCTGGTTTATAGTTTTATTAAATAATAATAAATTATATTCAACATATTTTTTTATTTCACAAAATAATTATATATTACATTTTATAAAAAATAGAATGTTGTCTATTATTTTATGAGTAATTGTTTCATGTTTATAAAATATTGAAATGTTAATTTAACTTATTTTTTCATTTTATATTTTTTTACATTTTTTTAAATGATCAATAACCTTTTAAAAAAAAGTAAAAAAACGAGGACAATTATTTTATAATATGAAAATATTTTTATGTTTTCAAATTAATCAACAATCATATTTCAAAACACTTTTATTATGCATAGTATAGAAAAAAGAGTATGAGAAAGAATCTTTATTGGTTGAAAATTTTTATAAACATAAATAAAACATATATTTCAAACTCCAAATAATTTACATATACATAAAATATGTTATTGATAATTAAAATTGACATTAATAACATATAAATATATTAATATTTTTTAAATATATAATATATTTATTTTTCATATTAGTTTTTATAATTTATTTTTCCATTATTTTCATTCTTATTTATAAAAAAACAATTATTTATAAAAGTAAATTTGTATTTATAGTGAAAAAAATACAATAACTGTAACACCCAGAGCTTCTATGATACACTTCTCATTCAATAATGCAATAGCTTGCATTGTATGCAACTTCGAGTTCTTACACACCGCAACAAATCAAAGTAGCCGTTATGAATAGTAATACCCACTTTTTGAAATTATATAAATTTTATATTTCAAAATGGACTTCATTTTTTTTATTCGGAATATCGAAATTATCCTATGTTTTGTTTTTTTGTAATTTTCTGAGAACTTTCAATTTTTTATGAATAGTGAAAAATACTTAAAACAAATTTTTTTAATCAAAATAATTTATAGTGATAAATTATACTATTTAGTGGTTTTAAAGTATAATTATAACATATTTTTACCATTTTATCCAATGGTGGTCATTAGAATTAATTTAACACTGAAATTGGACATAAACAATTGTCAATCTTTTGATATAAATTATTTCTTAAAAACACGCTATTTGTTGTGACAACGGAAATTAATTATAAAATTAATTAATTCAAATTATATGTTTGGAATTTTGTAAAATAGACATCATTTTTGAATTCGGAATATCAATTATAGCTTAGGGTGAAATTTTGGCATTGTTCTGAAAAACTTCAATTTTTGATGAATAGTGAAACCACTAAATGGTAGTTAAATAACTGATTTTTCGTTTAAATGAAATATTACAACTTCTGTGATTTGATTTTCAAAAATCTGACATACATGGTTGTCATTAAGAAGTAAAATGTGGTTCAATGATATTAAAATAATTTTTGGTGAATAGTAACTTTTAGGTTCTTAATCACGATTAGAGGTAATTAGTGTAGTTTAAGGTAAAAATAATGTTTTAATAATATGAGATGAGCTTGACACATGTCATACCCTCATTGGATGTGCCATGTCCGACCAATACAATCCATGGGTCAACTTGGGGACCCCATGGAGCCACTTTAGTTGGAAAATGACATAAATACCTTTTATTTAATGTTAAAGTAAAAAAATGACACAAACATGAAATGTTTTAATAAAACAATTTTTTCATGGGGTTACACAAGTCATATTTTTGTCTATAAATAGTAATTGGAAATCTAAAAAGATTTCCTACATCATAGTATTTTTTTTTATAATTTTTAGACATTAAATAAATTAAATTATTTATGACATCATTATGATGCAGCGATCACCTCATTATTTAACGATTTTAATAAAATGAAAAGATGATGTATAATCTAAGGCTTACACTTGTCCAAAGACTATTGGATGGGTAGCTTTAGAACCCTTATCACCTTAGCCTCGAATTATACAAGTGTAGGACCTTTAGAATCCGAAAAGAATTGTATAATAGAATAACATTTCATTACATTCCAAAAGTGCCCCTCCTCTCTACTTATAAAAGGCCCCCACCACTCCCACCTTATTCACACTTTCAAGCCATTTTTTTCGGCAAACCTCTGCCCAAATACTCTCTCAACATCCCTAACTTACTCCTAGAAGCCTCACTTTGGGCAGAATTCTTTTCAAGGAAGCCTTTGTCTCAAATCAAAAAGAGTTACCTGATTTTAAGGTAATGTCTTCTCTAATGTTGTTTTGTTTTATTTAGCTTCTCCAACCCCTTAAACTATTTTTATTCCTTTATTTTTTAACAAAACCAGAATCTAAAATATTCTAGTATGTTTTTATGATAAGAATTTGGTTTACACTTACACACACCTACATCTAATGGTTAAAGAACACACTGTTTCTATGGATGACGATTTTTTGCCTCACGAAATGATGATTGTTCAACACTCATATAACACCTCTAATGGTGGCCATTATGATGAAACTATTTTTATATATTATATATTTTATTTTTTTTGTTTTCCTTATGATTTTGTATTTCTCATTTATGGCATACCTTTATGGTTTCCATTATCGGTAAACGCGATATTTTCATTTTAGGAAGTCCGGACTACCGCCCCCTCAAAGTGATTTGAATAATTAATACCATATGTGGGAAGTATAAAGGATGGAGTAAATGGTATTATACACTATATTATACTGGAATTATATTATACCTTTATATAATTATGATTTCATTCCATTAAATATGAAATATAAATGAAAGTAGCGTTCGTGCGTACGTACGGCTTACCGTCTCCATGAACGGTGCATTTCATTTCTTACCTCTAAATGTTACGTAATATTATGAATGAATGTATATACTGGATATATATGATATATATGATATATATATCATGAATATAATTCTACATATAATGAATATTTCACCACATGAACAACTTGTAATTATAAGAAGTTTATTGTTGACTCAAGTACCAAAGATCGACAAAACGACCATTATTAACTTAAATAATTACATGACATTCATAACATTGTAATAAGTGATATAAAAAGGATAATGAAATTGAAAATGGTTCTTAATAAGGTAGATATTAACTCTAGATTATTATTCAGGAGGTTAACGAACGGTTGAGTCAAGTCGGACACGAGGTAAGGGAATTTCTTAACCCAACTTCAATTCTTTGGGTTAATCTCCTACTTTCAAATTATGTCATGATATTATTATGTCCTATTTTGTATTTTTATTTTCATTATGTGTACCTATAGTGATTACACATAATAGATCTATTATATTTTAAAAATTATCTTTTTAAGGACTTCGTCTCAATCTCCTTTCATTGAGGCATATTTGGTTTTATAAACTATTTTCTTTTATACAGTGTATAAACCCCTTTGACTTTTACATTTATTCAAAAGTAGTCTTTTTATACGAAGCGTTTTACTAAATGACAAAAGGGAATGTTTTTTTGTCATACGTATGCGGTGACAACGACTTCTCTGCCGCCATGACCATTATTTGTGTTTCGGCTTCCTCTATAAGCCATAACTATTTTTAAATGATTTCAAAAAAGAGAGAGATATTTCTCTCAAATATATGAAAATCCAGTGCAAATGTATACGTATTTAAGGCAAGCTTAATAATGTTTTTAGAAAACCTGACTCTCGAGTGTGGTAGATAGGAAGGGATTGGGCGTGGACCCATCATGGCCTTTAATTAGTCAAGCAGTCTCAGAATTAGTTATTTTGTTTTCAGAAGCTTGCATAATGTTTTCAGAAAAACACTGGAGTATATTTGAGTAATTTTAAATGTAAGTATCTTCTACAAAAATTGCATTGGCAGGTCTCATGAGACAAACTAGTTTCTTGGTATGAGGCCTTGAGAAAATCTTATTTGCGGTCTTGGCACAAGGCCTTGGCTACGTGGTTATGATAGTCTGGCATTATGCATTCCATCATTATGAAAGTGGTTATTGATATTGCATGTGATTATTTGACCAGTAGAATATCCATGTGAAGAAGTAAATGGAATTATTTCATTTCACTTTTTCCATATTATGCTAAAGTTCATGTTTAAAAGGCTTTTGTTTTAGTTATACATTGCCTTAAATGTTAATGTTTATTTATGAAAGCTTCCGCTATGTTGTTATCCTTACTGAGCATCTGAGCTCACCCCTTTCAAGGTTTTAATATTTTCCAGGATGTGAAGAAGTATTTTAGGAATGACCTGCAAGGATAGTCAGAAGAGGATATGAGTGTGGACTATGAAGACTTTGTTATTGTTTTTTCACTTTATGATGTAATGTATCATTTATGAATGTATCTAGTGTTTCCGAGGCAACTAAACTAATCGGTCTTTCGAGACTTGATCTTTTCTGATCATGCCAATGTTACGAAGTAATGCACCGACTCTGGGTAGCTGGGGTCGGGGTGTTATAGTTGGTATGAGAGACAGTTTAGTACTAACCTTGGAAGCTAGATTTAGATAAACTCTGATTAGAGAACATATCCCGAAGATAGACTTTAAGGATTAGTATAGAAGAACTTCCTAGAATTTTGGTATTATAGAGATTTTGTTAGTTTTCCGAGCAATACATCCCTGTCTGGATTCGAGCAGGTAGAGTCGGATCTGGCACAGATGTACCTAGGGGTAAAATCCGAAAACACCGCTTTGAGATAGACTCTAATGGAAACTGGTGCACGACAACGGGCCTTGGTGCACTCTTGGTTACGAAACTCCCGGGGGATATGCTTTGGATAATTCACATTTTCGTTACAATCCACTATGAAGGGTTATGAGTATATACTTCCTAAAAGAAAACATTTTTTATGATTATGGATTATATCCATAAATAGTTCAATTTATTATATGTGTTTTCAAGTTTGTCATTATGTATTTCGATTCATAAACTAACCTAGTTTATGGAATTGTATTGAAATGGTGCCCAGTAGAAGGAATGTGAACTCCATCAATACGTATGATCCAAATAGTAAGAAGGATCATATCTTTCATGGTATTAAGCCATCATTTAGAATAGAAATATTCTCCCATGTGTTATCAACATATGAAGAAATAGTATCATGTGTTAATAAGATAAGTAGATAATTCTCTGAGTTTTATGGATTTGAAGGGATGAAAGAGAAGAAAAGGATGAAAGAGAGAATGATGGATAAAGGGACGAGGGAAATGAAGAATTTTCCAATATGTGATAACTGTGGGAGGAAACACCTTGGAATTTTCCTGAAGGGAATGGGAGTTTGTTATAAGTGTGGAGAAAAAGGACACCAAGTGCATGACTGCAAGGGTAAGAAAAAGGTTTCAAATGTACAATACTTCAACTGCAAGGAGTGGGGACACTACGCAAACCAATGTTCAAATCATCAGAGTATGCCCCAAATGATGTTATTGGATAATAATCAAGTTATGATACTACCACAGATGGGGAGGAATGATTAGAGTTCTTATGTTGTTATTAATTAATTTTGTAATTTGAGTGTTGTATCAATGATGTACTGGTTATAATAATTATGGAGTATATAAGGATTGTACTGCAGTACTATTTCATCTAGGACTTGAGACTGTGTGGAACCAAGAAAAGTGACTCCACAGTAGGTTAAATTTTTGGAAAATATATGGTTGAGAGAAAGATAAACCATAATATGGTTCTGATACCGAGATAGTGATTTTGGAATAAGACATGATTGATTCGGATAAATTATGTTGGATATTCATAACATCCTTGAAACTGATTAATGATTTGTACACATTTTTGGATAGAAGGAGTATATCTAGTTTTCTATACGGAATAAGGGATCATGAATGTAATCAATAAGGATTTATGGTAATACAGTATGTTGCAGTGTTTTAAAAGAATACATGTTCAAGGTGTTCACATGTTGTTACGCAGAAAAAAGGAGCTTCATTATGTTTACCTTCCTCATAAAATCTGGACTGTGAGTTGGACATAAGTATTTCGGGTAACTATAAAGGTTGGAATGGATTATATTTTACATTGGATACTATTGTTAAGGTTATTTTTGGATATTTATAAAAAGGACAACACGCAGACCGAGTGACAACCCATCGCGTCAGACAAAGCTGTGGGAATCGAACCCACAACCATAGTGAGATTGGGATTAATTGCCTACCACTAGACTACGTGAAGTCCCTGGTTATTAAAAAATAGTTTTTCTAATCTAAATGGTATGTGTTAAAATTTGGAACCTTATAAAATTAGGATAAATAGAATATTTTTGAGTTCTATTACCATTTAGAGTGAAAGATGGATTTTTGGTAAAAATTTATTAAAGAATAAAAGTCTACATGACAAGTATGTATATTCCCTTACGTTTATAGTAAATCTCCTAAATAAATTCTTTAACTTTATAAAAGGTAACTTAAAACAAAAACGTTTCCGGTTAACTTTTCCAACTGGGGATTCAATGACCATTTAACCAATCACAAATTTTTGATTTTCTTATTGTTAACTTTCTCCTAATACATTTTTCTACAACTCTCCATCAGACATTGATGGTTTGTTTCTCTTCCATATCCATATTTTCATAGAATCCTAGTATGGGCTATCTCGGGTGGCCTTTGTACTTATCTTTCCTTCTTTTAAAGTTATATTTTTATTAACCTTATTTCCGATGTGGGTTTTCTATAAAGGAATTTTCTATTTTCAACCTTTTATTTTCCAAGAAAAATTTCAAATTGCGAGGACACAATTTATTGAAGGAGGGGAGAATGTAACACCCCGAGCTTCTATGATACGCTTCTCATTCAATAATGCAATAGCTTGCATTGTACGCAACTTCGAGTTCTAACACACCGCAACAAATCAAAGTATCCGTTATGAATAGTAATACCCACTTTTTGAAATTATATAAATTTTATATTTCAAAATGGACTTCATTTTTCTTATTTGGAATATCGAAATTATCCTATGTTTAGTTTTTTGAAATTTTCTGAGAACTTTCAATTATTTATGAATAGTGAAAAATACTAAAAAACATTTTTAATCAAAATAATTTATAGTGATAAATTATACTATTTAGTGGTTTTAAAGTATAATTATAACATATTTTTACCATTTTTTCCAATGGTGTTCATTAGAATTAATTTAACATTCAAATTGGACATAAACAATTGTCAATATTTTGATATAAATTGTTTCTTAAAAACACGCTATTTGTTGTGTCAGCGGGAATTAATTATGAAATTAATTAATGAAACTTATATTTTTGTAATTTTTTAAAATAGGCATCATTTTAGAATTCGGTATATCAATTATATCTTAAGGTGAAATTTTGGCATTGTTCTGAAAAACTTCAAATTTTGATGAATAGTGAAACCACTAACTGGTAGTTAAATAACTGATTTTTCGTTTAAATGAAATATTACTACTTCTGTGATTTGATTTTCAAAAATCCGACATATATGGTTTTCATTAAGAAGTAAAATGTGGTTCAATGAGATTTAAATAATTTTTGGTGAATAGTAACTTTTAAGTTCTTAATCGCGATTAGAGGTAATTAGTGTAGTTTAAGGTAAAAATAATGTTTTAATAATATGAGATGAACTTGACAAATTTCCTACCATCATTGGATGTGCCATGTCCGACCAATACAATCCATGTGTCAACTTGGGGACCCCATGGAGCCACTTTAGTTGGAAAATGACATAAATACCTTTTATTTAATGTTAAAGTAAAAAAATGACACAAACATGAAATGTTTTACTAAAACAATTCTTGCATGGGGTTATAAAAGTCATATTTTTTCCTATAAATAGTAATTTGAAATATAAAAAGATTTCCTACATCATAGTATTTTTTTATAATTTTTAGACATTAAATAAATTAAATTATTTATGACATCATTATGATGCAGTGATGACCTCGTTATTTAACGATTTTAATAAAATTAAAAGATAATGTATAATCTATATCATACACTTGTCCAAAAAATATTGAATGGGTAGATTTTTAACTCTTATCACCTTAGCCTCAAATTATACAAGTGTGGGACCTTTAGAATCCGAAAATCATTGTATAATAAAATAACATTTCATTACTTTCCAAAAGTGCCCCTCCTCTCCACTTATAAAAGGCCCCCACCATTCCCACCTTATTCACACATTAAGACATTTGGCTCAGCCAACCTCTACCCAAATACTCTCCCAACATCCCTAACTTACTCCTAGAATCCTCACATTGGTCATAATTCTTCCCAAGGAAGCCTTTGTCTCAAATCAAAAACAGTTACCCAATTTTTAGGTAATGTCTTCTCTAATGTTGTTTTGTTTTATTTAGCTTCTCCAACCCCTTAAAATCTTTTTATTACTTTATTTTGTAACAACACCAGTATCTACAATATACTAGGATGTTGTTATGATAAGGATTTTGTTTACACTTACACACACCTACATCTAATGGTTAAATAACATACTATTTCTGTGGATGGCGAATTTTTGCCTCACGAAACGATGATTGTTCAACACTCATATAACACCTCTAATGGTGGATATAATGATGACACTATTTTTATATATGATATATATTATGTTTTTGTTTTCATTATGATTTTGTATTTCTCATTTATGGAATACCTTTATGGTTTCCATTATGGGTAAACGTGATATTTTCATTTTAGAAAGTTCGGACTACCGCCCCCTCAAAGTGATTTGAATCGTTAATACCGTATGTGGGATGTATAAAGGATGGAGTAAATGGTATTATACACTATATTACACTGGAATTATATTATACCTTTATATAATTATGATTTCATTCCATTAAATACGAAATAGAAATGAAAGTAGCATTCATGTGTACATACGGCTTACCGTCTCCATGAACGGTGCATTTCATTTCTTACCTCTAAATGTTACGTAATATTATGAATGAATGTATATACTGGATATATATGATATATATGATATCTACATCATGAATATAATTCTAGATATCATGGATATTTCCCCACATGAACAAATTGTAATTATAAGATGTTTATTGTTGACTCAAGTAGCAAAGATCGACAAAACGACCATTATTAACTTAAATAATTACATAACATTCATAACATTGTAATAAGTGATATAAAAAGGATAATTAAATTGAAAATGGTTCTTAATAAAGTAGATATTAACTCTAGTTTATTATTCAGGAGGTTAAAGAACGGTTGAGTCAAGTCGGACATGAGGTAAGGGAATTTCTTATCCAAACTTCCATTCTTTGGGTTAATCTCCTACTTTCAAATTATGTCATGATATTATTATGTCCTATTTTGTATTTTTACGTTATTTATGTGTACCTATAGTGAATACACATAATAGATCTATTATATTTTAAAAATGATCTTTTTAAGGACTTCGTCTCAATCTCCATTCATTGAGGCATATTTGGTTTTATATACAATTTTCTTTTATACGGTTTATAAACCCCTTTGACTTTTACGTTTTTTTCAAAAGGAGTATTTTTATACGAAGAGTTTTACTAAATGAAAAAATGGAATGTTTTTTTTTCGTACGTATGCGATGACAATGACTTCTCCGCCGCTATGACCATTATTTGAGTTTCGGCTTCCCTTATAAGCCATAACTATTTTTAAATGATTTAAAAAAAGAGAGATATATTTCTCTCAAATATATGAAAATCCAGTGCAAATGTATATGTATTTAACACAAGCTTAAAAATGTTTTTAGAAAACCTGACTCTCGAGTGTGGTAGATAGGAAGGGATTGGGCGTGGACCCATCATGGTCTGTAATTAGTCGAGCAGTCTCAAAAATAGTTATTTTGTTTTTAGAAGCTTGCATAATGTTTTTAGAAAAACACTGGAGTATATTTGAGTAATTTTAAACGTAAGTATCTTCTACAAAAACTGCATCGGCAGGTCTCATGAGACAAACTAGTGTCTTGGCACGAGGCCTTGACAAAATCTTATTTTTGGTCTTAGCACGAGGCCTTGGCTACGTGGTTTTGATAGTCTGGCATTATGCATTCCATCATTATGAAAGTGGTCATTGATATTGCATGTGATTATTCGACCAATAGAATATCCATGTGACGAAGTAAATGGCATTATTTCATTTCACTTTTTCCATATTATGCTAAAGTTCAAGTTTAAAAGGCTTTTGTTTTAGTTATACATTTCCTTAAATGTTAATGTTTATTTATGAAAGCTTCCGGTATATTGTTATCCTTACTGAGCATCTGAGTTCACCCCTTTCAATGTTTTAATATTTTCCAGGATGTGAATAAGTATTTTAGGAATGACCTGCAGGGATAGTCAGAAGAGGATATGAGTGTGGAATATGAAGACTTTGTTATTAGTTTTTCACTTTATGATGTAATGTAACATTTATGAATGTATCTAGTGTTTCCAAGGCTACTAAACTAATCGGTCTTTTGAGACTTGATGTTTTGTGATCATGCCAATGTTACGAAGTAATGCACCGACTCTGGGTAGCTGGGTTCGGGGCGTTACAATAACTTATATTTAACACTTAAAAGTTGTTATGGGTGATAATGAATTTTAGTTGGATTACTGGTCGGTGAAAAAGTGGTGAATATATGGAAATAATTTATTCTGATCTAGAAAATTCTAATTAATATTTTACAAATAGTGAACTATTTTTTGATCCATGCATGTAGAACATAAATATAGGAAATATTAAAATTAGAGAAACTAATGATAATTTAATTTATTATGATTTTAATATGAGTTTTATTACTTTGATCTAATGTAGTGAAATTTGGAAAAAATCATGATCTATTGATGATATTAATTTTCAAGATGATAATTACAAGCATTTCAATGAAATTATTCATGAAATTGAATTGGAATAAATCAAAAAACATCAAAGATCAAGAACCGATATAGTGATGCTAAAACATGATTGTATCTGGGTTGTATAAAATTTATGGTTTTATCAACACTATAATGATTGTTCAATATGAAATCCATGACTGGTTTGAGTGTAAAGTGTTTTATAGAATTTTTCGAGTTATTGAAATACAAATTTCTTAAAGATAATGTCCTTAATTAAATTTTATTCCAAAATATATATTATGTTTGCTGGGATCGGCGTCAAATATGATACATGTCTACTTTAATTATTATATTAACTATATGAATAAATATAGTGGTATACCAAATTATCCTAAATGTGTGACATCATACTATACTATATAATAAAAATCATTGTTTATTTATCTATTGTCCCTTATACCAATACTTATACTAAGGAAATTTGTTATCTTCCCATAATTATAAAATTTAAATATTTATCTTTAAATTATTGTTAATAAAAATGTTGAATATTGAATTATGACTAAAATATAATAATAAATTTATGAATGAAATGATGGAATATATTAGAGAGGATATTTCACATTTAATATATAATTTATTTAAAATAAGAATCGCCACTTACCAGGAATTCCTATGACAAAAAATTCATTTATTTTATTTTTTCCCTTCATTTCCATAGATAATACAAATAAATAATCCTATAATTTTATCAACATATACTCAACATATCTTTAAATAATTACATTGGTGTTGTGAGTGTTGGCATGGATGAACCTAGTCTTTCCTGTCATTCACTGTTGATCACTATAAGGTGTTATCATATATTATCAATGTCATTAAGAGGGAGGTTGGGAGGATTATTTCCTCTATATTTGGATAGAATTCTAGAGATATATTCATTATTCACAAAAATCCTCTCCAACTCTATTAAATGGTATATTAATGAATTTATAATAAGGGTTCAGAAAACTGATAAGTGCACACAAAACCTTTCCAATATATTTAATCTATGCAATTTCTATATCAAATAATTATAATATTATTATTATTATATCACATTAAATGACTTTATGTAAATATAATTTGTCGAATAAATAAATTTATATTCACTTAAATTTTATTAAATAAAATATATTATTTTTATAAGGCCATTAACTAAACCCATTAATTGTCACATGTAATTTATCAACAATTTAATACTAAAATATTAATTCAAATACGTATTGTCTATTAAATAAATAAATAAATATTTTATTCACTATATTAATGAACAAATATTTATTTTAATATAAATTTAACTAAATAAGAATTTATATATTAACCATTTTAATAAAACGGTGAATTAATAAATATTTATTTATCACCTTTTGAATAATGAATGAGAGATAAAATTTAACTTATATATTCTAAACATGAATATCTGATGATCGAAATTACTATTTCTACATTACTTTAAAAATTATTCTTACACTATATGATAATAATATTTATTCTTAATATTAAATTTAACAGAATTTAGTGAGATTCTAGATATACAAAGTTTGTTTCCCTTTTGGCCCCTTTCTTAGTTTCATTAGGTAAATATTCCTAATATCCAAGACAATAATTTGGAAACATTATAGGGAACCCATATAGAATGATTTTTACATGGAAATAGTAACAACTATTCTATAAATACTACTATGTAAGATAATACATTTATCTATGAGTATATCATCAATTGGGATTCATATTTATTTTACCGCCCTATATGATTTATTTTTCGTTCAAAGACATTCCTAAATGAACTTGTCATTGAACCACCCTGACCATGAATTTAGTCAGATAGATTCATTTCCATAAATGGATCGATATATATTATTTCATTAATTTTGAAATAAAAAATAATTTCTTTACATTCTTATTTAATGATATATTGCTTATGATTCAACAAAAATATACTACCTTGATGTGATAATATAACATTATGGATTTAATCCACACATCAATGTATGTGATTCATGATACACATTAATAATAATCACAAGCCTAAGGACCGGTAATAATTTTTTCATATTGAAATATCCAATGGAACATAAAATATAATGAATTTGATTTGTAGGGATATCATCATGATCTTCCTTCTTTTACATCACTAAGTGATAAATTCATGAGAACGACTCTCAACGTATTATAAGATCTCGTCATCTAATATTCTTATGTAATATGTGTCACATTAGAAAAATGTTATTTGGAATATATGACACATTTTTATGAATATTTTTTAGTATATATTTGTTCTAATTATAGTGGGGAACTATTTAAACCATTTTATGAAACAAATAACCTAAGGATATTATAAAATTAATATTATATTGAATAATAATCATTATATGATATGATATTTATTAGTAATCTGGAAATAAAATTTATAAAATTAGTTGATTATAGGGAACTAACTCCAAGATTTTCTCACTTTCAATAGATTCAACATCAAATTTCTATCTCTAACATGATAATCATGCATCAATTGTGGTATAGTTATATCCATCCATCATATTATGTTATTTTATGGCCACTCCACTTGTTTTAAATTCACTTCTCTGATAAAAACTCATAAGTTGTGATTTACATGTGTATTTAACGATTAACTTTGATCCATAGCCTGACTTTTTAAAAACAATCCATGTTGTAATATTATAAAAAATTATATTCTGATTTTATTATTCTTTCTTCATACAATTCCAACAATATGAACAAATCCTTACATAAACTGATTCTAAAGATACATTAGAAGATGCAACATACTAGGTATTTTTACTTATATATAACACTAGATTTAATAACTATTTCATTCATTTTTTCCTCTATATGATAATGGATGAAACTAATATATTAGAAAATGATTTTCTATCCCCTGGAATCATAGAATATCTATTTGCCAATTACCATGAACTCAACCATTGCTCTATCTGAAGAACTATTGGACAATTATCACTGCTACCTCATAAAATTATCATGTATATATGTGATATTATTGCACAATTATAGATTCATATCCAATATAGTATCTATGTACATAGAATTGAATAAATAATTGATTCAAGTATTTAATAATATAGAATTTTTTTCATCGTATTATTGATATCATGTTCATTAGAATGTCATCATTGAGATATATTATATTATGCTACATAAGTACAAACTTTCTCTATAATTTTACTATCAAGTATTTTTTTAATACATTTAAATTTATGTACTATTAAATGATCTAAGAAAATCCCATATATATTTATTAGTATATATTATTCCCTATAACATGGGTTTTAAGTTTAGTTCATTACTATTAAAATATTTCTATCTTAGTTGTAACTAGAAATAGAGTTTAAAATATATTTTCTATATGTTATCAATATATTTAACATCCAAAACAATATTTCTGCAACAAAATTATTATATACAAGGGATTTAAATTAATTTTTAATAAATCTGGAGTATCTTATTGACTCATAAAATTGAATATTACATGATTGTGGTTCATTCTTCCACCAAAAAATAGATCTCTATAAATTTTTTATCAAATTGAAATTATTTGGTGTAACCAAGGATTCCCTATATAGAAATATTTTTTAAGGATTCGGTAAATAATGGTGGTGTACACATCTATTTGAAAATTTTCATGATCATAAAATTTATTTATAACAACTAAAATTTTAATGGACTTTAGGATGATGAAATGTGAAATTTTTTTCCATTATATCCTTCTAATTCATTGGGTAATGTTAATGTCTCATGAGATACTATATATCGTGCATGTGATGTTAGGATAAAAATGATATATATGGAACATGGAACGTTATCCTATCACATTATATATGGTTAATGGGAAATTATCCTCCTCATGATATGTATGGTGCATCAGTACAATATATTATGATAGTGATTAGGTGGATCATACAATGATTGTAATGGCGGGGAGATTATATTATGTGGTCTTGGTGGATAGGCTTGACAAATATTTGTAATTTTCTATTTTATTATGATGTTTCATTCTTATTATTCAATGAATTTATGATATAATTTCCTTACACCCTATTTATATGCTTATATCACACTCTTATACCATGGTACATGTTTTTTATCTGGAGATTACATGTCCATCCATAATAATTTATAAGAAAATATTTTTTAATGTGTTATTTTAATAAGAAGTTTCTATGTTCTCTTATTTTATCATATTCTTATAATCTAACCCTTGATGACATATTGATATGTTTTTCCATAATTGTAATTTGATCTCACTGATTTCATATTTTTCCCTTCCATAGGTCATAAAGATAAGTATAACTTATGAGTATTTAATAATAGGGGTTTATAAGACTTATATTATGGAAAAATGTTCACAATGTTTTTAAAATAAATTGTCATTGTAACTAGTCCTCAAAAACCATAAACTAATAGGTTCTCTGAAATATCTGAGGATATTATGAGAGGTAATGTTAAAATTATTAAAATGGTGTAAATATGGATATATTTAGTTGGGACATCAAAGGTAGTATAAAAGTAGGGTTTAGTTATTTTTTGGGGTTATTACAGTTATTTAGGGGAATTTGATAAGATAACATTAGTGAAAACCCTAAATATATGTCTAAGTGATGATTATAAGTATATGATAACATCCTTGAATTTCAGTAATGTATAGATTCTATGTTATTTTCCTTCAAATACATTCCTTTCTAGATAATACATGTTGATGCAGGACCTAGAATAGATGTACTTAGGGGTAAGATCCCTAAAAAGGGTGTGTTGAGAATTAAATCAATCATCACATGGTGAATGAAAAAGAGGCCTAACTACATGCATGATTTGATTCTTTTGGGGGATATTCTTCAGTTTATCAAATGATCTTTACAAATAACTATGAAGCAATCCTTTATTTTCTTCTTTAAGGGACTATATTTAGAATCATAATAGAACCCAACATAATATAAATTTGGATGAATCATTAATGATATATATTTAATCAAGGATAATTTAAGTATATCTAAGAATGATATAGGTTAAAAATTAATACTATAGGTTACAAAAGAGTTATATAGATTTAACTAAAATAATTATATAATAACATGATCATATTATAATGTTAGAAATATTCTTGTCAAAAATTCCTTTTGTTATATATGATACATATCTTTTAATGATAATTTTTCATCTCTCATGTAAATCCCTTTTGGTATCAGTAGTGGTTGGAAAAAGAAATTACAATGTTAACCATTGACCGGAAATAAAATGAGGTTATAAACTCAACAATCAACCCATTGGAATGGGAGGAGTAATGATAAATCTGGTGATTATTCCAAACCAACTGTCATGAAAAATGATTAACATT
Organism: Viscum album; assembly: GCA_963277665.1. Classification (NCBI taxonomy): domain Eukaryota; kingdom Viridiplantae; phylum Streptophyta; class Magnoliopsida; order Santalales; family Viscaceae; genus Viscum; species Viscum album. The sequence continues at coordinate 369,161,014 of OY728166.1, forward strand.
TTAACCATAGTTTAATTCTTGTCTGCACAAAAGAAGAAAAGGATGGATAATCATAAATAAACAAGAAATTAATATGATAAATGAATGGATATTCATCCATTTATATGTAAAATTTTGGGAAGAATCTTCAATGAAATTTCTTCAAGGTGACTATAATATGCTATAATTTTGGTAAAGGAAGGCATCAAGAAACAATATTTCAATCGAAATAGAAGAATACAATGAAGGAATATATTTTTATTATGAAGGATCCAGTAATGATTTGATGTTTTAGATGTAATAAATCATTTCAATATCCATACCAATGCACCTATCCAATGGTTAAAGTAGACGAATAACCTAAACCAGATACTTGGTCATGGGATATATGAAAATACAATGCAATGACTTCTATTGATGTAGATAGTGATTTTTCACTCAAGACATATCAATGTCTTATGTAATCTAATATTTCACCAATTATGTATTGTTCTATAAAAAAGTAAAGGAAATGTTATCATATCCATGGTATATGAAACTTAATCACATTTTGTGGAATGTTATACCTTATAGTTTTATATCAACTTTAATTATTTTGATTCTATTAGGAATGAACTATTTTCTTACGAAGAGATAATATCAAATTACATATAGAGAAGTCTCACTTCATATCCAAATTTTACAAACAATAAACTACTAGTGTATATTCATTTAAGATCTACATATAGAAATTTTTTCCATCATATGACTTTTAAAATTTCTTGGTAACAATTTATTTTAGGGGGGAATGTATAAACTCAAAAATTTAATATATGTTTTCCTCAAATTATATAAAATATTTTTCATAGATTAATCCACACAAAATAGAAAACCCAAAAAATGTCATATGTTTATACCACTAAAATATAGTCTTCGTTTGTAACTGTATAAATATGAGTAATTAATTATCAAATATATTAATATATATACTATCGTAAAGATCATTTTTTCAAAATATTTCTTTATTAATTATTTTCTTTAAGAATATATTTTTTTATGAATTGAAATTTTCATTAATGAAAACCAAGCATATTATTCTAAAATGATTATTTTAATAAAATATAATTTTGACAGATTAAGGGAATCATTATTAGTGTTTCATAGAAATTATGAATAAGAATAAATATTATTTCCTAAATAGAGGTTTTCTTATAAAATAATGTTATAATTATAAAATATATTTTTAATAAAATATAGAATTTATAAATTTTATAATTAGAATTTTGGAAAAATTAACATCTTTTTGTAATTTAAAATGACAATATTAGCTTAAGATATATTTTCATTTGATTTTTGAAAAATAAATAATTTCATGATAAATGGTGAATATAAAAATTTTATTAACACCATAACATTTATATCACATATAATTTTTTAAAAAAATTAGTTTGAAAAATATATATTTATAAATTAAAATAAATATTTCAAAAATACTATTTTAATTCATTAAACCCATGAATATAATTTTATAAAATCATGTATTGTATTATGAATAGTATTTTTTTGGATTAATTAAACTTATTTATGTGAAAATTATGTTATTAATTTTATTTTAAATTCACAAAACTATTATCTGAAAAAAAAAATTATTACAATAAATAATATTGATAATTTGTTTCTATACATAAAATAATGGCGTAAAATACAATTTTATTTAAAATGGGTTCTTACACATTACATGCGAGAATGATAAGATGAATTTCCCAATTCCTAGAAAGTTAATTTGATAAAAAACAATTATGTTCAGGATAAGTGTCCCAATATTATTTTCTATTACCAATTCCATTTTTTAGCAATAAAATTTTGACTAAAACTAATTACTTCTATCATGGTGAAATAATTATTTTGAAATTGTTTTTTATTAATATCATGGAATTTATATCAATTAAATTAAAAGAAACTTCTTTTAATATTAAATATGACATGATTTCTAAATATATAAATAAAAATATTCAAAATCATTTAATTAGTATTCAATTTTCAAAATTTCTATTTTCTAATGGAATATTATTTCAACAAATTACCATTATTAATTTAAAATTTAATTTTATAATAAATAGAAATTTAATTTTATTAAATAGTTATTATATTTCATTCCATAAAACCCAAATTCATTATATGGTTTATGTTATATATTTAATAAAACATACAATCACTTAGTTAAAAACAAGTTACCTATTTCAAAATTAAAATTAAAAAATTAAAAAATATTATGGTAAAAATAAAATAAGATGTTTAAAACATGTGTGTAATTACATGGTTGATTCAGGATCGACCCAAATAATGTTCACACTCTATTATCTCCAAAATTTGGAGACATTTAACATGAAATAATTTCATGGAATTATTAAAATATAACGATATTTCCAAATGTAACCTTTTCCTATATAATAAAAGGGGGTTACTTACACCCTTTCAAACATACACATCCCATTATAAATTGTCAAGAAACACTAAAAATATATCATCTTCTATAATTCCCTCTCACATTCTTAATCCCCTTATAAAACTATGTTATCCTAATCACCTTATTTCTATGGGGTTTTCCAAGTAAATATATATTCCCCAACATAAGTATTATCTCTTTAAGTTTTTATCCTTAATAATTTTCTTGAAAATATCATATATTAATAACAATTTAATGAAATTATTATTATAATTATTATGATATGTCATTATAGTAATGTAATAACCATTATTTATTCCTCTCTATCTTTTATGAAAAAAATGTATAGTTTCTGTGTCCCCCAGTCTACCCCCATCACAAAGTGATGTCATTAAATTTTTATCATGGACACGCATGGTTCATAAAATTATGTAATATATGAATAAATATTATATATATAACAATATTATGATTGTTAAATTTCAAATTAACTATTACCTTATTTATTCTCAGTCAATGAGAAATTAAAACTTAAAATGTGTGTACATGTGAATTATCACTTTGATAAGAAATGAGTCTCATTTTTCATCACCTCTCATCATGGTTTCACATAAAAATTTATTTAATATATAAAAATTATTTCCCAAACACTATTATTATTATGAATATTGTGAAACTTTTTTATAACTTATTCAACCATTGTCAACAAACATATAGAGTGATGAGAATATTGGTTGAACAACCTTAAGTAACTGACATATACAAGAAAACTATAATATAAATAATGTAATATATTTAAAAGAAATTGGATTATAAATTATTGAGGAATATGTTTCCTAGGTATATATCTAATTAACTTAATTTAATTATTCATAAAGTTTAGTACAAGTTCATAATGCTTTCCGACACAGGTAAGGGTTTCATCTCAAAATATCCTTCTGTGAGACACTTTTCCTTTTATTTTCATAATTTATTTCAAAGTTTTATATACATAAAATTATATTTTTAATATCATTTATTAACTTAATTCATGATATTTTAATTTAATGTAAAATATCTCTTTCTTTTAAGTGGGTTTTATTATAATTTTTATTAAGTAGGGTTTTCATCTCCATTTCCCTTCCTTGAGACATGCTTTAATGTTATGCAAAAATTTCATATTTATATGGTATATATATAACCAATGAATTAATTTTAGAATGCTTTTTGAGTTAATTCATGGGATTTATAGAACTAAATTATTTTAATACTTCTAATGAAATTTATTGAAAATTTAATAATGTATTATGGGTCCTTCATAAATAAATTTAATTTCTTGATTTATATTGTTCTTTCTTGAATTTCATCCACAATTTAATATGGTATAACCTAATTATAACTTGGGATAAAACTTATTGATTTATTTCATCCAAAATTTTGAGTTCAAATCCTTTTTTAAATTGAAACTATATAAGGACTCTTCCATAAACATAACATAATATTGTGTCTTCAAACTAGAATAAATTTTCTTTCATTACCAAATAACATTTATGATTATATTTTTAATGAATTAGGTCATAAAAAATTAATAAAAAAAATTCAGATTTTACATTTTTTAAAATTCAATTAAGTATACATTTTCACATAATATATAACATTCAAATTTAAACACATTTTCTTTTCACAATAAATCCTCATGATTTTTATCCTGACACTTTTTTGTCATTATTATTACTTAAACACTATTAAAAAAATTTAAGATGTGGTATGAGAAAAAAAATATCATTAAGTGGCATAAAAATAATAAATCTATTAGTTCAGTGAGAAACACAAAAGACTAATAAATTAATTTCTTAAAAAAAGAAATTTACTCAAAAAGGGGATCATTTTTCATTTAAAATATCATTATATGACCTTTTAAATTCAATAAATTTCCATGAGAAATCATTCAAATAATATATAATTCAGGAAGATTCCATCATAAATCATAATCATATAACCCTTAAATAACTGTAACAAGAACCCTTATAATTGGAATAAGTATACGAGTGACATCCAATATAATTTTGTAATGAATGTAATCAGTACCCAATGCATCGGATCAGGGTAAACCCATCACATATGCTATATGAGGATCTCACATGTACCATAATTTGTCTTAACCATTGATAATCATTTTTAATGGACAATATGAAGAATAAAACACCTGAAAAACTCTTTTAACCCTGTTTTCAAAATAGTCTCGGATACCAAATACACTTTTCCCTTCAAAATAATTTTCAATACCAAATAACCAAGAAAAATGGAAAAATAATTTTTCATTGAAGGAACCATTAAATATTTTATAGGAATAAAAACGTCAAATAATTTTCATTTTTGAGGGAAAATTAATTGTCACAATATATATTAAAATAAAACATTACTTTTTCTTTTTGTAAATAAAGTTAAACATTATAAAAAAATATTCGTTTTGGGAAACCATTGAATGAAAGTAGAATAAAATTCCCATTATAGTTTTTTATTTCAATTTCAATTCATTCATAAATTATTTTAAAAACATGGATGTGGAAAAGAATTATTTTCAAAATAAATCATTATAACATTTAAAATGAGGTTTTATGTTGAATTTTATGTTACCTCGAGTCTCCCTCATCACTTATGTTCTTTATCTTACTGAGTAATTAAATTATTTTAATTTATTTACTTTATCAATAGGCTTTTCAAGTAAATTTTTAGTTCTAGTTTATTTAATACCATTAACTACTGATATATATTAATTTCATAAGATTAGATGATATTCAGTTCATAAGTTCAACAAGGAGGCAAGAACACTTAGTAGGAGATGGATCCACCTTCTCAATGATTTCATATGGTCTAATGAACTATGTATTTAAATTTGAATTTTTAGAAAAATATATTTAACACTATCACAATTATATATTTTATGAAAAACATAATCACCTACCTTGATATAAATATATTTTATCCAGTTATTTATATAAATTTATTATATTCTCCAATCTATCCTCATATTTTTCTGAATTATATTTACATTATCAACTAATTATTATACCAACTCTACTCTCATCAAATTTATTTCACATAATTCATCACAGAAATATGGTTTTATACACTTCTTTCCATATAATTATTTAAATGGTGCTACTTGTATACTAGAATAGAAAGTGTTCTTCTAGGAAAACTCAAAAAATGAAATTTATTGATCTTAACTCCATTGGTATTCCATTAAATAAGAAGAAAGAATGTGTTCCAAAGATTAAATTGTTTGATTTAACTATCCATTGGATAGAGGATAAATGTTGTACTAAAATTTAACTTCATACCCAATAACTCCTACTGTATTTTCCAAAAATTAGATATAGACCCAGGATAATGGTAATATTTAATAGAGAGAGGAACTCCAGGTAAACTGAATATCTCTTTGAGGTACAGTCAATAAATATGATCTAAATACATTATATGTCGAATAGAGAGGAAATGAAGATATTCAATTAATATATAAAAAAACTAAAATAAAATTATTACATAGATATGTCTTTCATAATCCCACTACAAAATCTACTAAATCATTTTCTCAATTCAACTCTGACACTAGAAAAGGTTGAATCATCCCTTTCTTTAACAGCCATTTTTCATCAACCTGTGAAAAATTAAAAAAAAATCATTGTAAATTCAGTGATTTATTTTTTCATTCCATCCAACTAATAATACTTATAATTTTAAATATATATACATATATATCTTAGTGATTCCAGGACAAATGGAAAATAAGGAAATATAAGATTTACTCAAAAAATGTCCCTTAAGTTAGGAATGGTAAGGCACGTATAATCTCATTAAAAATAATAAAACACATTATTTTTAAATATTAATTTAAATAAACTAGAACATTTAAACTAATTATACATTTTTCTATAAGACATGATCCTTCATTGGATCTTTGCTGGTTATTTCTGATAGGGATAACTTTGCTGAAACCTAAAATAAAAAAGAGATTATTCCTATATCAACAACATTAATTCCAAAAAACATTAAATAATTAACCATGTTTTCATGTTCTAAATATGACCTGGTTAATTAAAAATTATTTGTTGTACATAAATCATGATCAACATTATTTTCCTTTCCAAGATGATAGTAAATAATTTAGTTATTATCCTTTATCAATTCCGTCAAGCTTCCCTATCTCGTGTTCATCTTTTAAAAAAATATATACTCCAAACATTAATGATTAATATATATTTCAAACAAGAATACAAATATATGATTCATACAAATTATTAAATAAAATCATATTAGATAATTCCATATCATGTATAGGAAAATTTAACTCGTGAGGCTTTAGTTGATGTGAAACATTATAAATTAACTCATCATTTTGAATCAAAGGGTACTTTTAATAAGAAATCATTATTTATGAAAAAGTAACCATTTCATGTGGGTAAGGGAAAAATTAGATCAGTCACCAATCTTTTTTTATTTTATTAAAATAATCATCAATTTATTTTTCTATGTTAAATTTACCAATTTTCAATTTAACGCTATAATTGGGCTTATTCACTGAATTTTTTTTCATCAAACCACTAGTAGTAACTAGCTAAAACCATAAATATATGAATCTACATGAAATTTTCAGGTTATTTCGATTCATCAATACAATTTTTATAAGAAAAAATACTTGTGTCATCTTTAAAAAAAATATGTCCAATGAAATATATTTTTTGTAAAAAAATTCTAAAGTTCTATGTTTTCTATATAGTTTCATTTACTTTAAGGTTTTAAAATAATTCCTTAAGTTTATTTATATATTCTCATTAATTTTATGATATAAAAATATTTCATTAATAAGAACAACCAAACACTTATTAAAATGTTAATAAAATAATTTATTCATATTTTTATAAATATAGCTACTGTGTTAGACAATGCGATGAAAATAATTAAAAACACATAATTCCTATATCTAGTTTGAAACATATTATTTGATATATCTTCCACTTTCACCTACAATTGATGGTACCCCAACGTGTGAGAAATCATAAAAAATACCATTATCACAAGATAATAAAAAAAATTATCTATATATTAAAAAGGATAATTATTCTTAAATGATATGTTATTTAAGGATCTATAATAAATAAAAAGTCTCATTGTACCATTATTATTTTTATCCAATAAGATAGGATAATTCCATAGTTATGTCCAATGAAAAATGAAACCTTTATCGAGAAACTCCATATACTTTTTTTCAATTCCAAATGTTCTACATGAGATATTCGACAAGGGTGTTTTGAAATAGTCTTGGAATATGGTAGTATATAAACCGTAAAATCAACCTCACAATTAGTAATAACACTGGGAAAATTATTATAAAAGAGATAAACTTATTAATTTACCATTGGTACATCACTAATATGAATAATTTAATTCTTTTCAACAAATTGAGCTAGATAAAATTTATTGTGACCTCTGATCTATTTCTCAACATCTTGGATGGTTATCAATGTTTTAAAATCGTTGAAAAAAATTCTCTCCACACTGAAATATATCATACCATGTTAAAATGAAATAAAATCCATACCCAAATTTATATTAAACACTACCATTTTCCGTTCAACATCATTTTTATGAAATACCATCCCACTAATATGAATATTACTATTCTTATAAATCCTTGTTTCTTTAATATTTGCACTCGAGTTTTCACTATAAGATCTATCTTCTTTTTATATTTTTTGTAAAGAATGAAATTCGATGATTTGGATTCAAACATTGTATTTTACTAGAATTTTAAAAACCCTAAAAGTTATCTAAATCATTACTCTGATAAAAATTATAACGAACCATCCATAAACTTTACAAAATATAATGTCTTTAGTCTCGAATTCCCTTCACCTCATTCCCAATGATCCTTCATATTTATATTTTTATAGAATTAGTATGTGAAACATTAATAATATATATATATATTTGTTAATGTGGATACTTCTATTACATATCCATTTCTCCCATAATATAAAACATTCAAAATGAATCATGCATTCTTTGAATGAAAAATCATCTTGAGCTTCAACATGAATTTTTATATGTACTTAACCACCCTAAGTCCTATGAAAAAAATTTAAATTGTGGGATGATAATAAAAAGAAAAATATTTTCAATATGAATAAAAAATTCATTAGACTAGTGAAAAATATGAAAACTCTTTTCTAAAAAAAATTAATTTTTACCTGAAAAGGGGATCATGTTCTGTTTACAAAGAGCATTATATTACCCATTGAAATTGAATTATTTCAATTAAATCTCATTATAATGCCTAGAAAGGTCATTTATGTTACATTGGACTTCATCATCATATAAAAATTTATTAACACTTACTAACCCTTATAATTAATATAACCGTACAGTTTACTTCCAATATAATTATCAAGGGAAAATAATCATTACAGAATGAATTGAAGATCTATTGAGGCATACCCATTGTATAATATATATTAAGATCACAGGTGATATATAATGTAGATTAACCCTTTATAAAAAATTTCTATAAAAAATTTCATGAATAAAAACCTTGCAAAACTCTTTTAAACACATGTATAAAACACTTTTGAATATAAAATTTTCCTTTTCTATAAAAACAAAATTATCATTAAAAAATACATAGAAAAAGGTACATGGTTTTTTTAGGAAATTATAAAAACATATCAATGATTAAAGACTTTTGATAATGGTAATAGTATAGGGAAAATTAATATTCTTCATATACGTTAAAATATTACATTCTTTTTATATTATGTAAAAAAAGATAATCATTCTATAAAAATATTTATTTTTTAAGCCCATTGAAATAAAGTGGCATAAAATTGAAATTATAGTAATTTTATATTCACTTAAATACATTCATAGTATAATTTTAAAAACATGTACATTGAAGGGATGGACTTTGAAAATAAATTAATATAACTTTTAAAAGTGGGTATTATGTTAAAGTGACCCTTACCTCAAGTCTTAAATGTTGCATATATTCATTATCTTCCTAAATAAAAAAAAATATTTTAATTAATTTCTTAAGAAACATTTTCGAATTCATTATTGCTTGTATTTTTTTCAATTACTTAATCTTTTAATTTTATATCAGACATTTTGATGATATTCGAATCATAAGTAGCAAATGACTTCAGTAAGTTCCATATGGTTTGAGTGGTCATTAGTAAAAAATATCCAAAATTATAATAACTAAACCATCATAATTTTTATACATATATTATAATTTTAAATAGAATCATGAAATATGGGTAATAAAAATGAACTACATTACAATCATGGAGACGGTAGGAGTATGTACACATGAGTAGTGTTTCTTTTCTTCAACGATCATTATGAAATGATGGAAAGTATTATAAAATATTTCTATACTGATAATAAAATCATAAATAACATATTTTTTCATTTAATTCACTTATATATATCATCCATGTGGTGTGGTGATAAAAATGTATCACATCACTTTGTGTAGGTGGTAGCCCCCACTTATGCATGAACGAGGTAAAAATTTACAGTAAATGGAAATGTAAGAACATATATGTTATATTATCTTTTTATAATGATAACTATGTCATTAATATCATTTATAGACATTTATTTTATCATTATAATAGTCCATGAGAGGCAGTGATGGAAAATAAATGACATTTTTCCATGTGGTGGTATTCCACCAAACACAGGAATAATGGATTTCATTCCCATTTTATAGAGGTTGGAGATAGAAATAGGTAATTAAAATAACATAATACCTACATCGTATATTAAATATACTTATATTATTATCTATTCATGGATGTAAAATATTTTTAGGTGGTGGAGGAGGAAATATAAAAAAACACTCACTTTAGAACTATACCTCTTCTTTGAAAACCCTCTTAAGGTTCACACTAATATATTTGAAAACATAGTTTTCAGATAAAACTAAAGACCCTATGATGTGAGGAGTGATGTAAATAGATTATTTTGGAATTTATTTACCAGATAAAAATTCTTATAATGTTTTAATCAGTGGTAAGATGTGGTTTCCGTTTATAAAAGATGAAAGGGACACACTTTGTCTTTATTAATATATTAAAATAATATAAATTAATTTTGATTTCAAGAAAGAACCAAATTATCACCCTATAATATTATATAATTATGAGCCTAATTAATATCAAAAAATAAAACTTTTACAAGTTTATATAAGGTTTTTCCTCTTACCTTTTTTACCCACTTTAACTTTTATTGATGATTTCCATGATAACATGGATTATTTACTATTTGACTGTCAAGATAGTTACTATAAAGATAAAAAATTCTCATAAATAGATCATTGTTTATATTTTAAACCAAATAATAATAAATTTTCCAAATATGCATTTTTTTGTAATTTTAAACCATTTTATAAAATACAATTTACCTAAAATATCAATAATATCAATTTAAGAATAGTTTGTTTACTTTGGCATTAATAACATCTAGAAAACAAAATAAATTATAATAAATTATTTTAATAATTATATAAAATGTTATACATTTTCATAAAATTATTTTATCACATAAATTAATTAAACATTTATTACTTTTAATACTTTTTTTAAAAAATTATTTTATTTTCCCTTTAATTGAATAATTATTACATCATTGTTGCGTAAGAATTTAATATATTTTATTATTCACATAAAATAAAAAAATTATATTGATGAAGACAAATAATTTAAATTTAAAATCAGTATTTATAATCTAAAATATCATTAGTTTATAACAATGTTTAAAATAATATATTTATTAAAAACAAGAGTGTAATAGTTTTCCTTTTCATAACAAAGAATATTATAAAGATCTTAATGACATAGAAATGGTATCAAAAAAGTAATATTAATGAATATTAGATTATTATAGTTGAAATTTATCATAAAATAAAATATAGTAACATTTTAGGGTCATTTTATATCCCTTATCATATTATTTTTAACAATTAATTATCATTTCTACCCTTTACTGTGGTAATAAAAATTTATATGATTTTTTTCATAATGAAAAAAAATAAAATCTATCCATTTATAAAAGATGAAACATATGATTCATAAAATGGAATACATTTTTTTGTTAAAAATTATGAAATGTAATAATTTAATTTAAAATTAAAATGATAAAACATGACGAAAACCAGATAATCATTAAAATGTTCTTATAAGCATAAAATGTTTTCATACAAAATTTATGTATACAAATATTTTACAAAAACAATAATTGGATTATATAAAAAAATAAACTAATGAAATTTTAAAAATAATACCGAATATAATTTTAACTTCTAAATAATCAAAAATAATAGAAAAATTTTAATTTAAAATAGTACTTTTCACAAGTCATCGAAAAAACAATTTTTTCAAAAAATTCCAAAATTCCTCTCAAGATATGTTTTATTTTATGAATTAATAAATGATGTTCAATTTTTAAATTTAAAATTATATAATTTGGAAATAAATTTTTTAAATAAAACTATATAATGTCTGAAAATTAAATTTGGTTTGAAATAATGATTTTTTATTGACTAAGAAATTACATAAGATTATAATATTGATATTTTAACACCCTGATTTTTAATGTTCCTTTTATTGAATAAATTAATTGATTTGATGTCTTTCATTACATGCTACACTAATTTAAACATTCATTATTTACTACACCCTGTTAATATTGTTCTACTTGCAAAAACATCTTAGATTATGTTGTATGTAACACTGAGTTTCTACAAATCATTATTTTATTATTACAACTATTAAAATGATATAGTGAGAATGTAGACATTAAACATAGTAATATGAATTGTAAGAACTATTTTCAAAAAAATATTTATAATTATTTAATATAAATAAAAATATTGATAATAAAACATATAACATTTTGTAAAAGACTTTATATGTTTGAATATACTATTTTCTCTAATGAACTACAATTTTAGTCCTTCTGTGAACAATAATAAAATTAATTTTATATGAATTTAGAAATTTAGTTTGATAAAATACACATCAATTTTGAATTCATAGTTTCAATATTATCATAGGATGAATTTTTGGGAATTTTATGGAAAACATAATTTTTTATGAATACTAAAGAATACTAAATTTTAAGTCAAAACATCTTTTTCATCTAATATATTTATATTGTTAATTTAAATATTAATTTATTATAAAATATTAATTAGATCAATTTTACATAAATTAATACAATTTAGGTTATTGGAACCTATCATACATTGAAATTGGATATAAAAACATTTCAAACATTTAAAAACTTTCTCATAAAAACCATTTTGTCATGAAACATCTATGGGATTAGTAGTCAAATAATTTCTACCAATTATGTTATAATAATTTGTAAAAAATGATTCCAATTTTTAATAAGAATAATTTTTTTTTCTAATAAGTTAAACATAGTTTTGGACTAAAAATATTATTGAATGTAATTTAAATTAATTGTAGTGATTAAAGTAAAACATGTTTACTTAATGGTTAAACGTTAGTCATAAAATAAAAAAACTAGAAACATGACAAAAATTCATTGGATTGAAATATTTTTACCAATTACCCAATTTTCTTTAAAATTTATATTTATTTTAGGAACTTGACGTGGGGGAGTCCTCTCGATATTGTTTAACTTTTTATATGTACAAGAATTATAATCCTCCTTGACTATAAAAGGTCACTCACCAACCTAACTTATTCACACATACAAGCCATTTTATCAAAAAAAAACCTAACCAAATATCCTTAAAACAACCATATATTCATCCCAGAATCCTCCCATTGGGAAAAAATACAACCAATGATGCCCTTTGGTGAAAACCAAAAGGAGTTACCCAAAGAAGAGGTAACATCCTTCTATAGGCTATTTTGTTTTATTTTCATTCTCTACCACATTAATTATAATTATTAAATGACTATATAATAACCCTATGTATCAAAAATATACTTTGATCTTTTTATTTTAATTGTTCTATATATACTCATACACACTTCCATCAAATAAGATACACAATCATCTTATATATGTACGGTTGACTACTACCTTGATAACTGGTATCGCTTGTTCTTCCATTACAGCCTTTCAAGATTTGAAATAATGATATTGTTATTTTATATGATATATTTTATATTTATTATTTATCTATTCTTAATTAATTATTATATGACACATTCCTTCATTATTTCATTTTTTTGTAAATAAGATAACATCATTTGTAGACTTGAGGCCTACAACCCCCTCAAAGTGATGTGATTCAACCACACATTACATGGAATGTTTTATGGATTTGATTTATTAATTTATATGATATATATGAAATACTAATTATAATATTATTATATTGTATATATTTTTGTTTGTGTGCCATTTACATTAATTCATTTAATACGATTGGAAATTAAAACAATACTCATTCATACATATGACCCACCCTCTCCATGAATGGTGTATTTCATTTTCTATTTATATATTTTATTTATTCTTATAAATACATATATAGTTAATATTTATGATAATTATATCATGATTTACATTTTTGATATCATTATATAACTATGATAATAAAAAATATAACAAATCAAAAAATATATTAGAAAAAAAGAAAATATCAGTACCATTTTCAACTCTTTGGTATATAAGATAATTTAAAAAATGGTTTTAAAAAAATATGACCCTATCCCTCTCTTCAGTGAGAATACCATTTTATTTAAAAAATAATGATTTCAAAAATTTCTTCAAAAATAATTATTAAAATCAAATATTAAGATAATTTTTAATAAAATAATAAATTAATTTTTTGGTGGTTTCAAATAAACATTTACATGTTTTAAAGTAAATTTTCAAATAAAAATGATTTCAAAAAAGTTTTTAGTTTTAAAAAATATTTTCTCCAATCATAAAAGATATTTTCCAATAGATATGTTTTTAAATTATCTTTCAAAATTATTTTCCATCTAAGATGACATTTATTGCTGTCAATCATGAATTTTTGGGAAATTTTCCGTACGATTCATTCATATTATTTCCCTAAATGGATTATATTTTGATGGAATGATTATCATGAAGTCCATTTCTTTTTCATAGGTTATATTCTTATGAATCGTGATTATTTTCATGGGTTATTCATTAATGAAATGATTATGAAAACTATAACTTTTCCACAGGTTATGATATGATTACATATTTTGGACACCCATTTAATTTCAGGGGTTTTGATATGATGATTTTTTGTGATCTAGTTGTACCAATGTGTATGATTTCATTATGAGATGGGTGATATTAATATCTCCCTCAAATTCATTGAGTGAATATTTATATATCATGAGACAGACATGGCTAGAACTGGGAGTGACCATGGTCTAGTAAAGGAGATTTTATGCTAAGATAGTCTTGGGAGTGAACATGGACTAATAATATGGTAATGGGAATGAATCATGACTACCAATATGGAATGAAAAGTAAACCCATTATATTAAAATGGCCTTCAATATAAGAATTTAATGTTATGGAAATAATTTTATAATCTTTTAATTCAACCCAAATTATATGTATTATTACTATGTTATGTTTTTTTGGCTTATGCTCTGGATTCCCTTATGATTAATGTCTCATGAACTGCTAATTTGTAAACCATGACTCATGTTTGGGATCTCTTATATGTAGTGTATTATCTTATAATGTTATGATAACATTATCATACCCTTATGCTCATGTTTATGCTTATATATCTCCCTTGTTTTCGCTTACCGAGCATCTAATCTCACCCCTTTTTATGTTTACATTACCCAAGTTATAAATTTACGTATTATTAGTGTGTTTCTAAGAATGATGATAGTTATAAATAACCTAGTGAGAGATAATTTAGCTCACTTGTGTACCCATTTTTATGTTTTTATGTCTCAAAAGGAACTAAACTAATATGTTCATTAGGCATCTGTTTGTGTAATTTATTAAGTATTCAGAAAAAAATTAAGTAATGTTAATTTATGTTAAGTGCGTGTATTTATAGTTGGCATCAGAGAAAATTTTTAGTTACCCTTTGCATTCTAGTAAGAGAAAACCTATGTGGGAACTCTAAGGATATGTCCGACAATATGTCTAAGGAAGACTAAAAGTATAGGAATGTATCCTCGAAATTTCGTAATGGATAGAGTGATTAGTTACCTAGTAATAAATACCTATCTAGATAATAAAAGTGGATGTTTATTTGGTATAGATATTAATATGGATAACAACCCAAAAACACTATATTGAGATACACTCGATTATGAACTGGTGTGCGATAACATGACTTTTTGTACACATGGTTTTATACTCCTAGGGGATATAAATTGGAAATTCAACAAATCATTAAAAAAATAATATATAATTTAAATGGAAGATTTATATGAATAATTTAGGATAAACCTATAGTTCCATAGATTAAATAACGTGTCATAATTTATAAATCATATAAGTTTTTTTAGGATTATTGGTTCCCCACTATGATAATTTTTTCTTAATCTATGTTTTTTAGTTTTATACATTGGATGGAAATCGAAGGAACCGCACCAATGCTATGTGTGATGGATAATGGAATGATTTATATCTTGAGAATCCAAATCCCATGGAAGCTAGAATGCAAAATAAATTTCATATTCTCATCCAAATTTCCTAATCTATGAATAATTCTATACTTCCAAATGTAAAAAGGAGGTAACAACATTCGATTGAGTCCTTTATAATTAAAAATTAACCTTATTTTAGTAGGTCTTCATATACACTTGTTACTGAAAAATTGATCAGTACCACTAAAATGATATTCTACATTCTCCAATTCATGAAAAATTAGAAATTCATTCTGTTTTTTTTCTCATTTAAAAGGGAAAACATACCACTGGTAGACTCTTGCCAGGAATACTAGATAATAAGATGAAATTTATTACATATATAGGGATGAGTTCAATAAATTATCTTAAAATAAGTAATTTCGTTATATTATTTATATTAATTTAGAGATAGAGTATTTTTGGTTAAAGAAAAATGATGATGAATGTGTTGGTATATATGGGGATAATGTAACACAACTTGAGATGTATGCTTCTGGTATTATCATCCAACCCAAATGTAGTGTTGATCGGTTCATTAGTATATTTAGGACAATTCTCATTTTAGATTTGAACATAAGAGAGTTTTGTAGCAAACATGATATTTTATTTTGTGCAGTATAAGTTGAAATGAATGTTTGAGTTCAGTACCGATCTCATGGTTTTCATAAGAAAAGGTTGTTTCTGTTCAAATAAAAATCTAAAAACCATGATTATAAGAATATGAGCATTCATTTATGATATAAATTTGGAAATAAGCTTTTAGTAAATTATCATCTGGGGTTTATTAAATGTTTCATGTGTGGAAATGTTGGTAATAAGGCATTTTATTATCAAAGTGATGGGAAGAAGTTACCAACAATGCAAATGGAGAAAAATATACACCGAATGAACCACCCCCACTTCAGTGATACAAGTATATAGAGAATGGAAATTATGATAACTAGTTCACAAACTAGAATTTTACAAATGATGATCTTAGTTATAAACTACTTAATCTGAGTGATATGGGAAATCTTAAGAAATCACTTTTTTAATGAGGGGTCTAATAATGACATGGTGAAGGGTACACTTACCATCCACTCTAGAACTGCTAAAGTATTATTTGATTATGGATCTACCCACACATTCAAATCAATATAATTTTCTAAATGTATTAAAACTTTACCCAAATGATTAGTTGAAGGATTATAAGTCAAAATCCTTAATGGTACAATGATTTCATATCAATTATATCATTCCTATATGGTTTACATATTTGGTAATGTAATTCTAGAAAATCATTTAATTCTTACTCTAGTTTAATTTGACGTCATCTTAAGACTAAATGGGATTTCTCTTCATGAATACCACACCAATTTCGGAATAATGGAAGTTTCATTTGATATTTCAAATCAACCTATCATCATATATCAATATAACGATAATTATTAACTTCCTATGACGATTGAATCCAGTGTATGGGTATTAATTCCCATTAAATAGTGTTGTTTATCTCAAATGGTTAGGAAGAAAATAAATATCTATGATATTCCTATTTTTTGAGAATTTATGGATGTATTTTTTGAATGTTTTCATAGAATTCATCCAAAAACTGAGTTTGAGTTATCAATAGAACTCGTACCTAGTTCCATAATAGTTTCCTGCACTTCCTATATAATAGTCTTAATTGAGTTTTGGGTATTGAATAAAGAACTCTAAGGAATCCTTGATAAGGTAATGATTTGGACCACTATTTCACCTTGGGGTTTACTTATTCTTTTTGTGAAAAAGGGAATACAGATCAATGTCACTCTATATTTATTATCAATAGTTTAAAAAGGTCATGATAAAGTAAAATTATAATATTCCCTGTATTGATGACTTGTTTGATCAAATGCACAGAGCATAATGATTTTCCAAGATTGACCATCATTTGTGCTATCATCAACTAAGGGTCAAGGAGGATATACTGAACAAGACTTTTAATACAATTTATGGACACTATGAATATATATTTATTCCTTTTGGTCTTTTTAATTTTCCTTCTATCTTCTTGGATTTGATTACTAGATTCTTCATATATTACCAGAATTATTTTGTGGTAGTCTTTAGAGATGATATTTTTAATTATTAAAAGAGCAAGGATGATCATGAATACCAATTGAATATTTTACTGAGTGCCTCATGGAAGTATAAAATCTATGAAAATTTTACAACGTGTAAATTTTGGATGGAAAAGATTTCATTTTTTGGGTCATATAATCACAAGAGAGAGTATTAATGTAGATACATTGAAGAAAACACTATTTAATATGGGCCTAGACCAACCACAATGACTGATATCTATAGTTGTCTTAGTTTAGTGAGATATTATTGATATTTTTTACATAATTTTTTTTGACTATCTAATCCCCTGACCATGTTAACTTTGAAGGGTACCAATTTCCTATGGATAGATGAATGTAAGGACAATTTCATGGAACATGAGAGAAGGTTAGTGATGCACATGTTCATACAAAACCCTTTACTAGAGAAGGGTTTTTAATCTATAATTATTCATCGAATAGGGGATTGTGTTGAGTTATTTTGAATAATATTATGTTTATTACATATGTCTCATGAAAATTGATGATTCGTGACCAAAATTATCCTACTCCTGATTTGGAGTTATCTATTGAAATTTTGTAATTAAATATATGGATTCCTTGTCTTTATGGAGAAAAGTTAAATATATATACTAATATTAAAAGTATAAAATATTTAATCAAATAGAAGGAGTTGAAAATTCTCTAGATAATATTTTTAGAGATGATAAAGGATTAAGACTTTTCAATACAACACCACTCTAGGAAAGTGAAAAAGGTGGTTGATGATTTGACTCAAAAGGATTGTGCTAGCTTATCCATTATAAGGATCACAAAAGATCCAATATTTATGTATTTACAAAAGATGTATCTAGAAATATTAAAGGATAGTGAAGATATTATCTCACTAAATTGAATTTTCAACCCTTTATCCAAGTGAATATTAAAGAGGAATAAAAGAATATGTAGAGTTGAAAAAGAAGGTTATTAATTCTCTTGAGTTTAACCGTGATTGAGATGGAATGAGACAATTAAAGAACTATATGTGTGGTCCATGTATACTAGATTTGATGAATTATATATTAGAGGATGATCATAGTTATTCACTCTCTATTCATCATGGATTTATGAAGATTTATAAAGACTTGAAAGAAATCTTATGGATGGATGGAATGAAGAGATATATTGTAGTGTTTGTATCATGGGGCTTGGTATGCAAGTAAGTTAAGGAAAAAATGAAAATAGTATAATGGGAGGTTATATTCATTACCCATTATAGAACAGAAATTGTAGAACATAACTACTGATTTTTTCATTAGACTCTGGAAAACGTATAAAGGTTTTAATTCTATATGTGTGGTAGCCGATATCCTTACTAATCCGGCACACTTCATTTCTATTAGATAAGACTTTCCTCTAGATCATTTTTCTAGGATATTTATTTAGTAAGTGGTATGTTTTCATGGAGTACTGCATTATATTGTATTTTATTAGGATCTAAGGATTGCCCTAATGTTCTGACAAAAACGTTAGCAATCACTTGATAAATAATTGAGTTTTATCAGTGCTTGTCTCCCTTAGATGGATGTTCAACCAGATAGAACAGTTCAAGACCAAGATGAAATGTTAAGATGTTTTACATTATATTTCAATGGTAGTTGGGAACAATAAATTCTTTTAGTTTATTCTTCTTACAAAAACATATCTCACTTAAGAATTAATATGTATCTTTATGAATCCCCCTATGAGATGAAAGGTAGTGCTCCAATTTTTTGGGATGAAGTTAGAGAATGAAATCTATTGGGAACTGAGATCAAATAAGAAATAGTTAAGAAGGCTAAAACCATTAAGAGAAATATCAAGGGAGCTCAAATTTGAAAGGAAATTTATGATTTTAACCATTTTCATGATATATAATTTAATGTTGGTGGGAATTGTTTTCTACGAATATCTCTCTAGAAGAAGGTTATGAGATTGAGGAAGAAATGGATTCTAATACCAAGGTATGTTGATCCTTCTAAAATTCTTGATCACATCAGGATGTTATCCTATTACTTGGTAATTATTCCTAATATATCTCAATTCAATTATTTGTTCCAAGTATCTCTTTTGAGGAAGTACATACCTAACCCTTAACATATAATAATCTTAGAGGTCTTACTGGTGGAGCACGATCATTCTGATGAAGAATAACTAGATGAAATTATGGATCATACAGATAATGTTCTATGAAAAAAGACCACTCACCTAGTAAAATTTTGTGAAGAAATAAATAGCAAGAGGAATCTACCTGGTAAATTAAGGACATGATGAGGCAAAAGTATCATCATTTTTTGTACCAAAATGTCAATTTTTTGGGAAAATTCATTTTAATGGTCATATAATGTAACACCCCGAGTTTTTTTTGAAGATTTTATTTAATAAATTATTTTATTTTATATATATAATTTCAATTTGAACCCTTTAAAATTCCATTATATGGTATACCGATTTAACTATTTTCGACATGAAACAATAGATTAGCTTGTGTTACACACATCCTTTAGTTTCTATGAAACAAAATTTTATTTTTATAATTATTTAAATGAGATATTTATAAGATAGATGTTAATCATAGTAATATGAATAGTGACAAACAATTTATAAATACTATTTGTAATGTTTTTATATAAATAAAACATATTTATAATAAAACATATAACTGTTTGGTGAAGTCTTTATATGTTTAACACTAATATTTTATCAAATGAACTCCTTTTTTTTATTCGATGAACAAAAATAAAAATAATTTTAGAAGCATTTATAAATTTAATTTGATAAAATTAAATTCATTTTTTTAATTCATAATTTCAAATTTATCTTAAGGTTAATTTGTATGAATTATCTAAAAAACATCAATTTTTGGAAGAATAGTGAAAAATAATGAATTTTAATTCTAAACTAATTTTTCATCTAAATTATTTATATTTTTAAAATTATATTTAAATTTGTGTTTAATGTTTTATTATAACAGTTTTATATAAATTAATCAAATTTGTGAAATTTTAACCAAATTCACATTGAAATTCGATATAAAAAAATTTAAACTTTTAATTACTTTCTCTTAAAAACCCAACTATCATGACACATATTTGGGATTAATATGAAATAAATTTATTCCAATTATGTGATTATTATATTTAGAAATGGATTACATATTGTTAATAATCTTCATATATAATTTTTTAAAAGGTCAACATAGTTTTTTTTCAAAAATATTTTTGGAATTAATTAAAATTATTAACATCCTTAATGGTTAAATATTATTATTATAGGCCTAAATAAAATAGAAACATATACAAAATCCATTGGATGGAAATATTTAGACCAAATTCCCTATTTTATAAAAAAATTTATTTTTTGGGACATTATGTGAGGGAGGCCTCTCAATTGTGTTTATCTTTTTATATTTAATAGAACCCCACTCCTCCTCTAAAATAAAAGTGACCACCCCCCCATGTCACTTATTTACACCTATTAAGACTTTTATATCATTATAAACCTACCAAAATATCTTATTTAAATCTATATATTCATCATACAATCATATATTCGAGCATAAATCCAAACAAGTAATCCCTTTGGTCCAAACTGGAAGGAGTTTCCCAAAGAATAGGTAATTATCTTCCACAAGCTATTTTGTTTTATATTCATTCTCCAATCCGTAAATTATAATTATTAAATGAATATATAATAACCATTTAATCCAAAATAATATGATATTTTCATTTTAGGGGTTTAACATACATTCACACACACTTCCATTAAATGTGATACACAATCATTGTTCATGTGTGGGGTGGAATACAACCTCATGAATCGATGTCGATTGTTATTCCATTACCAACATTAAAGGTTGTAAATAATGATATAACTTATTTTTTTATATTATATATATGATTTTTATGATTTTTTTATTTCTATTTAATTATTATATAACATATAAATTCATTCTTTTAATTTTTTTTAAATACAATAACTTCATTTGTCGACGTGTGGACTACTCCCTCCTTAAAGCGATATGAATCATTCACACATTACATGGAATGTATTAAGGATGGGTTTAGTGATAGTATATTATATATATGGAATAATAATTATATTTTTATGATATTATATCTATAAACATATATTTTATTTACTTTATTTCTTTCAATATTATGTTAAATGGAAACAACATTCAGGCGTACGTACAACCCACCGTCTCTATGAATAGTGTATTTCATTTTCTATATCTAATTTTATAGATTTTTATATATACATATATACTAAATATATCTGATATTTATATCATGTTTTAAATTATATATATAATTTTATAAGTATGATAACCATAAATAGAACAAATCAAAATGAATGTAAAAAAAAGTGATTATTACCAGAAACATCACTTTAACATAGAAGTGTCAATAAAAATGTAATAAAGGGTAAAAACTTATATAATTTATGGGATTATATAAATTAATATGGTTCAATTATATATTTTTAATAATCCTATATTTATTATACATGTGTTATTAATGAGTACGATGATAATCCAGAAATATAGTTAGGGGATTTCTAGTCTCACTTTTATTTCTATGATACTTATGCCTTATGGTAGTTCTGTCTCAATTTTCCTTCTTTGGGAAACATGTTTTTTATGAACTTATATTCTTTTATGAGGATTATATAATTCCATTTATCATTTTTTATTGGGAATATAGATTATTTCATTATATTTTAATCTTTATTTTATGTCATTTTCTTATATGGGGTTTTTTATTCAATGTTATCAAATTGGTAAGAGTTTATTGAAATAATCTCATTATTAATCAGTATTATTTATAATTATTCTTCCATTGATGAAATATTATGATCCAAACCTCAATTATATTCATGTTTTTACTTCTGCTCAATTTATTCATGATATATTCATGTACTATTACCATTATTATACACTTTGGTACTTAAGATAGTTGGTAAAATGATTTTAAGAAAAAATTACCTTATTTATCTATTTGGTCAAAAATATGTTATATTAAAAAATTCATGTTTTCAAATATTTTTTTATAATATTTTTTTAAATCATCATTTAATCTCATTTTTTATTAAAAATTATTTTACAATTTTTTTAGGGTTTTCAATG
Source organism: Viscum album (assembly GCA_963277665.1). Lineage (NCBI taxonomy): Eukaryota > Viridiplantae > Streptophyta > Magnoliopsida > Santalales > Viscaceae > Viscum > Viscum album. The sequence continues at coordinate 369,184,294 of OY728166.1, forward strand.
ATTCCTTTAAAAGTTTCCAAAGCAGTTTTCAAAGATTTTTCTTTTCAATAATGTTTCAGCTTTTAAAATTTATTTTTCAAAGATGAAATTATATTTTCTATATGAAATGTTTTTAAAATATATTTACTAATAATTTTCAATCTAATATGACATCCATTGGTGTTACTCATGCCTTTCTAGGGAATGATCCAAACCATCCATTCATATTCTTTTTCTGAATGGTTTATGTTTTGATGGAATAATGTTTATGAGACTCATATATATTTCCTAGATAACATGATTATGAAACCTGATACTTCTCCTCGGTTATGTTTGGATAAAATTATTAAAAAACTTTTCACTTTTTCACAAGTTATGATATCATTCCATGTATATGTAACCCGTTTAATTTCATGGGTTATGAAATGATGAATGTTTATGAGCTCATGGAAGAGATATGAATGATTTAATTATGAATTTGTTTGGTCCTATATCTCCAAATAATGAAATGGGTAAATATTTATATTTCATGATATTGACATGGCTATAATAGGGAGTGAACTCAGTTCAATAAAGATTTTTTCTACTAAAATAGTCATTGGAGTGAACCTTGACTACTAAAATGGTCATGGGAGAGAACCATGGATACCAAATATGGTATTGGTAGTGAAACCATACTGCTTATACGGACGTGTATATAATATTTTACTACTATGGTAATAAGTTTATGTTCTTTTGTGTTTTCCACTATTTTATGTCTTATTCTTATGTTATGATTTCATGGATTATGTTCATGATTCTCTTATGATTTATATATTATGAGATACCATTCCTTATTATATGATTCATGTTTATGACCTTTGGTATGTATGGTATGATTTTATAAGGTAATTATCATTTTCTCATACCCTTATTCTCAGGTTTATGCTTACATATTCCCCTTGATTTCCTTTACTAGTCATCTAAATTATCTTTTTTTTATGTTATCATTACCCTATTTAGGAAGATATTTATTTTTTACAATGTGTCTAAGAATTGTTCTAGTCATGGATAACCTATTGGTAGATAATTTATCTCTTGTATGTACTGGTGTTTTTATTTCGATGTTTCCAAAGACACTAAACTAACTCCATATTTATTCATCTATCTGTGTAACGTAATAAGTATTCCACAAAAAGGTTGTAATGTTAATATATGTTAATTTAGGTTCGTTATAGATATATTATAGAAAATATAACTAATTAACTGTATTATGAAATGAAAATTACTTATTCTCACAACACTTATGTTTTTACAAACTATTCTAAGAATTATTCCCATCCATTTAAATAATGGGTTTCCCTGCTTATTACTATTTTCCCATTCCTCCAATGATATCATTTTCAACTTGAAACCACATTTAGTGTTAACTCATTTTAACATCATATTTAAATTTTCATATTTTATGAATAAATTTTTGTATCCTTTTTTTATTATGTGGTATATCTTTTAAAACATAAAACAGGTTCATTCATAACTACTTCATGACTTGTTGATTAAAATTTATCTTATCTTTTCTCCCTTTTATAAAATATTATATTCATTTACCTATTCTATTATTTTATATATTTCCCTTACAAATTTTCCTAGTAAAATTTTCCTTTCATTGTTTCAGTTATAAATGTTTTTGTTCCCTTTAAAATTCCAACTTCTAACAAATCCATATATTAGGGAACATTAATTTTTCATATATCATGTTTTGAAAAACCCCCATAAAAAGTTTTTTAAATATTAAATAGATTCTACAAAAACTAAATAGATCCATCTTAATTCAATTATAGTTTTATGTAAAATTATATTCTCGTACCATCTTTAAAAATAAAAGTTTCATATTTCAATAAGATTCCCCCAAATAGTTCACATTTATTCTTTATTAATTGGATATTTCTCTAGAATTTTCATCATTGGATCCCTATATTCAACACATTATTTCATTTTTTTATTATAACTATTTAAATTTATTTAATTCTTTATTCTGTTAGAAATATATATAATATATCATTTGGGTATTACTTAATGAAATCTTGTAATACCCACATTATTCTTATGTGTTTTATCATGCTTATTATTATTATTTTGGTTTCATTCATATTTTCTCAAACACATATGACTAAAAATTTTATGATGGTGATTATTCTGTGTTCTGATGTGTGGGTCCATAATATCCCTCCAATTCATTGGCTAATTTTAATGTCTAATGAGATACCGTGTATGTTTCATGATTGTTTAGCCTAAGCACATTTTGTATAGTTCACAAGTAGTTGGCATAAACATGGTATACATGGAGAACAAGTAATTTTCCTAAGAACACTATGTATAGTGTACTAGTTGTTATCCTAAGAACAGTATGTTGTGATAGTGTTTAGATAGAGAATACCATGATTATGATGGTTGTTATACTATATTATATTATCTTTGTGGTTATCTATGAGATAAGCTTATTATATCATATTTTATGATTATTCCACATGCTTATTATTTCATGATCTTATGATATCAATTCCTTATATCATGTTTTAATTCATATCTATCATTATATAATCAGGGTAATTTTTTTAGATTAATTTTACTTCCTTCATGATTTATAGAAAACATTTATTTTTTACATGTTATTTTATGAAAAAAGATCTTCATACTCTTGTTATATTATATTATTATTATATGACCCTGGATTACATATTGATAAGTTTTTCTGTATTATGGATTTGAGCCCACCCCTTTCTTATATTTAAATTACCATGGTTATTAAGATAAGTACAACATATTAATATTCTTTTAGGGGGTATATAATTGTTTTACTATTTATTAATTTTCACAATATATGAAAAGTAAGTTACCTATATAACCGATCCTCAAAGAAACTAAAACAAATTTTTTTCTATGTTATATGACATTATTATTTTATATAATGTTTAAAATTTAAAAATTTTATAAAATAAGGATATTTTTATTGTTTGGATCGTATTATGGGTGAATACAAGGAAATTTCAGATGGGCCCAGGTAAAAATAGATTTTTTTGGTGATCCTAGAGAAAAAAGAAAGAGTTTTGTAAGGATATATAAGAACACAAATGACAAGAATATAAGGCCATACATAATTATTATTGGGAATGGTGAGTTGAATCATGTAAATTATCTATGAATGAGGAAGACCTACATGTTAGGGATTCCAATGTTCCATCAAATTCTATTTCCACTAAAAAATATTATTTACTTAATATAAGTATACCACCATAGAAAATATGATCACTAGAAATGTAACCTCGTTAAAATTTGATCAGATTGGAATGATGATAATAAAATTCAAATTTAGATGTTATGTGGGACTAAACTATTCTTTGTGTAAACACTCAGGTTTGAGAAGTGTTTATGAACCTGGGTGGAAGTTCAATGCACTCTTTTTCTGATGTGTTGTTCCACGCATTCTCTATTATATGGTGTTCGGTGTAGTATTTTTTTATCACCTATATATATGAAGGGATCTCCAATTTAACATGCATCAGATAACTAATAAAATAATGTAGAGAAAATATCTCCGTTTTAGTCAAGTTATTCACTATATTAAATAAGTCCTAGTTTCCATTTTATTTTTTGATATTGGGAACAAGATGACGGAAATTAGAAGCCCAATTAGAGAAATAAGGCATATATTAATGGGAACACGTTTCCTTTTTTAGTGAACCGGTTGTGGATGACTAGAAATGTTGGACTAGTTGGATTCTTATGGTCATGAGAAAATGAGCATCATGATCTATGAATCATGGCATGAGAATAAAGATATGGAAAAAATTGCATACATAATAAAACTTTTAGTAACATATTTTATTCTTTTTCTCATGATCTAACTCTTCAATTCCCTTTCTATTATCCCCCATGTCATAATATATATTACTATATATAATCTTATTATATAAAATGGTTTATATTTAATAAACTTTACAAATGATGTTTTGATTCATATTGACCAACTTCTTAATGATTTTGAACATAAATCATGGAACCCTATCACACCATTATATCAATAAATTTATAGTCCCTTTTAACTAACTCTACTAAGATACTCTTCATCATATAGACTTACTATATATGCTAAAAATGTCCGTAACTCCTAGAGGAAGTTTTGAATGGATGAAGAGAAATCATATTTGGACTCAGTGGCCCGGTCTGGAATACCTGGAAGTGGTGCGTCAAATTAAAGGGAACCCATGCGAAAAAATGTTGTTCCTGTGAAGGGCTCCCGTGATTCACGAAAAGGAACTGTCGCGGCGTGCAATTTTGGGTGCCCAGTTCCAGGCGGGGAAGCCTTGTGCGTCGACTGATCCCAGTGTGGTGTATTTCACATGCCGCCAGGATTTCATGATGGTGGAGGCCTATAAATAGAAGGTCAATCCAACCATTTTAGGGTAGAGTAATTCGGACCCGCTCCCATGCGTGCAATTCAGACTCCCATGCATGCAGGATTTCTCCCAAGTAATCCACCTTTTCACGCAACCTTTCCCTGGAGTTCACCTTTGCGCCCAACCCCACTGGCTTAAGTGAATTTTCCAACTCCTCCAGGTTCTTCCTTTGCGTGAAATCCTTTCCACTTTCATGAAATCCCCTAAAATTGTGCGCAATCCCTTCAAAATTGTGTGCAAACCTTTTGTTAGGTTTTCCCATACCATAGGGATAGGCTCGTGCCCCCCCCACACATAATCCAATCCCTTTGTGTGCAATCCCCTAGCTGCACGCAATCCTCTAACCCAATTGCGTGCCATCCTGGTGCTTTGCGTGAAAACCTTGTATTTTCGCGCAAAACCCCGGACCCCTCACCTTGACACCCTCGGGAGACTCTCTGTGTTGGCGCCCGATGTCTTCCATACTGGGCATGCACGCCATGCATTGTTTTCCCATATGGCCTTCCCGGCTCATAAAAAGTAACCTCAAGGTCCCCTAATCAGTGTTTCGTTTTGCGTTTCATTGCCTCATGCTTCTTCGCATAGGCATGCTAACAGCTATTTCTTCTTTGCATAGCCACGCTAACGTGGACCCCTCAGTGGTTCGCCTTGCGGCCCCCATTCACTACGGACATGTTGATGCCTTCCCTCCCACAAGGGGTAGAGGGTGTTGGGAATGTAAGCCCAAAGGATGTGGAGTGAACCCACCTCATTCGAGCTACATGACATTAAGCTTCCAAGAACCTCATCCTCAACACATGATGTTAAACTTTGATCCAACCTCGTGCCTCACACACAGGGTCCCCCCGGCTCGGATATGCTCTTTGCCCACTCATCTCCATGGGTATGTCGGGATCATCCCTCATAGGGGGTGATTTATCATAGTGTCATTTTTCCATGGGGGAAGGGCTTCCTTAGAGCATAAGCCTCTGGCCTCTCTTGCGGAAGGTTGAACCCATGCACCGCTGTACTTCCCCACTACCAAAGTCAGGGGAGGCCATGATAGGGAATGAGGCATCTCATTTGTTTGGTCCCAAATCCATCTCCCTCTATGCTTTGTCTCACTACGGGCCTCCATCGTGGAGTAAGTCCCGACAGTAAGTGCAGATAACCACGTATAAGCCCCTATTTCCACTTTGGGCCACTCAACGCGTAAGCCCCTTTCCACTTCTCACGGATTCACCACTTCAAAATGTGATCATCTGGTCCCTACTGCCTCTTGTTTCTCACACCGAGCATGAATCACATGGGATTAGAGTGATAATTGACCATGATATCCTCTTATGGTCCGCCTCAGAGCGTAAAAATCATCCTAGCAAACTACATTTTCTTTGATCTGTCCTAATGCATGGTACATAGGAAGCCTCCACGAGGTTCAAGCCCACCAACCAGTCATTCCAACCTCTTCACATCGGTTCGCAAACCTTATCGGCTACCTCAGAGCGTAAGCCCCAAATTTCTCGTCCCACATGACGTTAAACTGTATGCTCATCCCTCATGAAGTGAAACTGTATCTCGTCCCTCATAAAGTTAAACAGTATACCCTCATCCTGCATGACGTTAAACTGTATTCCCTCATCCCAGATGATGTTAAAATGTATCCCATCCCGAATGACATTAAACGGTATTCCCCAAACTACATGGACTTTGATTCCCTGCCATGGGGATACATAGGAAGCCTCCACAAGGTTAAATCCCAACACATAGTTGTTCTGACCCCTCCGCATCAGTTCGCAACCACCGTTATGGGCCGCCTCAGAGTGTAAGCCTCATACCCACCTCCATGGGCTACCTCAGATCCTTTGCCCCATACCACTTTGGGCCACCTCAGAGTGTAATCCCCATACCACTTTGGGAAGCACCCTTGAACAATCGCCTCTTCACTCCATTACCCATCATGATCCTTACCCGGGCCACCACATACCGGTGGGTTCATTCCACCTCATTCCACTCCATAGTATCGGGGAAGCTGCCCACATGTTGGCCCCCATTATCGATGTTACACTTATGGGTCCTTTAATAGCTCCACTCTCAGTGTTCTGATCGGTCTGATCCATCTTCGAAGTACGTTAAACTCGCGACATACCCCGTATTAAACATGGGAAGCTGAGGAAAACCTCAGATGGCACAAAACTCCCCGTGTTTGATGTGGTATTCCTCGGGCTTCCGCGCCCTCGAGAAGCCCTATAATAAGGGACAGAATACAGACATGCCAATCCCCCAGTGTTAAGGAAAGCCAACGACACCCCAACATGACCATTCCCCTCACCAAAGGTTGCTCCCCGACCAGACCCCTTGGAGCGTCTCGACAGAAGCAGTGTAATTAACTGGAATTCATGCAGATATGGCATCAGTAATGAGCTTCACGAACCCGTCTTAAATATATGAGGGGGACTCGGACTTGGAAACGAGATCTGAGGAGGAATCCACGGACGGAAGAACCGACATCCCATCATCCTGGTTTCGATCAAGGATCAAAATTCCCTGAACAAGGAACAGATTCTGCCCGCCATTGGAAAGCGGGAATGCAGGGCAACAAGTCATGCGTCCTCCCCCCACATGACGGATGAGCATGTGCCCCGGCATAAAAGCATCGGAAACAGAAAATGGTGAGCTCGATGTGAATGTCTTCTCCTCAAATGCGTAGACTGGTAGCATTCGGGGTGTCGGATGATTAGCAAGTCACCTGGTCTGGGCACCTAGCACTGGGACGTGAGAACCGCCATGGGTTGAGGCAGTCATGATGTTGAGCACTCTATTCAGCAACGTCGTCAGTGTAGACCCCTCTTACCCACCATGGAAGACAGAGTGGCGTTGGGCTATTGGTTTTCGATTTATTTTTCTATTATTACTAAGGGGTTCATCTCCCTACTTCTAGGAATCAGATCGTTGCACCCGAAGCTCGATCACCACCTGCCCACCGGCACAGGGGCTGGGGCAATACCGAAGCGGCCACCCCACGTGGTCCCACCTTTTCCATAGCTACTCCGGCTCTGACCGCCGTAACTTCCAGGTGCTCACGCCCCCTCTCCCCATCATAGATCGTCCAGAAAAGGGTGATCAACGACCTGGTTCATAGGTACGAGGTGGAAGGGGTCATCCCCACTAGGGACATGGCCCTTTTGGATATAGAGGTAGTTGTGCCTCACCACCATCGCCACCCCCGAGGGCCACACAGGGAGCCACCGCTCCCAACTCTGACGTTCAACCGTTTTGAGAGCCTATCCCCAGAACTTCTCTACACCGCCATCCCCTACGTCAATGAGGTGCGGGATGTGTGGGTTCTCCCGATTGGAGACCCGTTCCTGGAGTTCATGGAAAGTGCCTCTTCCAGGCTGTGTCGACGCCGCCGCCCGACTCCTCAGGACAAGGAGCAGGAAATCTCGGTGCCCGCACCACCAGCTCCAACCCATCTGACCTGAAGCCAGCGTCGAGTGTGAGTGGAAGAGAATGCCTAGCCCAGGGCACCAACAACAGCAAAAATTGTGGCCCGAGCCACTACAGACCCCTGTTATCAGACCCCAACACACATTGAGCAGGGGAAATCATATGCCTGACCCGGATTGTGGCCCCTACCGCCCTACATGAAGGTTGGGTTGACTCTCCCGGTCACTGGCATAGGCAATGGCCACCGCGGGACAATCCATGGTAGTTCCATCCACCATGAAGTCCTACATCATGCCACCGATCTGGAATGTATAAGGCTTCTCCATGATAGCTACGCTCTGAGTATGGCTTTTTACAGCACTCACTGCACTGGGTATAGGGTCACTTCCCCTACTATTGGCCGTGACTATGGCGTCATTGCATATCTGGTCACTCACCCACATGAAGGTCCTCCCCATGTCCCATTTGACATCTATCTCAGTGCTCCTCATACCCCGGCCTCCAGTCCTCCCGACCCCAGCACTATTGCAGCTAGAGGACACCGTGACAAAAATCAGCCCTGCCCCGAGTATCCACCCTTGGGAAGGAAGGGGGGACATCCTCGCCGCAAGAGATATGTTTGGGAAGTATGGATGGAAATCAAACCAGTCTGTTTCTCGAAATATGCGGTGTAGTACGACTCAGAGATGGACCCTTTCCCCCCAAACCTTTGACTAAAGGGCAAGGATTGGGACACGGTGCGTCTGTCTCATACCCCCTGAATGCGAGATCCAAATGATTCCCACCTCCCTCCGATGGTATATCCAGGAGGAAGAAGGCTTGGCATACCCCCAAGGGTCAAACCCGCAGTTTTTATTGGCCTCCCCAGAAGCACCTTCCACCTCGGTCAGAGAGGGTGGGGAACTTTTATGGGGACCGACGAAAGAGTCGCGACATAACACACCTTCGAAACGCATCGACACTGTGACAGGAGACCTGTTCTCCCGCCCATCCTATCGTGACGTGGTAGCCAGGACAATGCATCCCTTGGAGGGCGACTGAGGATTTGGAGGCTAATCGTCATGCTCTCTGTATTCTCCGCCGGCCAGCCCACCAGCCCAGCGGCCTTCTTAGGCACCATTTCCAATTCCCCGTCCATTCTTGGTTGATGAGTAGGGGCAGCAAGGGCCGGATCTGGAACCATAGTCATGGAGCTTCTGGACCGTCCACACAGCAGGCCACTTCCCTGAGAATTTTTTGCCGGTTTCAGGATCAGATTTTGATATGCCAGAGTCACTCACCCAGAGAGAGTTTGAATGTTTCCGCCTGACTCTCTGGGAGACTCACTCCCGTCTTCACCATCAGCAAGCGCCTTATACCGGGAGTCACGCCCATTTCGTGGATAACGGCAAGCAATGTCGTCAGGTCGACCTGGCCGCGCTCCCCGTGGTTCGGCACCCTGAGTCACATGGCCACCACAGGTCCCTCCAACAACAATGGGTCCAGAGTTTTCAAATACTCCATAAAGTTATCGAGGAGGCCACCCCCCAGGTGCACGTCCGTGGATGGGGGCATTACACTGCCCTTCTTTTCAGTATGATTCGCCGACAGCCCGACTCACTGGGCAGCTATGCGAGCCGTTGAGCTTGAATACCGGATTAAAGAGCCCGTTAAAGCACTTGAAGTTAGAGACCCTATCAAGATAGGAACCTGCATCCAGACGATCCGATGGAGGTGCTCATCGCCCACCTGGAGGCTTTGGAAACACCGCAGGTGGCAATCCCACCGGATGGCAAGCCATACCCAGCATGGGTGGATGACATGCTGGCCCTGCTAGGATTTGGGAACCCCACTTTCATCCCCATTAATGGGACTTTAGACCCTCCACAGCACTTGGCCCACTTTAACATGAGGTGCGGGCCTATGTTAGGAACTCTGGCGCAGCAGGAGGCCACCAAGCTCCGTTGATTTGTTCAGATGCTAGAAAGACCAACATTCATTTGGTACAGCCAGCTCCCTGTTGGATCTATGACTAGCTGGGAGGATCTTCGCAGGAAATTCCTCTACCAGTTCAGTTCCACAACTGAGAAGATGAACATCGCAGACCTATTTATGTGAAAACAAAGGCCCGATGAGCGAGTCACGAACTTCTTTGCTCAGTGTAAAGGGCTCCCATACTCCCTTTACATGCCACTAACTCACGAGAAATTTCTGAAAATATGCGTAGGGAATGTCAAGGTTGAGTTGGTTCCTTCTATGATCACTCAAAATTACCCTGGAGGGGTCCAGGACATCTTTGACAAGGCTCAACACCTCGAAGAAGCCCTGCAACAGGCCAGCCAGGCATGCCCTCTAACTCTTGTGATCCCTGCAAGGAGAGATGCCAGAGCCAAGCCTACTAATGTGGCCCAGATAGAGGCCCCTAGGAAGCAAGAGTTTCTACTATTGAGGGCATCTCCACTTCCCCATGGGGGTCCTCCCCCATGGGAACAGCCTCCGGCCCAGCAGCGACCACCTCAAAATCGGCAAGTGCCTCCGCGTAATACACCGCCACCACCTAGGAGAGATGATCAGGTTCCACCTCCTCGTCATGCTACTCTGGCCCCGCGTCAGGGATATCCTCCGAGAGACCCCTTTACAGAAAAAAGGAATTAGACCTACCCGTTTGACGAGGCTCGGGTCCCGGGTTATTTCCGTAGTGCTCTGGAGCAGAGAATAGTGCGGCTGCCTGAGTTCCGGAAGCCAAAAGAGGCACATATCACTGATAACCCTAACTACTTCCCTTATCACTGGACCCTGGGGCACACCATCCAGCAATGCTACATGTTCATAGACTAGCTCCAAGACTAGATTGACAACAATATAGTCAGGTTGGGCCCAGCCCTGGCATAAGTAGATTGTGTCTTTGTGAGACCAGAGGGCGGTAGTGGCAATGAGGATGAGTGGCAGCAGGTTTCCAACCATGGGTCCTAGAAGTATAATGACTGGATGGCCCGCAAGACGGTTGCATGCGCCCATGGAAACATCTGTGCCCACTTGAATCGTCCAGAGCTCTCAGAATCTGCAAGCGCTACCTCGGCATCGTCGTCCCAGTCTACCTCTTCCCTGAAGAGAAAGAGGTGGAGCAAGAAGAAAGAACGTACCCTACCAATGTCATCATCATCTCGCACTCTTGGCTATTTTATGCCCCTAGAAATGGGGATCCCTCTGCGGCACCATCCGGTAGTGGATGAATCCTCAAGTGATAGTCCGGGGTATGCTTAGGTTAACACTGTAGAGTTGGTAAATCCCTTTTTGACTCCCGACGATGAGGAACTCCAGGTGGACCTTCCCAATGTCCCCAGCTGTCGCCAACGTTGGTAGAGCCACAACTAGGTGAATCGCCAGGGCACGACAGTTGGCACCTCAATCCAGGTCGTGCACGCTGCTGAAACTAGGCAGCAAGCCTGATACAGAGCTCAGCACACGCGACCCCTTCATCCGGTATCGACAGATTCACCTCTACCACCGTTCGTGTTGGTAGATTGGGTAGAACTGCCTCGGCCGTGTGGGAACCTACTCTGCCCTGCTACCAGCCTACCCCAGCCTTCTGGTCTTAATCCGGCAGCCACTCTCTGGGCTTCGACTAGTGAACAGAAAGATGTGCCTAGTACCAGTCAGTCACCGGTCCGGTCGGTAGGGCCCGTCATGCCTCCAATCGCGGAGCGGCCTCCTATGAGAAGAAGCTCGTGTTCGGCCTGAAAGTTTGATGTTCTGAAGCACCTGGTCAGAATTCCAACAAGGATCTCTATCCTTAAGGATCCTTTCCTGTCGTCTGAAATGCATGAGGCACTCACCGAGGCCCTAAGGAGACCCCCTCGAGTTGCAGACGGAGGTAGCAGCTGCAGAAGCCTTCCATGCCGAGGTGATTGAGGACAACGAATGTCAGGAATTTATCTCGTTATCTGGTGAAGATGAAGACCCTCCCATATAGGGGCACATTCTCCCACTGTACATCACCGGCCAGTTCAATGGTGCGGATGTCCGATGATGTCTTGTCGACACGGGTGCTGGTATTTACCTAATCCCATCTCAGACACTATGAAAGTTGGGGTTGTCTGAGGATGATTTAACTCCCTCTGACCTCAGGATCCAAGGGTATGACAGGACTGAGAAAACTCTACTCGGCATGATTTTCTTGAAGACCCAGTTCAGTGGCCTAATTGCCAGCATCGAATTCATGGTTGTCTCTCAGGACACCACCTACAACGCGTTGATGGGCAGGTCGTGGCTCCACCTTCACGCAGAAGTCCCTTCATAATATCACTAGTCCCTCAAATACTCCCTTAATGGTCGAGTAGACATGATCCAAGGAGATTTTTCTCCTTTTGCCTCTTGTGATGCCCGTTATCTGAACGCCGACTATTACAAGAGCAAGGACAAGCAGATCCTGGCAGGTGAGGTCAAGCCTGCCACTATTACAAGTGATCCCTCGGAAGGTTTGGATGACGCTTATGTCTTCCCAATCCATCGATTAGAGGCCACAAGCCCCAACATGGGGCAGTGCATTGTTGTTTCAGGTACCAGAGGAAGGCATATTTCCAGGTCAAAGTGACGGCAGAAAATCACCTCATACTCCTACACCAACCAGGCCCAGGTAATTCTCGAACCTCCTACCCATGTACAATATCGGGACAATAGGATCATGGAAATGGATGTACATCCTACGTTTCTCTTTTGTCAGGCCAGGATCGATCGGCTCGAGACGACGTTCCACTACTACTTTAATGCCATAAAGCGTCGCCCCATGGGCCAAAGGCCATATGGGATTGGATCAATGACCTTTGTCTCCATGGTCTCCGTAATGCATGAGTCTCATGATGTGACAACCACTGCCGCCCAAGCCGGCACCAGCTTCCCATTAGGGCCTGGCAGCCCCGAAACGGCTCCCCCTATGGATGATCCCTCCACAAGTAGAGATAAGGACATGGAAGATGATCTCCATTCCTTTTAGAAGGGCGTCTCCACCAAGGTCGATGAGTTAGTGAAGGTCGACCTCAGTAGCGAGGCGGACCCAAGACCTACATTGGTCAGCGTCTCTATGCCCCCCGAGGAGTGTAAACAGTATGCAGAATTTCTTCGACAGCACTGTGATGTGTTTTCTTGGAGTTATGATGAGATTCCAGGATTAGATCCTCAGGTATCCATCCACCGCCTTGGCCTTCTGGTAAACCATTGTGGGTTAAAATAGCCTCCCAGAAAGATGAACCCCTCTCACAGTGCACAGGTTGAGTCCAAAGTTGATAAGCGCATCAAAGCCAACTTCATCAAAGAAGTTCAGTACCCCCGGTGGCTATCCAACATTATGCCAGTCAAGAAAGAAAATTGGACAGATCAGGTTCTGTATCGACTTACGCAATATCAATCTCCACTGTCCGAATGATGATTTTTCCCTTCCATTGATAGAGTTGTTGATCGATGCCACGGCCGGGTTCCAAGCCCTCTCCTTCATGGATGGGTATTCCGGGTACAACCAGATGTGGATGGCCCCTGAGGATGAATAGTTCACTGCCTTCATATCCCCCCAAGGTACATTCTGTTACCAGGTTATGCCCTTCGGCCTGAAAAATGCGAGTTCCGCCTATCAACAGGCCATGAATCGCATATTCATGCCAATTCTCGGGATGCTGGTGGAATTCTATGTGGAAGAACTGGTGGTTAAATCTCTCCAGTTCCTGAACCATCTCAAAGACCTTGATAATGTGTTCAGATTCCTTCTTTCTCGCAACCTGAAGATGAACACATTGAAGTGTGCCTTCGGGGTCACCTTCGGAAAGTTTCATGGCTTCGTTGTCAGATACAGAGGCATCAAGATCGACCCAGAGAAGATCAAGGCCATCATCCAGATTCCTCCCCCAATTAATATTCGAGAGCTCAAAGGCCTCCAAGTCCACATATCCTATATAAACCAATTCATTGAGAATTTGGACGGAATGTGTAATCCCTTTTCCCGGCTCATGAAGAAAGTCTCCACCTATGAGTGGTATGAAGAGTATCAGATCGCCTTTGAGGAAATCAAGAAGTATCTGCTCCATCCTCCGGTCTTGATGCCACCTATTTTCGGAAAGCCACTAGTCCTTTACGTGACCGCCTTGGAATGATCCCTCAGTGTACTTCACGCCCAGAAGAACAATGAAGGGATAGAGAATAGCCTCTACTACCTCATCCACATGCTCCTTGATACGGAAGTTAGATATTCTCGCATCAAGAAGAGCTGCATGGTGCTCGTATTTTCTATATAGAAATTTCGGCACTACATGCAGCACCATGAGGTATAGCTGGTCTCCCGGGTAGACCCTTTCAAAAACATCATGAATCGACCTGTGTTGACTGGCCGAATGGCGCGCTGGGCAGTGATCCTCCAGCAATTCGACATCAAGTTTGTGCCTCAGAATGTTATCAAATGATCGGTGTTGGCAGACTTCTTAGCTTCCCACACAACCTCCGCAGATCAGCCACTAGATCATGGCTTTCCTGATGAGGTAATCCTCTCAGTCGATCATTACATCCCATGCTAGCATATTTACTATGATGGTGCCTCCCGGAGCCCCACTTGTAGAAGGATCAACAATCCTAGGCTCAACAGTGTGGGCCTGGGTGTCATCTTCGTCACCCCGAAGCAATCCGTTCTACCGTATTCATTCCTTTTGTCAGAAGGTTACACCAATAATGAGGCAGAATATCATTCCCTCATCACTGGCCTCGAGTTGACTCTCGAGTTTGACGTGCCCCATCTGCATGTGAAAGGGGACTCCAAGCTAGTCATCAAGCTGGTCAATGGTGACTATGTTATCAGAAAGCCAGAACTCGTGCCATGGTTAGAGTGCACCCTACGTCTAATGGCTAAGTTCCCTTCTCGGCCAGAGGTGGTTCATATTCCCTGGTCGCAGAATAGTCAGGAGGACGCTTTGGCAAGCTTGGCTGCATCGCTTGTGTAGCCTGAACATGGCAGCCTAATTATTCATGTGGCACACTAGAGATTCATTGCTCCTGTTATCCCGGAGGATGATCGTGGCCCGCGGGTGAACCATCTCACCGTAGGTTCCCCTACATCAGGATCCTTGGAGAATTCACATGTGGTAGTAGAAGTATTTTCTGACTGGTGGACTCCCTTGGTTGATTACCACCAACACGACAATCTTCAGTCGGACCGAGCTGAGCATGAGCGAATCCGATGCCACGCACTGCAGGTTTCCCTTTAGAGCGGTCCCAGCCTTGAGCAGCTCCTTTACATGCACTGATTTGATGGTTTTCCCCTCTTTTGCCTTCAATGAGTCGAGATCCCTTAGTTCATGGAAGATGTTCATGCTGGTTCCTGTGGTTCCCACTAGGCCGGGTCAATGTTGTCCAACCAAATTCAGAGGCTGGGGTACTTTTGGCCCTCCATGATCCATGACTGCATCGAGATCAGCAAGAGGTGTCACGCATGCCATGTTCATGCCAACATTGTGCATTGGCCACTGGAGCCTCTCCCCACTACCAAGTATTCTTGGCCCTATGCAGTCTAGGGCTTGGATGTCATAGGACCTTACCCACCGGCAACGGCCCGCCAGTGCCGGTTCATTCTAACCGCTACGGATTTCTTTTCCAAGTCGGAAAAGGCAATTCTGCTCAAGGAAGTTAAAGCTCGTCCTATCACTGACTTTGTGGGTTCCAATACCATGTATCGATTTGGAGTACCTCACACTATCCTCACAGAAAACAGAACCAAATTTCAAGCATCCGACCTGAATAAATTGAACGCTAAGTACAATAATCTCTCTAACCACACCTTCCTCTATCATTCGCAGACAAATGGACAGATCAAGGAGTTTAACAAAACCCTCTCTGAAATTCTACAAAACATGGTTGGTTAGAACATGAAAAGTTGTCCGGAAAAGCTCCCCAATGATCTCTGGGCTTATCGGACAATGACTCGCAATTCCGCCTCAATGACTCTGTATTCCCTGCTGTATGGAGTTGAGGCCATCCTACCTATCAAGAATCATTTTCCCTCACTGCGTATGGTAATCTACAACCAGCAAGCACCAGATAGAGTTTCTTAAGTCCACCTAGATAAATTGGAAGTGTTGTATGAGAATAGGCTTCACACTTCACATAACATTGAAAGGAATCAGAGCAGGGTGGATCAAGCTTTCAAAAGTAAGGTTCTCCTTTTCACTTTCTTGCATGTTGACCTGGTACTGGTTCTCAGATCTCCAATGATTCCTGGCAGGAAACCTCCCAAATTTTAGGCCAAATGGGAGAGGCCTTTCATCATCCATAATGTCTATCCCAATGGCGTGTATTCCCTGGTGACTATGGATGGTGAGCATGTCACTCCTTCCACCAATGCCAGGTTCCTCGAATGGTATTTTTCTTGAGCTCCATCTGTCCGTGTTCTAAGACCTAAAACTAAGATCCTTACTCGATCCCGCATGACCTTAAACTGAACACGGTCCAGCATGACCTTAAACTACATTTTTTCCTACATTTGGTCCCCTTCGGTCCGAGTTCTAACACCTTAAACTAAGACCCTTATGGTCTATCATGACCCTAAACAATATGCTCGTCCTCACTACAAGACACTAAACTGCAAGCTAGTTAGGCATCCTTGACCGAGGCCCAACCTCAGGCCCCATGGCCTTCTCGGACCTCTCAGCCACAGCCTTCAACCAGAGCGTGCAGTGCGGTGTAGGATAATGTCCTCATTCACAGCGGGTTATCTACCGCGTCGTGCGAACTCCCTAGAAGGAATACCTCTTATCATCCTACATGACGTTAAACTGTGCTTCTAGAAATATGTGCGGATTGATTCCCATCCTTATGGGATACGTAGGATGGCCTAACCACCAAGATTTTAGGTCCAGTCCCATCTCTTAAGAGATCCCACAATCTCCTGGTAACCTCGGTCTTGTGGCCTATCCCTTCCCATGAGGGGATATATAGGTGTGGTACAGGGTTTTTGGCACTACGCCCCCTTCTCCTGGGAATCTCCCATCTTTTGGATGCTCTCAGACTGAGCCCTTAGACCCTTTATAGTGGTCTGCCAATATGTTCATAGTACTCTGTTCTAGGACCTAGAATGTTAGGTTTGACTTAGGCAAGTTTTCTTCCACATGTCAAGCTTTATGCTCCCCTTCATTTGGGCCCCCGATATCTTCCTTATCCGGAGGGACCCCCAAAAAAACGGCCTGCATAAAACACCTAAGGTATCTCTTACCATCACGGTCCAATTCCCTCGAGGGTTTTAGCAAAAAATTGATACAAATCCCATGTTGTGAATATGGTCAGTGGTTGATGCTCATTTTTTTGCCCCTATCTTTAGGATCACACGACATGATGATATGTCGTGAACAGGGTCAGAAGTAATCCTCAGTCGCCACGCCTGCTCCTTCAGGCCTTGAATGTTGGTTGTATGATTCACGTTATTTTCCACCCCACCGTGTCAAGGTGGAAACTTGACACTCCTCGCACTAACCCTCAGTGCACCCCCACACGTCAGATGGACAAAGCTGCGTTATGGTGTTTCTTGGGGCTCTCGTGATCCGAGCACAAAGATTAGAGGCTTGGGTTTTCTCTAGGAGCCACACATGTCTTGACCTTCATCCCCAAAGGATATGGGGAGTCTCCCAGACATTGAATCCCAAGACCAGCTCTTCTAGAAGATATCCTCTCCTACCCCCTCATTGTTGGACCCTCGTAGGCCCCTTGGCCCGAGACCCCTCTCCCGGAATCACCTGCGGTGACGATCTGAGGATATGCCCTCATCCACACTAGGTACGCCTCACCGCATAGTGCTTATTCCCCAGGTCCAAGTCATATGACCTTAAACTGTGTTGTTTGGTCCCCCCACATGACCATAAACTGTGATGATATTGCCTTGGCCGCATGAAAAAAAATGGCACCTCATTGTGGTGACCTCCCAATAGGGGACATCACGTCAGGTATTGGTCAATTTCCTTCAATTTTTCAATGCCTGTTATGGATTTATTATTGTGGTGATTCCAGGAATTCCTACCATAGGCCGGTTTCTCCACAAAAGAAAAACCATTCACCTTCAATGACAAACAAGATATATCAAATGTCGCTTCTTTTGTTGGGAGGGATAGACCCGCACGTCTCCCTCGTCCTTTGCGCAGGCGCCATGTCATGCCACGCCACCTCTCAAGAACATTGTATGGCTTGATTCCCATCCTTATGAGATACATAGGAGATCTTGGGTACTTCCCCATAGGCCCATCGTAACTTTCATGTTTGGTCCCATGGCCTAAACACTTTTCCAAGGAACGCATGGTAAGCAGGACCCCATCCTCATTCACGTTGGGTTTATTTGGTCACATTACTATGCCTCTCCTTCCCTTCTTACAGATCCTTGGTCCGAGCTCTATGAACATAAACTAAGATCTCTTAAGAACTATGTCTGGCTTGATTCTCATCCTTATGAGATACGTAGGAACTCATGGACATTTCGTCTTGGGTCCAGCCCCAGGGATTACCAAATCCCATCCCCCCTAACAGTCGGCCCCTCGTCCTGACTTCTTAGGGAGTGGTTTAGTTGTAACCTCTACCTCAAATAAGTTCTGGATGCCCCATAGTAATGTTGGAAAGTGATAGTTCTCTCACCAGAGAGGTCCTGTCTGAAAATTGGGATGATTTGTGACCAGATTAGTGTGTCTGCCTAATGTGCTTCCACCATGGTGGCGCAATATTGGGAGTGTTGGATCCTGTTCGAACAAACCACCACTCCACATTCCATGCTTCGCGTGCCCCTTTATTCGGATCATCAACCTCTTTAATTTTTGATGGGACCCCATAATATTATATATGATAGAACTTTGGTCCACCTATTGTAACAATATGGATGATATACCTTTGGTCCTCCAATTGTAGCAATATAGATGATTGACATACGGTCCGCTTGCTATCCTGGGCCAACTTTCTGGACAACTAGTCATGTTTGATGGGACCCCATAGTATTATGGATGATTGACCTTGGTCTGCCTGCTTTCCTAGGCCAACGTTCCGGAGGATTGATCGACGATATTTGAGTTGGGACTCGTGTTGCGAACATGGTCAGCGGTCAGTGCTCATTTATTGTCTCCATTTTAGGCCAATGCAATATGGATGTTGCAATTCTTCCATGGTTAATAGTTATCCTCCATCATTGTGCCCCCATAGTGTTCCGAATTTAGGTAACATGATTCAACTTTTTATTCTCCCTATGTTCAGATAGATTTCAATGTCCCATGGCATTGCCTCAGTCGTGCGTCAGAGCACATTGAGAAGGTGATATATTGATCGGTCTGACGTCTTCTCCTCTGAAATTCAGGCCTGATTTCAGATGCCTGAATCTTGGTTGACGCTCCCATGAAGTGACAGATCATGGTTGATCATATTAAACCAATGGTATAGATAAATATATTGGTCCATACATTGGGTCAATATTTTGAGCAGTGCAAGCAACAATATTCATGAGATGGCCAAAACAAAGCCTTTTAGGATCAAAATGCTAGGTCGATCATTCAAGCGTTGCTACCCTTTGGATGGTAGCTTCCAGGACAACTTTTCACTCCTTGAAGACTCTCTATTCATCAGCAACCACAAAGCATAGCTCTCCAACCCTAGCATGTTCCTGCGCCCGCTCGGTTTGAAGTACGGTCATCTTGTGATTCGCCTCCATCAATTTCTCTTGGGAATCAGCTTTCTGGGCCATCATTTGTTCCACAATCTTAGAGCATGTTGAAATGAAGGCCTTTTTATCTGTCACCATCCCTTCGAGGTGCCAGACTTCCTGCTCCGCCCTTAGAAACGCTTGGGTACTCACCGATCTTTCCCAACACTAGGCAATTTTGGTGCACCGGATGCTCTCGTGTATCCTCTCGGTCATGTATTCACAGACCGTCAAATAAAGGCGTTGAGTGTCATCCCCTCCAGTGCATATGAAGCACATCCATGTTTGAAGTGATCCCATCTGCCTTAGCCAATCTGACTAGGGATACCTAAGAAATCACTGGATACACTTCCACCCATTGTGCCGTGTCATCTGGCTCTCCTCGGCCACCTCTGAGTCCAAGTCTTCTACCTCCCCGGGATCAGCTGGCTAGTACGCGGGAAAGGCAGCCAGCATGTAAGCAGCAGCATCAGACTCGGGGATGTCTTCATGAGGAATAGTATCCTCGACATCCTGGCGACCTTTCACTCTCTCCCCGATAGTGACGGTGCCTCCGTCAGCTTCCGGCCCCTCTCCAGTGACAGCATCACTAATGACTGCTGCCCCCTTATCACCAACATCTGGAGCCGAATCAGTGCGGGAAGTATGGTCTGGACGAGGTGGTATACCCGTCGCTAGTTCGCTCATAGACGGCCTGATCTCAACCGCCTGACGAGCCTCAAATGTCAAAATCACTGCACAAGGAGCACTCTGATTAATTGGGATCTTTGATAGAAAGTGCCAGTAGTGAAGCATGGGACTTACAGGAGCCCAAGGCATCGGCTTCCATTGTTCTGGCTTCTACAAGAGCTTCCATGACTGGATACCCCTCTACTCTTGTCAATTCAATGATGGGTGTTGGAGCCCCATCCTGTCCCACCGGTTCCCCTCATCCCTCTATTGGGGATGCCTGATCAGCACCTAGGTGATCCTGAGTGAGATAGAGAGATGGTTTAGAGTTTACAGAAGAGAATCGATGAAGAAGGAAGATGGATAAAGATAGAGAAGGACCTCAAGCAGTTTGGTTATCTCCATGTCGAAATTTGAAAATCACACCGCTCTCCTGCAAGTTCCCTTGGTGGGCCGCCCCCTACGACCCCTCACCCTCGGGTTCTCCTTCTCCTTCACCTTCTCCTTCATCTTCTCCTTCACCTTCATCTTCTCTGGTCTCCTCCTCCCCCTCTGACTCATCATCTCTATCGCCTTATCCTGAGGGCATCACTTTCGGATCATGCTCTTGGATGAGCATCACATTCACCAGGAAAGGTGGCTCCACACACCAACCCCTTTGGCACGCATATGTGTCCATGGTCGTCAGATAGGAAAGCTGCCGATGGAAGTTAACTATGTCGGTAACTCGAATGAGCGTGACCCCTGGTAGCTGGATCCCATTCTGCATTTTCATCTGCCAGACGGCTTTAACGCTCAGTGATTTCCGTAGGGTCAACTAGGCTGACCACAGTGCCGGGAAAATTGAATCTTGGGAAGGTTTGAGCAGGTATCTTATATGCTTCCCGGGGAGTTCCCTAGCCACCTCGTGTGACCCCCCCTATGAGCAACAAGGTCGCGGCCGCACCATGTGATGTCCCATCTACTGAAGTTCCAGCCTGTGCAGGCCTTGCTACCTAGTGCGCCCCTGGTTCCCCCCTTCCAGCAGCACCTTGCATGCTCCCCCATCGCCCAGTATCCATGCGGGTAGTCTCGAGTTGCCGGACTCACTTCAGAAAAATCCCCTCAGGGTACACAATGGTCAAATGTTCAGCGTACTAAGTTGCTAAGCCGGCATCGACCCCAGTGGGAGGAAGGGTAATGAAATCGCTAGTGCCAAAAGTGGTGAACATCAACCAAATCTAGCACAGGACGTGGGGATTCTTCTCCTCCCAGACAGCCGTGAATACCTTCTTCAGCATTCGTTGGAGGCACCTGAATTCCCTGGCGAATCGGGGTGGCACGTAAGGCTCATAGTTCACCTTCCCGTTGATCTGATCTATGAGCACCCCACCCCGGATTCTATAAAAATACTCCTGTTATTCTAGTGAGCCTCGCCCATTGTCCACCATCTGGCCGACCGGGGTGGGGAACTGGCTGAATTTGAAATTGGTGTGGTTATCGATTCAGATCCTTACGCCCTCCTCATTGAGCATCATTGGTGCCACCCCGGTGATGTTCAACAGAGATGGTCACAGGCTATTTCCCAGAGGACGGATGGGGTTCAGGAAAGTATAACCGCCGAGATGAGCTGCCACCCAGCCATGAAAGATCTAGAAGGGGCCACATACCCTCCGAGGCGACCCCCCTCGTGAGATGCATCCCATAATGGCATACAGCGTGGCTAGAACGGGGACCCCTAAGTTAAACCTTTTGATGGAGGCCATTGTGCCTTCAATCACCCGTGTTGCTGGAGGGATGCCCATCCTCACGTCCCGCACCGGCAGGATCCACCCACTGAGGAAGGTGGCAAGGAACGTGGCATACCAGACGTTCGGGTCCCAGGCCTCAATAACTTGGTAGCCCCATGATTGGTATTTCCCCGCCCCCAGGGTCCTCCAATACGACCCATCTTTGCTCCTCTAGGCCGCAGTTGGGCACCGTTTACCCCGTGCCGGCATCTTGATCGTCGGGTCCTTCTCTAGGAACTGGCTAAACCAACCCTTGTAGGCAATGTCTTTCAGGAAGTCTTTGACCCCCAGTCTCTCTTTGGCCAGATCCAGTAGGTGCCACGTCAGCATGGTGGTCCATGACCTGTCTTCCCATGTGTTCTTTGGAGGAACAAACTCATCGTATTGGTAGCCCTCTAGTGGGATACCTCTGATGCAGTGAACATCCCAGAGGCTGAGGCCAACTCTCCCATTGTGAAGGTAGAATGTGTTGGTATCGGGAGACCACCGGGTGAATAGCTTCGGCCCAAGCTCGGGATGATGGTGGATGTGGAACTGCGACATCCATACCGCCTCAAACAGGCCAATATGCCACAGCTCGGCCCCAAACTGGTCACAAGTATGGAGAACCTAGAACACCCAGGCCCACTCACTAGTAAAGTAGCCCCAGGACCGCTGGTCCTAATATTTCAGCCAACCCTTAGTGTCATTATTGATACTCTGACGGAAGGTGCTTGTGTAGAGGGCAGGAGAATCCTCTATGGTAGGATCATCCCTAGTAATGGTCCTGGTCCTCGAGTTCAGGACATATACGTCCATGTACCTAGTTTCCCCAGCAGGATGGTCGTTGTTGGTGATGTTGTAGTGAGGAAGCTCATCCTCTCGGGTCACCCATGACTGTGGTGTGTCCACCTCAAAGCCCGACAGAGGAACCTCCTCCAGGATGCCAATGTTCCAGAGCGGGAGGTTGTCAGACAGAGAATACTCCTTCTAGGTAGGGGTTATCAGGTTGAACAAGGTTAGGTTGTTGCAAACAACCACCTTGGCTCCATAAACCTCCTTATTTCCTGCATTTCGGCTCTTCGAGCGGCGGCTTCCCCCTCATAAACTTGTTTTTCATCCATTCCATGTTTTCTCGAGAGTTGCGTGGAATATCCCGAGTTTGCACGGAAATGCGCCTGAAATTAAAAGGGAAACACGCGCTGCCAAAGCATTTTTGCGCGCAGCCGCAGAAACAATTTCCCGCACGAGAGCTTTGAGCCTATCGCACGGAAAAGCTTGAGTACAGAACGTAGGACCCAGCGCCCCTTTTTATAGGCAAGGCCATGGTTATGCACCGTGTGGAAAGAGAATTCTGTGTCGAGCCGGAGTTTTGCGCGCCCGTCGGGTATTTGTGCGCAAAATGCCCAGGAGATGCACTGCTTCAGCATTTTGACATTTCCCTTGGAATCCGATTGTTTTGACCTCTCTCTGATCTAATTCCAAGGGGGGGGGGGTCATTTTTAGTTGTCAAAAAAGTTCCGAACTCCTAGAGAAAGTTTTGAACGGTTGAAGTGAAGTAATATTCAGACTCACAGGCCCGGTCCAGAGGACCTAGAAGTGGTTCGCCAAATTAAAGGGCACTCGTGCGAAAAAAATGTTTTTCGCGTGAAGGGCTCCCAAGATTCGCTAAATTGAACTGGCGGGCGTGAAATTTTGCGCTCCTGGTTCCGCACGTGGACGCCTTGCGTGCCGAATGGTCCCGGCGCGGTGTATTTCGCACGCCGCCAGGATTCGGCGACACGGAGGCCTATAAATAGAAGGAGACTCCAACCGTTTCAGGGTTGAGGAATTCAGATCTGCTTCTTTTCACGCAATTCAGACTCCCGCGCGCGCAAGATGTCTTCCAGGTAATCCACCTTTTCACGCAACCTTGCCTCGGGGTTTGCCTTTGCGCGCAACCCCACTAAATTAAGTGAACTTGCCAACTCCTTTGGGTTCTTCCTTTCTACGCAATCCTTTCCCCTTGCGCGCAATCCCCTCCAATTGCACGTAATCCCTTCCAAATTGTGTGCAGCACTTTTTTTAGGTTTTTCATACCTTAGGCATCGGCATGTGCCGCCCCGCGCACAATCCAAGCCCTTTGTGCGCAATCCCCTAGCTGCGTGCAATCCTCTGACCCAATTGCATGCCATCCTGGTGTTTTGCGCACAAACCTTCTCTTTGCGCACAAAACCCAGGACCACTCACCTTGACTCCCTCGGGTGCCTCTCTGCGTCAGCGCCCGATTTCTTCCATACCGGGCGTGCACGCCATGTGTTGTTTTCCCATACGGCCTTCCCGGATCGTACGAAGTAACCTCAAGGTTCCTTGGGTGGTGTTTCACATTGTGTTGATTTTCCTCATGCTTTCTCGCAAAGGCAGGCTAATCTCTACTGCTTCTTCGCATAGACATGCTAACGTGGACCCCTCGGTGGTTCGCCCTATGGCCCCCCTTCACTACGACCTTACTGATGTATTCCCTTCCACAAGGGGTAGATGGTGTTGGGCATGTAAGACCTAGGGGTGTGGAGCGAACCCACCTCGTCCGAGCTGCAGGATTTCAAACTGCCAAGCACATCATCATCAACACATGGCGTTAAACTATGATCTGACCCCGTGCCTCGCACATAGGGTTCCCCCCGGCTCGGATATGCTCTCTGCCCGCTCATCTCCACAGGTATGATGGGATCATCCCTTATAGGGGGTCATTTATCGGATTGGTGTTTATCCACAGGGGAAGGGATGCCTCAGAGCGTAATCCCCCAGCCTCTCTTACAGAAGGTTACACCCATGCACCTCCATACTTCCCCACTGCCAAAGTTAGGGGAGGGCGTGATAGGGAACGAGGCATCTCCTTTGTTCGGTCCCAATTCCCTCTCCCTCTGTGCTTTTTCGCACCACGGACCTCCATCCTAGAGTAAGTCCCGGAACTAAGTGCTCCTAACCACGCTTAAGCCCTTGTTTCCTCTTTGGGTCACTCAACGCGTAATCCTCTTTCTGCTTCCCACGGACGCACCCCTTCCTAACGTGAACGTCTGGTCCCTGCTGCCTCTTGTTTCTCATAGCGAGCATGACTCACATGGTCTTAGAGTGAGCATCGAACATGAAATCCTCTTATGGGCCACCTCAGAGCATAATCCCCATCCTAGAGAACTACGTGGACTTTGATCCGTGCAAACGCATGGTACGTAGGAATTCTCCACAAGGTTCAAGCCCACCACCCAGTCCTTCCGACCTCTTCACGTCGGTTCACCAAGCTTATGGGCCGCCTCAGAGCGTAAGCCCCAAATTTCACGTATCTCATAACATTAAACTGTATGCTCATCCCGCATGACGTTAAACTGTATCACATCCCACATGACATTAAACTATATGCCCTCGTCCCGTATGAAGTTAAAATGTATAACCTCATCCTGCATGACGTTAAACGGTATCCTGTCCCACATGACGTAAAACTGTATGCCGCGAACTATGTGGACATTGATTCCCTGCCATAGGGATACATAGGAAGCCTCCACGAGGTTCAAGCCCATCAGTCAGTTGTTCTGACCCCTCCGCGTCAGCTCATAACAACCGTTATGGGCCACCTCAGAGCGTAATCCCCATACCCACCACCATGGGCTACCTTAGAGCCTAATCCCCATACCACTTTGGGCCGCCTCAGAACGTAAGCCCCATACCACTTTGGGAAGCACCCTTGTGAAAGCCCCTCTTCACTCCATTACCCATCCAGATCCTTAACTGGGACACCACATCCCAGTGGGATCATGCCAACACATTCCAATCCATAGTATCCGGGAAGCCACCCACGTACTGGCCCCCAATATCGGTGTTCCCCTTAGGGGTCCTTCAATCTTATCCAATCTCAGTGTTTCGATCAGTCTGATCTGTCTCCGCAAGATGTTAAACTCGCGGCATAACCCGTGTTAAACATGGGAAGCTGAGGAAAACCACAGATGGCACACAAGTCCCCGCATTCGATGTGGGATGGCTCGAGCTTCCGCGCCCTGGAGAAGCCATATAATAAGGGAAATAAGATAGACATCCAAATCCCTCAGCATCAAGGAAAGCCAACGACACCGCAGTGTGACCATTCTACTCACCAAAGGTTACTACCTCGACCAGACCCATTGGAGCATCTTAATGGAAGCGGTGTAATTAACTGGTGTCCATGCAGATATGGCACCGGGAACGAGCTGTACGAACCCATCTTAAATCTATGAGGGAGACCCGGACTAGGTAACGAGCTCTGAGGAGGAATCCACGGATGGAAGAACCGACAACCCATCATCCTAGTTTAGATCAAGGATCAAACATCCCTGAACAAGGAACGGATGTTGCCCGCCTTTGGAAAGCGGTAATGCATGGCAAGAAGCCACACATCCTCCCCCCACGTGACGGATGCACGCGCTCCCCGGTGTAAAAGCGTCGGAAACACTTACCCTATATGTATTTGGTCTCCATTTTTAAATTCCAATTATATAAATTGATGCCAATGTTCATTCCCTAAATATTTCATCTTTATGATAAGTCACTCGAATAAAAATCTTTTCTAAAATATAAATTAACTTTCAAAGTCATAATGAGAACCCACACTTTTTTGGTTTATTCTCTAAAAGTAATTAATAGTTACACTAATGTATATGATGGAATATCTCAATAATTCTCAAGCATCAAGTAATTCTCTACAAAACATCATTGGTGAGGATAGAGTATTCGATGGGATCTCTGTCTAAGGGAGAAATCACATTAAATAGCTGATGTAACTAAATTGGGTGAATTAGAATTATTTTAAGTGGTAACACCTTATTAATGTTTTCTGGATTTATGAGGCCATTTGGTTCTCACAATTATCCATTTACCACAATTTTTTCCATGTATATGAGTTGTTTAGTAATAGGTTTTTCAAAAACAAGTACCTTTCATCTACCACACTTAGAGGTTTGTATATGTCTGTAAGACATTTATTGAGTTATATGAGTTGTTATTCTCAGTGTGATATATGATAAGTTTATTCATATCTATAATATCATGTAAAATGATGAAAATAATATATTTTTTGAAATTTATTTAATAAATTTTTTCAATGGAAAAATGAATACAGAATTTTATCAACTCTTCAATATCGCTTATAATATCTAGATCAAGATATTTCTACACTCTCGTGGATCAAAACCTAAGGTGAAGATAATGACTAAAGGTCCATCCCAACATGGTAGTAAGACTAAAAATAAATACTGGTATATTTTAGATGATATCTAATATAAACAATGGGGTTATCATGTAGGGTAGAGTGGAATCCATATCTTCATCTGGAAATCTTTTTGGAAATTGTACATGGTGGGTACAAATTACCAACTTGAGATTTTTTTCTATAGGGTAAGGTTTACCACCATTATAATGGATAAACATTTAGCATCTAGGATATGAGTAATCCTTATGAAGTAAACAAAGGTAGTATCAAATAGGTTTGGGGTCCTGTTAAAATGAGATAAATCAATATAATACTTCTATTCCAATCCAATTCTTACATGGTTGTACATATGAATATCTTGGTGTTTATATCGATAGAAAAAAATTTTATCATCTCAATTTCCCTACATTCCCACATTTCTGGATATCATGGGTGTATGACCAAAAAATGTGGATACTAAATTCATAGACCATGTATTATGGATACATTTTGAATTTTTGATCCCTCATTACTATGTCATTATTTAAAAACTGACTGATAATATCACTCATATGGAAAATGGCCACTTGTATAGAATTTCAATTATTGATAGGATGATTTTAGTGGGGTTTAATGAGGCCTATATTTTAAATCCCTTCATACCATATCTATTTTGATTCAAATTCTAGTTTTTATTATATATTATCACATATCCTTATTAATGGGTGTGAGATTAGAAACATCTCATTGTCTTATAGAAACATTGTTTGATGTTGATGTTTGTATACATTGGTGATTTGATAAATCTACAACCAAAGAATTCTTCGATCTCTATGTAATAAGATTATGCACCATCATGGAATGAAAATTATCTCGATATATTGTAAATAGTAGTAACCCCATGAACACATGGGACACCCATGAGGGAAAAGGGGGAAATCTAGGTGTAATAAGAGTGGGGAGATGATTTCATCAAGCTGGATTCCATGAATGATTACGCGGAGACCCCCATTGTGTGCTATATTATTGTGTTATATGACCCTCCTGAAAAAAAATTACCACATATGACAATGAGAGTTTTTTTTCACTAAGAATTCTTCAGAGAATCCATATGGGTCAAACATCTCCAAAGATGGACCATGTTGATACAGAATCCTTGGATTTTGTTCTAATTTCATATTCATAAATTATATAGTCATTTCCTATAAATTTTCTTTTTCATATACAATATTATAGTTTAAGAAGATTAATTAGTCTTTAGTGTTGAATTTTTCTCTATAAACCAAATAAAAACTGAATGAGTATAGAAAAATGTTCATCCTTAAACCACTCGTACTCTAATAGAAGAGATGTAGAGTAAGTTGAATCGACTTTGTCAAATCATTATGGTATTAATTAAATGTGTCATTAAATACTCCTAATTTTATATTATCATCCATTGAATCATATTTTTATGATATCAACTATAAATAAAATCAATAAATATATATATATTTTCAATCATAAACCATAATTCAGAGTATTTAAGGTTCTATATTTTAGAGATGAATCAAAAAACTACTAAAAAAATATGTCTTGTTGATTGGATAGTTTCTCATACCATGGAAATATATGAATAAGAATCTCACATAGTAAAGGTTAAATAATAAATTATTAAAGTGGAAATAAAAATTGATATTTCCAAGAAGAAAAATCTATAACTTTTTGAACAAATCAAACATATTCATTCGTTAGAGGGATTTAAATCACATTCGATAGTAAATATCTCAAAATTATATGATACATCCTATCATACATTAACTGATTTTCATTTTTCATCTAAATAGATCATGTCATTTCTCTATTAATTATTTTCCATTTATTTCATATCATTGTTTAATAGACAAGAATATTCTTGTTAATATTTCTCCATATATTTCCGATGAATGAATGAGAAATTGTTATCTCAATCTATTTTCCATCTCTTTATCTCTATGTTTCTTCAACTATCAATTCATGATAATCTTTGAAACACACAAATAGTAATATCATAATAACTGAATCCATGAAAAAAAGTATACAAATGTATTTGTTAAATAATAATTTTAAAAAACGTTATACAATAATGAAATGTCTATATCGGTCCATTATATTCAATTCATGTTACCTCTAAAGGATATATGAAGTTGAATATATATAAAACATACCATAACCCTATATTTTCGTATAAATATGAGACAAAACATTAATAAATTATTTTTCATCTTGAACATGTCCTCTTAGATGGATATTGGTAGTTTGGAAATGTTGTGAAATTACCATCATATTAATTTAACGTTACTATATTCAGTTGACTTCTTAATAAACATATATTCCTAAATTGATACATGATGGCTAGATATGTGGTAGGATAACCATAATCTTTAACCAAGGTTATTTTATTTGGATATGTGTTATTGATTGAAATAGTATAATAGAAATAAGAATGCATTTTTTCAAGAGGATTATAATTATTTAAAGGGAAAATGTCCTTTGAAATTTCATCCTCCTGTGCCCTTTAATTTTTTTTTTGAACCAATATATATGAGGAAAAATGGTTAATCTAACATTTTGATATATTGATAAACTTAGAGATAACTGCTTCACATATTCTAGGTTAAAATTATTTCCCCTTCATGATTTTTTCATTATCATTTGGACCTAAATTTATGCTTTAGATATGAGAGGGGAGAGTATTATTGGGTAGGGACTCACCTTTTTATTAGACTACACTTTATTGGATTTCTACCAAATAATATTTATATATTTTACAATTTTTTGTATGATCAATTTTTTTTCATTATATAATGCAGATTGAATGCTTAGCAATCAATGAATTAACTTTTTCCTAGGTTTCCCTTTATTGGCTTTCATCGTGGGGAGAAATGTGTATCTCTTTTTGTTATTTTAAGCTCGTTCATATAAAATCAATGAAACATGTGTTCAATTTTGAATATATTTGACTAAAATTTACTAAGGTTTGAGACCAAACAACATTGACCAAATTATGAGATGGTCTATATAACAAAAAGGGTATGGTAACATGATTTTAATTGATAAATCAATGATAATATAGAAGACCATAAGGATTGATTCATATAGATTATGTTCATAATTCTTGGACCAATGTTGATGGGTTTTTTGGTAACACAGTTTTAACTTAAATATAATATTTTCTATATATCAATAATAGTTAATAATATAGTAAATTGGAATATTGAATCTAATATATTTAGTTTCAAGTAAAAATAAAAATATTTTTCATTCATGATGTTTGGAATCAGAGGGTGTGGTGGTATATTTACTTATAAAGTCAAGGTTATATACTAATGGGGAAGGGTACCATATTGTTATAGATTACCCTCAGGATAGGTGTATGTGGGTTAAGGTCAAAATGCAGAAACCAATGTTGTAAAATATCTAAATCAATAATTTTTTATTAATAATGAGGTTTCACATCTTGTGGTAATGATTGAATTAATTTATTATTAATGATAACTTATTAACATTGATATGAGAATTATTAAGAAAAAAATGATACAATCAGTTTAATGAATATTAGTTGGACTAATATATGGCATTTTTTAACAACTCAATGGGGCTAAGAAGATGGATTTCATTAACACCTCTAAACCAGAAATGAGAAATATGTAAATCATAACCTAAGTTACCTAAATCCTGATGTGATGAAATAAAATAAGAATATTATGGATTATTATTGACCAAATTCAAATAATGAGTTCCACATAATTATTTTAAGGTAATATGGGGTTATTTATTCTTCACCTTAGGGTGAGACATGCCTATGGATGGTATGTAGGATATAAGACACTGATTTCATTACAAAGTAGAAGGGTCCTTTTTGGAATTAGACACACTCTTTACAGGTATAATAGAATAATTTATTCTAATTTTAGAACTTATTTTATGAATATATGTGTATTGAAATACGATATTCCAAAGGTGATTAGAAAACACTATTCCAAAACTATCCATTATTGAGCTATTTTGGAACATTGAGAGGGACTAAAATTGGATGAAGGTTTATGGTTAGGCCTAAGGCTGATAGTTTAAATTTCACTATGAATCGATTGATAATTTTAATCAACTCACTATAATTCTAAGCGAAATTATATTATCACAACATAGGGTTAGAGACCCGATGTGAATGAAGAGACAAGATGATGGCCGAGGTTTGAATATAATAAAAATTATGGTTCAACCCAAAATGGGAAATCCATGCATCAGTTATTAATATAGGATGGTTTAATCAATGTTTAGGAATCCTTCATGGAAACACATTGTGAATGAGGATAAAAAATACACATGGATAGTGTGAAGTATTTTTTGGGAACTATATTTTCTAGATGGATCCTACAGAAGATATTATTCCATCACTATGTATCTTGTCATAATGGGAATTAGGTGTACATAGTTCTATAAATGAGGCCTTTTAAATTCTTCACATGTGATTTTTCCTTTATTTTCTGAAAACAACTATTATCGGGTATGGATAAGAGTCTCATGGTCTTCTAGTGGTTGTTCCATGAAGGTTTTGAAATGGTCCATTGATTTCTGCACTGATTTTGAGCCTCCAATTGCACTTATTTGGTTGGGATTCCCTGGTCTGCCACAACACTTATTTAATAAGGAATCATTTTTTAAATTTATAGTCTAATTGGGAAATCCCTCAATTTATAAACTACTACTATAAGCCTTTATTGATCCAATATTACTCTAATATGTGTAGTGATTTGAGTTTTCTTGCCTTGGGGAAAGATGTTGAAATGATGGTGACCACTAATATTATACATCAGCCTATTTTTTTGTTCTTTTGGGTTGCACTTACACTTCCCTTCATGGCAGATGTCTTCAAGAGATCAATAATAGTACTTCCCGAACATGTCTCATGAAATCAGACATTTAGTTTGGTTCTTCTTGGAAACCTCATATTTTATTCCCCTCAACCCCTAGTTGGTGTAAGGTATTTAAACCACTTTTTTTTACTATAACCCTTTATTTTAATTTATTCCCTTAGGGCTTGAATTGGGAGTCCAATTAATGTGACCACTTTTCCAAAAAACACATAACCTATCATGAATAATGAATACCCACACACTAGGAGAGTCTGGATGAAATTGAAGTTAGTGTCTTGGTGCAAGATAAATGATCTAGAAATCATGAAATCTCCTCAAATAATAGGAATCAAGCCACATTTATTTATAATAAGGTTTATATATAAATCTAATACATGTTTAGTGGAAATATATAATGACCGCATCCCTGTATTGAGCTATGGAATCCCAATGAGGATGAAGGAAAACCAAAAATTGTGTTTTAATTCATGGAAATTGGGTTATATTATCCTAATATTTTTTTATAGATAAAAACCATACTATATGTACTCTTACATGGATATAGATCTCATGTAAGGAAATTTTTTGTATATAGATGACCTCTCCATGTATTTTAGAGATCATTTAGGGTAGACCATATGCCTTTTAGTTTAATTTCATACGATAAGAACACTAATGTCATGTAGTTTAGAATAACATGACATGGACTCATGTGTAGTGTGTTTTATCACTGATCTAAAACATACACAAAAAATGAAATAGTTTTATCTTTGTGTTCATCTGATAGTGAATAACCAATATTAATATATTAATTTTTAGAAGCTATGAAAAAAATGTGAGTTTGATGGTAATTAAGTCTATAAATAACTATAAGATAGGTGATTCATACATCACATCATATCTTTGGATTATAATATTCAAGACACATGTAGTTCTTGGTAGTCTCTAGGAAAATCTAGATCATACATAAGAGAAAATAGGGTGGATTCATTCTTGTGCTGGTATTGGGAATAGGACCCGGTATGAATAACTTTAAGCCTGAGCACTCAAATTAAATATAGTGAGATTAATGAGTGGGTATGAAATAAAAAGTATCAGTGTCACTATGTGTCCTTTTATAATATGAATGAGGATAAACATTATTCTCAAAATATGGGATGTATTTTAGATCTAGTATAGGACTACAGATGATGTTCCACAAACTATGAACTCTTACATGGATTAGGATCATATGAATAGAATCGTTTAGTATTAACAGATAACTTCAATAAGGTTAAATTTATATCTTGGTTGACCATATGTCATGGATTTCAATTTCATGATACAAGGTACATTGTTTCTTTCAGTTTAGGTCCATACAATGAGGACCACCTATAATACGTTTGAAGCCATACATAATGGAATTTCATGAATCCAATGTGAAGATATGATAGTTATTTGTTAAGAAACCATTCATTAGTGGTATGAGTGATGTATAATCCAACCATTTTAATCAGGGAGTAATCTCTATTAGAGTAGACCTTTTTTATAGAATAAGGTCCTTCTTAATTATGTTACAGATTTAGTGAATTCTTCTCATGTATCATGGATGTTCATAGATCCAATATTAGTTCTCCTTAAATGAATAAGAAGAGTTGTGACATCTTATTGAATAATCACGTGACACGATTTTGATAAATCTCAATGTTATAAAGTATGCATATCTTTTTATCAGCAAGTCTCCATAATTCATCTTTTAAAATTTCATATTTATCATCTTTAGTCAATTGATCATAGATAGCATTGTGAAGTAATAGAAACTAAATTTAAACGGGAAACTTTACCGATTTTCCAAATATAGTTGAGTATGGTTTTTTATGTATGGTAGTATGGGTCTGTTGGGTAAAATAGAAAAGAGATGTTTTGAGATCACTGGAAATGAAATTCACTTGAACCTTGATCCTTGGATCCATTGTAATTCCAATATTTGGATATCATGTGTGGAGAAACATGAACCTCCTCCACTAAGCTTCATGTACTCAGACATATGAATCCAATGGTTCCCTAAATAACTGAAATAATTCTACCAATATTACCCACATACACACAAGTATACAACAATGTGAAAAAATAATGATCACTTGATTTTATATGGTTTGGATAATAATTCTTATGTCCATGGGGGAACATTGCTACATGTTTATTAGTGGTCTTTGAAAGATATAAGGGTATATAATCATCATGAAATTAACATCATATAGATCAATAAACATTAATTAATTTCCTTTTGTGTGTCCGTGTTTTCCCACCTCTCTTTAAAGAGAATTCTATCTTGTATTCTAGTATAGAGAACATCCAACTTTCATGGTGGTCATTGTATTAATCTAAGACTAATTATAAAATATAATTGAATTCCCCATCTTTACCACTGATGGATGTTATAAGAAACTTCCACCACTTTTTGTTTATGTAATCTACATTCGTAGAACCCTTCAACAAAATTTAACAGTCTGCACAATTTAATCAAATGTTACCATCTTCTGAAGAAACCACATATCAACAGAAATTTCCTACTACGATTGACTAAACATCAATACAGGTGTTATTTATAGTATCACACCATATGTTGAAATTAGATTAGCAATTAAATTCAATATTTAATAATCCATACAATCTCCCACTTGGATATTAGTTTTTAAGGAATCCAATAAAACTCAAACACTAAAGAAATCTTAAGACATAAACTCTCTTTCACACCAAGAAAATTTTTATCCCTCTAAATGTAATCGAATTGCTTGATATACTATTAAAAGTATCATAATATCCTTAATGGTATAATAAATATACCATTTAAATTTTTTGGTCAACCTGAAGCATTGGGAATCACTTTTTGTTCCCCTGACATGTCTGATGATCCATTTCATGGCTACATGGTGTACTTTTCCCAAATATTCCATATACCAGCTGATAACTCCCACTAAATAAGAAATTTAATGGAAATTGTATATAATTTCATAAATACATCTTATAAATATTTAGTAATACAATAACCTTTGCAACATATCTCAATTAATCTTTTTACAATGGTGTTTTTCCATTTGATAATTTAGATTTTTTATCCACAGGAGTTGAAATTATCTTATTTTAAATCACTATAAACCACTTTAATGACCTAATATATGTAATCAATTTATGATAGAACTAAATACCAATCATTCCTATCTATATTATTCCTAATCCAAATAATCCTATTGGTTGTTACATGATATGTCATTTCACAATGTTAAGAAAATTCACATGTTAACAACTAAATCTATTGAATTTCATGACTTACCATGATCATGATATCAATATAAGGGTGCATGACTATAAATTACTCATTATTAAACACCTTATGGCAGAAACTATTATTAGATTTTCTCTTAAGAAACTCTTCACACCTATAAAAGTGTTATATTTCTAGTCCTAATTTTTCAATGTCTTTTTTGAGACTTATAAGATGTGGTAAAATTATACACCAAGAAACATCCTTTAAACCGGTTAGTTTCTTCATGTAAATGTGATCATCCAAATCACCATAACAGAATATGGTTTTTACGACCATTTGTTCCATGTAAAAATCATCAGTAATAACTAAAAAATGCATAGGCTAGATTGTAGTTTTGTTAACCAAGAATGATAAAAAATTGAAAAATATACTCCCTCCTTATAAGGGAAACCTTTTGTTGCCAACCTAGTCTTTTACCTTTAACTTCGGTTATCATCATTTTTAATATGAAGACTCACTTATTCTTTATTTATTTCATACCTTATGGTAAATTCATTGGATCTAAGGTCAAATTGGAATAAAAAATAAAATTTTCCTTTCATTGATAACACCCAATCACTAGAATCACTAATTATAGCCACTTATTTCCCCCCATATATTAAAAGTAAGTAGTGAAAGTCCACAACAAACATATATATTAGTTGTATATCTTTGGATGGTCTTCACAACTAAAACTATTATTCTATCATTTCTTGTGTTGAATTTTTAATTGGTGTTCCTTCTTGATTCATTTCATTATGAACTCTACATCAAGCCTCTATAGACCTTTTGCGTTCAATTACAACATCCAAAAGCATAATTTCAAGACAATTTATTCCACCATCTAAATTGTCCATCATAGGGAGCTTTTGTCCAGTTCACCCTAGACATAGCATGTTTCTTCTCTATTCTAAACCTCTACCTCCACTATGTTCTTATATTTATAAAACACCTTCTCATTAAAGATGATATTTTTGCACTAAATATATTTCAATGATTATTATCCCATATCCAAAAGAAAAAATTTTCATCTTCATAGTCTGTAAAAAAATAGTACTCGTCCATATCCTCAATCATGTCCCTCCCCATATAATCAATATAGATATATAGATAAAAATTACAAACACATTTGGGTGATTAATTTTCACTAGTTTACTAAATGATGACTGCTTGATAATCTCATACACCACTAGTGCTGATGGAATTTAATTATCTATGAACATTATATAATTTAAATCTTCGAGCAATATTTTTTTATTCATTCATAAGAGAAACCTTATACTTAATTCATTAAATGTTAATGTTATTTTTATTGTTTCAGTCACAATATATTTATATGTCGTTCCTATTAAATTATTATCCAATATAATTTCCTTATTCTAATAATATTTTTTGAAATTTCATCTATAGTAGTCACCTTTATTATCAGACCATAGATATTTTGTCTTTCATATAACGTTTATTTCCACAATATATTTCCATCAAATAAATAAATTAAATGTATCTGAATTATGTTTGCACAAGTATACCCACACTATCCTAGTATCATCATTCATAAGCTTGGTATCGATTAGGGATCCCTTTTAAAATCTCACAACAACAAGTTTGATTGATTCCTATTATTTTATAAATGAATATCTATTAGGGATGAATATATTTTATATTAAGTAATATAGTTATATAAGACACATTCAAAATATTCCTTTTAAAATTTTATACAATTATATATATTGAAATACTTTCTAAATTAATCATAAAAGACTTCTAAGAATCATAACCATTGATAATGTAGATGTTTTATAGTGGCTATTAAGAGTAGTATATTTTAATGGTTATGATATGATCTAATTAACACATAAGGAAGAAGAAATGGCCTCAAACAGTAGAAACGTCTCCTGTGAAACCCATTTATTGGATCTTATGATGGATATGGAATCATTTGTATTTTCCCTTGAACAGTCCCAAGACAAGATTCAACAAATAAAACTCAAGTGAAACCAATTCTAAGATAACTTTAATATTATAGATATCGCATCCCAAAACATGTTTTTCAAATAACCCTAATAATGTACCACAATTTCACACCATGACCTTAGGGTGTACACTAGTGTTATGAGGAGTTATGTATTGAGACCCTTATAGTATTAATTTCATATAATTTTTTTTAATAAAATAATGATTATACTATTTCCGACGCTTTCCCCGGGGCGCGCGCATCCGTTTGTGGAGGACGCGCTGCTTGTTGCCCCGCATTCCCGCTTTCCAAAGGCGGGCGGCATTTGTTCCTTATTCATGGACGTTTGCTCCTTGATCGAAACGGGATGAGGGGATTTCGGTTCTTCCTTCTGTGGATTCGTCCTCAGAACTCGTCACCTAGTCTGGGTCTCCCTCATAGATTTAATACGTTGTTCGTGAATCTCATTCCCAGTGCCATATCTTCAGGGATGCCGGTTAATTATACTACTTCCGTCAAGGCATTCCATGGAGTCTTGACATGGTAGCGACCTTCGGTTGGAGTAGACGGCAACACCAGGCATGTCCGGGCATCTATGGGTGCATGGACATTGGGGAACCGATATTCTCCATCATGAGAGGGCATCTCAAGGGTGCATAACCCAAGGCATGTATCTGAGTTTTTCCTTAGATTTCTATGTTTAACACAGGGTATGTTGCAAGATTAACGTCTGGCAGAGATGGTTACACCAAAGGCATGTCATCTGAGGTTTTCCTTAGGCATCTCGTGTTTATCACAAGGTAGGCCGCGAGTTTAACGTCTTGCGGAGACAAAATAAGGGTGATCAAAACGTCCCATAGAGACGGATCGATGGCGGTGTGCCCTGTAGAGGGGAGATGTCACACCGTAATGGATGATCTGAACACCAATGAGGGCAGATCAGGGGAAGTGCACCCCAGGATGGGGTACATTACCATTGGTTGGGATTGAACCTCTTGGAGGTTTCCTACGTACCCTGTGTAGAGGACAGGGATCAAAACCCACGCAGTTCGAAGGAGTGATGAATCGGGGTGTACACAGAGGACAACGACCCGGAGGTATGATGTGGCTTACACGTGGAAAGAGGCCCATGTGCCGCTAGGAGCAGCGAGGAGGTGGATGGCATGATCCTACCGGGATGTGGCGGCCCGGGTGAGAATTAGGATGGTTAATGTTTGGATGAATGAAGTGGATGGGGAGTGAAATGGGACCATCGCAGGGGCGACGGTGAAGTTGGGCTTGAGCCTTGAAGTGGCTTCATACGTATCCCCGTGGCAGGGAATCAAAGTCCGCATAGTTCGGGATGGTGCCGGTAAACCGGCATGAGGGTGGACATTGGTCCGACGGGCATCGTCAGTGAACCGACATGAAGGTGGACCTGGTCCGATGAGAGATGAGCTTGAACCTCTGGGAGACTTCTTACGTACCATGCCTGGACATGGATCAAAGAACTCATAGTTCAAAGGGTTTCATCGGTGAACCGACGTGAAAGTAGGCATGTGGGTCCACTAGTGGTGGGCTTGA
The DNA here is from genome assembly GCA_963277665.1 of Viscum album. Taxonomy (NCBI): domain Eukaryota; kingdom Viridiplantae; phylum Streptophyta; class Magnoliopsida; order Santalales; family Viscaceae; genus Viscum; species Viscum album. The sequence continues at coordinate 369,223,094 of OY728166.1, forward strand.
ACCTTGGGAAGGTTTCCTACATACCATGCCTTGACGTGGATCAAATTCCTCGTAGTTCGGATGATTGATGGAATACAGTTTAACGTCATGCGGGACAATAGTGAACCCTGACGTGAATAAAAGACGGGCGTTGGGTGTCGGTGAATCGATGTAAATGAGGGACCTTGGTCTCATGGGAGATGGGCTTGAACCTCTGAGAGGATTCCTACTTACCATGTCTTAACATGGATCAATGTCCTCGTAGTTCAGATTGAAAATGGGGATTGGAACACCGACAAGGAGACGGTCTGGGCCAATGATTGTTGGGCTTGAACCTCAGGGAGGCTTCTTACATACCATGCCTTGTCATGGATCAAAGTCCTCATAGTTTGGGTGGAATACAGTTTAACGTCATGCGAGACGGGGGTGATCCGACGTGGATGAGGTCGGAACGACCATATGGTGGGTTTGAACCTCGTAGAGGCTTCCTACGTACCACGCCTTGACATGGATCAAAGTCCTCGTAGTTCGGGTTGGTCACAACGGCTTGACATCGGACTGGAATTGCAGTTTAATGTCATGCTGGACGCAGGTAGAACTCGATGTGAATTAGATAATGGGTGGGCTTGAACCTCGTAGAGGCTTCCTACGTACCATGCCTTGACATGGATCAATGTCCTCGTAGTTCAGGTTAGGTGAAATACAGTTTAACGTCATGCGGGATGGTAGTGAAACCTGACGTGAATAAATGACAGGTGGTCTTGAACCTTAGGGAGGCTTCCTACGTACCATGCCTTGACATGGATCAAAGTCCTCGTAGTTCGGGTTGCTCACAACGGCTTGCCGTCGGACTGGAATTGCAGTTTAACGTCGTGCTGGATGGGGGTGTGCAGTTTAATTTCATGCTAGACGGGGCGTGAAACTCAACGTGAATAAACGATTGAGTAATGTGGCTTGTGGCTTGAACCTCATGGATTCTTCCTATGTACCATGCCTTCACATGGATCAAAGACCTTGTAGTTAATATGGGATGGGTCACAACGGATTGTCGTCGGACCGGAACGCAGTTTAACGTCATGCTGGACGCAGGTATGACCCAACGTGAATAAATGATGGGTGGGCTTGAACCTCAGGGAGGCTTCCTACGTACCATGCCTTGACATGGATCAAAGTCCTCGTATTTTTCTATGGAATGGGGGTCAGGGTCGGTGCTCACTCTAAGCCCACGTGAGTCATGCTCAGTGTGAGAAACAAGAGGTTGCAAGGACCTGATGATCACGTCACGAAGGATGCATCTGTGAGAAGCGAAGAGGGGCTTACGCGTTAGGCAGCCCATGGTGTGGGGACTTACTCCAGGATGGAGGCCAAGGGTTAGTTCACAATTTAACGTCATGTGTTGAGGACGTGGTGCTTGGCAGTTTAACGTCATGCAGCTCGGACGAAGGGGGTTCACTCCGCACCCCTAGGACTTACATAACTGGTACCCTCTGGTCCTTGGGGAAGGGAAGGCACCAGTAAGGCCATGGTAAAGGGGGGTTGTGGGACGAACCATCAAGGGGTCCACGTTAGCGTGGCTATGCGAAGAAGCAATAGCCGTTAGCGTGCCTACGCGAAGAAGCATTAGGCGAAGCAACGCTACGGTTGGTATTGTCCATGGTACTTTGAAATCACATCGTGCAAACCAGGAGGGTCACACAGGAAGAGAAATTGCTAAGCAAAGGAGTGTGCTTCGTGAAGTGGAGTGCCTTGGCCTTTGCATGGGGCATAGGTGTGAGTGGAAGGTGCTTCGCGAAGTGGAACAGTGTTCGCAGAGCACTGCCTCATGAAGAAGAGGTGCCTCGCGAAGCAGGGTCATGCGAAGCAGTGTGCTTCATGATGTGTAGCACTCCTGCCTTAGCATAGGAATCACTAACAGGGGTTGGGTGTGAATGGCTTACCGCTGGATAAGGATGTGAACGGCTTACAGCTAAATGGGGTCACAACGGCTTACCGCTGGTTGAGGATATCAACGTATTACCGCTGAATAAGGATGTCAACGGCTTACCGCTGCATAGTATCACAACAGTGGATGGGGCTTACGCGAGGAAGCTGCCCGGGTGCCGCTATGGAGCGGCAATGGTGAATGGGGCTTACGCGAGGAAGCTGCCCGGGTGCCACTATGGAGCGACAATTGTGGATGGGGCTTACGCTAGTATGCTGCCCGGGTGCCGTTAAGGAGCGGCAATGGTGAATGGGGATTATGCTAGGAAGCTGCCCCGGTGCCGCTATGGAGCAGAAATTGTGGATGGGGCCTACGCTAGGAAGCTGCCCGGGTGCCGTTAAGGAGCGGCAATGTTGAATGGGGATTACGCTAGGAAGCTGCTCGGGTGCCGCTATGGAGCGGAAATTGTGGATGGGTCTTACGCTAGGAAGCTGCCCGGGTGCCGCTATGGAGTGGTAATGGTGGATGGGGCTTATGCTAGGAAGCTGCCCGGGTGCCGCTATGGAGCGGAAATTGTGGATGGGGCTTACGCTAGGAAGCTGCCCGGGTGCCGCTATGGAGCCGAAATTGTGGATGGGGCTTACGCTAGGAAGGTTCCCGGGTGCCGCTATGGAGCGGAAATTGTGGATGGGGATTACGCTAGGAAGCTGCCCGGGTGCCGCAATGGAGCAGCAATGGTGGATGGGGCTTACGCTAGGAAGCTGCCCGGGTGCCGCTATGGAGCGGCAATGGTGGATGGGGATTACGCTAGGAAGCTGCCCGGGTGCTGCTATGGAGCGGCAATGGTGGATGTGGCTTACGCTAGGAAGCTTCCCGGGTGCCGCTATCGAGCGGCAATGGTGGATGGGGCTTACGCTAGGAAGCTTCCCGGGTGCCGCTATAGAGCGGAAATGGTGGATGGGGCTTACGCTAGGAAGCTGCCTGGGTGCCGCTAAGGAGCAGCAATGGTAGATGGGGCTTACGCTAGGAAGCTGCCCGAAGTGGATATGGGGATTACGCTCTGAGGCGGCCCAAGGTGTCTTCCTCACGTCTAGCCATGAGGGCATCCCAACTCACTAGCGGGTTGAGGTAATCACCTATGCGCTAGTGCACAAGCGGGATAATTCCATGGGTATTGGAATCTATCCCATCAAAGGGAGATGAAAAGTGTGAATCACATGCCCAATATTCAGAACGTCGTGAGATTGGAGTGGTGATGGAGGATAACTATTGACCATGGCGGAAATGAAGCGTCCATATCACGTTAGCCAGAAATGAGGACAACAAATGAGGGCTGACCGCTGACCATGTTCGCAACATGGGGCCTAACTCAAATATCATCGATCAGTCTTCCGGAATGTTGGCCCAGGACAGCAAGCGGACCATAGGTCGAGCATCCATACTGTTAGGGGGTCCCTCCAGACGTGATCAGTCTTCCGGGGCGTTGGCCCGGGACAGCAGGCGGACCATAGGTCGACCATCCATACTGTTAGGGTGTCCCTCTAGACTTGGACGTGAGTGACGATCCAAACGAAGGACACGCAAAGCGTGAGGTGGACTGATGGAATGTTTGAATGGATTCTGACGCTCTTGATATTACACCACTGTGATCATGGCATTAGGCATCTTATACTTGGCGCACAAGGCATATCTAGTTTAATGGAATAGGCATCCTATGTTTGGAACATATGGATTACTACGGTTTAAAGTCATGTAGATAGGACTGTTAGCATATCATGCTTGGAGCACAAGGCATCCTATCATTTGTTAGATAGGGGGAACTACAGTTTAGAGTCATGTATATAGGACTATTGGCATCTCATGCTTGGAGCATAAGGCATCTCTCGTTAGAAGTGAGAGGCATCCTATGTTTGGAACATAAGGATTACTACAGTTTAGAGTCATGCAAGTAGGACTATTGGCATCTCATGCTAGGAGCATAAGGCATCTCTTGCTTGGAGCAAGGGGCATCCTATGTTTGGAACATAGGGATTACTACAGCTTAGAGTCATGTAGAAAGGACTGTTGGGAAGATGGTGCCTAGAAATGGTTGGTGTTGGGACTTACGCAAGGGTTGCCCTTTCTAGTTCAACCTGGCATAGGAACCAAGTGATAGGATTTGGAGGAGTTTCCTGAGGAATGGTTCAACTCAAGGTACTCGGGGGATTGATGATGAGAATATCAACTCACTACATGGAATGAAACCCAGAGGAATATGTCAACTCAAGGTGTTTCATGGTGTGTGGAGGAGTATCTCTAATCATGGTATTCCATAGGTGGAAGGTGGGAGCGCATAAGTGCGAAATGGAAAATCCCGACATCCCGGCCCGAAAAGGTCGCGGTGAAACTATCCATTTTTCAGGGGGGGTCTGTGACGGTTGCGAAGGGACCGGATCGGAGGGCTGGGACCGAAGCCCGGCACTGACCCCGAGTGGGGGTGCAGGGGCACAACCCCCGCGGTATGGACTGGTGGGCGCGAAGGTGGGATCCTTGCGAAGGATAGGTCTTCGCGAAGCAGCTTTGCGGAGCATGGCCTCGCGGAGCAATAGTCTCTCGCGGAGCAAAGGGGTCTCGCGAAGCCTGGTCTCGTGAATCAGCTTCGCGGAGCATGGCCTCGCGGAGCAATGGTCTCTCGCGGGGCAGCATCGCGGAGCAAGGGCTCACGGAGCAAAGGGCTCTCGCGGAGCTTGGTCTCGCGGAGCAGCATCGCGGAGCATCGGCTCGCGGAGCAAAGGGCTCTCGCAGAGCTTGGTCTCGCGGAGTAGCAAAGCGAAAGGAGCTACTCGCGGAGCAAAGGGCTCTCGCGGAGCATTGTCTCACAGAGCAACAACACGAAGGAAGCTGATCATGGAACATGGCCTCGCGGAGCCGCAATGCGGAGCTCCACTCGGCCGCCCAAGCGGCGAAGTGGTCGTGGCCATCCCCCGGAGAAGGGGGGTGAGATGGGTATTTATAGGCAAGGGGCTCCACGAAGAATAACTCCCACCCAGCCTCAGGTGCTTCGCGGCACGCTCGCGAACGTCAAATTCGTTCGTGGAGAGGTACCGCCTCTGGAGCTTCGCGGAGGGCTCGCGAACGTCAAATTCGTTCGCGGAGAGTTACCGCCTCCGGAGCTTCGCGGGACCGCGTTGCTCAGGTGCTTCGCATCAGTGCTTCGCGAGGGGTCTTCGCGGCACATCGCGAACGTCAAATGGATTCGCGGAGCCTCTCGCCTCATTTCTTCACGGCGGCGCTCCGCGATCACGGAGGGGGCTTCGCAAATGGGCTTCGCGAACCAGATTTCCAGCCCAACTTCAAACGTCCATAACTCCTAATCCGTAGCTCCGTTCGGGCCCTACGACCTACCAAATTGATGCTTAAGAAAGGTTCTACGATCTTGGATCGTGTATGGAAACATTTGGGAAATTTCAGGAACGCGTTTTCCGGGGTCTACATATACTGATGCCTTTTCATTATTACATTACATATATGCATGATTATATTTATATTTTGAAAAATATCAGAATTTGATATTACAACACCAAAATTTTATTCATGGATTATATATAGTTTCTGTTAAAATAATATTTTTGATAAATTCAATTATACGATATTTTCTGAAAATATTATAATTAAATAGTATTTATTTAAATATAAATTATAATATAAATTATAAAGTCTAATAAAGAATTTATATGGATTAGAATGTTGTTATAACTATAAAAATTGGTATTTTCTTGTAAGTAATGATTTTTATTTAAAAGTGTAAATTAACAAATTTATAAAATTATTTTTATAAAAAAAAATTATTTTTTAAAACAACACATTGAAATTTTAAAATGGTGAATTTTTTATAATTTTTTACAATAGCCAAATTTTTTGGTAAAAATTAAATATGATATATATGATGAAATAGTAATAGTCAAAATTTGATGTAATAAATTTTATTAATGGAATCCATGATAAAAATCGTATTTAAGATAATATGTTTTCGATGTTATTTGATGAATCTTCTAAAACCTATACATTATTTTAAGGTTTTTAAAAATAGTTTTTTATGAATATGAATCCCTTCCAAATCATGAATGGTATTATTTTAATGATTATTATTCTTATACTAATAAAATATTGAAAATCAACCCTCTTTGGATGAAACCATGGGAAAATCCAGATAATTTTTTGTGGTATTTATTTTATTACATCGAGTCCAAAACCTATGTTTTAAAATTAATAAAGAAACCCCTCCCTTTAATTATAAATTCTCACGCATACTCCCACTATTCTTCACTAAAAACATATCGATCATGAATTTGATCTACTTATTCCTCTACAAATCCCTTTCATGGTATTCCCAATCTATTAATAGTCTCCTCCCATGATATTAGAGTCACCCTCTTAAGTTAATAGATTCTATTTGTTTTTGTATTCAAGTACAATCATAGTATTATGCCATTAGATCTATAATTTTTCAGGTTATAATGTTTTTTAAACATCTCTTTATTACCATTATGATTCCCAAGTAAAGATATAACGCCTTACACTCTCATTAGACCCTTCCAACAACCTTTTAGTAAACCTATTATGCTTTCGAAATTAACTCATAATTCTCCATTCCAAACTTTTGTGTTGTGAATACCCATCCCCATATACACTCAAGGGTATTCACCTAGTTTTTTGTGTCTTTAATTTATTAGGTACTTCAATATATGTGACCCAATATCTATACACATTGTATTTAATAGGATAAAATATGTCACTATGTTTTATGGTCTATGTGGAACACATATATTGTGATTCTTATCTAAGTACCCAAATAAACTAGGCCTCTTTATATTTTTTATTGTTTAATTCACATATTTATATAAAGATTCATTAAATAAATTTTATCAAATATAGGGGTTGTCTTAGATTATATTATGAAAATTTATTGTTAGTTTAAGGGATTATGATTAGAAAACCATAGTGAAAACCATACGGATAAGACAAAACATAATAAAAAAACACAAAATTTTAGTAATGTATTAGGTGAGTGGTTTCCAAGATAAAAAATCCATGTATGAATAATATAAGTTAATGTGGCCTATAATAGATATACCTAATGGTTGTAACCATAAATGTTCTATAAGGGTATTAACTCAACCTTTAACAGCTACATGACAAATCGTCTTTGCTATACTCTTGATTTTACACTCCCATGATAGTTTCTTTTGAAAATTCGTAGAATCATAAAAAAGTACTATAAAAGAAATAAAAATTCCTATGAATTTTAATGTTAGCAAATAAAAACTTATAATGTATATTGAAACCTAAAATTTTATAGCTTAAATAATATATGAAATTAAGGATTTTACACATAAAAGTTAATTATTTATATTTTATATATTTAATAGTTTTAAAATTATCATCCATAAGTCCATTTTGGATAAAGTAAATGATTAGAACCCAAATCAAATAGTGCAATCATGTTTATTTTTCACTCATGAACTTTCAATTTCATATGTGACTATGGTTTTATACATTCGTTCATATAATGAAAATTTAGTGATGTTATTCTTACCCCACCTAAAACATAGAATTATAGTTATTAGTGAATATGGAAAATGGGGAAATTGTTGAATCCCATGTATATAACTTCCCCCTATGAAAATTTATTGGATTAATTTCTCAATGAACCTTATAATAATTCATTTATAATAATTTGATGATATCTTGGTTATAGATTGATTTTTTTCATTGTACCAAAAAATACATCTCTATTTTAATAATGAATATTATTTTCCAAAACCAAGGAAAAACTAAACCATGGGGGACCATGTCATATTATAGGGGATGAATACATGAAACTTTTATCTCTTGAACGTAGCTCCAAATTTTTTCACACAAGTAAATTGTACAACAAAGGTGATTTCAAATGCCTCAAGGTGGATGACTTATGAGAAATACCTCATTAATAAAGGGAAATGGTACTATGGAATGTTTTTCACTTTTGTGAACAAACCCAATTCTATCATGAAAGTTGTTTTTGAGAGAAATTATATACCAAATCATAGCCTTACATGATCATCCTCCAACAGAAAAATCAAAAGAGTTACCAAACCCACAATTCTGTGATGTAGAAAAAAGTTATGAAACATGTCTATATTTTCACAACCCACTTCCTAGAAATCCTATTTATCAATTAATAGATATTAACTCCACCCCACATTTTTTATAATGGTCATGTGGATGTAAAATAGTAAATCTATTATTCATATAGACCATACTTTTGGAAATCACATAATTCGAACCTCCCATGGATTTTTACATTAATGTAAATGCCTATATATCACATAGGCCCTAAATCACATCTAATTATATGAAAAATTCCCTCTATCAACATACCTTGATGGATAGTCATGTTTTTTCAAAATAAATTTCTTTCACAAAACCAAAGGATTCATGAAACTCCAAATGTTTTAAAAAATATTCCACATGAATCCTTTCCCCAACATTGTGATATATTCCATTGATCAGACAACATTCAATGTGTATAAAACTATGAAGTTTCAGGATACAAAATTTGGTTCCCAGGAAAAATACCTCCTTCCTACAAATATAGTATTGTTCAAGTTGAGTTCATAAGTTCCCTACACCCATCAAATCCGGGTTCGTCAATGTAATCCATCACTGCCCAACCAATATCATAAAACATCATATGAAGACCCTATACTCCATGTACGGAATGGAAATCCTCATTACCTTATTTTACTAGGAATTGAAACCCTATCCTCATGAGCCCTTCTTTCTAACTAAAATGGGTAATGTCTATTCCATTTTCTATCCAAAAAATATGTCATGGACACGTAAGTCGTATTGGTGTCATCATTAAGGGAAATAGTCTTCTTTCCATTTTTATTAGGGTGCATGGTATTGATTAATCCTCCTCTCCTCCTACCCTAATTAGAAATGGGATACTCTATGCATGATATCTAATCATGTCTGAGCTATAAGTCTTTAAACTTCATAGCTCTCATGTTCTAGTCGCATGATGTTAAAATTATGGATAAATTATTTAGTGCATGATTCTAAACTATATCCTTACCCTATGTGAAAAACATAGGTTAACTCATCTGACAATCATGAGTTGACCCCCCCCCCCCATATTTGGAAAATATTCCATACATAATCCTCACACCATCCCTTGTTTTCACTCCTTTGATGACATAAGTTTCCTAACCACATGATTTTAAACTACATGGATTTGTCATGTCACATGACCTTAAACTGTATAGTCAAACTACATTGGTTTTGATCCACATATCCTAATTATGTACATAGGATGGCTCCCTAAGGTTCAATCCAAACACCCTCAAAAGTCTATATATATTACCCTAGGAGTTGAAAACCTTGAAGTTTGATAATTACATCTTGGAATACACATACCACCAAAACATGTGGTCCCCACTTCACATTATTACCTTTATGTGTCTAACATATATTCATCTCATTATATTATAAGTGATTATAAGATAAATCCATGTAATAATGAAAACATTTGATTACATCCCCACAATAATCTAAACATATACCTCCAAATACATGATGAATTTATATTGGATACTCTATGTTGAACTCTAAATATGTGAAGTTCTCTCACTTTTCTATTACCCTTTTATCCATCCTAATTCATCATAATGCCCACCTCATGTGACAATAATTAAATTACATAGATGATGAGACTTGAAATCCTTATGTGACAAGTAACAGATTTTATCCATGAAGTGTGTCCAATTACTAGTAAAAAAACATATTAAAAATGAGGCTCCCTACCTAACAAATATATGATTCTTGAGGAAATAATTTTTTGATGAGAGTACTTTTCCATTTAACAAAAATGGTATTTGTTATTTTTGGCCTCCTCATGTTTTAATCATGTTTCAATGATAAAAAACCTATAAATCTAGAAAATCTTGTAAATCCTGTAAATCCGTCAAATCATGTTAGTCTTGTATAATATATCTCAAATCATTAGTAGAGATGGTTTGTTTCTTTTTTATTTAAATAAACGTCCACTAAATCCTGTTAATCCTAAATCATGTATGATTATTGTAAACTATATTTAACTTTGTTCTGTAATGATATCTTATATGAATGATTAAGTATAATTCATTCTATGAACATTAATACTTAAGTCTATATTTATTTATATTTTTATAGGCCTAAGAAACCATGAGTCTACCACCAGTTCTGTTTTTCTGGAAAAAAACCCAGACACCGTGACCCAGTCACCATGACTGGGACACGGTGACCTAGATACCCTGACCTAGACACCGTGACCCAGAAACCATAACCCAGACATTGTGACCTAGTCATCTTGACCCAGACACCGTATCCCTGACACCGTGACTAGTTTTAGATATCATAATGTTTGTGACCCCAATTCTGTCTTACCATCACCAAGACACCATTCAATTTTTGGAAAAGTACCAAGACATTGTGATCCTAACACCACATATGTTCTAATTTTTTTTATCTTAACATGAATATTCTATCATGATTGTCTCATCAGTCGATGGAAAAGAAGAATACATTGCTTCATGGTGAAACAACTTTCATGTGACTCCATTTCGAGACAGACTGTGACCCCATTCATTAATTTTCTTTGTTGTTTTAAATTTAATTTCTAATGGTCATATTTGATTCATTTAATGAAACTAACATGATTAATATTTCATTGTATACATGTTTCCAGATAGTATGAGGTATGTGGTCCAGAATATATGCATCATACTGGATTCTACACATCCACTCCAAAAATAAAAAGGAAATATTGGCACGTGTACAATAGATTAGAAGTCTAATAGGAGACGCACGAGCATTTTGTAAAATAGAACCAATACATACAATAATAATCAACTAAAGAAAACTAGAATCACTCCCTATTATAAAGGATTTACTACCATAGATCAGAGCCAAATAATCTTCACAATACCACATTCAAGAAGAACACAATCTAAACAACTTACACCTTCAAACCTACAGAATTTTGATACTCTATTTTCTCATAAGGGGGCTCGATACTTGCATATGCTTCATCCTACAAGTCTAGAGCTAAACAAAATTATACATGAGAACTTCTAACCTTTTCTCATCATCTTTTCCCTATTGTGTATTGTTTTTAGCTTTCGAGCAGTGTGTGTATGTCTGTATTAAAACACACATTGCCTCCTACACTAAACTGAAGGATACACAATATCATTTCTCTCATATCTTTGTACATCTCTTCACTCTCATAGATAAGTGTGTAAGAGGCCCTTCTGTGACCTGGTAGTTTTTACTCATGAAGAAAAGTGTTATAGGTCAGGTGACCTAGATAGTCTTGTGCACTCTTGTTTACCTTGGTCTAGGGTGTGGATAAAGTTTATCAATATAAACTACTTTGTGGCATGTAATCACCAAGTGGAGTGGATTAGGTCTTGTATTGATACTGAACCACTTATTTTATCCACTGTCTACTTTAATTTAGTTTGTTTTCTCTTCTTTAATGTATTTTTAAAAAAGACTATATTTTACTTTGATAGTTAGTCTTGGATATAAGCTATAATTGTTTTTCCTTATTATAATAGCTTCAAAAGTAGTATCAATAATTCATATGGATATTAATGGGAATTAATCAATATTCTGATAGGTTATTTGAACATTCAAACTATTATAACCATATTACATTGATTAACTATGATGTATTCATTTTTAATAGGGAACCTTTTTAAGAAACCCTTTTTAGCAGAAATTTTGAATATGTACTCAATTCAACCCCCTATTGAGTACTCCACTCCGAATAAATATTTGGTATTAGAGGAGTTTATTCATGTTCAGAATATATTTTTAAAATCTATTCATCTGTGATTTTAGTTGTACATTAATGATCTGTAAATTTCTATTAATTCAAAATTTCTAGCTCGTTAAAAATATTAATTAATTATGGACTATATACTCGAATGTGTTGTAATAGACACACCACCATTCCTCAATTGAACCAATTATTCCCAATGTAATATTAAAATGAAAATGCATTTAGAATGTATGGGACTTGAAATTTGTTCATTTATTATAGATGACTACAAGATTACCGCTGCTGATAGAATTACATGGGATGAACCATCCAAGACTACATACAATAACAATTTCAAAGCCATGAATCCTTTATATTTATCTTTAATAGATGATGAATTTAAAAGAATACTTACATGAAAAACTACCCCTGAAATTTTGGATACCTTGTCGGTTTCACATGAAAGAACTTCTAGTGTGATAGTAATGAAACTCAATACTAATAATATTCAATATGATAACATTAAAATGAAGTATGATAAGCCTTTTATGACATGTATCTCAAGTTAAATGAAATTTTAAACACAATGATTTCTCTTGGAAGATAAGTTACTACCAAAGAACAAGATATGAGGATTTTCAGATGCCTACATGATAGATGGAGAAGAAGCTCTGTCTCTATTAGATAGTCATGTGAAATCATCAAATTTCCTAACAAATAACACATTGGGAAACTAATGATGTATGAAGTGGAGTTGAAAGTAAACATGGAAGAGGAGGATGAAACCAAGAGAAAATTTTTGGCATTCAAGACCACCACCTGTAAACACAAAGAAAAAAAGAGAAATTTCTTGTCTCTGTAGAAAGTTTCATTAGTGAACAATCATCAACTGACAGTTATGTGGAGATGGCTCAATTATCCATAAAGTTTATGAAATTTTACAAAATGAAGAAATTTTTCAGAAAGGATAACTTAAAAGGATGATATGATCAAGAGGGAATCTGTAAGAAAGATTTGAAAAGAAATGACAAGTATTATGAGAGAGTATGTTATGAATTAGAGCGAAAGGTACATGTAAAGACTGATTATCCCAAGATCATGTATAAAAATAAATATGAGGATGAAGATAGAAAGTATAAAAATGAAATTAATGAAATGTGGAGTGATTCTGAGGATAGTTCTAGTGACTTAGAATCTCCACATGATGAATATACTATCAAATAAAATATGTGTTTTATGAAAAAACATCTAATTTAACCCTGAATCTCATATAAAAAATTCTTATTATTCTAGAGATGGATGTGATTCTGAAAATATGTCTAATGAAGACATTCTTTAGTATTTAAATTTTCTTGAAGTGACATGAGATGAATTAAAAGCTAAATAAAATTCTTTAATGAAATAGTTTGATCTTACCTCAACTATTAAATCTAAGCTCACTATAGAAAGAGAGAAAAATGTTCCATTACTCAAATAAAACAATGAACTAAAGATCAATAATGAGAAATGGAAAAAAAACATGAATGGTTTACTAATGTTAAAGATACCTTGGTACAAATGGTCGATAAACTGATTTTCCCTAAATAATCAAATTGTATTTTCTATCAACCTAGTAATTTTTTTTTTGGAAAAACCAATTTTTTTTCTAAATATAGAACATACAACATTACTCTTAGATTTGGAGACCATTCTTCTAGTTCGAATTACGATACACTCTCTACTGTTTCAATCTTTTATGTACTAAATATATTTTATTTTTCAATTACTTCACAAAATTCTTATAGGAATCTTAAGGGGAAGATGTGGGTTCCTAAAGCACTATTTTCTAATATCACTAGACCCAAACAAATATGGGTACCAAATTGTGTTTTTATTTGATGTTTTTGTAGGAAAATAATTTAATGAGCTCTTGTAAAAACTTATGGTACTTGGATTGTGGGTGTTCAAGACACATGACAAGTTACTATTCATGCATCAAGAACCTAATAAAATTTGATGGTGTACGTGTCACTTTTGGTGATAATTATAAAGGAAAAATAGGCATCCATTGCCAAATCAATAACTCTAACACAGTTCTAATTTCCAAAGTACTATTTTTTATGGACTGAAATATAATCTTATTAGTATTTCACAACTATGTGATTATTAATTTCATGTTTAATTTGAAAATGTTGTTTTCAAGGATTTTAATTCTAAAAATTAATTAGTATTTTCTACATTGAGAAATGAAAATGTATACTCTGTTAACATAGATTGTTTAGTTTCTCAAAATGATTCATGATTAAGTGTATTTTATAAAGAGTCTTTGGTTTGACATAGAAGACTAGGACACTGTAATATTTACTCTCTTAGAAAGATTACTAGAAATTATTTGGTCAATGACCCACCCGAACTTGGGTTTCCAAATGATAAATTGTGTAATCCTTTTCAAAAGGGGATGCAACCAAAAATTTCAATCAAACCAGATAAAGATATCTCAACTTCTCAACCTATCGAGTTGGTTCACATGGATTTTCATGGAAAATATGTATTTTATTGTATAAATGTGAATAACTATGTTTATGTTCTTGTAGAAGACATTTCTATATGTACTTGGACCTTTTCATTGGCTAAAAAAATTGAAGCCTACTCTCAATTCACCAAATATGAAAAAATTGTAGAAAATCTTAGAACACATAGAATTAAATATTAAAGAAGTGATCATGGTTATGAGTTTCAAAATAAATTGTTTGAATCCCTTTTCTCAAAAAATGTTTATAGTCATATTTTCCATACCCCTATAACGACTCAACAAAATGGAGTTGTAGAAAGAAGAAATAGTACCTTGCAAGAGATTTCTAGAACCATGCTGAGTGAATATGGCTTACCTATTTATTTTTTAGTATGAAGCTATAAATATATAATTATACATTATTAATAGATTTTTGATTAGACATATTCTTAAATTAAATCTATATTTGTTATAGAACAATAGAATACCCAATGTATGATACTTTAATGTTTCTGGTTTCAAAGTTGATATCCATAATACTAAGGACAATCTTGACATGTTTTCATCCAAGAGTGATGATGGAAATTTTCTTGGATGTTCAATATTTAGTAAATTGTATATAGTGTTTAACAAAAGAACTAAATGTGTGGAAGATTTTTTCCATGTCATGTTTGATGAAAAACAGATCCACATGAGCCTAAGACCTATCTAGAGAATATTGAGGATGATATGTAAAATTTGGAGAACAATTCTAAATCCTCTAGCCATCCTGTTAAGTAATCTTTGAAAACTCCTAGTTCTGAAAATTCTACATATTCAAGTCACAAGAAACCCAAACCTATTGAAGAAACTGAAATCACTAGCCCTTCTTTTTCTAGAGTTTCTATAACACTTAACAACCATCCTTTATAATATATATTAGGAGATTTAGATAAATGAACTAAAACTGGAGATTCTATTAGAAATATGGTTGAAAATCACGTTTTCTTATCACAACTTGAACCTAAAAACATTAAGGATGCTATAAATGATGAATTTTGGTGATGTCTAGGAAAAACTAATTTAATATGTATTAAAGGAGAAATGATTGGGAAATTTTTGACTGACCCAAGGACATATTAACCATAAGAACTATGTGGGTGTTTATAAATAAGGTAGATGAAGATGGTAATATAGTTAGAAACAAGGCTAGGTTAGTTGCACAAGGTTATAGTCAACAAGACTGAATTTATAATGAGGAGACCTTTGCACCTGTTGCAATACATGAATCCATAAGAATTCTTCTTGATAATGTTATACAACTGAATTTAAAACTATATCAAAGGGATGTCAACAGTGAATTCTTAAATGGGTATATAGATGAGTATTTTTTTGTTGAATAACCCCCAAGATTCAAAATTCCTCACTTTCCCAATCATGTTTTCAAATTATCAAAAGCATTGTATGGTTTAAAACATGCTCCAAGAGCTTGGTGTGATAGATTAAACATTTTTCAAATTTCCAAAGGTTTTAAAAAAGGTATAGCTGACCCTACACTTTTTATAAAACAAATTACCAATAATGTTTTAGTAGTTCAAATTTATATAGATGGTATTATTTATGGATCTTCAACAAATTATTTATGTATTGAATATTATCAAATAGTGAAAAAATAATTTGAAATGATTTTAATTGGTGAACTCAAATTATTTCTTGGATTTCAAATCATTAAAAATAAAGATGGTATTATTTTAAATCAAATAAAATATAATGAGGATCTTCTAAAACATTTTGGCATAGATATCACTAAAATTAATGATACACCAATGAGTACTACATGTAAGATGGATCTTGATGAAGATTGAAATTTTTTTGATCAAACTATATAGAGAGGAATGATTAAAAGATTATGCTACTTAGCTGCAAGTTGGCCTAACATTATGTTTATTGTATGTATTTGTGCTCATTTTCAAGAAAAATCTAATGAATATCATTTAAATTTTGATAAAAGGATTTTCAAATACCTCAATCAAACACCAAATCTTGTACTTTTATATCCTAGAGGACAATCATTTGAGTTAGTCAGATATCTTGATGCTGATTTCGGTGGTTTTAAGTTAGATAAAAAAAGCACCTCTGGAACATGTCAACATTTTTGCATGTCTCTAGTATTATGGTGTAATAATAAACAATACTCTTTGAATTATCTACTACCGTAACTGAATACATATTTATTGGTAGTTGTTATGCACAAATTTTGTGGATGAAACAAACATTAATAGATTATGGATATCAATTTTGTCGTGTACCTATAAATTGATAATACAAGTGCTATTAACATCTCAAAAATTCATGTTTCACACTCTAGGACAATACATATTGATGTAAGACATCACTTTTTGAGAGACTGTTATCAAAAATGTGATATCTCTTTGGAATTCATTGGAACTGAATATTAGCTTGCAGATATATTCACTAAACCACTAAATTATGAAAGGATAGGTTACATAATACATGAATTATGAATGATAAATCTTAATTAGAAATTCTTTTGTTTGACAACATACTGCTTCACAATTTATAGTTTCACAAGTCATTATCTTAATATTTTTTTCTAACTCTTACAGTTCTATAGATTACTGTCTTCAAGTTGTTGTTTTCTATTTATGGTATCAGGGTTACTGTCTTGGGGTTACTATCTTGAACTTAATATCTAAAATAATATGGTGGCACAATCTAGAGACACGCCATAAACATGACACCATGAGAACATGTTCTAGTCTCACCATGACTACCTCTTCTAGTCTCACCTTAATGACACTTTTGTTATTTATTTTTAATTTATTACCCATATCATGGGGGAGATAATTTTATTATATTTATCCCGAACATTTTAATTTTAGATGCTTGATATACCTAATTGATAAAAACGAAATATGCTTCACTCTCTTCTTCACTCGAGCTATCCTTTCTCAAAACGGAAACTATTCTCTCTCAAACTGTAAGACCTCCTTTATAACTTGATCTCTCTCAAACCCCTTGGTGAATGCCCAAGATGAAGTGTACGTCTTCAAAAACTCTTGAGAAGCATGTATCTAATAAGAAATTGAGAAGATCACTGATGTTAGCGCTCGAAGGACTATTGAGCCCAAATATTTTTGATATAATAGTGGTACAATAAAAGTAAATATTACCTATGAGGTTGCTATAAAGTAAGTTTGTTGTTCTAAAAGTACTGAAAGATTAGGGATGCTTGGATTGCTTCACAAAAACAAAAATTCCAATTTATCCAATGATTTTTTCTTATTTCTATCAGTTTGTTCAATTTTATTACAATGTTGAGGATGTTTTTGTTGTGAGGAGTTTTATCAATGGAAAGGGATGCAATTTTTCTTTAGGGTTATGGGATACTTTCCTAGGGATACCCCATGATGTAATTTTTGTTGAATACCAGAGAGGTCCTCCTCCTTCTATTGATATTTTTGATTTAATAGAGGCCTCAAGAATCTTTCCTGGTGATAAATAGAAGAGGAGAGATATTGATGGGGAATTGGATGGTGAAACCAGATTACAGTTTATGTTTTGCTAGAATATGATTACTTAAAGAAAAGGAGATTTTAGTACCTCGAAATATAAAGTTGAATTTTTGATACATCTTATGAAGAATGGAAATAAGATTACCCTGTGAAAGTATGTTATACTTTATATGTGTGAATTGATTAAGACAACCTCAAATTATACCACCTTGTTATACTATATGTTAATATCTTCTATGCTATATTCTAAATGAGTGGTTCGACCAAATGAAGAATTAATCAAGGATTGTGAATTATGTATCTCAAAGTTTTTAGTCAAAAGAATGAAAATTAGTTGGAATCCCTGGGGAAGGATTGGTTAGAGGATAAAAAAAGGTTATATGAAAAGTTTAATCTGATTGAGAATCCTTAAAAACCTAAGAACCTATCAGATCCTGGTTTGGAACTTGATGAAATTGTTGACTATCTTGTTGAAGAGGAAGAAGAGGCAGCTTTTTCACCTCTATAAGAAAAGGTCTTGTATAATAATGATAGTAATCCACCTTTTCTATAAGTCATAGTTGAGAAGGAAGTACCTATTAGTGAAAGAATTATTTATTTGGAATAAAGAACCTTCTTCTAGAAGGGAATCTGTTGTCAATGAAAGGGAAAAGGTTTTTCTTGAGGAGCATCATGAAGAAGAATTTTCTCTTGAGAAAGAAGCTATGGTTGAAGAAAATTTATAGGTACAAGATAGTCCTATTTCTAACCTATCTGCTGAGGAATGAATGGAACAAGCCTTCCAGTTGGCTTGAAAATATATGGGTGAGATTATTGGAGAAGTTGTTTTAGAACAAGTTCAATGAACTGGATCTCATAGTCCTGTGAGAGATTTACTTATTGAGAGGGTGCATCACCATAGTCTAGAAAGTGTTGAAGTTCCTAATCCATTAGATCAAAGAATTGTGGATACCTTGTATAAGTCCCCTAGATAATTTTATGTGGATGATTCTTAGAAATCCTTGGTCAAATTTATAGACTTGTATGCTGTGTTTCAATTAAAACCATTTTCTACTCTAGAAGTACTCTATGCAAAGGAACCTGAGCCTATCTCTGCTCCTATTCCTAAACCTTCACAAGAACCTCCTGCCTTCGTGAGTCAGAGTGATTTGAATGATTTTGAAATTACTTTATTGGATGGAGTTAAAAATATTATAAATACCCAAACATCCCCTATATAAAACCTAATCGAAAGAGATTTTTTCTTACTATTAGAGAAGATCATATGGGTGATTCAGACAAAAATTATTCATGAAATTCATGAGCATAGAATTAAGAACAAACAGCTAAGTGATTACGTGATGTCTCTCAAAGGTATGGTATAAGATATGCAAAAAGTATTTCAATCAG